>OX382330.1:2473882-3710823 GCA_947507615.1 Hemithea aestivaria
GTTAGCCAGTGTTACTCACTCAGTGGTGAGCACTCGCAGCAAGGCGTGCCGCAGCGAGCCCTCGTCGACATCAATGAGTCGCAGCGCCTTAAGTTAGCCAGTGTTACTCACTCAGTGGTGAGCACTCGCAGCAAGGCGTGCCGCAGCGAGCCCTCGTCGACATCAATGAGTCGCAGCGCCTTAAGTTAGCCAGTGTTACTCACTCAGTGGTGAGCACTCGCAGCAAGGCGTGCCGCAGCGAGCCCTCGTCGACATCAATGAGTCGCAGCGCCTTAAGTTAGCCAGTGTTACTCACTCAGTGGTGAGCACTCGCAGCAAGGCGTGCCGCAGCGAGCCCTCGTCGACGTCAATGAGTCGCAGCGCCTTAAGTTAGCCAGTGTTACTCACTCAGTGGTGAGCACTCGCAGCAAGGCGTGCCGCAGCGAGCCCTCGTCGACGTCAATGAGTCGCAGCGCCTTAAGTTAGCCAGTGTTACTCACTCAGTGGTGAGCACTCGCAGCAAGGCGTGCCGCAGCGAGCCCTCGTCGACGTCAATGAGTCGCAGCGCCTTAAGTTAGCCAGTGTTACTCACTCAGTGGTGAGCACTCGCAGCAAGGCGTGCCGCAGCGAGCCCTCGTCGACGTCAATGAGTCGCAGCGCCTTAAGTTAGCCAGTGTTACTCACTCAGTGGTGAGCACTCGCAGCAAGGCGTGCCGCAGCGAGCCCTCGTCGACGTCAATGAGTCGCAGCGCCTTAAGTTAGCCAGTGTTACTCACTCAGTGGTGAGCACTCGCAGCAAGGCGTGCCGCAGCGAGCCCTCGTCGACATCAATGAGTCGCAGCGCCGCGCCGCCGCCCGCGACCTGCGCGTGCGCCGCATTACCGAACTGATCGCCTAACATATATACACATATAAACGGATTCATTCAAAATTTATGCCTCCCCGGGTGTATTTATCTCACAGTCAATATATTTATTATTGGACCAAAAGGATTCTTCTCACAAAGAAAAATGTTTTATAGATACAATAAATCTTACTAATATAATTATAAACGTGAATGTTTGTAAGAATGTATGGATGTCAGTTTGTTAATCTTTCACGGCTGGACCGATTGAACTGAAATTTGGTATAGATAGCTTAGACCCTGGAATAACACTGGCGCAACTGGTATTTTATACTTCCATAATAACAAGAAGCACTTCTTATTTACCACAGAAGGTCATGTCGCATGCCTGTCTCTCAGTCGGGTATACTTTCACGCCTAAACGTATGTATTATCTAGGGTCTAAGTCCAAATCGGTCCCGATTTGGAATAGAGATAGCTAAGACCCTGGAATAACACATATGCTACATACAGTACAGCGGGTAAAACTGCTGGGCGCAGCTAGTCTCAAATAAATTAAGCAGAAGTACCTAAAACAGCTACAGCTATAACCGGAACTCCGGCCGACACAGCCTCCGTGAGGCTCAGCAAACCCGCATGAGTGATGAAGGCCACGCAGTTAGGATGATCTGAAAATACAGTAGAATATCACTTATCCGGCATTTCAAGAGCGGACTATTGTAATACACGTTTATTAACGGACATCCCCAGAAGTCTCGGGACTGAAAACTTGACTAAGAATAATTAATAATATATTTTTTAAACCCGCGCGCACTTCGTAGCACCTAACAGACAACCACGGGTAGCGACTTTGTTTTATAGTAGTGATTAAGTAGGTTATATTTGATAGTTCCAGTTATTTCTAGGTATTTTTGACAAAATATTACATAATGAACACAAATCCTGCGGGAACCAACTTTGTTGCGCATACACACTTACTATGTAAATGTAAAATCTACATAAAATTATATAGATAAATCATCTTCAATAAAACCTTGGAGCCTACGACAATATAGCGTGAAAAACGTAACCTGCACTTACAATAATTATTGTGAATTATTATAAGCTAGGTGTCTTAAATTACGAGCGTCACGAATGCAGACGCAAATACTTATAGCTAATCTATTATAATTTGCTGGAATTAAGAGATTAAATCATTATCTCTAGATTCTACCCTTTCTAATATAATTTATTTCTAATTATTTCCATTTCTAGTACAAACTGAAAATCGTAACTTCAAATCAATTTTTTACTGAACTTTAGCCAAGTCGTATTTAAAAAAACTTACGTAATAAATCGTACTGCGGCAGCCATTTCATAATTCGAACATTTGGCGGGAGATTCTCAACGGTTTCCGCTTCCCATTTCCAAACTAGCCTCTGCGATAAACCCGCGAAAACATTCAAAATGGCGTTCAATCGTTTCGGCGGCAAAGTTGATCCACGGATTAAAGAACCAAAACTGAACAGGATAAATCCGTCTTTTTCTTCGCTCACCCATTTCTCTAAATCCTATAGAACAGAACACAAATATTACTAAAAGACTTATACAATATTCTTAGAGCTGTGATTGGCGATTTTACGTAACCTGTGATTACTGTGATATTCCATAGTCTTCTAAACTTCGGTGTAATCGGTCAAGTAAGGTGCCAAAGTAACGAACTCACACACGCATTTATGCTCTCGAATCTCGAATGGAATTTATAATATTATACAATTTATGGCTTTTAGAAGAATTTAAAGACAGGTATTATATTTACTTCAGGTAAATCATTAACAGTCTTGTTATACAGATGTATTCCTCCAACTTCCACGAAAGAAGGCGGCATCACTCTCACTCCATTCAAGGTATGATGCGTGTTCACCAGCACCACACTCGTGTTCGCCGCCACCTTCGTCAGCAAAGGAAGCTTGCGTCCTAGTCTCTTCTCAAGCAACTTTTGCTCCTCCCATCTGATTGATATTTCGAACCAGAATTTGTAAAAGTATAGAGTGAACGCGTTTTCTATGCGTTCGAAGAAAGACATTCGGTCCGTGAAAGGCGTCGTCATTCCGGGGACGTAGGAAGGATTGTCAGGAGCTCCCAGTCTTGAAGGCGTCCAGGGAAGGAATGCGCAGGACACCAACCCGACCGACGGAAGCCCATAGTTGTGCACCAACCCAAGCATGCAGTCGCTGTTGAAATGCTCCACGAGAATCACGTCGTAACTCCCCTCGCCCTCCACAAACTCTTTCATAACATCTGAATAGAGAAGCTTCTTGCAAAGCTTCAAGTTAGATTGAGCCAGTTCAGTTATAACTGGTACATCGGCGAATAGCTTTTCAAGTCCGAAGAAGGGTTTCGCGTCGATCACCGATAGATCTACCACCTCAATGTTTAGAGGCGCCAATCCGCCTAAGCTGACATCGCGCCGATTTTCACTTGATTTATCCGATGGGAAAAAGGAAACTACTGTAAGATTGTGTCCTCTATTCGTCAGCTCGTCGAGTAAAGGCTCGAAGACCATGTGGTGACTCTTCCCGGAGTAAGGCAGTAGGCACAATATGTTGTAACTTTCACACGTTGATAATATCGCGAGAACAATTAGAACTAATCGAGTCATGACTCACGTGCGAATGCAACGATGTGCAGTGATAGACTGCATGCAATTTGCAAAGTTGTTTCTATTATTAGAAACCTAAAGGGAGTGAGACGACTGTTTACGACATATAACTAGACAACTACTTGCGTTACTTTCCTATATATAGCAAGTTAATCTTATAAAAACTAATATTACTTGTAAGTACCTACATGCCTACCTAAGTAAATATCATATCGCTCACAGAATGGTTATTTACCAATAACACATTATAAATACTTTTATCACAAAACTAGCAGTGAATCAGTGGTTATTTGCCTTTTAATTTAGATTACAAAAACATGTTACAGTTTATACATTTCGCCGCTTATAAGACTCTAATTTTTTTGAACTAGTAAAAAATCTTTATTGATTAAAAAAATCTATTGCTTTTTTTTAAATCGGAGCAACATACCAAGTTTAAGTTCAATCGGTTGAACTGTGTGCGCAAAGTTGTAATAAACACATACTAAACTTCCACTATTAGGCGCTCAGAGCGATAAGGCCGCCCATTCGTAAAAATAGCGTAATTTTTTTGGTTGTAACATCTATTTTAGAACCGAGTTATTTGTCATATCTACTAGTAAGCAAAGCAAGAGCGGGTCGCTAGTATGTTTAATTATATTCTATTCTTATTTATTGTTCAGCACAGAACTAGGACTAACTCGTTAAAATAAAACAAGAAATAGTGTAAAAATTAAACTATAATTTCAGGCTCCTGTAGAGATTTGCTATTTTTATTTTGTATTTTGACTAATTGCCCTTGTGATTCGGCGTCATGTAGTGCGGTGAAGATCGCTCCGGAGCGCACTTTGTTCAATATCCGCTTGTCGTGGAACGGGTGGTTGTGTGCCGCGATCCTAAAACATTAATAATAATAAGAGACTGTCTTTGAACCCATTTTCTATAGATGGACTCACAGACAGACTCCAATAAGTGTCACCCATTACATTTATATTAAAAGCTCAAAAGGGCCTCTGCGCGTTGGACTTTTTTGTCTCCGTGTACGCCTCTAAAAAGGCCCGGGCTTAGCCCGTGTTGAAGAGCGACATCTAATATATAAAATTCTTCTGTCACGGGGTGCGTAATCGAACTCCTCCGAAACGGCTTGACCGATTTTGATGAAATTTTTTGTGCTTTTTTTTTTTTATGTGATTAAGTAGAAGACGAGCAAGACACTCTCCCGATGTAAAGAGATAACGGCTGCCCATAATCAGCACAGTGTTACCTAGGATTTCATAATGATGTGAAATTTTAGGAGCACTGCACCAACGCTTCTCACTCAAGAGTCATAAGATGTTAAGACTCTTTAGCCCAGTAATTTCACTAGCTACAGTGCCCTCCTACCGGAGCACAGTAATGTTTGCACATCACTGCTCAGGCGGTAGAATAACTGGCACTGTTGGGGTATCCACCTAGACGACCTCCTGCAAAGGAAGTCTACCCCCGGTAAAAAGTGCTTATCCGGTATCTATGAGAATCGGCCAATATATATTTTTCATCCCCCTAAATGTTAGGGGTAGTCCACCCCTAAATTTTTATTTTTTATTTTTTAGACAAAATTTTTAATTTCTATTTTTTTTTGATACAACATACAAAAATACATACAATCCTCAATTTTCACCCTTCTACGATCAACCCTTATTTTTTAATAGCCATTTTAGTAATTTAATCATTTTTCCTCTCCGGTCGAAAACTGATCAATCGTCATTTAATTAGTTATTTATTATTAAATTATTATTTATTTATATGGCAAAACAACGTTTGCGGGGTCAGCTAGTAATCTATATAAATAAATATTTCAGGACATTTCACACAGCGCCACCTAACCCCATACTAAGAAACTTCATGCTTGTATTATGGTGGTTAGGATAACGGATATAAATACTTATATACTTTTCTTTTGTAAATACATACAATTAATCATCAATCATTATTTTTAAAATAATCTAAATATAATTATATCCCCCCCCCCCTCTTTGTCTGATCAGTCAGTAAGAGATCTTACTAATATTAGACATAGAGGGATTTGGGGGAGGCCTATGCCTAGCAGTGGGATGAAGAAGGCTGTGGATGATGATGATGATGATGATCTTAGTAATATTATAAATGTGAAAGTTTGTAAGAATTTCTGGATGTATGTTACTCTTTCACGCCTAAACGGGAGGACCGATTGAGCCGAAATTTAGTATAGAGTTATTCTATCGCCTGAGCATGTGCAAACATTCCTGTGATTCGGTAGGAGGGCACTGTAGCTAGTCAAATTACTGGGCTGAAGAGTCTTAACATCTTATGACTCTCAAGTAAGAAGCGTTGGTGCAGTGCACCCAGAATTTTGCCTTTGTAAAAAACTGGGTAGCACTGTACAAATTATGGGGATCGTTATCTCTCACCGTTTTTTTTACGTGATGAAATAGAAGACGAGCAAGACACTCTCCCGATGTAATGATAACAATACTTATTATAATAACAAGATTTATATATGCGCTGTCTAATTTAGCTTGATAATTTTGACAGCTCACTATAGGGATGGGGTAGTGTATAATCGTTAAAGACTCGATTCGATTTTTATATTCATCGAATATTGAAAAATTTCTTATCTTATCTATTAATTATAAATTATTAATAGGTGGGTATGTTAATAAAAGCTCTCCCACAATATCACCTAGTGCATATTTTTATTTGGTCAGTCAGAATATTTAGTGGAATAGGTACGTGCCAAAATAATTTTTGAGAAAAATCTCTTGGGTGAAATAAAAAAAAATGGAACATAGAGTTATTTATTATTAAAATAATGGGGTACATCCTAAATTAAATTCATCTTCGTCATCATCATCACTAGGCCCACTACTGGAACTCTCCCCTAAGTTGATTATCAATTCTTGATCACAAACGCTGTCAAAGTGGACATCTCGCTCCCAGTCTTCTAATATATATTTTTTCGTGTGTTCCACGACTTTTCTCCAGTCATCCGCAGTAACGTAATCACAGGCATTTTGCAATAAAGTCAACATTTTCTTAGCCGTAAACGGTGGAGATGTGTTATGTTTGGCTGCATGACCTAAAAAAATAAGTAAAAATTAAGTAGGTATGATAAGTATCATAGGTAATAATAAGTCTTCTTGTATGTTTTACTAGTCTCAATAAAGAGTTTTTGTATTGTATTGTAAGTAGGTAAATAGTAAGTAGGTAATAATTTAATTTAAAAAACCTTTGACATAAGCCCAAATCCGTTCGATGGCATTGTAATGACAATGATATGGTGGCAATCTAAGCACAGTATGGCCGTGTTGTTCAGCGATTTCATCCAATATGTAGGTTGGCTTTCTGGGTTTGTTTTCCTTCACTAATCGGACTAATTCGTGTTTCAACATATTTTCATTGGCTTCAATGCCTTTGCTCTGCAGCCAGGATATTAGCTCCAGTTTTCTACTGCTGGATGTTGGAGCTTTGTCCTTTTGTACGGAATGATATGGTGCATTATCCATTATAATTATATGTGGTTCATTTAGATTTTTCAGTAATGCTAAAAACCACTCTTTAAACTTATCAAAATTCATTTCTTCGTGATATTCCGTTGTTTTTGTTGATTTGAAAGCCAACAAACAATTAGGTACGAAACCGTTTGCCGTCCCTGCGTGAGCAATTATCAGCCGTTGACCTTTGCCTTCGGGCACTTTGGTGACTGACTGTGCTGTGTCATCAGTCCACGCTTTCGGCACAGTGTGGTTTGCATTAAGCCACGTCTCGTCTAGAAATACGACTTTATCCCAATTTGAAATATGTTTGGCTTTTTTCAAAAAGTCTATCCGTGCCAAGGCAATATCTGTGCGTTCCATTATTATTTTTCTTTTATCGCATTTTTTATAAGCGAAACCAATTTTATGTAGTATGATGGCCAATGACTGTAAACTGCCCTTAAATAAATCTGAGTCTTTAAGGGACACTAATAATTTTCTTAATGTCGGATATTCATCACGTCTATAATACGCGTAAACATGATTGCGTATTGCGGCGGCATCAAAGTCGTCAATCGCAGTGACACTTGAGAGTCTCCTTCGTTTTTTATTCGGCGTCGACAATTTTTTTTCCGTGTCTTCCTCTGTCGCTTGAGTTGATGAGGGCTTGCCATGCTTTTCTTGCAATATACGAGATACAGTTGCACGACCGATGCCAAGAGCGTCCGCAACTCTGTTGCCAACTTGGGTTAAAGGCAACAACGGTCCGCCATTTTGACACTCACGTTCAAAATAATCTTGCAAGCGAACCACAAACTCGCGACATTCGCTGTTCAAAACAGTCTTTTTAGTTCTTTTCGGCATTGAGAAACCAAAAATAACAAAAACTAACGACAAATACTCAACAAAAACAGTAGAAAGCAGAAAATAACAAAAACTCAACAAAAACAATAAACAGCAGAAAATAACAAAAACAGTAGGTACCTAGCAGAACAAAAACAAAAACTCAACAAAAACAGAAAATAGCAGAAAGTAACAAAAACTGAACAAAAGCGTATACAAGGCACTAACGGCGCGACGTCAGAACTCGTACTGATTTACAAAATGGCTGGCTGACAAAAGGATGACAGGCTGTAGTGTTGCCAGTTGCCACAATCTTAGAGTTATACTATTTTTGATTTCCATTTTAAGAATAACACCTGTCAATATAAGGGTGACACGCAATTAGTGCCATTAATAGAATATATTATATTGCCAATGAAAAGCTTATTCCAATACATAATTTACGCGATTTTAAATATTCGATTCAATTCAAAACCGATTTTTTATAGTCTGTGGTTTGTTCGTTATACATGGCACATCACTAAGTGGGCGGTAACCATCCATGAAGTACAACATTAACTGTATGAGAGAAAAACTAAAAAAACACGAAACTTCATAGGCGCGAGCTGTCAAAATTATCAAGCTAAATTAGACAGCGCATAGGTACATGTATGTATGTATTTTGTAAACGTGATTAGATTTATTTTCATAAATTAAATTATTTGTTCTTCCTTCCAAAAATTACCTTTTGAGAACAACATCGTTATAAGTGAAGACAACAGCAGGACACCTCGTCTTGTTGAGATAGTCGACGCAGCGCCACTGCCTCGCCCCCGTCTGGTTCACGTGCTTCAAGTAGTAAACGAACCTGTTGATAACTATCTGCAGCGAGCCTTGGTTCGATATCGTGTACTGTACTATTGTTGTGTGATCTGAAATTTTATTTAATTTTTTTTGGAACGAAGTTCCTTATCGCGCGTTGTGAAAGAGGGCTAGACGGAAAAAATTCTTACGAAAAGTTGTCACGACACTTTTTGCTATAGTAAGCTATTGTAAGCTGTGCGGCGTGCGCATGTTTCTCTGTCTGTCTCTCTCTCTCTCTCTTATAGAAAGCAAGCCAGATATTTTCATCAATCGAACTTCGTTCCATCCGGGTGTCCATTGACACCTAAGTTTTTTTTTCCCTGGGGTGGGTCTAAATTGAAAACGGACAAAAGCCAACATCAGTTATTATTAGGCATACATATTATGTGTGACATAAAGGCCCTTATTATGTTCAGTATAGTCAGATTTTTTTTCAGTTTTATTGTGCAGTCTGTTGACTATAAGCAAATGGGTTGTACTACTGGTCGTTAATAGGAGTAGATCCATCTTTCACTATTTTAATTACTTGTGGAGTCAAGGATTCGACGTCTCTTTAGGCGTCTGAGTGTACTAGGAATTGTGAGCTACACAGCCAGTCTGAACTTAATGTTTTTTAAACGGTTTTATTTAGCTTACTCTGTTTGTTTTATTCATTTTTCTTGGGTCAAATTTAGTAATTGAAATTTCACCCTCTTCCTGTCAACCGATTGACCTGAAATTTGGTATACGTCTTTGGTTCTGGTGACAATACAATTATGTATATTCAATATTATTGTAAATCCAAGATGGCCGCCGCTACAAAATGGCGGATAACGTATTTTTTTTTAATCCCATCAATATGGGTATCAAATGAAAGGGCTTGATTAGTAGATTACAGTTCACTATACATAATCAAAATCCAAGATGGCCGCCGCTACAAAATGGCGGATAACCTATTTTTTTCAATCCCAGCAATATGGGTATCAAATGAAAGGGCTTGACAAGTAGAATACATTGTACTAAAAAGCCTAAAAATAAAAAAGGTAAAAAAATGTTTTTAAGTTAAACGGTTTTATTGTAAACATGTACTAAAAGCTAAATAATAAAATCGTGAGGCACGTCAAATATCTAAATCTCTAATGAACATTTTCACTGACAATTGTAGATATTTGACGTGCCTCACGATTTTATTATTTAGCTTTTAGTACATGTTTACAATAAAACCGTTTAACTTAAAAACATTTTTTTACCTTTTTTATTTAGACTTGTTTCTTAGACAGGGTAAGTTCGTGAATTAACTGCAAAAACACAGTGCTTCGGTATCTTTGTCGCTTATTTGCGGCCCTATCGCCATTTCTTCATATTTTTCATAGAAGCGTGCAGGGAGAGAGATTGATTATATTCACATATAACATGGGTAACTCGTAAAATAGCTGAGCACACTAAAAATAAATTATAGACTAACCATTGTTAGCAGAATTCATAATGTCCTGTGACATTGGACTGAATAATCTTGGTTTTATGTCCAGTGGTTCCAGAAATTGTTTCTCATCTTGAACTGATTCATCTAAAGTGTCCTCCATACACCCTACCATGGATTTATCATCCTCTGTCATGCTGAAAGAAAAAATCAGAATATATAAAACTATTGGACCCGCGCGCACTTCGTAGCACATAACATAAAATTATCACTTGTATCATTCAAGCAATAGGGAGTCCTTAATTTAATAAATAATAAAAAAAAATATAGATACATATTTTTTAGTTTGTGATTAATATTATAAATGGCTGAGATATTATGACGCTTATAAGTTTTTGCACAATTTTTTTTTTTTTGGTACAAAAATGTACAGAGTTCGGGTACTGACGTCACAAGCAAGCAACTTTAGTGCATCGTATCTCTCACGTTATCAAATTAAAATATGTCCAATCTACTTACTAATATTATAAATGTGAAAGTTTGTAAGAATGTATGGATTTCTGAATGTATGTTTGTTACCTTTTCACGCCTAAACGGGTGGACCGATAGAGCTGAAATTTGGTAAAGAGATAGCTTAGATCCTGGAATAACACATGAGCAGTACAGTGGGTAAAACCACTGGGCGCAGCTTGTTTTTTATAATATCTACTTGATGGTCAAAAAAATTATTAATTAACATCCCCATTTTGGTGTTGTAAAAAGTAATCATAATGGATTATGTTATAATTACCCTTCATCTATAGTATAACTAGTTATGTGACTAGGTGTAGTGCCTCGAGACGCCACTTCAAAGTAAATGTCATCATCCATGTTCCCTGTACTCTCTTCCTCGACTGCAGAATTTAGTTGCGGCTGCTTGAACTGAGATGTGGTCGAGTCTTGGATGTCCTGCAATAGATTGGAAAGTTCATGTTACTAATGAGTGTTTTTTTAATACTTTTAATACTAAATAGGCCTATGTTTGACGACATCCCACCTGATGGCAAGTGAAAATGCGGTCGACGATGGATCACATAAGATGCCTGAAAAGGCACCACTAAGGTACCTATTCACTCGTGCCTTGAAGATACCGCTCATCAATAAAAACGATGAGGCAAAACAGTTATGTTTCTCATCGGACTCGCGATTCTCATCGGATTCTATTAACACTTGCTGCAGGTAGTTGGTAGCGCCACTAAGTATGGATGCCGCATTACTGTCTGCCGTGACACCACTTCATAGATCCCCAGACGGCGCCTCATAGATGTCATGACCAAACAGCTGTTATTTGACACCAAACATCGAAAAGCTCGAAATTTTGTTGTATTTGTTTATATTTAATAGTGTTTATCCCTGTGAATGGCTCATATCTCTGTAAGGGACTAGTCCCACTGGTTTTTTACAACACTATAAGCATTTCCAGCAGCTAGATGGGTGGACAATATAGGGTAGCGGGTTGCACATGGACAACATTGACACAAGACAGGATTAAGTGGCATAACATGAAGGAGGCATATGCCCAGCAGTGGGATGTAGAAGGCTGTGGATGATGATGAGCATTTTAGAAAACTAGGTATATTCCTTTTGTAATTTTTCACATTTACATACCTTCTGGAATATGATAGGAATGCCTAGGTAGCACTGAGACTAATAGGCAGTCTTATCACTTAACTACAGGACTACAGGCAAACATCAAGTTTGTTTGTTAGCAACCTGGCAAATTTGGGCTTTGGCTATAAAATATGACTGCAACAGCAACAAAATGCCATAGTTCAATGCCCCACTCACTGTGCTATCACCGGGGGTAGACTTCCTTTGCAGGAGGTCGACTAGGTGGATACCCCAACAGTGCCAGTTATTCTACCGCCTGAGCAGTGATGTGCTGACATTACTGTTCTTCGGTAGGAGGGCACTGTAGCTAGTGAATGGCTGGGCTGAAGAGTCTTAACATCTTATGACTCTCAAGTAAGAAGTGTTGGTGCAGTGCACCTTGAATTTTACCTTTGTAGCACTATACTAATTATGGGCAGCATTATCTCTTACCATCAGGAGTGTCTTGCTCATCTTCTTTTTTCCTTGTATAAACTTTTTAAATTTTCATGCCTGAACATATTTCAGTAAAAGTTGGTTAATTGCAAAGCCCACTTGCTTATTTCTAGGGTATTTTTTACAGTAATAATTTTTAACTGAACATACCATTTCTTCGAGTCCTTTAATGTGTAATTCTTTGGCCACAATCAAGAGATCAGACAGGTTTTCAACGGATATCAAAACTTCACCTGTGTAAATGTATTCTAATATTGCGCCAAGTGTGACATATGAGATTTTCTGAAAAAATAGATATCTTATATTATCTTACTAATATTTTGTGAAAGTTTGTAAGAATGTATGCTGTCTGGATGTATGTATGTTACTCTTTCATGCCTAATCGGGTGGACCGATTAATAGGTTACTGTAAAGCAGGTAAAACTGCAGGGTGTAGCTAGTGATTTCCTAAAAATGAAAACTTGAAAAGAGATAACCTCTAGGACTCTGTTTAAAACTAAATCTAGTTAACAAAACTTAGTTTTTACCTAAATAAAAAGTGTGGAAACCACTGGACATAGCCCTCCTCCAACTAATCCGAGAGGTCACTTGATAAATACTTATTTCTCAAGGTTTGGCTTTTCAAAATCTACAATATTATTTCTTGAAATTAATGTAATTTTTAGTTAAAATGAGCTTCTTGCATGTCATATGTTGATAGGTTTCTTGTCTGGGTGTCTAGTCTAGTCTTAACTAAATAATAGTAAAATTGACTTGTAAAAGTGCTCTATAGTAGCCTATTTGAATAAATTCATTGAAAATTTATCTCTATATCTTAGTGCCCCTTTTTAATTTAGTACTTACATTTAAGTATATAACAGGATGCGGACAGTTAGCTGATTTGATCAGCTCCTTGATATAAGGGCTGGCTAGAGCCATGACCATTTGGTGTACCTTTACATGGTGACCATCCGCCGCTAGCGTCATATCGACGAACTCTCCATTCTAAAACATAAATAAAATTACATTTACTGTTTTTGTGCATTATCTTGTATTTAGTAGAGAATTTAAACATTTACGCTGTTTTAATATAACGCTAACCTGTTGAAGAACACTGAGCCCATCGCAAATATTATTCCGGTGCGACTCCCACGATAGCGAAAACGTCGATTGTGCCATATCTTCTGATAAAGCGGTGTGTTTAAAAAGCACTTAAAAAGGAGTAGCTTCCAGTGTTTCAATTAATTATTTTGTCTTCTTCCTGCTCTTATCCCACACGTAAATTAATTAATTTGTAAATAATCAAAAATGTTTTCGAACATTTTCGAACGCTTACAGAACTACAGACTATACAATAAATAAAACATATACTGACATTTATTGCTACGCTACATAACCACAGGTTTGAAATTACTTCGCAATCTACAGAAGTAAATGTTTTGAAATCAATAATGACTGAGCGTGTAGAAATGATTTTAATAATTTAATCTGTGTCAGTTCTCTATGGCTAGAAGTAAAAAGAGTGAATGCTATTTGATTTTGACATACATATTTAGATTTTTATTTTAATCGTATGTGTTTTCAGTTTTCAATTTTCAATATTAAATAAAAAATACGTTACTAAAATATTATAACAAAAACCTATTATTTAATCTCATTTATTATGTCTGGAACTAAGTTTTCTGTTTCTTGGGAGGCGTATAAAAAGAGTATTTGCAATGGGCTAAGCTTTCTTCAGCAGGTACGACCTCAAAGCATTTTTAATCACAATAATGTTATTAAGGTACTGTGTTTTTATAAATTGTCAATCATTTGGTAGAGAGAAGAGTTCGTGGACATGACGATAGCAGCCGACGGACACATGGTGAAGGTACATCGCATGGTGATGTCGCTCGTCAGCCCGTTTATCAAGGAGCTCATCACATCGGCGCAATGTCCTCATCCTGTCATATTTTTGAACGTTAGTATCACTTATAAAAGTTATATTTATGTCGCTGTGACTCTGGATGTTTCGCTCTACTCAAAAAAAACTAAAAATATATTAAGTAGGCTTTAGTACTTAAAGCACTTTTCCAATAGAGATATTTAAGACTATATCGCGTCCATTTGGAACGTACTTTTATGAATAAGGACAACAAACTTAAAGGGATGATCTTTATTCAATTTTTTATTTATTTTTATGTGTTGAAGTAAGAAGACGAGCAAGACACTCTCCAGGTGTTAAGACATAACGCTGCCCATAATTTTTTAGTACAGTGCTACCCAGAATTTCACAATGATGTGCAATTCTAGGTGCACTGCACCAACTTTCTTACTCAAGAGTCATAAGATGTTAAGACTCTTTAGCCCAGTAATTTCACTAGCTACAGTGCCCTCCTACCGAAGCACAGTAATGTTTGCACATTACTGCTCAGGCGGTAGAATCTGTTAAATGAAACTGTTGGGGTACCCACCTAGACTACCTCCTGCAAAGGTAAAACTACCCCTGGTAAAAAAAAAAAGAGTAATGCCACAATTCACAATAACAAACTATCATATTTTATATCTTTTCCCGAGACTCATGCATTATATACATTTTTTTAATGTTCTGTTGCAGAGAGTATCATATAATACCCTGCAGTTAATACTAGAATATGCATACACGGGAGAGGTGTTGGTGCCCCAAGAATGTCTCGATGATTTTCTAGAGGTGTGCAACTCACTGCACATTAAGGGACTACAAAATAAGGTGTGAAAATCTTCTAATTCATTGAAACTAGCTCCACTTGTTAACTTATAAAGCTGTGCCTGGTGATTGAACTTTTTTTATGGTTAATTCCAGTCCAAACAAGATATACAAACCTCATACACTGTACATGATGAAGACAATGAACAAGAAAATAATAGAGTCTCCATAAATATATCTCGGCTTGCCACAAGTCATGAAGAGTGAGTACTTGACATCATTAAATATATAAGTATTTTTTGCTCTAACATCATACAAATTAAATTTCATACTTCAAGAGCAGTAGTCGTTGTCTAGAGTTTTGCTATAGGATGTTGACTTTTTTTGTTCTTATGTAGATTGATATTATTTAAAAATATTGGACATATGGTTTTATTTGTAAATGTTATAAAAAATGTAAGAAATTTATTGTTAATGTGCTTTTAGAAATGCCAGACTACTCTAATATATTTTTTAATTTAAACATTTGTACACGCTATGGGCAGAAACATGTTGAACCAAATATCACATTATTTAAGATCTATATTTTTTGTATGAACCATGTTTGTTACAAATAAAGATTTTCTGATTCTGATTCTAAGAAGTTAGTTTTGACAAGTCGTGTCATTGTGCGCAGCAGCCATAAGTCTGGACTTGTAACACAATTTCTTTAAAATTATATGATTTCAGAACGGCAGATGATAATTTTGATTCTCATATGGACGACGATGACAATGACACTCAGGCTGAACAAGATACAACTACAACGGACAAAGAAAAACAGAAAGGCTCAGATGTACTACGTAAGTAAACTCTATTACATTGTTCATGTTTAATCTTAGCCCCGTAGGAGCTAAGGGTGGTTTTATAAGACTAGCTTGTGCTTGTGACTTTGCCTGCCTGGCAAAATCCTTTCTTAGTAGAGGTCTACGTCATAAAACCTATCTGTGTTTCAAATTTCAACCCAATCTGTCCAGCAGTTTAGGATTTGTGTTGACACTCTTTCCTCTTATATATTTAGATCATAATACATATATTATGTTATATCTCTTATTTAGTCTTACATGCACATTATAAGATTTCCATAGTTTTTAAGACTGTCAATATTGTAACACTTTTTTTTTAAAGTGTATTTATTTTAAGCTCATTTTATTGTATTCTCATTATGGTGATCAATAAAGAGTTTTCTATTCGATTCTTTGATTGTGCTATATTTTAGGTTGGGAAATGCGTTTTTTAATTTGACATAAAAAGGTACAAACATCCAATAAAAAAAACCAACTCTCAATTTTTACAATAGATTTCATTCTCATTTCCGATTCAGTTTGGCCCATAATGTAAGGGCTATTTTTGGAAAGAGAATTTTTAAAGAGAGGGTAGAGACCTTGTAGATTAAGATGTAAAATATTGTTTTCAGGTAAAACTTCACTGCAATACTCAATATCCAATCAAGGCACTCTACAACTCATACTGAATAGGTATATATACTGCCAGAAGTACACACGTAAAGACAACTCTCGCACCTGGCGCTGTTTCCAAAGTAAATCTTGTCCTGCTTGTGTTACAACTCAAGGAAACCGTGTCGTACAAAGGTATATTTCACCTACATATATTATGGATATCTACTTTAAAGAAGAGCAACTTTATTGGCCCTTGAGTAAAAATATGTATTGTTTATTCCAGGATCGATAAAGTTAGGGAAAAATGTATATTATGTTACACCTAAGTTTAACCGGCCTAACCTAGGTGTAGCCGATCACTGTTGTTAAGTTAGGTGTATCCAATTTTCAATTTTCGTGTATAACTATTCAAACGTGAGGCAATTTGTTTTTTTTTTTTTTTTTTTTTTTTTTTTTTTTTATGGCAAACCGTTATAAAACATTTATGCCAACATTACTTCAATAATACCGACAAAAACATGTTAGTATCGAAATAAGGATCGAGAATCTAAAAAACGAGAATAAACCTTTAACTTAACTACAAACAAGCAACTTAAACCAACACATTACAACATTCAAAACAAAATTCTATACTATTCCACATACATAATAACTCTAATCAAATCAAACAAAATCTCTTTAATGAAAAAAGAAAGTGAAAAAAAAAAAGGTAGCACTCCGGGAGTGCCGGCAGAAGTGAAAACTTCAATATTAACGTTGTGTTTAATTATAAGTATAAAAGTACTATCATTTATGAGGTAGAATACAATGTTTATTTATTGCGCTATCGTACACAAATATGACAATTTATATGTTGTTATTTATAATATTATATCGTTATTTATATATTACATTAAATTTTATCTCTCAGAAAAATCAACTTCCATCCATAATTTCGACGACTTTTACACCATCAACAGAGCAGCACACTCAGGCACGGTAGAAAGAGTGGGAGATACTAGTTCCTCTCCCTTCCCCTCGATCTTACGCTTTTTCGATCAGCATCACGTGACCCTGACGCGAGTTTTAAAGTTTTTACCCATACAAAAAAAGTGCTCAGCGCCGCTAAAGAAGTTTTCACTTCAAAAAGAAAAAAAGATAAGTAGTTACTACCTAAGAACTAAATTCTAAATAAACTATAGATTTATATTATTTATAGAGATGAAAGAAGATATGATATCTACAACTATGGGACTAATATTATACAAAAGGTTATCTATGTGCACTGGAAAGGAAAATGCATTATCTAACAATGATTCAAAAAGCTGATCGTGACGAAAATTTGGACAAGAAAAAAATATATGGTTCAAATTACCCTCATCCAAACCACATTCACAAAGAGATGAATCTTTAATTCTTAATTTACATAAATGAACTGCAGAGCAACAATGTCCAAATCTTAATCTGCATATAGTTGAACAAACTTTTCTAGAGCATAGTTTATATTTAAAGAACCACGGTTTGTCCGAAATTACAGGGTGATATTTATAAAAATTGAATCCTGTTTTCCTACTAGATATAACCCATCTCTTGGACCACCTCGATTTTAAATCCCGCATGGGCAATAACAAAAGATCTTGAGGATGGTTTTTAAAAGGAACTTTATCACCACAGATAACCGCTTCCCTGGCAAGAACGTCAGCCTTCTCATTGCCCCTTATACCACTGTGACCTGGAATCCAGGCTAAATGAACTGTATAACCCAGATTGGCGCATCTTAATAATAACATTTTGATATTAAACATTATCCAATTTCTTGGAGCTTTAAAAGGGTTACTCTGAAGCAACTGAAGAGCACTCAAAGAATCTGAGAAAATAACAGCTTTCTTTAATTTCAGTAATAGTACATAATTGACAGCCTCCATAATTCCCCTGCACTCACCAACAAAAACAGAGGTTTCTGGAGGACATTTAATTTTTTGAACAATATTAAAGTTTTCATGAAATATACCAACACCAACACAACCAAGCAAATCCTGTTTAGACGCATCTGTGAAGATGTAATGCCACCCGCACCAAAGCTCATTCTTGATATGTAAAAAGCGTGAATTAGCAAATACATCACCCTTTTCCAACTTTAAGTTTAAGTGTAAAGTAGGTTCAAAAACGAGAGATGGATAATCAAATTCAAACAAAGGGATTTTGGAACACCTAAAGGTCGGGTATTTAAGATTAATTATTTTTGAGAAACTCAACAATAAACACGGAATTTTTTTCCGACGCCAAAATCCACACGACATGTAATAATTATATAAAAGCTGAAGTTTAGGGAATAAAGGGTGCGATGACAATTGAAATAAACGAAATAAAAACATATCAGATAAATACTGTCGTCTCAAGTCCAATGGAGATTCGACAGCTTCCACTTGCATGGCGTTTTTTGGAGTGGAACACATAGCACCTAAAATAATTCTTAAGGCTCTTGCTTGAAGTAAATCCAGAGAGTGAAGAGATTTTTTAGACGCGGGTTCAAATAAAAAAGAAGCGTAATCAATGACACTGCGGATTATTGCATTATAAAGAAGCTTTAAATAGAATGGATGGGCACCCCACCAAACCCCAGCCAAACATCTAATTATATTAAGATTTTTTTCACACCTCAACAAAACATAATTCAAATGAGAGGAAAAACTTAACTTAGAATCCAAAACAATACCTAAAAACTTTTTTTCATTATCAACCGGAATCCTACAATTATTTAACATTATATCTAGCCTTGGTTTTAAGCGCTTACGAGAGAACACAACAACAGAACTTTTAAGAGGAGCTATATCCAGACCATTATTCATTAACCAAAAATTTAAATGAATAAGGGTTTGAGAAACATTATTGCCCGCAGTCAGTATATCAGAATCTGCAGAATACACTACCAGATCATCAGCATACTGAAGAATGCGACAAAATGGAATAACAGACTGATTTAGATCAGAGGTGTAAATATTAAAAAGTAAAGGACTTAAAACCGATCCTTGCGGAAGACCCTTATTTAGAGATCTGGTACATTTAATATCACCATCAACCCTAAGCTGGGCTGTACGGTCTAAAAACAAGGACATAATAAGATTAATAACCTTCTGAGGAATACAAAAGTGTTCCATCTTGGATTTAAGGATTGAGAGGATAACGTTGTCGTAAGCCGAGCAAATATCCAGAAAAGCAGCCACAACAGATTCATTCCTTGAGAAGGATAGCCTAATATCGGTTACAAAGATCGATAAACTATCGAGGGTCCCTCTACCCTTCCGAAAGCCGAACTGAGAATTAGGCAAAAGGTTTCTACTTTCTACAAACCATTCTAAACGGTTTTTTATAAGATGTTCTATAATTTTGGTTAAAACTGATGACATAGCGATTGGGCGATAATTTAGGGGATCCTCCGGATCCTTTCCAGGCTTGAGGATTGGAATAATCACCTGAGCTTTTAATGACGCCGGCACATAGCCTAGGAACAGCATATAATTTATAATCTCCAAAAAGTAGCTTACAAAACGATCACCAGAATTTACCACAAAAGAATATGGTAACCCGTCAGGGCCAGGAGACGAGTCTTTAAGCGACGATAATACTAATTGTAACTCTCTTAAAGAGAAAGGGGGAAAATCATCAACACTGTTATTACTCAAAGGACAGAGATTGATAAATTCAGGAACAAACGGGGGAGCTAACCTGTCCATAAAAATATCATACCAATCCTTACATGCGCGAAAAGACGGGGTAGGTTCTTTAAAAGAACCTCGATACAAACGTATAGATTTCCAAACGGCTGAGGGTTTGACATTTGGAGATATGGAACTGCAATACACCTTCCATCCCTCTGACTTTTTACGATGCAAAAACCGCTTAGAATCAGTCATAACTTTCATTAACAATTCGTAATTCTGACTAGTCATATCACTACAGTAAGCCGCCTCAGCAAGCTTTCTTTCCATAATAACAGATGAACACTCCTGATCCCACCACGGAGGGGATCTATGAATCTGCAACTGTTCCTTTAAAGGGAAGGAAAGTCTGGCCGCTGAATGGAGATGATCAACTAAGAAAGAGAGACAAGAATCTATGGTTTGAGGGAGAATGGAAGGGAAAACATTTACACTTTCCAGAAAAGACGAAAAATTGGCCCATGCATCAGGATGTGTACTATTATTTATTCTATAGAGAAGTAACGGCTTAAACGGAGGAGGTTTTTCTTTAGAAAAGGGCAGTTCAAAAAGGATGGGAAAGTGATCACTGCCAAAACTAGATGAAAGTGTTCTCCATGACATAGAAGGGGCAAGACTTGCCGAAACTATGGTCATGTCAACCGCAGAAGTATGTTCAGAAGGTTTTGTACGACGAGTTGGTGAACCGGAATTTAAAAAACACAAGCCAAATTTATCCATTAAGTCAAAAACACAACTAGAAAGAGAGTCTGACAAATCGCAACCCCACACTGGGTGATGTATGTTAAAATCACCCATTAAGATGACTGGACAATCAACAAGTGATAAGAATGAACAAATTTTGCGAATAATTATAACTGATGGTCTAGGTATATACAATGAAATGAAAATGATGGATTTTAATTTAACAGCGACCATGGAAAATTTTTCAGTGACAACAGAAGCGGGAATATGTACAAAATGAGTATTTACACATGATTTGACGAATATGGCTGAGCCACCATACCCGTCGGATTTGTCGTCTCTGAAACATAGATATCCTGGTACCTTAAACAAGGAGCCAGGCTTAAGCCACGTCTCAGAGACAGCAATAACCAAAGGGTCAAATTTACGAATCATATATAAAAATTCTGATTTTTTACTTTTTAAGCTTTGGCAATTCCATTGGAGCCCTAAGGAGGGAGCCATTGTGAGCAGAAATTGCAGCAGGAGGAGAAACTGTTTGGGCGACGTTGGACGGTACAGAAGCTTGAGAATTTAGAAGCCTAGTTAGAGCCTGAATGAGCTCTAAAACACTAGACGATGCGGAAAGATCAACATTGGGTAAGGCAACACCGTTACCGGTAGAAGAGGAAGGAACATTTATAATAGATTGATGAGCCACGCGATCATAACCATGTCTTTGCTGAGGAGGTGACCGAGGCTTAAGAAAAACTGTTTTCTTGTATGACATGGTAGAAGGACTATTAACAGATCGAGGAGGAACAGGCATAGTAGCACTTGCGTAAGAAGTTTTCGCGACATCACTATAACTCTTGCCATTAATTGGAGTATGAAGCTTAGAAGCCTCAGCGTATGAAATATTCTTTTCTGCCATAGATATTTTAATCAATTTCTGTCTATTATATTCAGGGCAACACTTATTAGTAGCAAAATGTAAACCTGAACACAACAGGCAGGAAGAAGACCCCTCTTCAACTGAGCAAGAGTCTCCAGTGTGACCTTCTCCGCATTTGAAACACCGGGGCTTAGACCTACAGGAGGTTTTAGTGTGACCAAAGCGACAGCAATGGAAACACTGAATAGTCGGGTATATGTATTGGTCTACCGGCAGGGAATTAAAGCATAAAAATACCCGAGCTGGAAGAGATTGACCATCAAAGGAAAAAACACAGGACTGGGATGGTTTGTAGGACGATGTACCGTCCACCGTAACCTTATAGTTTAATCGTCTGACTTTGATTATGGGGCTGCCATTATCGGGAATTTTAACGTTTTCTAAAATGTCTTCTTCCGACCATTCGGCCGGAATACCTTTCACCAAACCCAAACGGATCGTACTGAATGACGGAATGAATGCTTTGTACCCATTATTACGGATAATGTCTCCGGATACGAAATCGTTTGCTGAATTTGGATCCTGAAATACAACTGAAACGCGGTTGCGACCAATTCTTTGAATACTTCCATTTATAATGTTCTTAACATTGTTTTTAATTAAAAACCTCCCGAAGTTTACGGGGTGCAGGGTGAAAGATGGAGGGGTATCCTGTTTACATACATGGACCACGTATGGGCCCACATCCTTGGCATTATAGGTTTGCCTACCAGATGGCACGTATTGAGGCAATGAGGGAGTTTGTGACACCGTGGCGGGAGGCGAAGCCAGAGAGTCGGTTACCTGTGTTTCTGATAGATTACTTTTCATAGTTTGCCCTAATTGCAAGGGTGAGTCTTGAGTTTGAGTTTCAATTACATCCTTAGATTTCTTCAAATGCTTTCTAGATTGTCTTTTTCTTTTATGTGTACCGCTTGACTGGCTTAATTGTATATCCACGCTCGTGTCAGACTGAACCGAAACGTATTCAGCTGGAGACGGAACAGATGGAGTGGAAACAACAGCTTCGCGCGAATAAATATCTGGTGGCCAGTCCGGCCAGTCAACATCAGAATTCATGGTTCAATCAATGTTTATAATACTAGCAATTTACAATATTTTACAAGACCTGAACCTACTGGAGAAAAAAAAAACAAATGAAGAGAGAGAAAAAAAAAAAAGAAAACACCAACTTACCACACTTTCAACAATAAATGAATTTACTTACCTTTAAAACACAATAATTTACATGAACGAACTAAATATTACATGAATAAATCTAACTAAAAAAGGAATATTCACAATTTATACAATAAAATATTTTTTCTTTTTGACAATTTTTTGACAACACAACCGTACCGTATCGAAGCTCCGTTGCATCTTCCGAGGCAATTTGTTATCAACTTGTTTAATTGTTTTTCTATGGTGATTGTCATGTAAATTTGGCATTAAGTATTCCTAAATGATGAACTGAGAACTATGAAATAAGGAGAAGTCGGACAATAAGGTGCATCGCCGGCTCTGCCATAGCACGCTCGGCTCGCACATTGTACTCACTGTTCAAACCTTACTTAAGCAACTGATGTTGGACTGCCCTGAACTTCGTTATATAAACAACTTTTTTCTTACAAACATTTTTTTACACGGAACTTTAACCCACAGTGGCAGGCTACACCTAGGTTTAATCGGCTCAACCTAGGTGTAGCCGACTTTGGCAAACATATTATACAAGTCATAATTTAAACAACTAGTGAACATTTTCTATAAATTTTATGACAATATTTTTACCTGAATACTCCAGTTACTACCAAGTCAAGTCCTACCAAGATCAAATTTATAGATTTAATTTAATTTTAATTTCAGGTTAGGAGCACACAACCATCCATTCCATGATACTCAAATTTTAAAACGAGTGAAAAAAAATAATGTGTTTGCTGTAGAGCCCAAGGACCACCAAATATTAGCAAAAAAAGTTCATGACAAAGTTCGTGAAGTCAAAGGTCTATTGTAAATGTTACTGTTATTAGTCCAGCAAAAGCAGTGGCCGTAGCACGAGACTCGGGACTAAGGATCCCGCTGAAATGTTAACGAGTAGAACTGTCATCTCATACAATGTACTTTTGTGAATGTATGGGATGACAGTTGACTTGACAGCAAGACAAGTCTACGCAGCGTCTGTGCTTGAGGGGCAGGGGCAGGTGTAAAGCTCGCAAGATGATATGAGTTGAAGTTTTTGTATTAAGTATAGGTACCCTTATTTTGGCTTCCTAAAATATAAAAGAAAATTTTAATTTAGTATATAAATATAGTTTTTACTGCAACACGGTATCACATTGTGTATGAGTATAATTATTACATACTAAGTTTTAAATAAATTTGATTGATTAATATATGATATTTTATTTTTCACCCGAAAATAATAATATAGATAATTATTATTATATAGCATCGAGGTAATTACCGCACGAAGCATCTCGCCCTGTGTGGACGTGGCTATTGTGCCTACTATGTAGGTACATAAATACTTGTATATTATTCATTGAAATTACATATTATTATTAAATAAATTGTGTTTGAATTATGTATTTTTGTCTTCACGCCTATTGACAATAAGACGAATAAATAAATATGCCTAATACCTACAATAATAATGGAGATCAACATCAGGGCAACAAATTGTTGCCAACAATTTATGCTTGTTGAAATAGTATAGAAAAAAAATGTGTGCGTGTACTAGTTTACACACGTAAGAAGTGAAACTTCTTTAATTAAATTAAATTTTAAATTTTTTAAATTCATGTTCATTGGAGAAAGTGAAAGTACTCTTCGTCTGAACCAACCGTGGTAGGGGCAAGAAACAAAAGATGGCGCGTAACTGAAAAATGTGACGCGTAACCGAAAAAATGTAACGGTAAATTTTTTCCAACGCCGATAAAGAAGTTTCACTTCAAAAAATGCTTAGAGTGCTTTTCACGAAAGGAGTCCCTTTTGCGGGACGCCACTATCGCGCGTTTTAAAGTTTAAAATATCTAAAACATTTTGACTCCTCAGAATTTTTCATATTTAATTTCTCAATTAAATTGTTTATGCCTAATTAAATTAGGACAAAAAAAATTATGCTATAAAAAAGGATACCTTTTGTCATTAATCCTTTTGTAGTCTGTGGCCGTGGAGACAGTCTGTGGTCAGTGGTCTGTTAGTCTGTGGTTTTTGTTTGTATTGAAAAATATTTTCACTTACATATTTTCTTGTTTTAATGGGTTTAAACTCAAGCAATATAAGCATATTTTAACAAAATATAGGTACTTAAACTCATTAACATGTCTGGAACTAAGTTTTCTGTTTCATGGGAGGCGTATAATAAGAGTATTTGCAATGGGCTTAGCTTTCTTCAGCAGGTACGACCTCACAGCTTTTTTGATCACAATATTGTTATTAAAATGCTATGTTTATATAAATTTTGAATCATTGGGTAGAGAGAAGAGTTCGTGGACATGACGATAGCAGCCGACGGACACATGGTGAAGGTACATCGCATGGTAATGTCGCTCGTCAGCCCGTTTATCAAGGAGCTCATCACATCGGCGCCATGTCCTCATCCTGTCGTATTTTTGAACGTTAGTATCACATTTTTTCAATACATAATTTCTAAAATTTCATTTAAGAATAAGAATTTGGTTATTCATAGATTTCAGGTACATAATATCAGATCTTAATGTAATGCATTGTTCTGCCGAAACCTGTCTTTTCCAGACGTATGAATAATACATAAATACAATACATAAATCTGTTTTCCGTCGTTTCGTGGTTTATCTTTCCACAAGTCATTGACAAAGTTGTGGTGCTATCGCATATTCACTAGCCACAAAATTAAGAATAGAATATAATTTAATCTATGCTCGGATTGAACAAGGAGAAACCTTTTTGTAAACAAATGAGTTCCCACACCAAAAAAAAGATTGAGTAATGGAAGATCTGTCAAAAGAAAAAGATTTCAATAAATAAAATAGCTTGAGTTTATATTTTTCTCAAAATTCAAAGAATTAAGCAGATAAAATAGTATATATTTTATGTATTATAAATTATAATATGTATTTATATAAATACAATATAACATTATCTAAACAATATGTCAAAAATTATTCATTAAATAACCCGCCCCTGATTGTTCCCGGTGCAAAGGTGCCCATTACGCTCGCGGCATTGCCACGCTGAATAGCGATGGCCAACCTTTGCACCAAAAACGACCCGGAGCGGGAGTCACCACTTTTTTCTGACATTCTCAGACCGATCTCCCTAACGAGACCACGCGCTTCACTGCCCCAACTCCCCATGGTCTCCACAGCCACGGGGACGAAATGATAAAGCGGGTCCATGGCGGCGTACTTAAGCCTCTTCTTCGAACTGGCGTCTTCCGCTGCTGCTGACGGTGAGTGGACGGTGCGACTCAGGTGGCTGGCGGCGACAGTGCAGACACAAGTAGCGTCCCACACTAGGCACTTCCCGTTCTTCCAAGGCACCAGAGTCAGCCCGTCCGGTCTCTTACCGTCAGATCTGCTCAGACCCGGAGGCTCGAGTACGCAAGGGACGTTAGCCGAAATTAGGGCTCTACGCACGATGTCGTTCAGAGCATGGTGGCGCGAAAGAATTAATATTATAAATGATATTTTTGTATTTTTTTGCGCACAGATATTATTATTTATTAAATTAAAAAAATGTAAAAGATTTTGTAGAAGAAAAAAAATTGTGGGAATGGTATCATCGGTGATTATGACAGTTGTTCAAAACATTTTGTGCTCGGAGTGAATTTTTTTTATTGAAAAAGTTGTTTTCGTTTAGTAAAATGTTCTGTTAAGTTATTGTTGTGCTGTTATTTGTTACTTTAATGTTTTAATCATTATATGTAAATAAATATTTAAAAATAACGTTTTGAGAAATTAAATTGTTATGAAAATACATACAATCTAAAGTTTTGCTTGATGTTATTTTACGTAACCTTTGTCATGCTGTCTATACATTTATTTTCATGCTTAGCTTATATATTATTATAGATTTTTTATATAATATATTAATAGTTAGTGGTTCAGCAGTTTTATCTACTTAACAAATAGTATGTGTTATTCTAGGTCCTGAGGTACATAGGTACCAAATTTCATTGTGTCTGTCGAAAATTCAAGTGTCAACCGTAAACCGATAAATACACCCTTTATAAGGTCATTGTACGAAGAAGGAATGGTCATAATCCACTGTCGAATATATCCACATCATGTATTTTTAAAAAGTAATTAAATTATTACTTTAAAAAATTGACAACGATTTGATTTAAACAAAATTTTATAAGAAAATTTTGCAAATTTTTAATTTCTGCCCTTTTGTTTTTATTTAGCTTAGGTATAAGTTTGGTCAATATATATTATAATAATTAAAAATACGGCACAAGCGAAACCGCGCGCTGTTATTATATATAACGATTCTTGCTTCAAAAAATGTTTATTAGCTCTGCCTCTCACTTTTGACACTAACATATAGTGACATTAAGGTGCTTACAAAAAAGATCTAGGATTATGAAATAGAATATATAGTCCAGTAAAAGAAGAAATGTGGATCGAAAAGTCGAAAGCAGAAAAACTAACTTAGTAACATTGTTTGGACTAGTTAGGAGATAAACATTAAACATACTAAAAGTCCCCACCCCTCCGAGGTGAGCCCGAAGGGGGGGGGAGGCCGAAGAAGGTCCCATTTTTAGGTTTTTTGCTTATATGTCAAAAACTGTGCGTTGTACGATATTTTGTTGTGCTACATTATTAAACCTCATAAAATTTTCTACAAATTCGGCCTTGACACTTTTTATCTATCTCCAATCGTTGTCCAGCTATGAGCTTCCAAACATGGTCTATTTTGAAAACGCTTAAATTAGTTTTCCATACAAAGTCAGTAAAAAAATCTTACAAATAAAATTTGACCAACTTCTGGTTGTCGTATCATAATGAAACTTTGCAAATGTCTAGAAATCTGATAACAATTTAATAATCTGGTACTACTGAGCTGATGTGATGATGGAGCCAGGAGGTGTCTACTGAAACTCATCAATGGCTATTAGGAAAACCGGCGAGTTTAGGCTCATTACATTCGGATTGATGAGACGTAGGCACCTCCTGGTCCATTATCAGACCCTCGACAGCAAGTGTAATGAAAAAGTCTCATCGATTCGAATGTAATGTGCCCAAACTCGACGGGTTTACTAATAGTCATTGAAGAGTTTCATTAGGCTCCATCATCAGATCAGCTCAGTGGTACCAGATTATTAAACTATCATCAGATTTCTAGACATTTGCAAAGTTTCATTATGATACGACAACCAAAAGTTGGTCAAATTTTATTTTTAAGATATTTTTACTGACTTTGTATGGAAAACTAATTTAAGCGTTTTCAAAATAGACCATGTTTGGAAGCTCATAGCTGGACAACGATTGGAGATAGATAAAAAGTGTCAAGACCAAAGTTGTAGAAAATTTTATGAGGTTTAATAATGTACTACTACAAAATATGGTACAACGCACAATTTTTGACATATAAGCAAAAAACCTAAAAATGGGACATTCTTCGGCCTCCCCCCCTCGGGCTCACCTCGGAGGGGTGGGGACTTTTAGTATGTTTATCTCCTAACTAGTCCAAACAAAGTTACTAAGTTAGTTTACTGCTTTCGACTTTTCGATCCACATACCCTTTTTGGGCACTCATTGACTGGGCTAATAGCTGTGGTTCTGAGCGTGTTACCTTCTACTAAGATAAACTATAAATTTAGTTATTTAAATATTCTTCAGTACATAATAGAAATTTAATGAGTTGTTTGGATGATTTTTATTAGTGTCTGACCGAACTTTCAGTTTCGGTTTCGGCCAAAAATCAAGTTTTGGCCGCAGTTTCGGTTTCGGCCAAAATTGGCCGAAACTTTTGCCGAAACCGAAACTCATTTCGGAAGTTGTCGTGCACGCTCGCCTAGCTACGTTTCTCGCTGCAACAATTTGGCGGACAACTAATTATTGTGATCTAGGTTAGTATATTTGTTAATTCTAAATGTTTGATTTGATTATCTTTGTTGAGACTGGAACTAAGAGTGTATAATAGCAATTTTAGTAACTACTATTTTCAATAAAGGTATCTAAAAGAGATTGATGATTCTTTGAAGTACGAATAGGTACAAACCAAAGTACTTATGAGCAAACCAATACTTAGTATTTAATGAAACAGTAACAATTAGAGATTTGATTTTTGATAACTGATAAACATTTTCCAATGAGAACTTAATTTAAATAAATAGGCCAAGCGCTATTCAGACTAAGCGCAATATAGGCTTCCTTAGTACTGGGAAATCGAATATTTACTGCCTTAACTTTCATTAACGATATTTTCAAAACAAATAAAGCTATCTTAACCGATATAGTTTTCCTGGAAAGTTTATGGTTGAAACTATATTCGTGATTTTTTTCAATGTTTGAAAGCTAGTAGTTTAGAATGAAGAGGGCGGGGGACGTTCAAAAAAAAAATTTAAACTTAAATATCTTTCAAATGGATCATCGAATCGAAAAAGTTTCTTAGAAACATGTGCTTCATTAAAATACCTATTCAACGACACCCCACATGAAGGGATCAGCTAGAAAAAATCACACACATTTTACATATTTGGGAGGTATCCTAAATTAATTGATTTAATTTTTTTGTTACCGTTCTTTTACCCTAGTCATTGTGCCCTCCTCTGTGCAAAATTACAGCATTCCAGGACTTATAGTTTTACCGTAAAGCCACGGACAGACAGACAGACGGACGGACGGACGGACAGACAAAGCGAATCTATAAGGCTTCCTTGTTGACCACGGAAGGCTAAAAATAATAAAAGTACTATCGATATAATTTTTATATTACAACTGATAAAACACAAACTAAATAGGTATGCTATGTTTCCATTTCATGTCCTAATGCAGAATAATGGACAAAATGCACCAAATTCAGTATTTTAAAGAATTTTATACTTGACCACGTGAGTTTCGGTTTCGGCCGAAACTGAAGCCACGGCCGAACATTCGGTTTCGGTTTCGGCCGGAAGACCAGTTTCGGTCAGACTCTAATTTTTATAAAAATTATTGCAAAGCCCTGCAACATTACTTGCAACAAAAACTATCATAAGTATAATATCCTTTCCCAAGACTTGTACATTGTACATGATATGATTTTTCAAAATTTTCTGTTGCAGAGAGTGTCATTTGATATCCTACAGCTAATACTAGAGTATGCATACACGGGAGAGGTGTTGGTGCCCCAGGAAAGTCTCACGGACTTTCTAGAGGCGTGCAACTCCCTGCATATTAGGGGACTTGAAAACACGGTGAGCAAATGTTTCTAATTCTTTGAAACTAGCTTCACTCAGTAACATATCAAGCTGTGCCGCGTGATTGATTTCTTTATTGTTATGGTTAATTTCAGGCCACACAAGATATACAAACTGCATACATTGTACCCGACGATGACCATCAACAGCAAAATAATAGAGTCTCCATAAATATATCTCACCTTGCCACAAGTCATGTAGAGTGAGTACTTGATATTAATTTTTATATAATTATTTAATTATTAGCATCCTACAAATTAAAGACTATGTATAAATAATTATAAGTCAGGATTTTTTATCAACACAACCAACCACCTTTAAAATGAAATCCATACTCCAACTCTATACTAATATTATAAATGTGAATGTGTGTCAGTGTCTGCGTGTCTGTTACCTCTTCACGCCAAACCACTGAACCAATTAAGATGAAATTTGGAATAAAGATAAAAATCTCAGTAAAGGACATGGGATAGTTTTTATGCAGTTTTTTATCCCCACGGGATTTAAACTGCTTTATAGCAGGTAACACTACAAGATGTTACCAGTTATTATATAAAATTTCAGAACGGCAGATGATAATTTTGATTCTCATATGGATGAGGTTGACAATGATGATACTCAGGCTGAACAAGATACAAGTTTAACGGACAAAGAAAAACAGAAATGCTCAGATACACTACGTAAGTAAACTCAGTATTATCTTATTACTAGCTGACCCGGCAAACGTTGTTTTGCCATATAAATAAAAAAAATTTAGGGTTAGACTAACATTTAGGGGGATGAAAAATATATGTTGGCCGATTCTCATAGATACCGGATAAGCACAAAAAATTTCATCAAAATCGGTCAAGCCGTTTCGGAGGAGTATGGCAACGAAAACTGTGACACGAGAATTTTATATATTAGATACTTATAGTTTCTGTAAATTAAATAAAAAACTGCTGAGATATAATGCTTATAAGATTTAGGGGATGTCTTAAGTCGTATATTGTATGTTATAATTATTAATCGGATCAATAAAGAAAATGTGTTCTATAGGTTTTTTTATAATCTAAAAGTTGGTCAATTTTTTTCTGAAATGCATTAACATTTCAGAATCAGTTTGGACCCGTAATGTAAGGGCTATTTTTGAAAAGAATTAAAAATGTTAATATCAAATATTTGTTTCAGGTAAAACTTCACTGCAATACTCTATATCCAATCTAGGCACTCTACAACTCGTGCTGAATAGGTACATTTATAGCCAGAAGTACACACGCAAAGATAATTCACGCACATGGCGCTGTTACCAATATAAATGTTCTTGTCCGGCTTCTGTTACAACTAAAGGAAACCGTGTAACAGCAAGGTGTGTCAATTTATACATTTTGCCTGTATTGTGTATTTTTTACAAGCTTTTATTTACTTTCACCTGTCTGTTGTCTGTCTGTCTGTAATTAAATCTTGTAAGTTTAATTTGACCCACTTCCCGGTATCCGATTGAGCTGATATTTTGCATGCCTGCAAAATTTTTATGATGTGGAGCTGATGTGATGATGGAGCTCGAAGGTGGATATAGGAACTCCGTAATTAAACGGCGCAACCCTATTGAGTTTGGGCTCATTTGATTCCGTTTTGACGAGAACTTTATGATGCTAGATGGTAATAAAAATAAAAGCTTGTTTTTAAAATTTCACTTGTTTATGTGAAGAAGTAAGAAGACGAGCAAGACACTCTCCTGATGTTGTACAGTGCTACCTAGCATTTCACAATGATGTGAAATTCTAGGTGCCCTGCACAAATTCTTCTTACTCAAGAGTTAATAGATGTTAAAACTCTTTAGCCCAGTATTACGTTTTATGTGGTGACAAACAAGCAGACGGCCCACCTGATGGTGAGTGGCTACCGTCGCCTATGGATATCTGCAATATCAGGGGTACCGCTGGTATATGCCTACCTTTCAAGACTCTGTTCACTTGCCTTTTGAAGAGTCCCATGTTGAATATATTTAGAAAAATTACGAATCATAGTTAATTCAAACCTACGCGATATAATTCCCGACTAATAAAATTAATATGAATGGTTAATTTATTCCAAATTACGAATTTCTTTGGGTGACAGATTTTTTTCTCAAAATCTCAGTACAAAGTTTTTTGCCTATAGGTTAGCCTTTATCCACGATCTCGCGTGATGTAAAGCGACGATGCAGCCGTAGTTGGTAGGAGACTAAACCCAGAAGGTGGAATAAATCGCTCTCTGCCTTCACTGAACATTATGACCGCACTGTCACAAGCAATGACCGCTTGGCGACACGTAATATATTTAGAGAATAAGAAGAGATTCCAGTTATTACCTAAACTAGCTTATGCTCGCGTTACGGATTCCTTTCTTAGCGAAGGTCTATGTCATAAGACCTATCTGTGCTCCGAATTTCAATCCAATCCGTTCAGCGGTTTGAGCTGTGCGTTGATAGATCAGTCAGTCACTCTTTCCTTTTATATATTTAGATTAATTCCTGAATGACTAATTATTATTTTTAATAAGTCAATCTTTTAATTTCAGACTGGGAGTACACAACCATCCATACCACGACGCTCAAATTTTAAAAAGAGTAAAAAAAGGCAATATATTTGCTGTAGAGCCCAGAGAACACGAAATATTAGCAAAAAAGGTTGCTGACAAAGTTCGTGATGTCAAAAACCTATTGTGAAATTAATTATTAACATAATAAGAGTAAATCTCACAATTTGAGATGAATAAGCTAAAGATTTGTATGTACTGTTCACTTTTAGTTTAATAATTTTTAATTTAAGAGGCCTTGATAAAACAGTAGATCCCAATGGGTCAATGTGTTGCTGGTTCATTTGCCACCCCCCGTTAAAGATAGATAAGAGGCCTTGAGTTTTGAACTGGATTTCTTTTGACAATTCCATGTATAAAGCGGGCGGCAGACTGAGCATCGCTTCATCTTTGTAAATAAACGGCATAAACTCACTTGCATTTACTTCGGCTTCGTGCCGACCGTTTCGATCCTGTACGAGGATCTTCTTCAGGAAGTAGCTGCGGTAACGCGCCGACGAAGCCGAAGTTAATACAAGTGAGTTTATGCCGTTTTTTTACAAAGATGAATCTAAATACTCACGAATCATTTGGTGTAAAAATAAGCATCGCTTGTTTAATTTGAGACAAATATGTGTTAAAAATTTGGACAAAGATTTGCACTTTGCCATGCGGTATCGATTTTGCAATATCAAAGCTTTCATCATTGAATGTGTTCAAAAGTTTGCATAGCCTGCCACACTCGGAAACTGTGCCAATATAAAATCAATAAATTTATATTTTATCAAACTCATGTTCCAGGATACGTCATAAGTGTAATAAATCTGTCAAAATTAAAAAAACTATGTGAATTCATTTGATTTCTTTATTTTATAGAAACTCCTTTCTGTGTAAGTGTATTATCTTCATATGTCTCCAATACATCAGCCAAATGTTCGTTGTCTCTGGGTTTCTTGAACTGTCTTCGTTTTTGTGCAGCTTTCTTGCGCTTTGGCACTAATGGTTTCCTAGGTCCGTGGTCCTGCATGGACTTGATGCCTTGTTTTTCGAGGTACTCTTCTATTTTGGCGTCGTCCATCGCATCTACAGCTGTGGCACGCCAGAGCTTCACGAATTCTTCGTCTACCTGTATTGTACAAGAGATATTTAAAATAAATTGGCTTCAAGCCACTAAGATCTAACTCTAACCAATGGAGAATGCGACGTGAATACCAAACTGAAGCAAGAAAAATGACGTCACTGTTTGCTATCTTACTTACTTATACTATGTACTTAGGTTGACGATAGTATTATGTTTACAATTTGTATAAAGTAAAAGAGATGGCACTCAACCCTGATGTAATTCTTCTTGCTTTAATTTGGTGTTCACGGTGCAGGATCCATTTGGCTTCAAGCTTGTTTTCGATATGCGAGGGTGGGATTTCCGTTTTAATACGTAATCTGAAAACTGCTCAAATAATCTATACTGTTATATAAAGAGGAAAACTGATTGACTCATCATCATAGTGAAAAAACAGCTGGACCAATGAGCTGAAATTTGGAAAGCGTGTTCTCTAGTTTTGATAATTATATTTGTTAAGTTTTAATCAGTCGATCCATGTTGACTAAATAACTTTTAATTTAATTTGAAATTAATATACATATTATTTTAATTATACTTACGTCTAATGTTGCCGTTTTATCATTGTAAAACAATATTTTCTTTTTGTCAGTGGGTCTTGAAATGTACAATATTTCCTGTGCTAAACTCTTGAGTGCTTTTTCACAATGTGGTAGAGATTCTTGCACATCTTCTAATAAAATACCTCCTAGGCCTTTCAAATCTTGCTGTTTTAATAATCTGGAAAAAAGAAAAAACCAAAATGACATGAAATAAAATTGTACTTAGGATAAAATATTAATTTCAATGAGTGAAGCTAAAAGAAAAAGGATATAAAGTCACCTCAATAAAGATTTTTTGTCCTTAATTTTATATACAGGCTTAAAAATATATTTTCCATCTTGTGTGAATTCTATTTTAGGATTGTTCTGAAGAGCTTCTGTTTGGAGCCACTGAAACAATAAAACTTAGACTTACATACTTTTTACTGGAATTTCCTGTAATATAAGGACAGATTACTTGCTTTGTTAGAAGAGAAACACCGATAATGTTCTTATATCTTAGTTTATTATAAGAGGCACAAGCAAACACCCTGCCTGATGGTTGATTTTGAAGTTTGCCAGCAGTGCTATTGCTATTGCTGATTGGGTGTATATCAATGCTCACATTGTCATTCAAGTAGACTAGATAGATACCTCTGTGACTCTGTGGTGTCACTGAATATTGAGCTAAACACTACCATAATGATCATGACTGTGCTTTTGTTCAGTGGGTGATAACTATCCACGGCTGAAGGCTACCGTTAAGCCGCGTCTCCAGCGCGTATTTTGGTTCAAACATTCAACAAAAACATCACAACATTTGTCACAAATCATTGTCAACCTACAACTACCGGCTCGAAGGACCATAAAATGTTGGGGGTTGTACTGATATAAATGATAAGTCCGTGATTTGGAGAATCTTTGTATATTAGGAATTACGTTAAAGTCTATGATGAATGCACTGATATTATGATATTGACAAAGTGATAGATGAGTGTTTAGGCCGACGGAACCGATCGCACTGATGTAAAATATATCGCGGCCACGTAAACTGCAGCGCCCGCAATAGTCGGCTTTTGCTCTAGATTGCTGTGTCAGGTGTTCGGTGCTCCGAACACTTATTTGTTTGCTCCAACAATGTTTTTGCTTTCCATACCTGATGGAAAGGATGTACAACAAAACAATATCAATATTCAGAAAATCGCCGAGATTTCAAAACTTCGCCGACATCAAAAATTTTATGTTGTCATGTTTATATATTGAATGTTTGAACTAAAAAAGGCGCTGGAGATGCGGCTTCAAATAGTCAGTAGTGAGTAAGGCGCAATGTAAGGCCGCAGATGAGTGTTTCCGCTGCCCCGGCATTAAGGCGTCTTTTGAACACCCCCAGGTTTTTTAGTGGGTATCCCCGCTGCGCCTATCTTCGGCGGGGATACATCCGCCCTGCGCCCCCCGGCACATGGTGACGATGCGTAACGCATCTTGGGTCAAAAAAAGACTACACTGTAAAAGATGATTCCCCTTACCTGTTTAACCTTATTACCAACATCTAACTGGTTGGTTTCGTCCAAGACCTCGTCTAAAGTGAGAGGATGGTCATCTCCATCTTGATGTCTTGCTCTCATATGTCTAACAATTCGTGCTAGTACGCCAAACCGATATGACGAACTGCCTGTCATCGTCTTATAACTGGAAGTGGTGTAAGATGTATTTTGTTAAGTGTTTTCTACATTAGAGCTTAACCTTGGAGATATGTATAGGAAAAATAGTAAATCAGATATTTGCCAAAATATTAGTTTGTGGGATTAAATCTTCAACTTTTTTTAATTATAATGGTTATTGTTGTACCCCCATTCCAAGAGAAGAACATATAGCTTCTATATTAAAATTTAAGATAATAAGAATTAAAAAACACCATTTCAATACATATATGATATTTAATATCTAAATGTGACTGACTCTTTCAACTCAAAATCCAGCTGCTAAACAGAACAGGTTAAAATTTGGAATACAGATAGGTTTTATGGCGTAGAACTCTGCTAAGAAAGGATTTTGGCATGCAGGTGAAGCCACAAGCATAAGCTTGTAAGATAATTGAATAACTGCCTGCAGTATTAGTTGGTAGTACTTACTTGGAAGCATCAAGCTTAGGTCCGGAGCTGACTGAGCTCGAGGAAGATTTGGATTTCTTTTTACTGTCATCTTTGAATGAAGAGTCATCTTTTTTGGTTTTCTTTTCAATGCTGAAAACATATCATTATTACTGGACAAACTGGAAACAAACTGATTAAGAAAATTTACAAGTTGAATTTTTTTGTTGTGATGACTATCATACAATGATTATAAATAAGTTTGTATGGACCTACAGTCTTACATGCCAAAATGGCTGGACCAATTAGGCTGAACTTTGGTATATTTCCTACTTGAACACAGTTTTAGACCTTAGGGTCTAAGAAAAGAAAACCGGTCAAGTACGAGTAAGACTCGAGCACCGAGGGTTCCGTACAAACCTACGGGTTTCTACGGAACCCTAAGGAAAAGTGGGTATAATATTATATACTGTAGGTTTTGAATCCCTTGTGAGTACTTGCGAGTTTGAAAATATGCGGCTAAAATTGCTGTTTCTTTTGATTGCGTTGACATAGATGTTTGATTTTTTTACAGCTTAAAGTTATTATAAAGCTGAGTATTTGATAAGAAATTCAATTTAATACCTGTGAGCGTTCTTGAGGAAAGGGGTAGTAAATATAAAATTATTAAAAATATTTTTTTATTTGGAATAACAAAAACAAAAAATTTACAGTTTTCGCAATTTTTCCTGTGCCTTTGATTTAAGACGTTGCTGCGTATTAAATTTCAAGATTCTGAGTTAACGGCAAGTATCCTGTAGGTTTTAATTCCCTTGAGAGTAGTCGCGAGTATAAAAATGCGGCTAAAATTGCTGTTTCTTTTGAATGCGTTGAGACAGAGGTTTGATTTTATTACAGTTTAAAGGTATTATAGACCTTAGTATTTGATATGAATTTCAGTTTAATACCTGCACGCGTTCATGAGAAATAAGGTAGTAAGTATGAAATTATTAAAAATATTTTTTTATATGATGTAACAAAAAATTTACAGTTTTCGCAATTTTTCCTTTATCTGTGCTCTAAGGAGTTGCTTTGTGCCAAATTTCAAGATTCTAAGTTCACGGGAAGTACCCTGTAGGTTTTGATTTTTTGAGAGTAGTAGCGAGTTTAAAATTGCCACTAAAATAGCTGTTTCTTTTGAATGCGTTGACATAGAGGTTTGATTTTATTACAGTTTAAAGGTATTATAGATTTGAGTATTTGGTATGAATTTCAATTTAATACGTTAACGCGTTCATGAGAAAAGGGGTAGTAGGTATAAAATTATTCAAAATATTTTTTTCATATGATGCAAATAAAAATGTATAGTTTTCGCAATTTTTCCTTTATCTGTGATCTAAGGAGTTGCTTCGTGCCAAATTTCATGATTCTGAGTTCACGGGAAGTGCCCCGTAGGTTTTGATTTATTTGGTAATGTCGAAAATTTGCTGAAATTTGCGACATATTCGACTATATCTTTTGATTGAGTTGGCCTAGAAGTTTGAAATTTTCACAGCTCTAAGAGGCAATGGACCTTAGTATTTCCTATAAATTTCAGCTTGTTACCTCCACGCGTTCCTGAGAAAAAGGGTCTTGACAGACAGACAGACAGACAGACGGACGGACGGACGGACAACAAAGTGATCCTATAAGGGATCCGTTTTTTCCTTTTGAGGTACGGAACCCTAAAAAGTAGCAGTAGCATGTTATTCTAGGCCTAGGCCTAGAACCCTAGGGTCCACACACAGGTACCACAGTTTTAGACCCTAAAAGTAAGTAGCAAGGCCTAGGCCTAGAATAACATGCTACTGCTACTTTTCTTATTTTTTTTTTTTTCTAGTCTATACTGTCCCACTGCTGGGCAAAGACCTCCCCCAAATCCCTCCACGCGTCTCTCTCCTGCGCCACCTCTGGCCAGTCAGTCTGGTGCGCGTCTAGATCGTCTCGCCACCTTTTTCTAGGTCGGCCTCGACGACGCCTTCTGTCTTGTGGTGCCCTTATTACTTTTCTTATTATGAAAAATAAATCTTTTATCATCATAATTAGGTATATTGTCCATTCTTGGACAATGCAGTGTCTCACAGGACTTAGGTCAGTTCTTGGTCCAAGTTTTTTGTACTTGGTTGGAAAAGAGATTCTTTACAATGTAAAGTTTCTGCAACTACTGTTCAAATGTGTAGTATAGTAGTAAGTAGGCTTTCTAGCCTTAAGTAGGATGATCATAGTTTAAGATAATAACCTGGTTTGCACAACAAGCCATTTTTGCAAGTGGGCTTAAATAACAGGACACAAACAATTTGTGGACCTTTAGCTACAAGTGGCTATCATTGTGACCTATTTGCTGCCTATTTGAGGCAATGACATTTTAAATTAGTATAGTATACCTAGGTTGCTTGTAAGAGCAAACATTTTAAGTGCTAACAGGTCATCTAACTTTGGATATTGGTACTCAATACAATTCTACCCAACACAAAGCTCTTAAACATGACTACCAAATATTGTCTGTGATACAAAATACATCATTTAGCCATGAACTTAATTCATAACTTACAAGGTTTAAAATAGGAGTAAATACAGATATTGCAAAGGCCTATTTGCTCCGAGCTTTCTAAGTTTTTTAATAGGTACCATACTATTTTTGTAATTGAGTGATTTGAATAGGTAATGAGTCGAGTGGGAGCGAGAGAAAGTACAAGTTGACAGTTCAGACGCAGTCGGGCTTCGCGCAGACAGCTGCCACCAGCCAACAAACAATGTAACGTACCTCGGTGTAGCAAGTGCCTTTTTCTTGAACGCCTCGCGCTCCCGTAGCAAAGCCGGATCCATTTTTATTAGGTGATCAATAAACACACACAAAATTGTAAGTAAAACACTATTTTCACATAGATTTACTATAAATTACTTTTTGTTTTTCCAAATCGAAGAAAACAAATCGATTTGCATTTTGTCAATAGATTTACTTTGTCAGTTGTCAACTGTCAACGTCAGTTTCGTATAGCTTTCACTGTCAGCTTTCATTTTTTTTTATTACCGGAAGTATACATCGACCTTTGAATATTTGCCAGTGTCACAAATGATGTCTTTTATATATTTCGTCTTCATAGTTCATAGCTGTAGTAACAAGCAAGCAATCAATGCAAAATCTGACGAAATAAAACTTTAAATAAGATTTTTAGGTTTGATATTCCAGCCAGCATAGGGGTTCGCGTATAGGGGTTCCCTCACGTAGGTACCTACTTAATCTTTTAAAAATCTATGAAATGTGGCTTCGAGCTCTTATTACAACAAAACCAACGAACATTAACACTATTATAATCATTCGTTGATTTGTTTAGGACGTAGTTTAGCGAAAATGTTCCAACCTCAAGAGCGTCGTTGTAAGCGTAAATGCACCCAAGGCGCCCTTGTGGATTGGAACATTTTCGCTTAACTACGTCCGAGTTTGGTGTGTACTCAGCTTAAATGCCTCATAATATATTTTTTTTATAGGGATGATTGTACTATTCCGTAGGCCAAGCACGGTTATCAAATTTTCCAATGAGCCTATCAGGATAACAAAATATTTGTTTCGCTAATAAATCGATGCCTATTACTGCCTTCCACGTTTCACATAGTCATAAAAATGTCTTTAATGCATATAAACCACTTAGAATTGTAAATAAATTACCCATTTTAATGTAGATAGGTACCTACTATAGCTAGTAGTGCTCACCGGTTTTGCCCTCTTTTCTTTTTGTAATTTCCAAGTCTTAGCCTGGAAATTATTAAGCCTGACGGTCAAAATTTTATCTGGCCAATCGTTTTAGAACTGAAAGGTACCAAGCACACATTCTCACCGATCCCTACTTTTCCTTCTCCCTATCGTCCCTAGCGAGGGTCAAGTTCCATCTGACTTCCATCCTTCCACTACACTCAGTCTTCGGCATTCGCTATGTTGAGTTCAGCAGAGTTCATTGGCTCTCCCTAATTTTGCATATTATTATAGGTACTTACTTAAAATGTTAATAATATGTTTACTAGCTGCTGCATTCTACGGTTTTTGAAAGTGCCAGGGTCTAAGTTACTTACCCTCACACTCGCACTTATCTAGGTACTAAACTTCGGCTCAATCGATTTAACTACTTACTTAGACTTAGGTATAAAGAACAATAACAAACATACCCTTGCACATTAAGAAATAAACTTTCGCATTCATAAAATATTATGTAGGCTGTGTGCTGCTGCTGTTACTATGTGTTAAGATCAAATATACATACCAACAGGATCTTGAATAAAAGTACATATCGCACGTTCAATAATAAACCGGAATAACTCAAAAAATCAGGATTCCTACTTTTGTTAATAAAACGCACTAAATCCGATTAAAGAATCAGTAGGCACTTTCACACCCAGCAAAATATACCAAAATGGCTGGTTTTTAGACCACCCCTCTCTTTTCTACAAAAGCGCGCGACAATTCATTCGTGCGATTCAGTTTTGTAACGACCGCGATTTGAAATAAATGTCGTTGTTTTTCTACTACATTGGCGTAATGTAAAATAATTCGGTTTATTTACAAACGCAGGTGAGACTTAAAATGTTTATTTATTTCTAAACTAGCATGTTTTGGTATTATTTCACTTTAGGAGAAAATGCAGCATGACCTATTAAGACTTGTTGCAGTTTATTTTTAATTTGTAATTGCATAGACAAGATAGATTGCGTATTAGTGCGTTTTAGTATTAAATTATCTATTTTCTTTCAGAAGCAATTAATTTTACATCACTTTAATACTAAAACTGTTGGTATAAATGAATCGTATATGCGTTTATTTCAGTTTACGTTCTAAATTCTCTTTAAGTCTAAAAGTGCTTTAGCAATTGATACAGTTTATTACGAAATTTCAAGTCAACTTAATTATGTTTCTAATAAAAAAGTATTGTATTAATTTCGAGTTCCATAGTTTTAATCCAAGATGACGTCTGCAAATAGGAAGCAGCAGTGCCTAAAACTTCTTTAGATGAGTTAAATGTAATGCTGATGTACTGATACGGATAATTGTAAGCCAGACGAAATAAAAGTAAGTAAATAAAGTCGTGTTTACGTAGTTATAGACCTTTTTACTTTTTCTCTAATTTTCTTGTAATGTTCTCAAAATTAATTATTGAGGGCTTTAATTTTTATTTAATGTATATTAATTATTAAAGAGATTTTTAAATGAAACTGAAGATAAAATCCAGCACAGCGTACAGGGAGATAAGGCTTCCAGCTCGTCATGCAGGAAATCAAGGTACCACCACCATCACCACCATACAGTATATTGAAATTCCTAGAAATTTACACTATTCTGTCATTTTCCAGGATCAAATTATAATCTCTGTATCAGGTTTTAGCTCAATAGCGTCAGCCGTTATTGATTGTCTTTCCAAACTCCCACCCCCTTTTATCCCCTTTTAAGGTTGATTTCAGGAATAAAACTATCCTCTCTCCACCTCAAACTCAAATTACATAAAAAATAGTTAAACGGTTACCGGATTTCTTGCATAAATTTCGCACCCTTTAAATACTGGTTTCTGGAACCAGAACTGTTTTATGTCCTATCCCGGGAAAAACCGGGAGCCGGAGCTGGTTTACGGATGGCTCTAAAATGGGAGGTAATGTAGGCTGTGGAGTGTATGGAGAGCAACCCAGGTGTAGCAAAAGCGTAAATCTTGGAAGGTTCGCCTCCATTTTCCAGGCAGAGATTTTCACCATTCTTGAATGCGCGCACATCAACCTGCAAAAGCATTACAGCAACCAAACCATTTACATTAACTCTGATAGCCAGGCTGCCCTCCTAGCGTTGGATTCGCAAGTTTTTACGTCCAGGCTAGTCGAAGACTGTATGCTGGCTGAATGATTAAAGTGGTTATTACACTTGGCTGAATTTAGTCACTAAATTTAGAATCTAATTTAGGATGAACAATACTTTCTTCTAAATTTAGGATGCTAAATGTGATTACACTTGACTTAATTCAGTGGCGACTGGAATTAGGCTTTTAAATTTAGCCAGGTGTAATAAGCCTTTTAGGCTCAAGGAACAATGTTGTCCTCAGATGGGTCCCGGGGCACGCGGGAATAAACGGCAATGAACGTGCCGATGGGCTCACGTACGCTGGGGCAGAGGGCACTCAATTCGGCTTTGAGCCTTTTTGTGGCATACCTAAAAGCTGAGCGCAGAAAACCTTAGTAAACTTATGCTTTGAGGAGTCAATCAAACTGTGGAAAGACTCTCAGGGCATGAGGCACTCAAAGCTACTCATAAAAGCCTATGATACCAGGTTCAACAACCAAATCATAGCGCTAAGTAGGGGAATCTGCGTATCGTAACCAGAGCCCTGACTGGACACTGTCGCCTTAACATGCATGTGTCCAAACTAGGACTATGCGACACTCAAACCTGCAGATTCTGCAATGAGGTTCATAAAACGCCTCTTCATCTGCTAGGGGAGTGTGGAGCACTGATGCGTAAACGTAACTCTATTTTGGGACAGCACCTGCTCAGCCCGAATGAGCTTAGAGAGATGACCCCCTACGAAAATCTTGCAGTTTCTAGAAACTGCTATGGTCTGTGGTGAACTCTGGCGCCGCGCCTAGGGGTCATTCTCACTATAATAAGCGGCGATTACAATAGGCCAATCATGGCCGCAGTGATATCATGGCCGCACTACATAAATAAAAAAACTAAAAAATATATCCCGGGAAATTCTGTGCCCAAATAGTAGCCAAGCAGTTATTGGTCTTCCATACAATAAGGGGGAGGCTTAAAGGCTGATTTCTGAGATATTCTCTCTCATATAATACCCTTTCGCGAAACTCAGCTATATTTATACCAAATTTCAGCTAAATGAACAGTAGTTACTAATTTCCCACAAAAACTTTAATCCTCATTTCCCCCCTCCCTTTTAAAGGTAGATTTCTGGAATGAAAACTATCCCATGTCCTTTCTCGAGATTTAATCTACCTCTGTATTAAATTTTTGCTTAATAGAATCAGCGTTTCCACAAGAATTACGTAAAGCGATCTCGACAGCATTTTGTGATGACTATAGAATTTTTGGTTACTAAGTTATAATAAGTTCCTATTACAACTGATTGTTATTCTTTTGTATTATTATTCAGACGTACATAATTAGGTAAAGAAAGCAGTTACCTATTATAAAACTTTATATAAATAGTTATTATATAAAGGACTTTCTGTTTTTTTATTTATGTTTTACTATTAAAGTGTAATAAATATTATACATCTAATAAAATTATTTTATTATTTAATACTAAACTGAATGATTCAATATTAGTTTGCAAAAAAAATATGATTGATTTCAATTTTTTTTACAAAACCGACATTAAGTCAAAACTTTGAAAACAAAGCTTCATTACTCATTTGATTTTAATAATATAATTTATTTATTACGAAAATTATGTCCTCTATATATCTGTTTACAATTTAAGAAGAAGAAAATAAACATAACACCGTACACTCATGAAAAATATCAAAAAGTTATCAACAAGGTAGAGACCCAAAACTTTAACTGCGATTTCCCAAAAAAGTGAATTTTTGACTTATTCCGGTTTATTATTTAACGTGCGATATGTGACCCTGGTGAGGGAGTAATATCGCACGTTAAATAATAAACCGGAATAAGTCAAAAATTCACTTTTTTGGGAAATCGCAGTTAAAGTTTTGGGTCTCTACCTTGTTGATAACGCACGTTCAATAATAAACCGGAATAACTCAAAAAATCAGGATTCCTACTTTTGTTAATAAAACGCACTAAATCCGATTAAAGAATCAGTAGGCACTTTCACACCCAGCAAAATATACCAAAATGGCTGGTTTTTAGACCACCCCTCTCTTTTCTACAAAAGCGCGCGACAATTCATTCGTGCGATTCAGTTTTGTAACGACCACGATTTGAAATAAATGTCGTTGTTTTTCTACTACATTGGCGTAATGTAAAATAATTCGGTTTATTTACAAACGCAGGTGAGACTTAAAATGTTTATTTATTTCTAAACTAGCATGTTTTGGTATTATTTCACTTTAGGAGAAAATGCAGCATGACCTATTAAGACTTGTTGCAGTTTATTTTTAATTTGTAATTGCATAGACAAGATAGATTGCGTATTAGTGCGTTTTAGTATTAAATTATCTATTTTCTTTCAGAAGCAATTAATTTTACATCACTTTAATACTAAAACTGTTGGTATAAATGAATCGTATTTGCGTTTATTTCAGTTTACGTTCTAAATTCTCTTTAAGTCTAAAAGTGCTTTAGCAATTGATACCTACAGTTTATTACGAAATTTCAAGTCAACTTAATTATGTTTCTAATAAAAAAGTATTGTATTAATTTCGAGTTCCATAGTTTTATTCCAAGATGACGTCTGCAAATAGGAAGCAGCAGTGCCTAAAACTTCTTTAGATGAGTTAAATGTAATGCTGATGTCTGATACGGATAATTGTAAGCCAGTCGAAATAAAAGTAAGTAAATAAAGTCGTGTTTACGTAGTTATAGACCTTTTTACTTTTTCTCTAATTTTCTTGTAATGTTCTCAAAATTAATTATTGAGGGCTTTAATTTTTATTTAATGCTGTATATTAATTATTAAAGAGATTTTTAAATGAAACTGAAGATAAAATCCAGCACAGCGTACAGGGAGATAAGGCTTCCAGCTCGCCATGCAGGAAATCAAGGTACTACCACCATCACCACCATACAGTATATTGAAATTCCTAGAAATTTACACTATTCTGTCATTTTCCAGGATCAAATTATAATCTCTGTATCAGGTTTTAGCTCAATAGCGTCAGCCGTTATTGATTGTCCTTCCAAACTCTCACCCCCTTTTAAGGTTGACTTCAGGAATAAAACTATCCTCTCTCCACCACAAACTCAAATTACATAAAAAATAGTTAAACGGTTACCGGATTTCTTGCATAAATTTCGCACCCTTTAAATACTGGTTTCTGGAACCAGAACTGTTTTATGTCCTATCCCGGGAAAAACCGGGAGCCGGAGCTGGTTCACGGATGGCTCTAAAATGGGAGGTAATGTAGGCTGTGGAGTGTATGGAGAGCAACCCAGGTGTAGCAAAAGCGTAAATCTGGGAAGGTTCGCCTCCATTTTCAAGGCAGAGATTTTCACCATTCTTGAATGCGCGCACATTATTATTATTATTTATTTATTTTACATTCAATTATCCAATACACTCACAGTGCACACAGCTCCAGCACATCAACCTGCAAAAGCATTACAGCAACCAAACCATTTACATTAACTCTGATAGCCAGGCTGCCCTCCTAGCGTTGGATTCGCAAGTTTTTACGTCCAGGCTAGTCGAAGACTGTATGCTGACTGAATGATTAAAGTGGTTATTACACTTGGCTGAATTTAGTCACTAAATTTAGAATCTAATTTAGGATGAACAATACTTTCTTCTAAATTTAGGATGCTAAATGTGATTACACTTGACTTAATTCAGTGGCGACTGGAATTAGGCTTCTAAATTTAGCCAGGTGTAATAAGCCTTTTAGGCTCAAGGAACAATGTTGTCCTCAGATGGGTCCCGGGGCACGCGGGAATAAACGGCAATGAACGTGCCGATGGGCTCACGTACGCTGGGGCAGAAGGCACTCAATTCGGCTTTGAGCCTTTTTGTGGCATACCTAAAAGCTGAGCGCAGAAAACCTTAGTAAACTTATGCTTTGAGGAGTCAATCAAACTGTGAAAAGACTCTCAGGGCATGAGGCACTCAAAGCTACTCATAAAAGCCTATGATACCAGGTTCAACAACCAAATCATAGCGCTAAGTAGGGGAATCTGCGTATCGTAACCAGAGCCCTGACTGGACACTGTCGCCTTAACATGCATGTGTCCAAACTAGGGCTATGCGTCACTCAAACCTGCAGATTCTGCAATGAGGCTCATAAAACGCCTCTTCATCTGCTAGGGGAGTGTGGAGCACTGATGCGTCAACGTAACTCTATTTTGGGACAGCACCTGCTCAGCCCGAATGAGCTTAGAGAGATGACCCCCTACGAAAATCTTGCAGTTTCTAGAAACTGCTATGGTCTGTGGTGAACTCTGGCGCCGCACCTAGGGGTCATTCTCACTATAATAAGCGGCGATTACAATAGGCCAATCATGGCCGCAGTGATATCATGGCCGCACTACATAAATAAAAAAACTAAAAAATATATCCCGGGAAATTCTGTGCCCAAATAGTAGACAAGCAGTTATTGGTCTTCCATACAATAAGGGGGGGGGGGGGCTTAAAGGCTGATTTCTGAGATATTCTCTCTCATATAATACCCTTTCGCGAAACTCAGCTATATTTATACCAAATTTCAGCTAAATGAACAGTAGTTACTAATTTCCCACACAAACTTTAATCCTCATTTCCCCCCCTCCCTTTTAAAGGTAGATTTCTGGAATGAAAACTATCCCATGTCCTTTCTCGAGATTTAATCTACCTCTGTGTTAAATTTTTGCTTAATAGAATCAGCGTTTCCACAAGAATTACGTAAAGCGATCTCGACAGCATTTTGTGATGACTATAGAATTTTTGGTTACTAAGTTATAATAAGTTCCTATTACAACTGATTGTTATTCTTTTGTATAATTATTCAGACGTACATAATTAGGTAAAGAAAGCAGTTCCCTATTATAAAACTTTATATAAATAGTTATTATATAAAGGACTTTCTGTTTTTTTTATTTATGTTTTACTATTAAAGTGTAATAAATATTATACATCTAACAAAATTATTTTATTATTTAATACTAAACTGAATGATTCAATATTAGTTTGCAAAAAAAAATATGATTGATTTCAATTTTTTTTACAAAACCGACATTAAGTCAAAACTTTGAAAACAAAGCTTCATTACTCATTTGATTTTAATAATATAATTTATTTATTACGAAAATTATGTCCTCTATATATCTGTTTACAATTTAAGAAGAAGAAAATAAACATAACACCGTACACTTATGAAAAATATCAAAAAGTTATCAACAAGGTAGAGACCCAAAACTTTAACTGCGATTTCCCAAAAAAGTGAATTTTTGACTTATTCCGGTTTATTATTTAACGTGCGATAACTTTTTGATATTTTTCATGAGTGTATGGTGTTATGTTTATTTTCTTCTTCTTAAATTGTAAACAGATATATCGCACGTTAAATAATAAACCGGAATAAGTCAAAAATTCACTTTTTTGGGAAATCGCAGTTAAAGTTTTGGGTCTCTACCTTGTTGATAACTTTTTGATATTTTTCATGAGTGTACGGTGTTATGTTCATTTTCTTCTTCTTAAACTGTAAACAGATATATAGAGGACATAATTTTCGTAATAAATAAATTATATTATTAAAATCAAATGAGTAATGAAGCTTTGTTTTCAAAGTTTTGACTTAATGTCGGTTTTGTAAAAAAATTTGAAATCAATCATATTTTTTTTTGCAAACAAATATTGAATCATTCAGTTTAGTATTAAATAATAAAATAATTTTATTAGATGTATAATATTTATTACACTTTAATAGTAAAACATAAATAAAAAAACAGAAAGTCCTTTATATAATAACTATTTATATAAAGTTTTATAATAGGGAACTAATTATGTACGTCTGAATAATTATACAAAAGTATAACAATCAGTTGTAATAGGAACTTATTATAACTTAGTAACCAAAAATTCTATAGTCATCACAAAATGCTATCGAGATCGCTTTACGTAATTCTTGTGGAAACGCTGATTCTATTAAGCAAAAATTTAATACAGAGGTAGATTAAATCTCGAGAAAGGACATGGGATAGTTTTCATTCCAGAAATCTACCTTTAAAAGGGAGGGGGGGAAATAAGGATTAAAGTTTGTGTGGGAAATTAGTAACTACTGTTCATTTAGCTGAAATTTGGTATAAATATAGCTGAGTTTCGCGAAAGGGTATTATATGAGAGAGAATATCTCAGAAATCAGCCTTTAAGCCTCCCCCTTATTGTATGGAAGACCAATAACTGCTTGGCTACTATTTGGGCACAGAATTTCCCGGGATATATTTTTTAGTTTTTTTATTTATGTAGTGCGGCCATGATATCACTGCGGGCATGATTGGCCTATTGTAATCGCCGCTTATTATAGTGAGAATGACCCCTAGGCGCGGCGCCAGAGTTCACCACAGACCATAGCAGTTTCTAGAAACTGCAAGATTTTCGTAGGGGGTCATCTCTCTATGCTCATTTGGGCTGAGCAGGTGCTGTCCCAAAATAGAGTTACGTTTACGCATCAGTGCTCCACACTCCCCTAGCAGATGAAGAGGCGTTTTATGAGCCTCATTGCAGAATCTGCAGGTTTGAGTGTCGCATAGCCCTAGTTTGGACACATGCATGTTAAGGCGACAGTGTCCAGTCAGGGCTCTGGTTACGATACGCAGATTCCCCTACTTAGCGCTATGATTTGGTTGTTGAACCTGGTATTATAGGCTTTTATGAGTAGCTTTGAGTGCCTCATGCCCTGAGAGTCTTTCCACAGTTTGATTGACTCCTCAAAGCATAAGTTTACTAAGGTTTTCTGCGCTCAGCTTTTAGGTATGCCACAAGAAGGCTCAAAGCCGAATTGAGTGCCTTCTGCCCCAGCGTACGTGAGCCCATCGGCACGTTCATTGCCGTTTATCCCGCGTGCTCCGGGACCCATCTGAGGACAACATTGTTCCTTGAGCCTAAAAGGCTTATTACACCTGGCTAAATTTAGAAGCCTAATTCCAGTCGCCACTGAATTAAGTCAAGTGTAATCACATTTAGCATCCTAAATTTAGAAGAAAGTATTGTTCATCCTAAATTAGATTCTAAATTTAGTGACTAAATTCAGCCAAGTGTAATAACCACTTTAATCATTCAGTCAGCATACAGTCTTCGACTAGCCTGGACGTAAAAACTTGCGAATCCAACGCTAGGAGGGCAGCCTGGCTATCAGAGTTAATGTAAATGGTTTGGTTGCTGTAATGCTTTTGCAGGTTGATGTGCGCGCATTCAAGAATGGTGAAAATCTCTGCCTGGAAAATGGAGGCGAACCTTCCCAGATTTACGCTTTTGCTACACCTGGGTTGCTCTCCATACACTCCACAGCCTACATTACCTCCCATTTTAGAGCCATCCGTGAACCAGCTCCGGCTCCCGGTTTTTCCCGGGATAGCACATAAAACAGTTCTGGTTCCAGAAACCAGTATTTATAGGGTGCGAAATTTATGCAAGAAATCCGGTAACCGTTTAACTATTTTTTATGTATTTTGAGTTTGAGGTGGAGAGAGGATAGTTTTATTCCTGAAATCAACCTTAAAAGGGGATAAAAGGGGGTGGGAGTTTGGAAGGACAATCAATAACGGCTGACGCTATTGAGCTAAAACCTGACACAGAGATTATAATTTAATCCTGGAAAATGACAGAATAGTGTAAATTTCTAGGAATTTCAATATACTGTATGGTGGTGATGGTGGTGGTACCTTGATTTCCTGCATGGCGAGCTGGAAGCCTTATCTCCCTGTACGCTGTGCTGGATTTTATCTTCAGTTTCATTTAAAAATCTCTTTAATAATTAATATACAACATTAAATAAAAATTAAAGCCCTCAATAATTAATTTTGAGAACATTACAAGAAAATTAGAGAAAAAGTAAAAAGGTCTATAACTACGTAAACACGACTTTATTTACTTACTTTTATTTCGACTGGCTTACAATTATCCGTATCAGTACATCAGCATTACATTTAACTCATCTAAAGAAGTTTTAGGCACTGCTGCTTCCTATTTGCAGACGTCATCTTGGATTAAAACTATGGAACTCGAAATTAATACAATACTTTTTTATTAGAAACATAATTAAGTTGACTTGAAATTTCGTAATAAACTGTATCAATTGCTAAATCACTTTTAGACTTAAAGAGAATTTAGAACGTAAACTGAAATAAACGCAAATAAGATTCATTTATACCAACAGTTTTAGTATTAAAGTGATGTAAAATTAATTGCTTCTGAAAGAAAATAGATAATTTAATACTAAAACGCACTAATACGCAATCTATCTTGTCTATGCAATTACAAATTAAAAATAAACTGCAACAAGTCTTAATAGGTCATGCTGCATTTTCTCCTAAAGTGAAATAATACCAAAACATGCTAGTTTAGAAATAAATAAACATTTTAAGTCTCACCTGCGTTTGTAAATAAACCGAATTATTTTACATCACGCCAATGTAGTAGAAAAACAACGACATTTATTTCAAATCGCGGTCGTTACAAAACTGAATCGCACGAATGAATTGTCGCGCGCTTTTGTAGAAAAGAGAGGGGTGGTCTAAAAACCAGCCATTTTGTTATATTTTGCTGGGTGTGAAAGTGCCTACTGATTCTTTAATCGGATTTAGTGCGTTTTATTAACAAAAGTAGGAATCCTGATTTTTTGAGTTATTCCGGTTTATTATTGAACGTGCGATATATATTTTATTGTAGGTATGAGTTCTAACTCGTAACAGTCACCAAGTCTTAATGTAATTCACATAAAAACACAACGGACTCCCATAACTCATACATAATACACAAGTCGCCATTTTTTTCAATATATATGTCAATAACTGTTAATTATTATAACAACTCAAACTCATTACTAACACTTGCTAATATTATAGACATTGTACAATTGTACAGTCACACAAATGCTTCATAGTAATTCCACATAAATTGAGTTTCCATACCGGTTACAACAGTATTTTCCATCTTGACGCTGTCCAAAACATAAAGTAAGTCCCTTCAGAAAGTTACTGATATATGATAGTGACAATTTGTGAACAATGACTCCCTTTGAGAGCACCATCTTATTAGCATGAGGAAATGTACCATCATTTAGGTCTGAACAATATCAACATACCCAATTCATCAAATCTTAAAAACAACATTCTATTCTAAATGACAATACCAAAATTTGCCATCACTTGTCATGCATTGTGGTGTTTACATTGGTTATGTCTGTCGCGGCCAAAGGACCTCGAACCTGTGGGAATTTCTTCATCCAAGCTCATACAATTATTAGTTAACTTTTAAGTTTGTGAAATGAAACTTAATACCATATTATATTATAAAATGCAATATCATCAATATTTAAATATGGTCCTCCAAATATAAACTGTCAGTTAGTCTTTATATTTGATATGCCTTCTACTATATCACCTAGTTATCAAATGGATCTAAACGAGAACATTCTGTGCATGTGTACCAATGTGTATATATGTAACCTATATTTACATATATAGTAAGACAGTTTCAGTTCATCATTTGTTTGTTGGTCTCTTACCATTCATTCAAAATAATATTATTAACAGTGTGGAAGACTAATTATATCTTCATCTAAAACAATTCTTATTCACCTATGAATAAATATTAAGTAAATTCTCATTTACATAATACTTCCCACAAAACTCTTCATGCTTTAATGTTATATAATTTAAGTGACTTCATATACACATCCATAGATGGACCATTGATATTCATTGATCACTAAATCCATAGATGGGCCATTGATATTCATTGATCACTACATTCATAGATGGACCATTGATATTTACTGATCATGTAATTTCACACTTACTTTTGAAGTGTTTCTATCAACAAACAATGTGTAAATATGGTAGCCTGAACATACTTTTAAACTAGTACTACTAGTAATCTTAACTTAATGACTGGATACTACTATCCTATAAAGATGGTACTAGATAGTCCAAACGACAGGTAACCATTGCATACCGTTACTTTTAAATGTAATCATATCTAAATAATTTACCTAGTTAAATTTCAAATCTGCCTTACATAGAAAGTAGGTAGTAACAATTGCAATAATTAAAAAAATGTCTTCTTTACAAAAGGTTACATGCTCACGTTTATAAATCATGTAGTGTCATAACAATAATTCTACTTTATGACATCTGGGGCAAATCCAGAATTCCAACTATGAATACAAATTATCACAAAATTATTTTATTATTTGTTCTTCTGTACCATTCAATAATATGAAATCTGAGCTATGTAGTGAGCAGTATAAATCCCCCCATTAGTAGTTTGGTGGTAACCCGTAAATCATTCTGTAATAGACAAACTGCCCTAAGAGCATTCAAATGATTGTACACATACATTTCATTTACTCAAGTCTATGATAACAATTATAATGTAAACCCTTTCAAAAAGATAATATGTCATCTGTTATAATATTGTATCCTTATTCCTTTTGCATATAATGGTGTTATCACTTTATATGTGGAAGCTATTTATTGGCTCTTCACTACTTTATTTATGCACCATAGCTGTAGGCCTCCCAAAAAATATGTGAAAATATATATCCATAAAATATCAGTTTGATGAGTCAACATCATTCATTGTGGAATACACTACATTTATTAATAAGTCTACATTATATACTCAAAGTTCAAATTTCAAAGTTATTCATTGCGAGAGTATGTATACAAAAGATAACAAGTTATTATAATATGGTTGTCTGGAAGAGATCGCCATCAGTGATAAGACTGCCAATCGTAACACTTCCTTCTGTGCAACCTTAGTTCCAAGTTTATATTGCTGTATTTGTGTGAACAATAAGGAGTTTTCTATCCATACATATAATAAGAATGGAAATTTCTCCCCATTCATTGTGATCCTTTACTAAGGTGAACTGTGAAAATACGCATATGAACAAAACGACGCGAAAAAGTCGCTTGCGCGATCTAGATCGTAAAACATTTTGTCAATTTTTCCTAGGGAAACGTAAAATAAAATAATAAAATAAATAATAATCATTTATATCGGACACATCGCCCCTAATTTACATCAAAATTTCGAAGTAAAAGTAATAGAATATAAAGTAAATTCAATTCAAAAAAATCAAAAAGCAAAAAGTGCGACAAACTAAAAATACGCCATCTATCGATGTGGCCATAAACGAAAATTTACCAGAGTAGTTTTATTAGGCTTAATTTGTAAAAAGGTTATTACTTATGTGTGATAAAACGGCACAACCGAATTGTATGCAGTTTTCGCTAAAACGTTGCAAATTTCTCTAATTTGTAAATAGTATTGGTTTTATTTAAATCGGTTTTTAAATAAAAGAGTTATATCTATCTAAAGATTTACTTATCTTCTTTTATTATATAAAATCGTTCGTACACTTTCGTGCTATCAACGCACAGCCCAAACGGCTGGACGGATTGAGCTGAAATTCGGACAGCGTATTCTTTGAAAAACTTCATCGTGCAATAAGAAGCGATTTTTCTAAATTCCCTCGGGAACAGGAATTATTCCCGAAAAACGTTTGTATGCAAATCCGTAACCGCTGAACCGATTGAGCTGAAATTTTGTAAAACTATTGTTAGGATTGTGATTAGAAACATGAAATAGTTTTTTTGTCAGAAATTTACTTTTAAGGGGGGGTAAAGGGGGGTCGAAGTTTGTATGGAAAATTTAGAACCGCTGACCCTATTGAGCTGAAATTTGGTACACAGGTAGATTGAGTCCTAAAAAAAGATATTGGATACTTTTTATCCCAGAAATCAACCTTAAAAGGGGGAAAGGGGGGTTGCAAGTTTGTGAAAGAAATCGTTAACCGCTTCATTGTTTTAGCTGAAATTTGGACAGCGTGTTATTTAGGTAACGTAAGCGACCTATAAAAAGGGATTTTTGTAAAATTCTCCCGGGAACGGGAATTATTCCCGAAAAACGTTTGTATGGAAATCCGTAACCGCTGAACCGATTGAGCTGAAATTTAGTAAAACGATTGTTTGGATTGTATTTAGGAACATTGAATAGTTTTTATCTCAGAAATTTACTTTTAAGGGGGGGGTAAAGGGGGGTCAACGTTTGAATGGAAAATTTAGAACCGCTGACCCTATTGAGCTGAAATATGGTACAGAGGTAGATTGAGTCACAAGTGAATTAAATTAAAAATTTAAAAAACCCCCAACGCAATATGTAATTCACCATTTTTTTTTATGGCGGCCATCTTGGATTTTAAATTTTATATAGTGGGCTGTATTCTACTCGTCAAGCCCTTTCATTTGATACCCATATTGAGGGGGTCGTGGAAGAAAAAAATAATCCGCCATTTTGTAGCGGCGGCCATCTTGGACCGATTTTCACCAAACATGGCTAAGAACACTCTCGACTAACTCTACTTTCAAACAAAAAAAACTAAATCAAAATCCGTTCATCCGTTTGGGAGCTACGATGCCACAGACAGACACATACACACACACACACACACACAGACAGACAGACAGACAGACAGACAGACAGACAGACAGACGGACAGACAGACAGACACGTCAAACTTATAACACCCCGTCGTTTTTGCGTCGGGGGTTAAAAATAAATGATATGGAATACTTTTTATTCCAGAAATCAACCCTGAAGGGGGAAGAGGGGGGTTAGAAGTTTGAGTAGGAAATCAGTAACTTCAGTATCAGTATCTTTTAACGCTGAAATTTGAACAGCGTGTTTTTTATGTAACGTAGATGACCGGTAAAAAGGGATTTTGCAAAATTTCCACGGGAACGGGAATTATTCCTAAAAGACGTTTGTAAGCAAATCCTTAACCGCTGAACCGATTGAGCTGAAATTTTGTAAAACGATTGTTGGGATTGTTTTGAGGAACATTAAATAGTTTTTATGACAAAATTTAACTTCTAAGAGGGGGTAAGGGGGTACAAAATTTGTATGGGAAATTTAGAACCGCTGGCCCTATTGAGCTGAAATTTGGTAGAGAGGTAGACTGAGTTCTACAAAATGATATGGGATAATTTTTATCCCAGAAATCAACCTCAAAGGCGGGATAAAGGGGAGAAATCGTTAACCGCTTCTTTGTTTTAGCTGAAATTTGGACAACGTATTCTTTAGGTAACGTAAGCAACCGATATGAAGGTATTTTGCGAAATTCCCCCGGGAACGAGAATTATTCCCGAAAAACTTTTGTATGCAAATCCGTAACCGCTAAACCAATTCAGGTGAAATTTTGTGGAATCATGGTTTGAGTTTTGTTTAGGAACACTGAATATTATTTTAGACAGAAATTTACTTTAAGAGGGAGGGGTGCGGGGGAGTAAGGGGGGTAGAAGTTTGAGTAGGAAATCAGTAACCAGTTATATTTTACGCTAAAATTTAGACAGCGTGTTCTTTATGTGACTTTCACGACCCGTAAGAGGGGAGGGGATTTTGCGAAATTCTTACGGGAACGGGAATTATTATTCCTAAAAAACTTTTGTATACAAATCCACAATAAGATTATTGGGGATGTGTTGAGGAATAATAAAAAGTTTTATGTCAAAAATTACCTTCGAATTGAAGCGTTACGGGGTCAAAGTTTGTATAGGAAATAGGACCCTATTGAGTTAAAATTTGATACAAAGGTAGACTGAGACTTAAAAAAAATATGGGATACTTTTTATCCCAGAAATCAACCTTTGAGGGGAGGAAAGAGGGGGTGCAGTTTGTGTAGGATATCGGTAACCACTTCTTCGTTTAAGCTAAAATTTGGACAACGTATTTTTTATGTAACGTAGGCGACCGATAAGAAGAGATTTTGCGAACTCACCAGTACTCAGAATTTTGGTTCTGTTAATGAATAGTTTGTTATGTCAGAAATTAACTTTTAAGGAGACTCAGTATTGATCCTTCCCCCACCTTCAGGGTCAGAGTTTTAATGGAAATTCAGGAACCACGGAATTGATTTGAGTCGCGGGAAGGATGGTGTGAGAAATTAGTAACCTATAATTATAATTTAGCTTAGAAAAATTATAATAGAGATAAGTTAAAGAGTTACCGGGAAAGGACCACAAATAGTATTAATTCCTGAGGAGAGGCGTGAAAATTTGTGATGGAAATCAATAACCGCTAAACTTAAATAGTGTGATCTCTGAGAAAGGACATAGCATTGGTTCCTACGGTAGCGAACAAAACTGCATAGAAATATCCAACCCGATATTCTTCGCTATCCACAGCGGGAGCAAATATTATAGCCATGCCTTATTTTACGCTTACAAAGTCGCGGGGATGGAAATACAATCATAGTCAAAATAGCAGCACCGAATTCGCTTTATTAATTGACTCTCACGCGCAACGAAGTGCGCGCGGGTCAGCTAGTTCTATAATATAATAGTCTGCTACAGTCCGCTTTTCAGCATGCAAATTGTAATAATAATAAAAGACACATATCAAGGTACAATGTTATGTTTAGACCAACTCCCTGTAACTCCTTTACTTTTTCCGCAAAAACGTGGTCCCAAACTCACACCACTAAATTATAATACACACGCGACACAAGGACATTCATAAGGCATAACCATGCTAAATATATTTTCTGTACATGAACTCGCCCATTCATTCATTTGGGGTGTCATTTTACTTAGTCGGATAGTGTTGAGTGAAACAGATATAGGTATTCAATCAACATGTGCAAACGGGATGGACAAAACGAAGGAGTACAAATTTAATAAGAAAAAACTAAAATAAAAATGGCAACATTCTACCTATTTCTTTCAAACTACTTCTGTCAAATTTGACAAAAAAAATGTAAACAACAACATGTTGTTCGTATTTTTAGTGATTAATAAGTTATTTCGAAGATTTTTCACAATAATGTTGATGAAAATGAATAAAATAATCCGTGGCGGTGCTTGCCAAATGAATTACAAAATGTAGGGGAAACTGGGTAACAATGGATAATGGGGAACAGTGAATAAATTCCAATAAGTATCTGTGCTTTAGTTATTCACTCACACCGAATGAACTGAAATGAGCCGTGGGTGATACCAATCGTTCAATCCAGTCCACACTGAGCTGTGGTTGGAGAGAGACCCGCTGCTGAAAATTGGGGAACAATGATTAACAAAAGTAAATTTTCACTACTTTTTGAAAAGTGTTTCACGTAGTTCTGGATTCAATTTTTATTTTTCTGATAGATAATTTGGGATCGGTAATGTTTTAATTCTGTGTTTTCTGTTTTACAACTTTGATACTCGTGATAGAATATTATTTTTTTTAATTAGTTTGGTCAAACGGTCGTTGGGTAACAATGAATAATCGGCCGCTGGGTAACAATGAATAGGTTATTCATTGTTCCCCATACCAAACAAGCATGGGGTACAATGAAAATTACCTCGTTCTTATTTACTTTTGAATCTTATCCTTTATTATTTAGGTATATAAAATGGCACGTAACTACATTCGGAAGACATCCGAAGCTGCGCAACGCTCTATCTCTGATAAAATTATAAAATGTAGCCAAATAGATGAATTGGAAATGGATTCATTGAAATTTGAAAAAAATATAAAATTGACTTGCAAATGTGCTCTATTGTAGCCTATTTGAATAAATGAAGTTTGAGTCAGCCTCGGGATGCCGGACAACGGCATATATCGACACTATGTCGATATGTTCAACATCTTCAAATTTCAACCCAATCAGTTCCGCCGTTTGGGCTTTGATTTAATAGATCAGTCAATCAATACTCTGTCAGGCATTCCTTCCATATATTTATTAGACATAGGTTGTATACAAGTGAAATAAAAATAACTTAAAAAATAAGCTTTTATAATTCTAGAACCATGATAAGTACTTTCTTCAAGAAATTGTCGTTCGAATCAAATGAGCCCAAACTCGATGGGGTTACGTCGATTAATTACGGAGTTTGTATAGCCATCATCAGATCCAGCCTTCTAGCTCCATCATCAGATCAGCTCCATGTCATAATAATATTGCATTGTCATCCGATTTGCACGCAAAATTTCAGCTCAATCGAAAGCGGAAGTGGGTATAATTTAAATTGAAAGATTTGATTACAGGCAGACAGACAACAGATAGGTGAAAGTAGCTAAAAGCTTGTAAAAACGTGATTTTTATACTTTTAATTACGATTTAAATTACAATTGAGAAGAGATTGATTTTAAAATATATTTTTGATGAATAAATGCAGTTTTTATGTTACAGCCTTAAGAGTTAATTACAATTTGATCTTCAATTATTCAAAGAAAGTTATTTTCAAAGACAAACTCAAGTTAGTTTCACTTTTTGTGCCTCATATTTCCATTAAAATTCATTGTACCCCATTGGTTCATTGTTACCCGAGCAGTTATTCATAGTGACCCAGTCCTGGGGAACTATGAATAATTTCCCATTTTTTGTTAAATGCCTCACTGAGTCGTAATTATTGAAGTTAGCGTCCAAATTATGTGCTCCCTTTGTGCTTCGATAATGTATCTATAGTATTTGTGTAAAAATAATTTCCTAGATATAAAGAGTATAGTAATTTTTAGCGTTAGAAAAAACGTTATTCATTGTTACCCAGCTTCCCCTATATATACGGCGTATACAGCAGTTGCAAATAGAAAAGTGGTTGCTGCTTTGACTAAGTGTTTCTAAGAGAACAGCGTATATCTCAGGTACGTTTAAGTTAGATTAACAGTACATCATCAAGCTCATTGAACCTCATCATTGAAAACGTAAAATAATCGTTATTTTGTCCATAAATAACTATTTTGTGTTATATATTTGTTTACAACTAAAGTCATAAAATACATTATAGTATGACTGAACATTTTTGATACTTTTCATATATTGTCCAAGTTTAATGATGATAATATTATGTGTATGAAAAATTGCGTTTTAGGGTTCCGTACCCATAGGGGAAAACGAGACCATATAACTAAGACTTCGCTGTCCGTTCGTCTGTCTGTCTGTCATCTCACGAACCGTGATAGTTAAAAGGTTGAAATTTTCACGGATGTATTTTTGTTGCAATACTAAAAATAGAATAAAATAAAAAAGGGGCTCCCAAACAACAAAGTGCTTTTTTCCGTTTGTTTTTGTATATATGAGATGTTTCAAGAAAGAGTTTAATTCAAAAGAGTCCGACTTGCACTTGGCATTTTTATTTTGTTTTAATGTCTATTAGATGTCCCTACGTACAAGTACAAATACAATTGCTTTATTTGGGAATTTCTTTTAACATTATATTCATGGCACCTTTTTTACTGTTACCATACTGGTACGCCTTTTTTACTTTTAAAAGATGATATTAATCTTATTTATTTTGTATTTTCTAGGCGAATCGAAATCATCAGTCAGAAAATTTGTTTTGGAAAGTATTAAAAAGAAAGGAAAATGCCCGCCTACGAGACATCGAAAAGACCACCCCACCGCAAAAAATAAAGAATTGGATTACCTTAAATTAACGATTTATCATTTTATTTTATGTATTTTTAATATTATATTTGTGTCATATAACACATCGTCTTTTATTATCATTTTATAAAAGTATCATTATTAGACGCATGTCTTGTGAAGCATGTGTGTAACTTTTTCGCGCCAGAGCTACTTATCTGATTAAACAGAGGTCAGCAACCAAGTACAGTGGCGATTTTTTTTAAAATAATTAAAGTATCAAAATTGTTTATAGTTAAATTCGATATTGCCATACGGGTAACTCATATATATTCTTTTATGTCAGACTAGGGTAACCTTGGTATGCTTGAAACAAAACGAATATCTCATCAACCATGCGTGATGTTTTGAGGAGTACAACAATAGAACGAAGCATTCGACAAGGTAATGGCAAATTTGCCAAATTTGGTACAAAGGTAGTTAGAATCCCCAAAAAGGATATGGAATAAGTTTTATCGGTTTTTACGACAAATGTCCAAAATCCAAAATGTCCAACTAGTATTAATGTCCAATACTAATTTGGTCAAACACTAATTTGGTCCAACATGGCTAACGTCCAACTAGGAAAAATGTCCAACACGAATAATTTCCAACATGAATTTGGTCCAAATAAAATATGTCCAATTAAGAATAATGTCCAACACGAATTGGTTTATTTCTGACGCTGTCATAGAAGAAATGAAAGGTCTTGGGGAGATCTACCTTTCAGATGACAGCTGTCAAACTTGAAATGTCAAAATCTGGAAGATCTTCAAAGTTTTTTCATTTCTTCTATGACCGCGTCTGCTTAGGACAAGTATTTTTCGAGATATTGACGTTCCAAGTTTGACAGCTGTCATCTGAAATGACAATCTCTCCAAGACCTTTAATTTCTTCTATGACAGCATCAGCCTAAGACGAATATTTACCGAGATATTGACGTTTCAAGTTTGACAGCTGTCATTTGAAATGAAGATCTCTGCAAGACCTTTAATTTCTTCTATGAAAGCATCAGCCTAAGACGAGTATTTTCTGAGATATCGACGTTTCAAGTTTGACAGCTGTCATCTGAAATGACAATCTCTCCAAGACCTTTAATTTCTTCTATGACAGCATCAGCCTAAGACGAGTATTTTCCGAGATATTGATGTTTCAAGTTTGACAGCTGTCATCTGAAATGACAATCTCTCAAAGACCTTTAATTTCTTCTATGACAGCATCAGCCTAAGACGAATATTTTCCGAGATATTGACGTTTCAAGTTTGACAGCTGTCATCTGAAATGAAGATCTCTCCAAGACCTTTAATTTCTTCTATGACAGCATCAGCCTAAGACGAGTATTTTCCGAGATATTGACATTTCAAGTTTGACAGCTGTCATTGCATTGGAAATAAAGATTGTTCACTAGGTACGTGACACTTTTTATAGGACTACGGGATTAGCTATTGATAGAACCACGGATAAAATAAAACTTTATTGGACATTTTTACGAATAGACGTTTTAGAATGGACAATTTTCAAATTGGACCTTTTTACGATTTGACATTTTTATGAGTGAACTATTTTCCGAATAGGCATTTTTATGATTGGACGTCTATAAATAATATTTGTCATTTTTCATAATTGGACATTAGTCGTATGACCTGGGCTTTCGATCGGTGTCGGCTCGTGCGGTGATAAAAGCGCGATGCCAGAATCAGGTCGAATCAGGCCGAGCCGGGGGGGCCGGGTCAGGTGAATTCTTCACTTTAGAGGTTTTTTCTTTCTTTCTTCAGACTTTTATTAAAAGTCATTATTGATTTAATTCAAAAACAAATGCTTTTATTTATTGTACAAAAATAACATCTTTGTAGCGGGGGTGAAGCCGTGGGTTTAGCTAGTATACAAAATAAATATAACGTTACCTAATCGAATGCGAATGCAATACACGACCAAAATAACATTGTTTCAGCCATGCCTAGTTTACCCTATATTTTTATGTATTTAATGTCAACTAAAATCGAAATTATATAATTTGGTTTCAAATAATATTAGTTAGCTGTGATAAGTTTTTCCTGCTTTTTACTGCCTTCTTTCCATTTTTACACCAATTTACCACACAAAAGGTCATTTTTGTCCGTTAACTATATTATTTTGGATATTTTTAAAAATCAAACGATGCGTGCATCTGTCGCTGAGCGCGTTGTGTGACTGAGCGGCGGGTGAGTTATACTTTTTACGCCCCGCCCATATAGTTGTACTTTGCATTGAATCACTTTTTGAGCTGTGTTCGACTTCTATTATTTCCCTAATTCGTTGGTTTAGACGGACCTAAAACTGACAGAACAATATTATAATATCACAGTCACTTCGACCTCAGTGGGAACATTTAGTATAAGCCGTGCTTTTACTGTCATTTTACTTCACTAAACACTTTTTTTCTTTTACTTTCTGAACCAAAATATTGTTCTGGTTCACTGATATTAAAATTCAATTTGATTCTAGAAAACTCTGTATCCAATATTATAGCTATAGTAATTCAAATGTAAAAATACTTTGTGTCAATACCTACTGGGTATAGGTACATCATCTCTACATGTATACAGATATATATAATTAATGCAGATATAATTTACTTAAAACATATTCAATGTTTTAGTTTTAAAAAATGGTTCTCTAATATCATATTTCCTTGCTTCAGGGGCTAAGCTTCAAGATTTATTATTAATTGCCAATGGGAATATGACTGATTAATAACTATAGTAATAGACTTTACGGTACACTATACATTCCGTCTCAGTATTAAGCATAGAAGATTAATAAAATAATCTTTACGAACCGAATTGTTACAAAGTCTAAAGTGAACTTAATGTGAACCGATGCCATATTTTGTAGGTAACATTGACAAACAGTTTCATAATACCTTAGGTATTCAAAACCCACACGTTGAACATTCCTCTTTTCAGCTTGTAGCTCCAACGTGTGGCTGGGTGCCGCAGCTCTGCTAATGTCCACCTTCTCAAGGTATCATAAACATTGTGCTAGGAAAGTCTGCGATAAGGATATGGTCAGTAATAATTTCATCATAAATGCTAGAGTAAGATTCTCTTACTTCCATTGGAAAACATATTGTACAATTTAGCAAAATTCAAAATATATTATACTATCAGCTATTCTTGACAAAGAAGCAAAACTTGACAGATCAGTGCGGCCAGTGCCTTATCTTCAAAACTGACCTCCTCAAGCATGACAAGAAATGCCTTAATGTGAACAGTAATTCATTTTATTTATTCCTTTATCTTCTCACCAAATCAAATAAGGTTACACAAAATTTGCTTATTCTAGCAACTTCGCTATAGCAAAATAACTATTATTTACCATTGATTACAGTAAAGGTTTGTTAAAATTTAGTTTAATTTAACATAAAGGTCATTGCTCCGAAGAGCAATATCACATAAAATATCAGCAACATAAAATAACTTGTCTAATCAAGTACCTCACAGAAAAGTACATGTTGTACATGATATTAGGTAGGTAATAGGTACTACATAATATACTAAATATAAACCTCCATTTAATCAGTAAGATGTCTGTTTAGATTGTGCAACAATATTATGTAGGTACCAAAATATGTGTGTAGGACATTGTACACGAACCCACCATAATATAGAGGTAGAACTGTCCGTTTTATTTATTTTAATAATTAATTATTATTAAGTATACTGTAATGTGTGTGTGTAATTAATTATTATTACACTACAGAAAATGAAACCAATAAAATTTTCGGAGTCTGGACTTCTGGACTACACAGAATAGCAAAGCTATCGTTTGATACAAAATATTAACACAATAATAAGTGAACAAAATAAATACATGGACACAATCATAGTTCCTGCCCACTTACCATAGCGTTGGGTCGAAAACGCAAAGCAGTGTACATCGGTGTCGTACATTGCACTGCCAAGCTAAATTTCCAGATCGATCTACAATTAAGTACCTAGTGAGTTGTAAATTATTAATGAAAAAGTATAATAATGGCATAATATTATGATGACATACCCAATATCTCTTTCAATATCCATTCTGTTATGAACAGCTCTTACTAACAGCATTTGGACATGTTAGCGTTCATCCCTCTTCTGACTTGTTAAGATCAAATATACATACCAACAGGATCTTGAATAAAAGTACATATTTACTTGTTGAACTGTATTATATTTTCGGCAATTACATAGTTTACTATTTTTTTGTTGCTATTTTATCACATACATTTTATCTAGCCGCCTTGTCATCATGACTTATGTCAGACCATAGTGCCATAGACTATGTCATTTCTTATATTGTTTATTTTTAATTTGGTTGATTTGCTTTTTCGCATCGTTTATTAAGCATTTAAATCGTTATGTATCACAATTTCTAACATATGTATTACGTATTCTGCGCCTACACTGTACCACGGTAAAGAGATATACAGTAGTTTGACTCCATAGAAACGGCCGGAATTTGGGAGTGAGTAGATGTGGGCAGATGTGGGTAGAAGTGGGTATATAATCCAGAAGCGGGTGCCACGCAGCGACGGGCGGACGTCGCGATAGTTTTTTGCAAGTATTTCGTGTAATTTACGTTATTTACTTTGGACGTATGTATACATAATATAATAAATTATAAAATGGCAAAAAATAGCATTCGATATTATGCTGTTTTTGAGGTAAGTTAGTATGAAGTTATTATAATATTTATTTTTTATTTTTAAAAGTATTCTGCTGAAGTAAGAGTGCGAGTAAGAGACCGAGTAAGAGTGCGAGTAAGAGTCCGATAAGAGTGCAAGTAAGAAACTGAGTAAGGATGCGTGTAAGTGTCCGAGTAAGAGTGCGAGTAATAGTCCGAGTAAGAGTGCGATTAAGATTCCGAGTAAGAGTGCGAGTAAGAGACCGAGTAAGAGTGCGAATAAGAGTAAGATTCTGAGTAAGAGTTCGAGTAAGAGTTTGAGTAAGAGTGCGAGTAAAAGTTCGAGTAAGAGTTTGAGTAAGAGTGCGAGTAAGAGTCCAAGTCTTGTCTCTTGTCTTGTCTCTTGTCTTGTCTCTTGTCTTGTCTTGTCTCTTGTCTTGTCTCTTGTCTTGTCTCTTGTCTTGTCTCTTGTCTTGTCTCTTGTCTTGTCTCTTGTCTTGTCTCTTGTCTTGTCTCTTGTCTTGTCTCTTGTCTTGTCTCTTGTCTTGTCTCTTGTCTTGTCTCTTGTGTTGTCTCTTGTGTTGTCTCTTGTCTTGTCTCTTGTCTTGTCTCTTGTCTTGTCTCTTGTCTTGTCTCTTGCCTTGTCTCTTGCCTTGTCTCTTGCCTTGTCTCTTGCCTTGTCTCTTGCCTTGTCTCTTGCCTTGTCTCTTGTCTTGTCTCTTGTCTTGTCTCTTGTCTTGTCTCTTGTCTTGTCTCTTGTCTTGTCTCTTGTCTTGTCTCTTGTCTTGTCTCTTGTCTTGTCTCTTGTCTTGTCTCTTGTCTTGTCTCTTGTCTTGTCTCTTGTCTTGTCTCTTGTCTTGTCTCTTGTCTTGTCTCTTGTCTTGTCTCTTGTCTTGTCTCTTGTCTTGTCTCTTGTCTTGTCTCTTGTCTTGTCTCTTGTCTTGTCTCTTGTCTTGTCTCTTGTCTTGTCTCTTGTCTTGTCTCTTGTCTTGTCTCTTGTCTTGTCTCTTGTCTTGTCTCTTGTCTTGTCTCTTGTCTTGTCTCTTGTCTTGTCTCTTGTCTTGTCTCTTGTCTTGTCTCTTGTCTTGTCTCTTGTCTTGTATCTTGTCTTGTCTCTTGTCTTGTCTCTTGTCTTGTCTCTTGTCTTGTCTCTTGTCTTGTCTCTTGTCTTGTCTCTTGTCTTGTCTTGTCTCTTGTCTTGTCTCTTGTCTTGTCTTGTCTTGTCTCTTGTCTTGTCTCTTGTCTTGTCTCTTGTCTTGTCTCTTGTCTTGTCTCTTGTCTTGTCTCTTGTCTTGTCTCTTGTCTTGTCTCTTGTCTTGTCTCTTGTCTTGTCTCTTGTCTTGTCTCTTGTCTTGTCTCTTGTCTTGTCTCTTGTCTTGTCTCTTGTCTTGTCTCTTGTCTTGTCTAGATAGTAGCTTAAGTAAGTAGATGCTATGAAATAGGTAGGTAGTAGGTACCTACTGTATGCGGGCAGCGGCTGCCCGGCAGCCCTATGACTTGCGCATGTACCGCGAGACTGTAGGTATTTATGTTCAAAAATCACGCTCAGTCAAACTACTGTATATCTCTTTACCGTGACTGTACTCAGTGGCTCACACGGTAGGTACGCGTAAAAAAACTAGTTTCGCTCGAACATGCATGGGCGGGAGCGGCGGGAGGCGGCAAAAATAATATTCATTTTGCATTTATTTTATTGTTAGCGTGAGTTGATCAGTGTCGTAAGACCGGGCTGGTTGGCACTGGACGTGTGGAAAATTTAAGGTAAATTTTAAATAAAACATAACTTATTTGTTTTTTAAAGAATTCGTGAATTTAAAAATCGAATGCGTCATAAAACTTGCATGTAGTTAAAAATGCAAACGTTTGCGAACTGGCTTTTGGCCGGAATTCAATTTTGTCTATTGAGTTAGTTGCATGAATTTGCACAAGGAATTTTTGTCATTGTGTACCTATACACTTGTAAAGAATAACTTACAATATATTTTCTAAATAAATGGTCCGTGTTAGTTGAGCTAGTTAATTTTACCATCCTGTGAGTAGATTCTGTACCTATAGTCTATAGTTAGTTTGAAGGTATTATATTATTATAGGTACATACCTATTTACGTCACTGCCTTTTAGTCTTTTTTTTTGAAAACTTCTATGAAATACCTTGAAATTCTATGATGTCTGACAAAAGGTGCACCGCAAGGCCCTTCCCTTCGTCCGCAGATCTTTCTAATATATTTTTCTTTACTTTCAGATCATGTGGCTTCAGAGAATTTATTTATTAACCGTTCAAATAGCGTTACTGTCGATATGGTAAGTTTTTTAATATACATAATTCTAAAGTACAATTATTTTCTAAATGAGTAGTTAGGTACTTACTATTTACTATCTTTATGCATATTCATATTGCGAAAATATTGTTTATATATATAAGAGTAAATAGGACTTAAACTTGTTAAAAATAAATAAATAAGTGTCCATTTAGTAAGGGCGAATTGCTGTGTTAGTCATCTTACGTATTAAGATAATAATTTGAAAATATTTTTGACGAATAGATAAGTCCCTATTTTACTCGTAGACCCCAACTCTCTAACGTAATTTTTTTGTCGAGTTAGGAACTTAATTTTAGATTAGTATCCACCAATCGGCTTATATTAAACGAAGCCTTAAAGCTGCTTTTTAAACTGCTATTGTCTGGCAAGTAAGGCTAAGCGGATTATAGGCTTACCTATTAGATATAAGTAAACCTCGTCCAATTTTAAATTGTATCTTTTGCGCCCATTAAATGTTCCTGACGTTTAGTATTAGGGCGTGCATTTTAAGACTGGGCGATATTTATTTACTCGTTGAGTACCACACCTCACGCGATCGATTGCCATCTACAGTTTCAAATGTAGACCAACAAATTGGTATAGATCTGTTTATGTAATACTTTTTATATAAGTTAGGCCTACGTACTCTAGATTGCGTAACAGCTATATACATAGAAACTAGGAATAATACGAGTACTTATTGTAGGTACCAGGTACCTACTTATTGAGGTTAGTAAACTATGCTAGTAGCTGTGAAAAAATAATAATTTTAATATTAGCATGATATTTAGGCGACTATAATAGGATATTTAGGCGATTAGTGTTTAACTAGTTTAAGCTATGTCTAGCTGTTTTACTGAAAAGTGTTTTAAACATTATTTCAGGGTTTTGACTACCCTCTTTCACTAGTACCTCTACATACTACCTACTAAATTTCAGGGAAGTCGGTTTAGACGTGGGGAAGGAAAAATATGCGCACATAATTTAGCCTTGATAATTATAATAATAATTATCTGAGAATAGGTAATATAGAAATAAATAAAGTAAGTACTAACCATAGCACATAATAATATTATATTGTGCAAAGTCCTAGTATTCAATGTTGTTTCTTATTGAAACTAGGTGTACTAGGGTACCTACGATAAGGAAAATACTCTGAAACGTGTGTAGAATAATTTCTACCTTCTACAATTTCATTGTATGGCTCAAATTAATTATATTATGTTGATATAAGTATGCATATTGTATACTGACCTACTATTATTTTTATTAATAAAGGTCTTGAAGATTCGCAAATTGTATCTCCCTCCGGAAAGATTAGGATTTAGGTTTAGGACTAATCTTCGAGAAACTAATAAATAAAGCTACAATAAAATATTGATATTTGTATCTTGTTACTTGTTATAAACATAGTTATGACAAAAAAAAACTTTAATCGTAACTAACATTATGTAGTTCTATAATAGTAAGTAAATTTTTATTTTATGATTCAGCACAGCGCAGCGCTAGGACTAACTTAATGCTAAAGTAGCATTTTCTACCAGTTGACCTATGTGTATATGACCTATAATACTTACACTATGTTAATTAATAAATTTTGACAAGAACATTGACGCCAAAAATGCCCTAATAATTGCCAAACTGTAACTTTTCTGCAGTACGATTCACGCTGATGATGCACCATGGAGGTGGAAGTGCGAAGACAACAGATGCTTGAAGGTGCGCAACGATCCCCAGGACATCGACCCGGTGCTCAGCTTGGAGGCTTGCAAGATGTTCTGCAACGAACATGGTAATATTATGCTTGAGACAGAACAATTCAGGAGGTGATCCATTGGTTGAACAGCATTGTAGTTGCTCTTGATTACCAATTTCATATATCTTACAAAAAATATTTTATTATAATTATTTTATTATAAGCCTGTTGGATCCCACTGCAGGGCAAACCCTCTCTCCATCTGTCGCGATCTAGGGCTATGGATTTCCATCCTTCCGCATGTGAGTCAAGGTCATCCCGCCATCTCTTCCTTGGCCTGCCGCGTGGCCGTTTGATGCTAGGAGCCCACTCAGATGTAATTTTGGCCCAACGTTCTTCTGGCATGCGACAGACAAAAAATAAATTTAATAAAATTGTATTCGATGTCTTACAAGATAACTTTATTACAAGTAGGTACACAAATACAAAGCGAAGTATGAATAGTAACAAAACGGTACGGGAACAAAACGATCCGTTGCGGTGTATGAAGTATGAAGCACTTGAGATAAACAATAAAGTGTCTTGATAACTAGAAGGAGTAGATAATGAGTAGGTAAATAGCGGGTTTTCTTTAGTAATTTTAAATTTTATCTTTATTAATTATTAATTGACGCAATGAAAATTGATTAAATTGTATAATATAATAACGGAGTTTTGCATATTTTTATGAACATCATGATTACCTATGACCTAATACGAGTACACCTTATTTTAAAGGATCCGAATTGACTCAACGAAAAGCAGAAAGTAAATCATTATAGATAGTGTCATCTATTTGTTGCAGCTATGATAATTGCGATGCGATGCAATTAAAACACCTTATACTTAGATTTATCATTAAAAATACCTTCGAGAACCCAGAATTTTTACAAATATTTGTGAAACATTCCTATGTCTAAAATACGGTTTCTATTTTACAACAGGTCTTCTCTGGCCAAAGCCAACCGGTGTAGTCGAGCTTGGCAACTTCTTGTCCAAGATCAACATCGATAATATTGAAGTAAAGGAAACTAATGTAGGAAGAGCTTCTAGCTTATTGAAAGCAGCTGGGGAGGTTGGTATTATTTGATCTTATTTCTCCAATTTAAATTTTCGATGTTATTCCTGAAGTAACACAAAAAGACACGATGAAGTAAGATTTTAATTAATACCCTATCCTTTAAGTTAATAATTTATTTCAGAGGTTCAAAGGAATGGTGACTCAGTCGGTTCCAAGAGGCATATCGCCGAAGGCTACAGGAAAATCTGTCATCATTTTTTTGGTCAACAATAATCCGAATGTAAAAGGTGGGTATCCTAATATTTAATTTAAGAATGGTTTTGTGTTACCCGACATTCCTGGGGCTTTATCTTTTTAAAGTTTTTGAGCTCAAAAGATGTTCAAAAAACACTTTAAGGCTACATATAAATTAAATATGTCGAGATTCGAGATGGACGTTCCATTGTAAATGAAGAAATTACTTTTTTGTACTACTTGTAAGTTAAACGACATTATTCTGAATTAACTTAATACACCTGCCTGTCCACATACTTATAAATTATAGTTATTTTCCTTACCAAGCCGGTTATCTTTGAGGACATTTCCATAATTATGTCGTTGGGTAACCATCTGCCCTTTTTTACGCAAATTTATGGCTAAAATTGGATGATACGAGTACTTTGGTGAATTTTTTAATCCGTAGGTCAACTAGCTAAAATACACTGCATTGTTGCACAGTGCACAATCCTTATTAATGCATGCTTTATTTTTACCTCTTGCAGAATTCTCGCTAGAAATGGACGAGGGTTACAGTTTGAAAATAGCAGCGGCATCCAATGATCAGATCAACGCCACCATCACGGGAAACTCATTCTTCGGAGTCAGGAATGGATTGGAGACTCTCCTACAGCTCATAGTTTATGATGACATTAGGAACCATTTGCTCGTAAGACTTTATGATTAAAAAAATGACAATTATCGCTTGCGCTTTTTGAAAATAAAAAGAAAAACCTTTTCATCTACATAATATCTAACTTGTAGAATTTTAGAAAATAATGAATAGCCGAAAGAACAATTTAATTGCTAGCTGGTATAAATAGGTTTTCCAGATAAATACCCGTTAGTTTTTAATACTGTATAAATCAAATAGGTACCTAAAATGATTTTATTACTGTGACATTAGAAACTAGAAACGTAAATACTATACCTATCTCAAACGTGTTTTGGGTACCTATCTCTGACTCACGATTGAGAAACATAAAGTAAAATGTTTATGAGGCGTAAAATCGTATTGTAGAAGCAGATAACGAACGAGTTATAGAACATAGGCAGCTTCAATATCAATTTCTTATGGTATCTAAGGACCAATGAGATTATATGGCAGTTACCATATTCGGGTAGCGGTTATTTTGTCGTCAACCAGTTTGCGAGTACAATAATAAACAACCGGTCGAGGTCAACGCTCACGGATTTGCGTTGAGAATTCAGGATCATTTTGAAGATAAACCTTGTTATTGATCGGTCAATGGCACTTCTTGACTTCTAGGCACTTCTGAAAATGTTGTCGTGCTTATGACGATTAACAAATAGACTTATGTCCTGCTGGCACTTTTTTCTTAACATACTTACAACTTACATGTAGGTACTCGTATGTTACCTTGGCATGGTCTTAATTATATTGAGCTTTGCTTAAATGCTGGATAACAGACGATTATTACGGTGCGGATTCTATGAACATAATATTTTTTAATTAAATGTGATTGCAATAAACTTCGGCGGAATCATAAAATTTTACTGCTGCAAATGTTTTTGGAACATAAATAAAACCTTTCTGGTTGGTCTAATTTTTCAAATTTGGGATCATCTTAATCTTTAGGGCAATCAGAGAATCCGATACAAGATTTGGTTATTTATAAAATTCTAATCTGCAGATACTTTAGTCGATTTTATTTGCGAAATCCTGTTTACTAAACTTGAAGTATTTTGGGTTGACAAGATCCAGTATTTATGATAATGAGGTTGATATCGTCTCATTAAATGGGATTTTTACCTGATTTTTATTTTGGAATATTTTTCCAGATCGTCCGAGATGTAACCATCAGTGATAAACCTGTTTACCCGTATCGAGGTCTCTTATTGGACACTGCAAGAAATTATTATACTATAGACTCTATCAAGAGGACCATTGGTAATCTATTTTTATACTTTGCAATTCGACATTTGGTACATACTAAAGTACCACTCATGTATTTTATCATATTTTGTTGATAGGTGTATTTTGTTTGAAACTGTTTATCTTTACCCAAGTTTCTTTTCTATAGTATCTCTCTCTTCTTACTATTGTCTATATATGATTAACCTTTTTTTTTGTAAACAGACGGAATGGCGGCTGTAAAATTGAATACATTCCACTGGCACATCACTGACAGCCAGAGTTTCCCCTTCGTATCTGAGAGGAGACCCAATCTACATAAACTTGGTGCTATGAGCCCTCTGAAAGTAAGAAATTTACATTTTTATTATCATTATTTTATTATTCCAATTTTAGATTTTCAGAAAGCTTTTAATTATGACATTTTGTGTTATTTTTCTAGATTTACACAAAAGATGACATTAAAGATGTAGTTCAATATGGACTTGAGAGAGGTGTGCGGGTTTTGCCAGAATTTGACGCTCCCGCGCACGTCGGCGAAGGATGGCAAGACACTGGACTCACGGTGTGCTTCAAGGTAGTAGCTTAGGGCAGCTGTTATAAAATATCGACACTTTATTTAATTCCAGTGTTCATTATAATTTGTATTATTGAATTCAGGAAGAACCATGGACCAGTTATTGCGTCGAGCCTCCTTGTGGTCAACTGAATCCGACCAAAGAAGAGCTATATGACTACTTGGAAAGTATTTACACAGATATGGCTGGTGAGTCTTTTGGATATACTCGATATATTAGATACCAATATATTATACTTGTAACCCGAATATTAGACTGACTGACCCAACTCGTAGTCAGTTTAATGAACAAATTAAGATTGTTGCATACCTATTACCTATAGATAAACAAAACCATGAATATATTTCCAGAGGTGTTCGAAACAACAGACATGTTCCACATGGGTGGAGACGAGGTGAGCGAGCGATGCTGGAACACCTCGCAGGAGATTCAAACCTTCATGATCCAGAACCGCTGGGACCTGGAGAAGTCCAGCTTCCTCAAACTGTGGAACTACTTCCAGACTAAGGCGCAGGATAAAGCCTACAAGGTAAACATGGGTGTTTTGTGGTCATGGTTTAGGCTTTGATATTATATTATGTGTAAGATAATTTTAATTCCGACAAGCTATGAAATTTGAAATATAAATTCTGTTTTTTTAAATGGAACGCATCGTACATTTGAGGCTTTTCACCTAAGTTTAAAGTTGCTATGGCTTTTTTACTTTCATACTTGATATTTTTCAGGCATTTGGCAAGAAATTACCACTCATCCTTTGGACCAGTACTCTGACTGATTTCACTCACGTCGACAACTTCTTGAACAAGGACGACTACATCATCCAGGTATTATTTTTACAATTTGTCTGAATTTTATTATATAAGGTACCCTTCACATAATATTTGAAGGAAATATTTTAAGGAAATGTCATATATAAATATCACACCAAATAAAAATTAATAATCTAATAGCTGGAGTTTATACTCTAACAGAACAGGTTACCCTACTTAATGCCTGTTTTAACCTGAGCAATATTTCTATGCAGTTTTGTTTCGCTACCGCAGGCGTAAGGAATATCGCTCTGGTTTGGTCTTTCATCATCTCAGAATCTCAGCCATAGGACGTCTACTGCTGAACATAGGACTCCCCTTTAAACTTCCATATGTACCGGTTGGAAGCGACCTGTATCCAGCGTCTTCCGGCGACCCTTATAAGGTCGTCGTCCTACGCTGCGTTTGCATGGCTAGTCAGTGGTCTCCATTAAAGCACTTTTAGAGCCCATCGGGCATCCGCTCTACGTGCTATGTGGCCTATCCATTGCCACTTGGTTTGGTCTTTACTTGGTTAGATTCAGCCGTTAGTTTCAGTTAGTTGGTGTTTTATGGCCTCCAACATGACCTAACGACTACTCCTACATATCTGTTGTTTTGTTTGTAGGTGTGGACCACAGGCAGTGACCCACAAATCCGCGGACTCCTCAGTAAAGGGTACAAGCTGATCATGTCCAACTACGACGCGCTTTATCTTGACTGCGGGTTTGGTGCTTGGGTAGGATCAGGTGAGATCAATATTATTTGCAATGTCTATCTTTGTCAGAGGACTTGTTAAGTAGCTTTTCTTTTTTCTTTTTTTTGTGTTTTTTTTATACCAATCCTACATAATATATATTTTGATATTTCCAGGTAACAATTGGTGTTCCCCGTACATCGGTTGGCAAAAGGTTTATGACAACAGTCCAGGGGACATTGCTGATACATACAAGGATCAGATTTTAGGTATGGACTTTTGCTATATTTTTTGCACTTAGCCCATTTTAGCAATGTATTTCTAACAACTTCAATATCTCCAAGGTTGTACCCACGACCCACAGTGTAGCAAGATGGGGCAGTTGCTCCATTAGAAAAATTTTACGCGACCGGCGTTCACAGCAAACTGCTCGTGAACTCTTTTTAGTCAGTTTCCGAAAATAGCGGTATCGGTGTCTTCAGCTCGCGAACCTGTATAGTCAGAATTAGTCGAAGCTTTTTCAATTTCCTATTAAATTCAGTTTACTTCCCCCCCTCTTATAAAATGCTGGGTATGCTCATGAATTCCTTTACGAGGCTATAATATGTTCGATAATAAAGCTGTATGTATAAAGGTGGCGAGGCAGCGCTGTGGTCGGAACAGTCAGACACGTCCACACTAGACAACCGCGTGTGGCCGCGCGCCGCCGCGCTGGCGGAGCGGCTGTGGGCCGAGCCGCAGCACAACTGGCTCCAAGCCGAGCGCAGGATGCTGCACGTCAGGTAACTGTCCACACTAGACAACCGCGTGTGGCCGCGCGCCGCCGCGCTGGCGGAGCGGCTGTGGGCCGAGCCGCAGCACAACTGGCTCCAAGCCGAGCGCAGGATGCTGCACGTCAGGTAACTGTCCACACTAGACAACCGCGTGTGGCCGCGCGCCGCCGCGCTGGCGGAGCGGCTGTGGGCCGAGCCGCAGCACAACTGGCTCCAAGCCGAGCGCAGGATGCTGCACGTCAGGTAACAATATTATGCTCTACTATGTATTTAGAAAATTTAATTACATTGACTGTTTTATTCAGTGCTTAAATGAAACAACTTCAAATACAACTCTGATATCTTCGCGTTGTAGTCATATCATCATCATCAGCTGCCATCATTGTCGTCATTGAAAGCCGCCGATGAAAGCGTGGCGGGGATACCCACCAAAACTTGGAGGTGTTCCTACTGATTGTCATACCTATTGCCGGGTCTACTGGCACGCCGAAACACTCATCCGTGTCTTTCTTCTCCAACCATTATGCGGCTAAATTAACCAGCATATTGTGAACTCAAATAACTCATACCATCACAGCATATTGAATGTAATAAATGACTTAAAATGTTATCATTCATTCCAGGGAGCGCCTAGTCCGTATGGGAATCCAAGCAGAGTCCATCCAGCCGGAATGGTGTTACCAGAACGAAGGATTCTGCTACGGTTGACGCCGCACATCCTTCGATGCACATACTTCGCCTTGACATTATAATACCTACTCTATACGTATTACGTCTATTTACTACGTGAGATTTAGTATTTAACTAAAGAGATTTCAATGTGATTCACATTTTTTACGTACATTTTACAAATAATGATATTTATCGATAAATGTAGGTAGGTCATAGGTACTTAATTATTAATCTAAATGTAATTTCACGTGATATTTTAATATTGTAACTGTGTGTAGTTGTCAAATTTTCCATATTTTGATGAGTATTAATGTGTAATAATATTATTATGATCATATTTTGTAATAAAGAAACAAAATTAATGTTTGTTTTATTTAAATGCAAATAAATGCCGTTTATTTTATCTCCTAATACTTAAATACAAATTTGATGTCAGTGTTTGTTAGCGAACTCCTCCCACCATACAATTGGCAAAGCAGTTTGGCTTTTGTTTCTATACAGAAGTTAGTAGTTCATATAACATTGTAATCTCCACAAGAGAAGGAACTATACCCAGCGTGGGCTATGGACACATTATATATAACATTTGGTCCTTCGAGCTAGCCTAAAAATTTTGATACTGGCAAATGGATTGCATTGTTAACATACGTAATTGAAAAAAAACTAGTGACAGCTGACAGTTCTTGTATATTATTATAACTGTCAAAGTCAAATTTTATTTACATTTTACATTAAATCCATAATTTACTGTTTCCAAATAATATAGAAAACATAAAGAAATCAAGAGCAAATTAATTAAAAACCATGAGCTGCTTCGAGGATATGACAATGCCGAGCTGTGTGTGGTTTGAAAGCAGAGAGAAGAGGAACACCATCGCCGCAATCGCTGCTGGAATTCTGGTACGGATTTTGATGATTCATAGTTTATTTTGTAAAATATTCTTTCTATTCATTGTTATTAATTCATGGAAAGAAACTTGTGCTAGATGAAAGATAACATGCATATAACATGTTAAGAATTAAACCATAATAGGTACAGTAACATATCAAAATGTATCAGCTGACGAACTTTCGCTGTTCCACTTAAGTAGGTAGTAGAATCTTATTAGAATAAATTATACTTTTGGATAATCTTTAGAGTAACTGTATTTCTTACAAGTTCAGATCAGCTTCATTAAATTTATTCTTTTTTTTTCAGTTTTTCTCCGGCTGGTGGTTCATAATAGATTCAGCATCGGTGTACCCACATGAGCTCCCTAATGCTGCACATGTGTGTGGAGTGATGGCCACATTATCACTCATAATGGTCAATTCTGTTTCTAATGCACAGGTTAGTAAAAGCTTCTAGCATCTGGTGTTATTTTTTTTTTAAATATTGGCTGCTGAAAAACACATTTTGTGTGTCTCCTTTACCGAGTTAGTACTAAAAAGACACCTCAGCCATTGTGTTTCCATAAGTTACATCAATGCATTAAGACTAAAAATATATATCAATGTTACAAGTTGCATCATTTGTGCATGGAACACATTTTTTTGTGGCAAATGCCTTTATTGAGAAAAATAAAGGAAAAAATACTACAGCAGATAAATCAAGGAAAATTTAGTACAGCAATACTAATTTGTTCTAGGGTAATCCTGTTATTAATATAATATTACCTGAATAAAGAAAATTTTAATTTAATTAAATATTAGTCTGTTATTCATGTCGATATAGATTACCCATCAACATAATAATCTTGTATTGATCAAGGCCCCTACAATTAGTCACTGGTACTAAGCCTAGTTGTTCTAGGCTTTTATTTTGAATATCATTGTAACACTAGGAGTGAATTTTGAGCTATTGTACAAGTACAAATAGAATATACATCACATAGATGTCACATTTGGTTATATTAAAAATAAACGATATGAATATTGTATAGGTTGCCTGTAAGAGATCACTCACAACAATAAGGCTGCCCATCGTGGGCCAAACTGTATTTTAGGTTTTAGTACTAGTTAGTAGTAACAAGTAGGTATAATGCATATATTTTTCTTGGTTTTGGTAATGATATTTTATAATTATCTCTTTTTAAATATTGTTTGTAATTTTTATCTTTATTCTTTTGACATGTTGTTATTTTTATTTATTTTTAATTCTTGACATGAATAATTAATCTTTTGTAGTAATTGTATAATAATTGTAATTTGATCACATTGATAATTGGTGTAATTGGCTAAGGCCGTACTAATTATATAAATAAATAAATAATAAATAAATAAATAAATAATAATGTATTTAATTTTTCTTCTGTTCTCAATAAAGAGATCATCTGGGGGCACGGTAGTGCCCCCGCCAAGTCGAGCGCGAAGCAAGCACTGCCGTACCATCCTTTACAGGAATCATTTCGCCGCATTTTCAGGCCCCTATTTGAGAACCTCTGGATAAGATCAGAACACAGAAATTTTCGTCATCCAGTAAGCTATAATTACATACTTAAAATCCAAAATTTCAAGTCTGTAGGTCATTAAGTTTTGAAGTTAAGCGAAAGCAAAGTTTCGCATTTTCGACACTCACTCACTCACTCACTCACTCACTCACTCATGATCATCAAAATAGAACTAGTACTTCCCATAAACTCAGAGAGCTGAAATTTGGAACATACTTAGAATTTATTGTATAAGCCATAGGAAAACTAAAAAAACATGCAATTTCGGTCTCGTTTTCGAGATAATTCATCTGCATAAATAACTTTGTAATCTCATATAAATGTATAGGATTACAAAGTTACATTTGCAGTCAATGGTTAAAATTGTGTAAAGCTTTTATTTACTTTCACCTGTCTGTCTGTCGGCCTTATAGTAACCTTATAATATAGCGTTTCTACAAAAAGAAGTGAAATCCCACCAAAAACATTCTGTAAAAATCTAGCCAAGTCTCGATGGAGCTGCATGTTTATCTCTAAAAAATAATGAAATCTAGACAAAGTCGTGCCAAGTCTAAGATTTCTTACTGCGATTTCTTTATTATTATAGTTAATGTTGTGTGACTTGGCCGTTGAAGGGTACACAAGGGTATTATACCAGGTGCTCCATGACACCATTGCACCAATCTGTCCGCTAACCATTCATGATAGAAAATTGCCACTTGGAAAACGTTGATTGAATAACCAGTCAATTGTAGGCTTGATAAAGCTGCGTATTTCAATAATACTTATGTTTAGGCGATCCAAGTGTCATGGAGCATCTGGTTTTGTCCCCTTGTGTACCCTTCAACGGCCAAGTCACACAACATTAACTATAATAATAAAGAAATCGCAGTAAGAAATCTTAGACTTGGCACGACTTTGTCTAGATTTCATTATTTTTTAGAGATAAACAAGCAGCTCCATCGAGACTTGGCTAGATTTTTACAGAATGTTTTTGGTGGGATAATATATACAGATTCAGTTACACAAATCTTTTGTGACAAACAAAACTTCAAAATATTGTTTAAAGTATACAAAGATGTTACAATTGACGATCTTATCACTAAAAGCGATCTCTTCCAGACAACCATGCAGGGAATGGTCTAAATAATAGCACACATTTGGTTGGTGGCCGGTGGTGTGTAATAATGTAACTTATAATATAAACAGATATATTTTGTACAGTTTAAACTTTGAATAACAACAATTATTACACATTCTTAAATTTACAATAACTAAACTAAACTTAAACTAATCGTTAACAAGTAACCCTCATCCCAACGTACCCGGGGCAAAGGTGCCCATTACGCTGGCTGTGTTGCCTCGCTGCACTGCAATAGCCAACCTTTGCTCCAGGTACGAGCGGGAGCGAGGGTCATTATTAAATAAATATCTATAGAAAATACATGCTAAATAGAGACTATGACAGAGGTTTTTCTTACTTATCTTATGTAATAAATTCCAGGTGAGTGGTGAGACGTACACGGGCGGGTGTATGGGCCCGCGCGGCTCCCGTCTCTGGCTGTTCATGGGTTTTGTTGTGGGGTTTGCCTCCTTGATCGCCTCGTGCTGGATCCTCTTCGCCAACAATGTTAATGCTCGTAAGTACTTCTTGAACTTTATGAAGTAGTGATTTAATGTTGAGAAGGGGGTCAAGGTCCATTATTATGCCGCGCATATCATAAACGCAATACATGTATTTTTTACAAGCTTATTTATTTTAGCAGCAATGTATGTGTGTATGTCCAGTACAAATTTTTAGAATCAACCGATTTTTTGAGAATTAATATTAATAAATTAGCAATTATGCTATTACAACACTTATGATTTGGCAGTGGATTTAGACTAAAAACCTTGGGAATGTAATCAATATATATTGCTATTACTTTACTAAATCATACTTTTTAAACCTTTATTTGCATTCATTATATAGGTTAGCCTATTTGACAACAATCTCGCGTAATAAATGCTTTTTTCTTTTATGTTAAGCGATGATTCGGCCGTAGATGGAAGCAGACTATACCTAGAAGGTGTAACAAATCCCTCTTACCCATACATGTTACCGAATAAGTGTGTTTTTCATCAATTTTACTGTGGTGAAAGTTTCAACGTATGAATTCAGTATTCTCTGAACCTACCTTTTACCGGGGGTAGACTTCCTTTGTAGGAGGTCGACTAGGTGCCAGTTATTCTACCACATGAGCAGTGATGTGAAATCATTACTGTGCTTCGGTAGAGCGTTGGCGCAGTGCACCCAGAATTTTACCTTTGTAAAATCCTGGGTAGCAATGTACTAATTATGGGCTGTGTTATCTCTTACCATCAGGAGAGCGTCTTGCTCATCTTCTTTGTTGTATAAAAAAAACACCTAAATTATTATTTTATTCTCATTATTTCAGCTGGTAAACACACATGGTCAGGTGTAAGCCTCTTCCTGCAGAATGCATTCATATTCGCCGGATCACTGGTGTTTAAATTTGGACGTACCGAGGAACTTTGGGGTTAAAAGTCTGTATTGCGTATGTGTAAGGTTAGTTTATGTTAGTTGGTGATATTATTGTATTTTTAGTTGTTTTTGAAGTAAGTAGGTAATTGAATAGTTTATACCCAAGCCCTGAATTATTTAGAAAATTAATGTCTGAAGATTTTTTTCATTTATTTTCCCCACTTCATGTTTAAGTTCTTAGTACTTACTACTATTATATTTTCTATGTCAAAGTATGTTTTTAAAACGATTTCAGTGGCTGCTTATTTATTATACATTCCTAAATAAAAAAGTATTACATTTCTTTTAAGTATGTATACCTATTCAATTATCTATGATTTATAGTTATTTTTAACAGTTTATTTTCTAAATTCATCTTTAAAAATTCACCAAAATGTTTTTGTTTTAAATTACTATTTATTTCCTGCAGAGATTATATTTTTGTTTCTAAAACATTGTTTAGAAATTCCTACATTTCCAGTTTTATGTAATAAAACTAAATGATTTAATTTTGTCACAATTATGATCCCTAATTTCGTCATAGGATTCCTAATTACGCCTATGGTGTTTTGTTTAGCTATGAATATTATTTGCTTAATTAAAAAATAGTTTATTATTTGCTAAATAAAATTAAAATAATAAAAGGTAGTTTTTATCTTTAACTTCTAAATTAAAAGATTCCAAAAAACTGGGATTCATATGGTGATGTTGGGGATTAAATAAATATATTTAAGTAAAATATAAAATTTTTTTAAAGTATGAATAGCGAATAATTATCGTAATGTCAGTCTATTCCTAATTTAAAAAGTTACGGTGTGACCATATTATGGATAGAATTTTATGGGAGTAATTGTTTTCTGTCTCCAAAGCTTAAAATAAGTTACTTTTCTTTGCTATAGCTTTTTAAATTACGGTGTAAATTAATAACCAGAATTATTCGTAAATAAATAATTTTATTGCTTTGGTTTAATCAATAAATTACATTAATTGTAGCAAATAAAGATCTTATATTATGTGTAATAAGTACATTATTATTTTGATCCTACATTACATAAATATTTGGTATTGAAGCCTTAAAAATAACTTAAGGTCTATTTTTTCTATAAAACTTCTTATCAGAATCATGGTTGATTTTTCTTTACATCCAAATTTAAATTTACATTAAAGTTCCCCTATCATTATTATTTTCTGAAAATTGTCTATACCAAACAAATCATCAATCAACGTTCTTATCCACTAATATTTTCTGGTATAAAATGACATCGCTAATTTGCTGTTAAAATGTCATTAAAATATTTTGAAAGTATGTATTTATTTTGAGTCATTCACAGCAAATGAGTGATTTTTACCTATGGCAACATTCAAACACACCTCATTTCTAGGTGCAGAAAAGGGTCTTTTGGCGCTTCGATACTAGATTTCTGTAGAAAGTTATTTCATCGATATTATCAGTTGCCTATTAGTTATTAGAGTCCTTTTCACGAAAGAGGTCCCGCGGAATTATGCGGAACTAAATTTAATTTTTCGATAATTACTGGACTTCATATCCTAAATAATTAATATTTGTTAGATAAAATAAAGACATATTTTAATTAAGAAATTAAATATGAGAAATTATGAGGCGTTAAAAAGTTATATATATGCTAACTTTTAAAATTTGCGATAGTGGCGCCCATAGGCGGATTTAGGGGGGGACAGGGGGCCAAGGCCCCCCCAGAAGCATTGTAGAGTTACGAATTTTGCACATATTTCATGGTAAATATTATAATTTTTTTCTCGGCGCTCGCAGCAAGCTGCTCGCGCACTTATTGTTAAGGATGTTTATAACTTTCTAACTGCTCAGAGCGAGCTAAACACACACTTTTGGTAGTAAAAATTATAATATTTTTGCCCGTCTGCACCTTGGCCCCCCCCAGAACCAAATCCTGGATCCGCCTATGGTGGCGCCCCGCAAAAAGGACTCATTTCGTGAAAAGCACTCTAGTTCAATTTTTGTTCAAGCGCCAAAACATCCTTGTCGCACGTACATCTTAAGTCTAAATCTCATTGTTGTCTTCGAAGCTAGCGTCGCCGTACACGCAAGTCCTGCCGCCCTGCCCATTGGGAAGGCAGAGTTGGTTCGGTTCGCACCCTCCGTTTCTATGCCAACACACGTTGTTGACCGGCGGACAAGTATCTGGGGCTACACTAAGACCATAAGGCCGGCTTGAGGCCGCTATTGGCATTTGACCTCGTACTCGTGTTTCTGTGTTTATGTACTCGATCTTTAACCTGCAAAAATACGGAATAATGATATAAACAACATAATATTATATAGGTCACAAGGCAGTACATAAGGCGTAATACATAAGTGAGTAGTGTATGATATAATGACATAAGTCTAAAATCTAATTGCATAATTCTGTAGTTGATCACCTACATGAATAGGGAGGGCGCTGTTGTCGCAAACTAAAGTTTTGTTTATGAGTTCCGATAAAAAGCTACTGAAAAAATAATCTTGCTCAGAAACTACGTTTTTGAAGGGACACAAACAAACTGGATCATAAAAATTGGAGCTCTGTCAAGCTTATTATAGACAAGACCACCGTTTCTAGAAGATTATTGAGTAAGTACATATAAAATACTTCGTTTGATATAATTTAATAAATGTTTTGTATACTTACGTTTTCCAATCCGTCCAGTAGAATGTTTCCCCTTTGATAGCCAAGCTGAAGGGATGGTTCAAAGACATGGCGACGGTGAATCTCTGCAAGGTGTCAATGCTGACACACTTGATGCTCAGTTGTCCAGCGTCGGCGTAGCAAAGTCGCTCGTTCACCCAGTCGATGGCGAGAGAGTTGGGGAGTGTGACGTCACCGCTGTCCAGGAATATGCCCCGTTGTGTACCGTCCATGTTCGCCCACTCGATCTTAGGACCAGTTCGCTTCCAGTCGGACCAAAAGATTTTTCTGGAAAGTACCCTCATTTTTAGTTATGATGTCCCAAATAGTCTAAATCCTGAAGGTGAAAGTTGAGCGTGACTATGTTAGTGTGTATGTTTGTTGTTTTCTCACGCATAAATCACTAAACCGATTGCGATGAAACTTGGTATGTAAATAGATGGATATCTAGAAAAACATACTTATACTCAGGCGAAAAACATATCGTGATTTGCCCACAGGATCGGGACAATCGGGACTAACGCGAGTGAAACTGTGAGGCGCAGCTAGTACGTAATTCTAAATGTATTACTATGTGTGTATATGTCTTACCCTCTTTGGGGATGTACTGCAATGCCTCTAGGATTGGAGATGCCATCAATTGCAAACAAAACCTTTCGAACTCTCGTGTCCAAGTTGGCCACTTCAATAGTCAACTTCTTTGAATCCGTCCAGAAAATGTTTCTTGCTGACCAGTCTATGGCTACTCCTTCCGGTGATTTGACTCCTGTAAATGAATTAAAATTAGAAAAATCTTGTTAGACATTGTAAGAGATTTATGGTAAACGTAAAAGCAACATTAAAATTTGCTACGTACCGTTTTTCAAAAATTGTTCATAACGTGAACCATCATAAGCAGCTCGTTTTATGGTGTTTCCTACAACATCTCCCCAATAAACGTGAGCTGACACGCAGTCGACGTCTATCCCTACGGCTATCTGTTCGATGCCGCTGTTGAAAGGAGTGGCGTATTCTCTAGGCGTGATTGTAAAAGGCACTCGGTAAATAGTAGCTCCTTCACTCACTACAAGGAAGTTGCCTGACAATTTCGGGTTAAGTTCGCAATAGGAACCGTTGCCGTTGTATCCAGTGTTGCACTCACAAACGTAACTGTCGCTTCTCTTCAGACAAGACGCCTGTTCACTGCACATGTAAGGATTGTTTCTACAGCTGGGTTCCGGATTGCAGTTATACCCGTTACCAATGAATCCATCTCTGCAGATGCATTGATATGTGCTATCGATGGGAGTACAGATGGCGTCAGGGTGGCAGTCGTGTGTGACGTCACACGTGCGACCGGCCAGTACGCACTGTGATATTCCATCGCCAGTGTAGCCCTCGTCACAGTGACAGAAGTGGACGTTCTCTTGATCGTCGTACAAGCAGGAGGCATGTTCCGCGCACAGTGCGCCGTTGCACTGTTGCCCGTCAGGGATGCAGGCGTCGTTCTGGTCTTTAACATACCCCTCGATACACTGACAGATGTTCTCGCCGACAGAGTTGGGCCTGCACTCGGCATGGTATTCGCAGTCAGAGTTGTTATTGCAGCTGAAGTTCGGACGGCAGTAGTAGCCGTCGCCTTGGTACCCGGGGTCGCAGACGCAGATCATCTCCCCGGTGGCGGTGTCGACACACCTGGCGTTGAGGCCGCACGAGCAGTTGGTGCCCGTTCGTTCTATGCATTCGTAAGCGTCTCCTTCGTACCCTTCCGGGCATACGCAGTGTCCTGGATATGACTCGTCGTCAAATTCCGGCCCCAGTTGACATACTGCATTTGGGGGACACTCGGTGTCGCTGAAACATTCGACTGTAAAAAGAGAAACGTACATAGATAAGTATTATAATCAGTACAAGTGAATATTCCAACTATTATATATTTTAAAAAATATTTTGCCTTACTTGTTGAGTCGCTGGTATCAACTGGTGGTGTAGGATAGTTGCTATTGTTGTTGTTGTTATCCTCGAATTTGCATAAATCGTTGTTTCTCTCATCTCTGAAACTGACGTATCCTGGAGGGCAGTGACAGGAGTATATATCGCAGCTGGGTAGTACGAAGCTTACGTTATATTCAGCCTCAGTGGTCGGAGAGGGCGTGCTCTCGTAAGATGGGTCTGGATATGCGGGAGCGGGAGCATCAGACACAGTTGGGTATGGTACAGAATGATAGAACGGACTGTATGTGGAGCGCTCGTGGCTAGTGTCAGTTGGGCTGGGAGGAGGCGGAGAGATCAAAAGGTTCGGAATATCAGCATCACATTGGTAACCGTTACCGTAGTAACCTGGATTACAATGACAGGCAAAACCGTTGGCTGCAGGAGTAAATGAGCATGTCGCAAATTGAGAACATCTAGCACATGCGATGTCAGCTGTTTGCCAGCACCACCGTCCGTCACCTGTGTAACCAGGGTTGCAGAGGCAGAGTGGTCCGTCCTGTGACTCAGTGCATTGGGCATTGACATCGCACCTTAGACTTTGACAACCGCTAATACGTTGAGTGCAACTGACGCCGTTACCGTTGTAGCCTTCTTTACATTGACACTGGAACGTGCCATCTAGATTGATGCAATCTGCATTGGTATCGCAGTTGTGTGTCCCAGCCGCACATTCATCGATATCCACACATACTTGCACATCGTTTTGGTATATATCTGTAAAGCCTGGTTCACAGACGCACGCAAACGATGCGTCCTGGACGACACAGGAACTGTGGGGGCCGCAAGTTTCCCGACCTTTGATACAAGGATCTTCCTGCCCGAGCGGCACAATCTTATTACTTGTCCCGTATCTTACGATATTTTCTTTAACTTCGTATCCCAAATAATTTTTAGAAACTTTCAGGGTGAACGGTGGAGATGGTTCGACTGGAGCGTATCGGCAAGGATTGTGTGTAAAAGTTTGTGAAATTCTGACGTTGTATTTTTCACCAGTAACTTTGTTTGTAAATGACCTCGAAGAGTCTGAGCGTATGAGTCCACCTTCACCAATTGTGTACTGTTCTTCATACTCAGTTACTTCAAGTTTAGTTCCAGTAAGTATAGAAGGTAGCGTGCCTCTGACGTCGGTATCAATAGTGATTTGATCGAACACATCATGACCATAATACTCCTGATGAATAGTGACTCTGTGGTTAGTATCAGGGAACCAAACATCAGCTGTGTGATTGAACTGTGCTCCCGTTAGTTGGTATCCATTTTTGGCATTTCCTGAGGGTTTAGCGAAGAGCCATCCAACTACACCACCTAGAACGTTCAGTAGCTGAAGACTGCTGCCAAGAGAAGGCGGTGCGAGTGAGAGCGCCGTGTACGCCCTGCCATCAGCTACGACTACGTAGGCTTGAATGTCGACGTCGTTTAGGTGATTGTCATTGATAATGCCATTGAGTTTACCGTGAACTCTCAAGGGAATGTCATCTTTGATGCAAGATTTGCCGTTTCCATAGAAGCCCTGATTGCACTGGCAACAGATTCCAGCTTGATAGTCTACACACTTGGCATGCGTGTGGCAGACGCTCGGCCCGCTCAAAGCACATGTTTTGGATTCCTCCTCGACTTCCACTTCGTTTTGATCATACTGGTCAGGAGCGGCGATGTTATCATCTGCTGTTATGTTGCCTATTCTGAAGACGTATTTTCCAGGCTCGTGTGTGTTTGACCATCTGGAATTAAAAAAGATACGATATAAAAATCATTTTAATTTATTGTTTATAGTTTGAAGGTATTTTCATCGTACTTACGAGACTATATTTCTGATCTGATGACTTCCGGAGCCCCTAAGCGTAAACATACGTCCATCTTCAGCGATAAATCCGGCTTGAGCTTTTGCGTCAGGCAAACTCGACGGTGTCACTTCCTTTTGAATCCACTGAATCTCTCGCTCCGGGTACAGGAGTTCTACGAAACTCTCCGTTCCATTGCTGATGATAGCAACTTGGAAGCTATTTTTCCTGTCTCTGAAGTCTGTTGTGTAGGGAACTTCTAACCAAGTTGCAATAAAGACGCTTTTGGGTTTGAAGTCGTAATACTCGTGGAAGTTGTTCTGGACGCTTTCTTCGGCTTTGGAGATAATGTGGGGTTCATCAGTCTCTCGGTATAAGACCTGGCCTTCTTGACTGGTGTCCACGTTGGTGTAGAATGCCGCGATGGAAGGGTATGGAAGAGGGAACTCTGTGTTGATGAATGAAGGGATGTCTGCTCTGAAGGTTAGCACGCCGAAATTGTTTACCTGCGGAATAAGGAATAAAACCATTATAGACTTTCTGAGAGAACATTATCGACGCTTTATAAGACAACTCTCTTATTATAATTAGGACACATTTTAAAGAATATCTCTATTAGCAATAATTATTAGATTACATATACTTCGCTATTTTAATGTATTTCTTTTAGTTTTGAATTAACACAATAGATTCCAATGGGTCAATGTGTTGCTGGCTTTGTCAGAAGTTAGAAGATAAGATAGTTTTGAATGAAATTAACTTTAAGTGGACTGCTTTTATGACGACACTGAGGAAAAACCAGAGGATCGTTTTAATGTGTCGCATCATTGATATAAATCAATACAAAATCAACAATTACTAATTATTTCTAGTAGGTATTCTAGCTAATTAAGTTTACCGTCACATTTACATAGTATCTATTACGATTAGGCATTTGTATGAAGTACTGTGACCCGGCGACTGATAATAACGTTCATATCAGCCGAAGTATGAGCATATTCGATGAAAAGGTCCCGACACTTGCTTAACTTAAGATAAATGTTTCTAGCTACGGAATTGAAATAGACAATCGTTGTTTTGTAATATGATTATTATATAATTTACCTTATTGATAAAATGTTATCCAAAAATATAAAATTGATAAATGTAAATGGTAAGAAACGAAGAAGCCTTCTAGATACGGCTTTCCTCATTGTACCTACTGCTACGATTCCCTCAGGTTAAAAAAGTTTAATGCAGTGTTTCGTAGGACTTCGTATTGACATTCTGAGTAAAATGACTGACGAAGTAGCAAATGTTTACTATGTTCAATTTGGAAGATGACCTAACGCCCTGCAAATCACTAAAAATAAATTTTATAAAGTACCTACACAAAGCATTTGAACAAGTGCAAAATAGATCAGAAATATTTTTATTTATCCACTAATGTCATGACACCTACGTAGGTAGTTAATTTTAGTCGTGACTGCAACTGCAATTATTTTGCTGTATGCATTTTGTTTTCAATTCAGTATGAGTACCTGTTAGTTTAACCCTTAAATAAAACTATATCTTACAAAATTTAGGTCTCGTCGCGTCGTTGTAATATGTTTCGTAGAAGAGTTAACACGTAACACCTGAAGAACATTTGGTTCATCCGCATTCCATCTACTCTCCTCTTAAAATGACCCATATTGTCATATCTATAGCCTAATTTCAGCAGGTGTTTAACATAAAGAGAGTCAGTGACCGTATCGCACCGATATCGCTGCACTTCCGTTGTCCGCTGCTTCAGTACCTACTTACATAATGCGCACATGTTCACTTATCATGCCGCATGCCAATGTTTGCAAAATTGGGTCTAAGTACAATGTGACGAGCACTTTGATCTTAAGAAAGTCCCACTATGTTATTCTGCATTGTTACACTCATAGGCGTACCCAGGGGGGGGGGGGGGCAGCTGCCCCCCCCTGGAAATCGACTGTCATATATTATATCTGTAGAATAAGGAATAAAATTTTCTTGGCGCTAGCAATAAAGCGATCACACACGTTTCTTAGACCAGAATTATATATTTTTTAGCTTTTTAGTAACAATGTTTCAATTTTTCATCAATCGGAGCGTACTATTTGTCATTATATTTATAAAATTTCTTGGCACTTGTACCAAGTTAGTAGGTAGCTATAGGTAGCTATAGTAGGTAGTAAGTAGTACGTAGTATATCTCTTACATGTAACTTTCGTGGTCAGAAATATGATGTTTTCTTGGGGCTCGAAATAAGCCGTTCGCACATTCTTCATTATAAAGATTTGAAATTTTCTCGGCTTATATTAGTAAGAACATTCAAATTTCTTGCAGCTCGGGACGAACTAAGCTCGCTCACCTTTCGTAGTCAGAAATATAAAAAATACTCGGCGCTCGTAAGCTGTAAAATATTTAAATTTCTAACCGCTCAGAAAAAGGTAACTGCACGTTTTTCGTTGTCAAATATATAATACAATTTTCTTGGCAATAGCAGCACGCTGCTTGCGCTATTTTACGGAAGCATATTTTAATTTTCCTACTGTTCGAAGCAAATTAACTGCACTTTTTCGTTGTCCAAAATATTAAACTTTTTCGCCGCTCGCAGCAAGCTGTATGCGCTCCTATATGTCAGAATATTTAAATTTCTAACCCCTCAGCAAAGGTAACTTCACTCTTTTCGTAGTCAAATATATAAAATGTTCTCGGAGCGCGCAGTAAGCTGCTCTCACTGTTTTAAATAAGAATAATTTAATATTTCAACCGCTCGGAGCATATTAACTGCACTCTTTTCGTTGCCAAAATTATAAAAAAAAATTCGGTGCTTACAGCAAGCTGCTCGCGCTATTTTTAGGAAAAATATTATAATTTTTCTACCGCTCGGAGCAAGTTAACCGCACTTTTTCTTTGCTAAAAATACAAAATTTTCTTGGCGCTCGCAGCAAGCTGCTCGCGCTTTTTTATGGAAGTATATTTTTTTTACCGCTCGCAGTAAATTAACTGCAGTATTTTTGCTACCAAAATTATAAAATTTTCTCGGGGCTCGCAGCAAGCTGCTCGCGCTATTTAAAGGAAGAATATATATATATATTTTTTAAAGCACTGTGCCAGCCGAAATCAAAGTACGTAGTGGCGTACCTTTAAATAGGTCCTACCTGATCAACGTTAAAACATACAGGCACATAACACAGGCATAAAGTTCAAGTACAGTAAAAAAATCTGAATCCGCCCTTGCCTGCCCCCCCCTAGGCCAGAAGCTGGGTACGCCTATGATTACACTTGTTTATCGAAAGATATAAGCTGCTAGGCGCTAGACGTTGTCTTCCAGCAAGAGTGATTTCGCCGCAAAATTCACTAGATATTCGCGCAATGCTTGTGATTCGCGAAATACTGACGAGTGAACGAGTCGCAAGTGAATATGCGCGAATCAATTCGCGGCCAATTCTTCCTTTTTGAATAAGGCCCAGTCTCATGAGCCCATTTTTGGTGACAGTTAATTAAGACAAGATTTTTTGTATGTAAGTATTGTATCTATTTTAATAAGCTATATGAATTGACTTTGGCCATTTAGTTTAAGGTTGACGAAAGTCGAATTCATTAAAAATGTCGTTGCATTGTTAAAAATTGTTTAATTAGTCCTAATTAAAATTGGGCTACTTAGTTATTATCTTAAATAAGATGTGAATTAAAGGAGTCACGAAACCTAACAAATATTATTATAGCTGATTGTTGATAGTTTAAATGATTGAGCAAAAGTTTAAATAACATGCTAAGTAAGTTCATTGTACGTGTGTCATCGAGTCGACAATTTCAAATAATTATTTATTAACAGAAAAAGAAATAAATATATTGCTGCATAATAATAACAGATATTAGTTTAGGTAAGTGCAAAAATACATCAAGAATACAATAACAAGGAAAATACTTGTGCAACCGCGCGGGCAACAAACCCGGGAAAATTTCACATATTACTAGCATTTCACTGATCTAAATGTGGACGGAATTTCTCTAAGTTGCATTCATAAACGAGGTTAATATTTAGATGCACATGTCGCTCTGGAACAGAATTCAAAACATATTCTAACTTTAGGTGAATTTGTGGCGCGTTTAGCTTGGATCCTGTTGACCAGAGAATTTTTCTCCTTGTGTTTTAATTTTCAGTTTTGTAGTGAATTAAAATGAATTTTAGGGTTTTTAATAAGACATATTTATCTTGGGCTTAAAATAATAGTTTGGGATCTTAAAATATTACTGTTTAATTGAAAACATCTATAAATCATTAATCATAATGTACCTAAGGCAAAATTACTAACGTAAGTATAAATTGATTATAATTGATTAATGGTACAATATTATATAAGCAAGTATGTAATACATAAAAACTTTGGCTGTAATTTGGTCCCATCTAACCAGATTTCTTGGTTTTGTATTTTGGGTGAAATTAACTTTTCAGAATGTGAAGTAGGAAGCAACTAGTTCGTAACACATTTTTCCAACTTCAGCGTTAATCCGCTCAGCTTAACTGTACTTATATTCTATTTGAAACTTGAAACTTATAAGCGGTTATGGATTATAATTTAATCTGAAACGAGTATTTTTACTAGGTTGTTTTTTTATATTTTCTCATCTAAACTACTGAATCGATTAGCCTTAAATTTAGGTGGTAGTTGTCGAAATAAAATTATCTAAGATATCACAGTTAATGGTAATCAAAAGTAATTAAGGCTAATTTTAATGCATTAATATTAATTATTGCCAAAAATATAAGGGTATGTATTATATTGCCCACATATTTTTAAAATAATTTGTTATAAAAGTATCGTAAGTATTAACAAAAAATAACTTACAAAAACAGTATCATAAGTCTCCCCATAGAAAACAACAGGCACTTTCAGGAAGACCTCTGGCGGCGATACTTCATGTCCTTTAGGCAGCTTCTGGTCCAGCCCAGGGCCATGTGGGTAGAACTGATCCCTGGTGATCCCGAGCGCGCCCGCCGATAGAGCGAGCACGAATACGCACGTCCACATTTCTTCGAGTCTCTCAAACTACTGGGAACTTCGCGCCACTTTCGGCCCCTCATTAGAACTCCACGGAAATAAACTCTTTAATGAATGGATTAAAAACTATTTGTTTGTGTCGTTAGTTTAATGGGGTGCAGTTTGGGATTAGGGACATGGTGTTTTTTTGGAGTTAATGTTTTCAGATAATGATTATGATTAGGTACCACTTAAGAATTTAATTAATTAAGATAAATAAACATTGTATTACATATTATACGTTATGGCTATTTCGTTACGATAATATAAGTTTGTGAACTGACGATAATGTGAATTTTGTGAACTGGTCAAATCGTAATGACTAGATCATGATCGCTTTGATTTCTAGTAGATAAGTTTGAAATAATACTCGGATTTATAGAGATCTTGCCAATGAAATCGATTTTTACGAGACACACAAGACACATAATAAATAATTAATTGGGCTTTATACTCCTTACTTCTAGATCCTAATGGATCGATGTGTTGCTGGCTATGCCAGCCCCGGTTACAAGATAAAAGATACTCCTTACTTCAACAGAACATGTTACCCTACTTACAGTGTCAGAGTCAAATCACAATTATGGGTTATGTGGCCTACCTATATATTCCAGTTTTAGGTCGCCGACAACACTAATATATGTATAATATCTTATAGGAAACAACCAGGGCCCACAGTGTTACGTGTCTTCCGCAAGAGGGTCATCGATTTTTCGACCTATCAAAGTTGGTCGTTCAGTTGGGCTATTATTGTTGTGCATCTATATTATTATTATTTCGCATTATTTCCTTGTACTACAAAATATAGTATTATTATGTCATAACAATGTTCTAACATGTCCCAGGAATGTTATCAACTAAGTCAGAAACGCCTGGTTGTTTGTTTGTCCTAATTAACACGGCCCTATTATGAGAGTAGGTACTCGACTAAGTTGGTGTACTTATATGCATTATGCATCACCAGTTTGTAGATCTTCAATAATTAATAATAATAAAAAACTTAGGTATCACAAAAGGGAAAATCTGCAAGTGAGACCAAGATTAGGATTAGGTTTTTTTTTAGGATGTTCCTAAAAAAAATTATCCCGAAGTAGGTACTAAAAATCTAATTATTTACCTACTATTATAACTAAGATATTTTTTTGTGTTTAGCAGCTATTACTACTTTAAAAAGTTGCACATGAACTTCGCACATCTTTTCCGATCCAGTTTGATCCCGAATCCGACAAATGATGGCCTGGCGTAGTCGTAGGCGTAGTCATTTTGTAGGAGGCTTACGTACTTCAGCCACATAGAGGATTCTTATTGGCTTTTCTATCTAACTACCTACTATCAGCCATCAAAAATTGGTGTCCGTCATCATCACGGAAGTATCTGTATTATGTGATATGTGTAAGAAATCGTCATCACGAATTCGGTTTGGATTCGAACCGGATGTATAGTGTAGAAGCGCTATTAAAATAACATTTTGCCCTTATAACAATTTCGAACGATATTATTAAATTGAAGATCGCTAAAAGCTCTGGACATGATCTGTTCTATCGCAGCGAGCATTTTTATATTAGAGCGGTCCAAAAATGATTTTATTACAGTGCACACCGTATTTTTATTCAGTAAATAGATTATTTTCGTCTACCCGAAATAGCCGAATGCGAGTGAGCGTTGACACAAGAACACAATATAAATATCAAAGAGAAATGTCTACAAATAAAACTACGCGACTTAGTTTGTTGTAAAAGAGATGAGGCAACCACAGTAAGTCCAATTATATTTGTATTTACGTGAAATCAGACAAACATTGTTGCTACAATTTGGTAAATTTTAAGGCGCAAGTGATTATGTAAGTACCTATTCAGGTCATAAGTATTGTCACACAGTAAAAACTTTTCTTTTAGAATGCTGGCCACAAAAAAGTTTATTGAATTCGAATTTCGAATTGTTCATGAAAATAAAAATGTATACTTTTTAGAATTTTACTCATTTTTAGGGTTCCGTACCTCAAAAGGAAAAAACGGAACCCTTATAGGATCACTTTGTTGTCCGTCCGTCTGTCTGTCTGTCTGTCTGTCTGTCAAGACCCTTTTTCTCAGGAACGAGTGGAGGTAACAAACTGAAATTTATAGGAAATACTAAGGTCTATTGCCTCTTAGAGCTGTGAAAATTTCAAACTACTAGGTCAACGCAATCAAAAGATATAGTCGAATATGTCGCAAATTGCAGCAAATTTTCGACATTACCAAATAAATCAAAACCTACGGGGCACTTCCCGTAAACTCAGAATCTTGAAATTTGGCACGAAGTAACTCCTTAGAGCACAGATAAAGGAAAAATTGCGAAAACCATAAATTTTTATTTGCATCATATGAAAAAAATATTTTGAATAATTTTATACCTACTACCCCTTTTCTCATGAACGCGTGGACGTATTAAATTGAAATTCATATCAAATACTCAAGTCTATAATACCTTTAAACTGTAATAAAATCAAACCTCTATGTCAACGCATTCAAAAGAAACAGCAATTTTAGTCGTAATTTTAAACTCGTAACTACTCTCAAAAAATCAAAACCTACAGGGTACTTCCCGTGAACTTAGAATCTTGAAAATTGGCACAAAGCAATTTCTTAGAGCACAGATAAAGGAAAAATTGCGAAAACTGTACATTTTTAGTTACATCATATAAAAAAATATTTTTAATAATTTCATACTTACTACCTTATTTCTCATGAACGCGTGCAGGTATTAAACTGAAATTCATATCAAATACTAAGGTCTATAATACCTTTAAACTGTAATAAAATCAAATCTCTATCTCAACGCATTCAAAAGAAACAGCAATTATAGCCGTATATTTTAACTCGCGACTACTCTCAAGGGAATCAAAACCTACAGGGTACTTGCCGTTAACTCAGAATCTTGAAATTTGGTACGCAGCAACGTCTTAAATTATAGGCACAGGAAAAATTGCGAAAACTGTAAATTTTTAGTTACATCATATAAAAAAATATTTTTAATAATTTTGTATATTAACTACCCCTTTCCTCAAGAACGCGTACAGGTATTAAATTGAAATTCATACCAAATACTCAGCTTTATAATAACTTTAAGCTGTAAAAAAATCAAACATCTATGTCAACGCAATCAAAAGAAACAGCAATTTTAGCCGCATATTTTCAAACTCGCAAGTACTCGCAAGGGAATCAAAACCTACAGTATATAATATTATACCCACTTTTCCTTAGGGTTCCGTAGAAACCCGTAGGTTTGTACGGAACCCTCGGTGCTCGAGTCCTACTCGTACTTGACCGGTTTTTAAATATGGAGTGGACGCTTAAAGAAGACCGTGTTGCAGTTATTGCGTTGCATCGTTGCGGTTACGCGCCAATTCAAATTTTTGACATACTGAAAAATTTGAATATAACCAAAAGATTCGTTTATCGTACCATCAAACGATACAATGAAGACTCTAGTGTAGATGACAGGTCAAGAAGTGGTCGCCCTCGGTCTGTTAGGACTCCAGCAGTGATAAAAGCTGTGAAGGCGCGAATTCAAAGAAATCCCAAACGTAAGCAGAAACTGTTGGCCCTTCAGATGGGGTTAAGCAGAACCACGGTGAAAAGGGTGTTAAATGAAGACTTACGGCTTCGGGCATATCGAATAAAAACAGGACATCGTTTAAATGCTCGTCTAATGGACCTGAGACTGAAGAGATGCCGCGCTTTGTTGAAGCGGTACGCGAGAAAAAAATATCGAGAAATTCTTTTTTCGGATGAAAAAATTTTTACCGTAGAAGAGAGCTACAACAAACAAAATGATAAGGTGTACGCACACAGTAGTGAAGAAGCGAGCAACCGTATTCCGCGTGTCCAACGAGGTCATTTTCCATCCTCGCTCATGGTATGGTTGGGAGTTTCTTATTGGGGCTTAACAGAGGTACATTTTTGTGAGAAAGGTGTAAAAACGAATGCAGTTGTGTATCAAAATACAGTCCTGACGAACCTTGTGGAACCTGTTTCTCATACCATGTTCAATAACAGGCACTGGGTATTCCAACAAGATTCGGCGCCAGCTCATAGAGCGAAGAGCACACAAGACTGGCTGGCGGCGCGTGAAATCGACTTCATCCGGCACGAAGACTGGCCCTCCTCCAGTCCAGATTTGAGTCCGTTAGATTACAAGATATGGCAACACTTGAAGGAAAAGGCGTGCTCAAAGCCTCATCCCAATTTGGAGTCACTCAAGACATCCTTGATTAAGGCTGCAGCCGATATTGACATGGACCTCGTTCGTGCTGCGATAGACGACTGGCCGCGCAGATTGAAGGCCTGTATTCAAAATCACGGAGGTCATTTTGAATAAACTTTATTGTCATAAGAATCTATGTTTTGTTAAGTTCATTTTGGTATATAAATGGTTACATAATAAATAAACTTGTTCCAATAATTTTATATTAAACATGTGACAGAATTTATGACCTGACTAGGTACTTACTAACTGGTGTATTTTCCATAATGTGGATTAGAAGAGCAGAAATGTAGGGCCTACTCAGAAAAAACACACTACTCTTTACACCATTTGTAAGACATGAGGCAAGATTATTTGTGCAAGGCTATATAATATATGTATGTAACTTAAATATACTTATGTAACTTATACTAAACTTATGTGATAATGTGTATGTATACTATAGGATTATTTTTATGTTAGCAAATTACATAGACGAGCTTTTGAAGAGCGCTGGTCCATTACATCCGCTGTCTTACCCTGGAATTCGTATATCAGACAGCAGGTAAAGTTGGTGGTGGTGCAAAGTGGGCTTACTATGGCAACTTCAATTCTGTTTTAAAGTAACTACGTCCAGTAATTTTCGCATCTATTCTTTGAGAGAAATGTGTGCGTTATTTAAGCACGTTGACCCCACTGTCGGGATTACAGAATGCACGCGAAATACATTTTCTGGCAAGTTGCCCCCGATGATTGCGATAACTGGGGTAAATTGGGTCCGACTTGAGATGTGAGATAGCATATTCACTTGCGAGACGATGAACTCGAACTTATCTGGTGCATCTACGTTATATATAGCTAGAAACAATAAAAATGAAATCAATAAGTATACGTCATATTATACTGCAGGCAACTTTTTTGAATTCTTCTTTGCACGTGAACTTCTGATCAAAGACATAATTGTCCGAAGCCGTGATTAAGCAGGTAATCTTACCAAATTTAATATGTGAGTACGTAGGTACAGTTGTGTTGTATTTATCCTACTTTATACACAAAACCCTTTAAAATTCTACATCTTTTTGCAATTATTTTTTCAAAATGTCACCGTATTCCAATAATAATTTTGTGATGAAAAAATTTAACTGTTATGTTAGTGGTATTTTTGATTATAAACTTTACTCCAAATTTTAAAAGCAATCAGGTTTGATTAAAATATGATCAGTATTACACCCACTTCTGCGTGTAAAATTTAGTAGGTTTATCAGGTGAAGAAAAATAACCAACACTGTTTCCTTTCTTGATGTAGGTACCCTTTATAACTCTATGTTTTGAACACAGACATAATTAATGATGACTTACTAATAGAAATCATTAATCTTGATCAAACAGCTAATGAGGACCTATTTTTAAATATTTCTCCACTAGAAATGTTTACAAACAAACGGCGCAGTCTATGGCGGAACATTTTTCATCATTTCCTCGCAGTAAGCGGTTTACGAGACGTGGTGGTATATTATTGTTAATAGTTTATTGGCTGCCTCACTGCTTCAAGGCTCCTTAAAAACTCTCCATGGAGTTTGTTAGTATTTACCGCTAGAACATTTTCAATTTGACTTTATGTTATAAAATTAGTTGGTGCTTGAAAAATGTGCTGGATGGCATTTTACAGGTTTTATGATGCACTTTAGATGTTGATGTTAGTGCACAAAGTGAGACAAGGTTGAATTTTAAAAAATGCTTTTTGTTTGACTTTGATGTTAGGTATTGTGTCCTAAATAAAACTACTATGGTTAGCACCATTGGCTAGAGACTGAGAGTTGTGTTTCGAATCCTACCTGCTCTACTCGTAAGAACTATTTTAACTTTTGTGAGAATTTCCCTAGTATTTTTTAAAAATTATTCTATTTTCTATGGTAATCTAAGACCAATGTCTTACCAAGGCAGTAGATATAAGGCTTGCTAAGATTATAATGTTCAAAAACGTAGCTTAAAAAAGTGTAACAAATCATCTAAAACCCATGAGAAGACTGATCGAGAACTAGGTATAAAAAACTAGGCATAAAACTCTCAAAGTGCCCTTTGCCTTTAGAAAGGATCGGAGATTCCAATGATCACTTGTGAAATATATTCTCACTACCCACAGGTGTATTACAGTAATACTGATATCCCAGGGTTGCGAGTTTATATTAATTAGGAGGAGACGTGCAGTCACGTGCGACCAAAGTAGATTATTTGCGGACACCCCTGCCGCGCCGCTGCCATACACTTTTCCTTATTGTTTTGTTATGTTGACAGCTCCATATGTCATTTAGGAGAGAATTAACGCTACTATTTTTGAGGATTGGGATATATTATAACTTACAGTTACAGTTGAAAAAACAATATGATTTTAAAATTATAGTAAAGCATTTAGAAACCGTAGTTCGAGAATTTAACTTTCTTAATTCTTCACTAAAGCGAAAAGCTTCATAAGTCGTCGATTTGACTTAAAAAAATGAAGGCATACTAAAACCGTGACTATTTAGGGTTTTCAACTTTCGTGTGTGTGAGATAATACGAAACAAACAGTTCTCTGTTGTCGCCAATATCAGACGGGACGATTGTTTTAAAAAAGACAAAAATACTTTCCCTGTAGCCAGTAGCCAATAGTGAGTAGACGCAATAAATAAGGGTGTTCGCAGACTTGCGACCACAAAGGTAGTCGCACAAAGAGTATCGTTAAACTGCGTCCGTCCCCGCAAACAGGAAGTGGGAAATCATTCAACGCAGACCGGAACTGGCTCGGAGACGCCGCACGCGCCCAAACTACCCGCAATTTCTCCGCCATTTCGCAATCCGACCGCCATTTTGTGCCATTCAATTAATCTCATAACGAAAAACTCTGACGATAAATAATTTTTCAGAGGGGAGCCATAGTATTTGGTAATGAAAAGTCTTTGTTTTCAAGATGAATCGAATCGTTGGCAATATTTTCGAGAAGGAAAATTCTAAGGAAATTGTTGGTAAATTTTTAAATGAAATGTGAAATTTTAATTGGACGTCATTGAAGTTACTTTTCTCAAGTGTCTGAAAAGCTTGCCGTTTAATTATTTACCATAAAAGCACGAGTGATTTAAGAACGTTTTTTTTTATTTTTAAATATTTGATGCGATTGTTTATCATTGACCTTGTCTATACTTACATTTTGTTGTAAATCCACTATCACATTTCGCCGGTTCATTACTCGACCCCGGTGCCCTTGAGGAGCTGATTCCAGAGTTCGTGGAACTCACCGGAAGAATTGATGTCGGCAAACGCTACATATTATCATTTTTATCAGGGTATGGATATTATACTGACTAAATAAGGTAACGACCCATACCGCAGCATATATTAATACCTACCTATTAATTCGTAGCCTGAACAATACCAGCGCTGAGTGTCTCACACGTAGCACAATGCTGAAGCAGCTTCCATTCGGTGGCTTAGTGGCACACTTTGTTGTTTTTTATGTCTTCGCTTGTGTCTCATTTTAAGCCGTCGAATAAATAAATGTTTTTCTTTCTTCTTGGTTCTTTCTTTCCTTTTCCTGGGATAGTTGGTCATTAGTTGAAAATAATTTGACAGGAGTAGGATACACTGGTTGGTATGAAATCGTGTTAATCATGTAAAAGACTTGAATGGCCTGAAAGACACGAGAGAAATGGCAAATAAATCAAGTAATTGATATTATTTTGCATAGGATTATTTTTATAAATTTTCGTTTAGCTTATGTCTAATCGGTTACTAACTGCTCATGTTACGAGCACCCAAAAAGTTGAATTTTGGTAACAATTACTTTGATCTTTTGAACTATTGAAGTCGCATATTAAAATTGCTGGCATATTAAGTAGCTAAATAGGCAAATAATGTAAAACTACGTTAGTAACAGCTACTATTCAAGATTCAAGGTCTCCTTTAACAATGAATCATAAAAATCTGTAAATTAAATAGAGTTGACTCCAGGGTTAAACTGTCTATTTAATTATTCGTACTTTCCTACTTAATACATTATTTGATAACTACCAACATTGTTATCGGCACGTGTAAGTTTTTTCTTAGTGTTTTGTACTTCAAAGAATATTCACGTAGGGAAGATTAAATAAGATCATTTCAATGCAACGACAGAACCAAACCCGAAAACTTTGACATGTTTGGTCAAAAGTTTTTCTAATTTTGGAATTGTTCCCAGCTTTCTGATCGAATAACCGAACATCTTGAGTGAGAGTATTTTATTTGCGCTGTTTCGATTAGGTATTTCCTTTTTCTCCTAGGAATTTGTATAAAGTACAGTCTTGTAAAGCGGGTGCGCAAAGTAAAGGCTATTAGATTTGACAAAAAGGAGTAACAATGTCATCATCATCAGCCTATGTTCGTCCACTGCTGGACATAGGCCTCCCCCATGGCACGCCACTCAACTCGGTCCTCCGTTTTTCTTCTCCACCCACCCCCAGCGACCCTCCGAATATCATCGCCCCATCTCGCCCATGGGCGCCCTACACTACGTTTACCGAGACGTGGTCTCCACTCGAGAACTCGTCTACCCCAACGGTTATCGGTTCTACGGCAAATGTGACCAGCCCATTGCCACTTCAGTTTGCTAATCCTTTCTGCTATGTCGGTAACTCTGGTTCTCTGTCGGATCACCTCATTTCTGATGCGATCCTTCAGAGAGACACCGAGCATAGCCCGCTCCATAGCTCGCTGAGCAACTTTAAACTTATGGACTAGTCTCACCGTAAGTGTCCACGTTTCTGCGCCGTACGTCATGACAGGTAGGACGCATTGGTTGAAGACCTTAGTCTTCAAACACTGCGGTATGGGTGACGAAAAGATTCGACGAAGTTTACCAAATGCAGCCCATCCCAACTGAATCCTCCGATTGGCCTCCCTCTCAAAGTTGTTTCTACCCAACTGCACTGTTTGCCCAAGGTATACATACTCCTGAACAACTTCGAGAGGCAGTCCATTTACGAGAATCGGTTCCGGAACGACCCGATCATTGAACATCACTTTGGTCTTGTCTATGTTCATCCGGAGTCCGACTCGTTGGGAAGAGCTCCATTTAAAAAGCACTGTTCATAAAAATCTGAGGTGCACTCATTCCTAGATTGAATGAGTCACATAAATTAGTCAGCGAACAAGAGACTACTACAGTTTGCAATCACAAAGTTTTACGAATCCCTAGAAGCGTAAAACATTCTAATTTTCGTGGTGGCCGCGGGGAACGAAGCCGCGGGCTATTCAGAAATAATGACAAATAAAATAAATGCATGATTTTAATCTTACCCGCCGGAGGCGTGTCGTAAACTGTTTATGAGCGACCACTTTATGTTTGGGACAAGTTGTAGGGACACAGATAATCACTGTACTATGCATGTATTTATCTAAGTCTCCTTTGGAGGATACCAATTTAACAGATTAACATACAAAATTAAAAATTTACACCTAATGATAAAGTTCTTTTACGATTTTGAAAACTTACATGAGTGTTTATATTATTATGGTTAATCTTTTTCCTGCTCCAGTCAATGATACCACTTTAGCAACGGCGACGCCTTGGCAATGATGTTGTAGTGTCCTTATAATATCATAACTACTTATAAATAACTCTTCGTATGATATTATACTCACCACCAACAGTTGAATGAATGATTTGAGACGTAGGAGAGATTAGACTAATGGCTTCATTAAGATTGTTACATTATAAGAATTGCTGTTTCTGCAGTACAAGCAGAAAAATACCAGGACCGTCTTCAAGTTTTTTTTAATGTAATAAGTAGGTGACAAACAAGCAGGCAAGCAAGTAGGGGTCCACTTGATGAAGAGTGGCTACCGTCGCCTATGGATACCTGCAATACCAGGGGTACCGCTGGTACGTTGCTTACCTCTCAAGATTCTGTTTACTTGCCTAACAACAACAAGTCAACAAGCTGTGTGTAAAAGACCAAAGCTCATATAGTTTGCTTGCAAATTTCGCCGCTAGTCCCTTGCACCACACCGTGGAGTCACCGCAACGGCGTCGCGCGTCAAACACCGCCAACCCTTTGCTAATGCGATTTCTGGTTTATGTGTTGCGTAACACCCGCCGGAATGTACCAGTTGATTAGGACTCGTATCTTGCGCAATAACTCACTTCGTCGGATTCGCTGGAAAAACTACCAGCTGTTAAAACGCTAACCACGACACCTGTGCTCGTGTTTACGATTATAACCCTTGCTTTATGCTGCTGTTTTAAATTCTAGTACGTAGTGCCGTGTAGGTTGACAAACTAATGTTACAAAGGAAAGTTTTTGTGGTTTTTGTCAACCCTAAACGACTGAATAGATTTTTTTCCCATTTGATTTCGACTTGGATGCACATTGATGCCCTCGACTCAATGTTTTTCGATTATGTTGTTTTATTAAGTTGGAAACATGCTGAAAAAATAATCCTTACTAAATGGAGTAATTAATTAGTAGTAAACATTCAAAAACTGGACCAAACAGGTCTCATTACATGGCTACGGATGAAGCGTCAAAGCTAGATATTGTGGAGAGGAATAGTAGCTTAAGAGCTACTTCATAATGCATCTAAACTGAAGTACTCGTAGTCTACAGTGCCAGTGCATAGGATAGTGGCTAAATCGTGAGAGCATAATTGAACAGCCTATATTATAGTCATGGTTCGGGCTTTGCTAGATTTTAAGCCCTATTGTCAAAGAGCTTCTGAAATGGCCCAAGTATGGCATTTTAGTTTTACTACATTATATACTTTTACATCTATTTTATTTATCAATAACGTACATGTAGTATATAGATTATAGATAGACCAAGAATTTAATTTTATTGAATATGCTTTATTGGTGAATGCTACGTCTTAGCAATTTTCATCTCAATCCGTACAGTGATTTGACCTGTGCGTTGACAGATCAGTCAGTCAGTCACGCTTTACTTTAAAAAGTGGTGTAGCTTTATTTACGACCGTCGCTCTATTTTATGTACACCTGTTTCCTTTCCCTGCTTGGTTGTCTTCAGAAACTTTGGTTCTTAAGAGATCCCCCCTATTAGCGATTGGAACACTAATTGTAGCACTTTTTTCTAATGACTAATATGTAACCTTAAAGCTTATTTTATTGTATTAATGGTTTTCAATAACGAGTTTTCTATTCTATTATATTTTCTAGTCTCTAAACGAATGAACGTGAAATTCGTGTTTCATCACAATCCAGTCATGATCTTCTGTCATCTTCTAAAAGTTATTTACTCTCAATCAACACAACGCTGAAGATTTAGAGTAGATATCACTTCAGAGTGAAGGCATCGTAAACTGCATTTTATAGAGGGTTTACGAGAGACAGCTGATATGTTTACACTCGGTTATTTCATTTAGTCCACTCTTCACGCTTCTGTCACGTTCCAACAATAGCGTGTCAAAACTATCACGTTTTATATCGAATAAAACATTTTATCGCCAGAGATTTAGCAATGATTTTTGAGTTAGAATCTTTATTATCATTAGCTATTGTGAAAATGTTATAAAGGTAATAGGTATTGTACGTGCAAACATAATAAATTCCAATACAAAACCCGAAAAAACATTCTCCATCAGATCAAAAGCCCGACAGACGCTGCAAGCGACAAAACCGCTTTGTTACCTACAAAATGGAATTTTAAAACGTTAACTGTTGTAACTTCAATGCCTGCCTCGATTACGTGCGCAATATTTGCTCTGGAACTCTGATGAAATTGATGAACCTCAGTCCTAAACAAACTGAAACAAAAAACTGCGGAAAAACTCGAAACATAGCGTACGTTTCATTCGAGATGTAACTTGCATCTTTGTGCTCTAAGTGGTGGTGATAAAGTTCCTTATCGAATGATAACTACTAAATTGGAATATGAACAAACTTCATCTGACCCAGTGAGAGAACATTCGGGCACAGATCCTTTGTGTTGGGTTTATTTGCTCACGAAAGGTATTCCTCGATTGAAGCGAGCTTAATTCGAAATTCCATACATCTTTCAGCGAGCGCAGGAGCAAATAAAATGTTATTACAGAGTTCCATAACGGAAACTGGGAAAGGGGATACCTATCTAAAATGACAGTAACTTTGCAAAATATAATAATTTAAAGGCTGAAGAATAAAGTTCGCACGTCACGTTCCAAGATCCTTATAATTTTCAGGACAAGTTTACGAATTACGAGTTTCTGATGATTGAATTGTCTTGAAATGTTTTTCTATTTAGGTATATCCTAAATCGTTATGTTGATGGAATTGGTTTTAATTTACTTAAAAAACATATTTCATAATCGTTTTTACCTATATATAGTGTTTTTAGTCACCATAGGATAGCCTTTCATTCTGAAACACGTTATGTTAAGCTATAAGATGCACCCGCGTGACGTGTACGTTGAAAAAAGTTAAGGTGAGCGCATACTACCACAAAAATTGTTGCGAAAGAGCATAATTTTTATACTCTGTTGAGTTCACAACAACTTTTTGTAGTGAGTAAAATTTACATCGACGCAAACTGGACACAGATTCTTTATATCGAAATAAGTCTAAAACCTGTGACAACGTATACATACACAATTTTATCTAGCCTCCAGACGTTTTCCCATATTTGGGCCCTCCGTATCTTTAAGACGTCTCCCCATGGATTAAGCACTAAGTCGAAGTTAATTGAAAAGGCTGTACCATCAAGTTTTACAGTCGGTCAGCCTGTTTTACATCCCGCCGCTCCCACTCGTTACTGGCAAGTAATGGTGATGCCGATGACCCGCGCTACAAATGTTCATTGTAATTAGCTTAAAGATTTGTTTTATTTTTATTAGGATTAGGTACTTAAGTAGATACCTAAATGTACTAAATTATGCGTACTTAACTAGAGCTTTGAATATTTATATTGTAAATCAATCATTTTAAGTGTCAGTGGGCAAAAATTATGTACCTACATTAAAAATAAAACTGAATTGTTTATAATAAAACTTTAGGGGGCAGATGTCAAGGTGTCTTTGACTTTAAGGAGCAGTTTAGAAACATTATGGATGTTAAATGTTCATGAACCAGTCGATTGACTTCTGAGTTTTAATGATAAGTCTCAAAGAGAATACACACAAAATATTACTAAATATAATGGCAGTACGACTAATTAAAATTACCAATAGCAATTGGCATAGCCTGTTTATTGATTCAGCTTTATCACCTTAGCAGTTCCCTTAGTTCTACGCAAGGCTTTCTATCAATAGACTAAAGGTACATATTACCTATATATGCAAATCTCGTAGAAGCGTAGAACCGCTACGAATACAACCACTTCATAAACATTTCAAACTTAACCTAAATCCAAGATTTAACACCAGAACAAAGCGTTTCAGAGCTCTTCCGCAGATGTTATTGTAATTATGACAAAGGCTTTTCGGAGGCTTTGTACGAACACTGTAACATTCCTTAACTTGCGCCAGACATCAAGAGCTCGCGAGGCAAGGGCTCTTCGAACTAATAGATCGGGTTGAGGATGTGGAAGTGACAGAACCTTATAATATACTGGAGAATTTTGTTGTCGAGGCTTTTGAAAGTTCAAGTGACTGGGCTTGATGTAAATGATAAGTTTTTGAGTTGCGCTCGGTTATTGATTTACTTCTAATATATAAAATCTTGTGTAACAGTATTTGATATTGAACTCCTACGAAACGTATGGTCCGATTTGTTTAATTGTTTTTCAGGAGATGTAGACGAAGTTTGCCAGTCATTTAGATTATAAACAGTGAAATTGAAAAAAAACCTTTTTTAAAAAAACCTTTTTTTAAAACAAGCTTTTATTAATATTAGATATAGATACCATTTAGCATCATAAAGTACTCGTCAAGACGAATCAAATGAGCCCAAACTTGATGGGGTTGCATCTTTTAATTACGGATTTCCTATGGCCACCTTTCAGCTCCATCATCAGATCAGCTCGATGTCATATTGCATTGTCATTCGATTTATACATGCATGCAAAATTTCAGCTCAATCGGAAACCGGGAAGTGGATCAAATTAAACTTGCAAGATTTGATTACAGACAGACAGACAGACAGACAACAGACAGGTGAAAGTAAATAAAAGCTTGTAAAAAAATATTTCAAATAGGTAGCGTAGTGGCACAACAAGTACATGTAAACTTATTAGTATAAAAATACAAAATTGTAATGCGATAACTCATCCATATGAAATATGCTAAATATAAACAAAAAATCGAAATCGGTTTGTAGCTGTGAGTTAACGACTGCAAAGCTTATTGAGTAAAAATCCTTTGAAATATTTTATTCGTCTTTTAAAACGAGAACGGTAGCTCAAATTGAAGCATCCATTATCGAATGCGAAAAATAGATTTCCCATCACATTATATTAAATTGCAATTATATCTCTTCCGAAATAGTGAGCTCAACTACCCTCACCTTTTCAATTTGCGTATGAACGAAGGCGAGACGTGGCCTCAGGCGAATGGAAATTAACCGAGGCTCATGAGATCCATCTCCCATCTCTTTTACCCATTCAAATTAGCGCAAAGAAAGAAAGAGATGGGCTAAATAAAATTTTCCGGAATAGGAAAATGGAAGGATTGAAGAGTAATTGGAAATACCTCGACATTGAGTGCCGAGGTTTCTGTACAGCCATATCGCGAATTTCACTAGTCTTTTGTATGAATTTAATCAGATTCCTGACGAGTTTCGTACACGGTTAATTGCTTTGCGAGTTGAGGTTTGGCCAAAATAAACTGGGAACGTGTTTACATTGCACCCAACTAAGGTATATTTATGTTAGAAAACGTTTTCACTACCTCACCTTTTAAATAAATATTATAACACCCCTCGTTTGCGTCAGGGGTTAAAAAGGGAAGAGTGAACTGATTGACTGACTGACTAATCAACGCTCAGGCAAAACCGCTGAACAGTCAAATTGAAATTGGAACAAGCAAGGTTTGATGACGTAGACCTTCGCTAAGAAAGGATCTCTCCAGGTGGGTAAAGCTGAACGCATGAACTAGTCTTAACAATATTGTTTCCCTTTACCCGTGATTGTTTATCAATTTTATCTATTTAGTGGTGCTCAAAGCTGATCTCAAAAATACTTTATATATTTCATCAAAAATGCCAAAATACTGACTGGCTTTAAATTGTGGTTCCACGGATTAACGTTCACACGAATTCAGCACATATCGAAGCACTCGTCCCTGCCACAAAATTGTTTATGTCATCGTATAGCTTCCACAATCTACTTCATTTTATCACCAATTCCCTTTAAAGACGCATCAGTTTCCCCATAAAATGTCGGATACACCACGTGTCCCCTTGTGTAACACCTTTATTTTTCACTGAATTAAATCGCAAACTCCATAAAAGGTCCGGCCGAGTTGTAAAATGCAAATATAAAGGTAATATAAGGGTTCGTGGGTAAAGCCCTAAGGGTCCATTGATAATTATTACACGGTAGTACCCTCGATGATCTGAGGTAGTCGTAGTGCCCCAGACGAGGCAGATGGATGGCAGATGTGAGAAACGACAATAAAATAGGCAATGTGATAACTGATTTTATTTTAAAAGCATCTTTTTGCTTGGTTCTGGTTTACCCAAAAGTAAAGAAAATAGTTTATTATAAAATGATTTTTATATTTTGACGCTTCATAGGAAATTTTGGTATCTATTTGGAGAAAACATTTTTATCCAAAGAAAATCTTATTCTGTACCTATTACAGAAAACAGAGCAGTATCCAGAGAAATATAAGTAGATACTTTTTTAAATATTTTAAAACTTTTTAAAAAATTATAGATCATCCTGAAAGCGCATTTAATTTCGTAAAATATTTATATTTCATAAAAAATGTTTTTTCACAAATATTATTTTCTTAAATGTAACACACAAAATTACAAATTATTCTAGAAAATGCTAGTAAGCATTAAACTAGTAAACTAGTTGTGTTAAGGCATATCCAATTGTTCGTCGCTGCATGTGGGCAGGGCTCGACCGTCTTCGGGTAAGGGCCCCTCAGGGAAAGGGGATTATGCCTCGTATTAATTAATGTAGAAAGTATCTTTGACGTGACTTAGGTGCTTATTTGTTTTGCACGTTGAACGTACGTGATGGGAGTGCTGACTCGATAGTTCGGGCTAATTACTTGATATGGTTTTGTTCTATTAATTAATATATCTAGGGATCGAAAGGAAGGTTCTAGGAAAATTGTTACTAAAATAATCTTCATAAGATAAGATCAGTTACAGAAAATACTTAGGTACATAATTAATATTAAAAATTAAATGTACAAGCGGCGGTCTTATCGCTAAAGAGCGAGATCATAATTATTTGGCAATTATACTTACTATGAAGGTACTATACCTATTGATCAATTTTGTGTTGCTTTCGTGATAGCTGTAACTAGAAACTGGAATAGTTAAGTATCCTTTTTTAATTAAACGGTAAAAGAAAAAAGCTTTCGACTCGTCTATTCTAGTTTCTATTAGTTATTCAATATTTATAATATTGTGATGTTTTAATAAAGAGTTTCTCATCGACAGCCTATCAACCGCTGAACACATATACGTCTACAGTAGGGTAGTTGACCAAAAAAAATATTTTTTGTCCGTAATGTATAATGTAAGTTATTAAAAAACAAACAGAGTAAACTAAATAAAACCGTTTTTAAAATATTGGACACGTATTTTTTATTTGCAAAACTGATTAAAAAACGTAAAATACAACGCAATAAAGTTTCGTGGTGGGGGTAACGACGACACAGTCTGATCTCGGCCCAGTGACCAAACTGCGACGTAACGCGTTTCGCCCAATAACTTGTAAGCATTATATCTCAGCCATTATTTATTTTATTTTAATTTAAAAAAATACGTATCGAATATTTTTTTATTATCTAAACTACGGAATAATTATATCTTACTAATATTATAAACGTGAAAGTTTGTAAGAATGGATGTCAGGATGTCTGGATGTATGTTTGTTACTCTTTTACACCTAAACGGGTGGACCGATTGAGCTGAAATTTGGTGTAGAGATAGCTTAGACCCTAGAATAAAACATAGGCTACAGTACTACAGCGGGTAAAACCGCTGGGCGCAGCTAGTTAATAATATTTTTAAAATGTTGCCCTTGTCAACTACCCTGTTGCAAGTCACTCTATTTACCTCCTCTAACTTCTCCAAAATGATTTTAAAGCTATGTATATAATTGTGGACCCGTCATTAGCAGCGAATGTGTGAAGGGTCATATGAAATCCTTCTTCCATTAGCACTAACTGTCACAGGCCCAAAGCAAATTCACTGAGATTTATGCCCGCATTCGAGACGTGACCATCGTTATGGGACTGACCGATGATTATGACAAACTTGCCAAAGTTATGCGAATTTTAACTTTATTGCATCGAATTAAGGAGACTTCACGATTTCGCATAACCTAACGAATGGCAAATCCTACTTGCAAATCCCAGGTTGTAACTGTTTGATTTGGCGGGTTAAAGTGCGAGCTGAAAGCGTAATTTAGGCTTAAACTAGCATTGAACATCTGTATCATAGGAACATGCTCTATACGAGTATTACAATTTTTCATTGAATAATAATTATTATCAATGTCCGTTTCTTAATTAAAGAAATTTAATTTTTAAATTGGGCCGCATATATATCCCTGAAAAGTTATGTTATTAAGAATAATCTAATATAAAATTTAAATTTATTATTACCAATTAATACTATTGTGTTCTAACGTTACAAGTCAGCTCCACTAGGCGCACATCACACTAATATTATAAATGCGAAAGTTTGTGAGTGAGTGTATGTTTGTTACTTCTTCACGCCTAAACGACCGATTGAGCTGAAATTTGGTACAACGATAGCTTAGACCCTAGAATAACACAAAGGTTACAGTACAGCGCAGCGGGTAAAACCGCTGGGCGCAACTAGTGTTCGTGATAAGTGTCAAATAAAACAATGTCAAAAGAACTTTTTGAATAAAAAAATTGAGATTTCGCGCGAAATGGAGAGTTGGCTTTAATGAAAAGACACATTGAGGCAGATATTCTGGACATCTTTAGGTTTATCTCCTTAGCTTGTCTTCTGCACCGCATCTTAAGGGTCAAAATGGTACACGTCATTAAGTCGGCCACCCGACTCCTTGCGACGTAAGTGCGGTATCAAACTGTTTTATTGCGGCCGAGGCATGATTTAATGAAATCTTTAATATTGGAGATAAGGCGCATTGCTCGTAAATCGCCCCGGGCCGCACGCGCCTTAATGCCCTAAATAATAACTTCGGCTTCGGAAATATGAGGTTACCAATACAAGGAAATTACTGGACAGTGCTTGCTAAAAGGTAGAAATGTAGAATGAGGTAGTTATAGTAAGCCCACTTATTTGTACACATACTTAAAACATATAACACATATGACGACCTCTGTGGCGCGGTGGGCTAATAATACCCGCTTGCAACGCAGAAGGTTGCTGGATTCCCGCATGGGACAAGTGATTATGTCATCCACAAGTATTTGTTTCTGGTCTGGGTGGTACAATATCTATTATAAGTATGTACTCGTATTTACAAAAGAAAACTATAATAAGTATTCTAACCACCATAACACAAGCATTAAGTTGCTTAGCTTGGGGTTAGGTGGCGCTGTGTGAAATGTCCTGAAATATTTATTTTTACTTAGTAAGTATGTGTTATTGTGTGTACTTGTATGTACAAGAGAGTGGGTTTACTATAGATGAATCATTCATATTTTCAGTAAGCTCTATCTAATAAATTACTACTCTCTGGTCCCAGGTTTATTTGTTATTCATTTACTAGTTTCCAGCGGTTCTTGCTTCCGAACTAAATTGTTTGTATTGTGAAGTTTGGAACCGAGACCCAGTTTAGGTTTCTGCGTTATAATTTAAGTTTAATTAGTAGTTTTCAGCGTTGGTTAGGGGATATTGTTAGTTTGACCTGAACTTTTCGGGTTATGTCCGCTTTATTATATTTTTTACTTCCCTATTACTTAATATGTAGATACCCATAATATTATACATATGTACTTATAGATTTTTGTTCATTCTACTTATTTATGTATGTAAGTATATTGGTACCTATTACCTGTATACTAAAGGGATAAGTGATATTCTTTCCAAAGGGATGGTAGAGCCTTGAAAGAAAATGACTCATCTTATTAATTTCGTGTCAGAGAGATTTGTGCATATTTAGTACATCGTAAGGTATTTTTCAATAGACGAAGTTACAAATCAGTTTGGTGGTAGGAATACATAAAATGTTATGTTCCTATGTAAAAATATCAAACATATACCTAAGTGGCTTTACGAGTAGGTACTTAACCTATTTCATTAATGAAATTGAATAGGACTTTTTCCTTCACATCTTTTGTCTTCAGTCGTGTCACATTGGTCTCAAACTCAGTCTCAAACAAAAGGAATGTTATTTTTCTCGAAATAATAAAGAATTTGGGTATAATAATTTTCGATGTGACACAGATTTTATTAAGGACACAAAGCTTTTTCGGTTCATTTGCGTTCTCATTTGAATAATGAATTTGTTGTATTTGTGAAACGGAATCGGCTTGCGGTCTATCTGTGAGATCTTACTGTCTTCCTCGAGAGCCTCTTATGAATTGTTATCAGAACAAATGTTTGACAACAATAAGTCGGATTGTCTTCAAATACGAGGAGAGAAATATTTGGTTATTACTTGTTAAAGACATTATAAAGACGATTTTATTTAACAAAAAGTACCTCTTGATTGACCTAATTTTCAGAAGAGCTGAGAATTCTGAGAAATCAAATTTGGGTGTTATTTTTTTGAGAAGGCGCGTTTTTTATATGACAAATAAAAAAATAAATCTGTCATTTTGATTATAATTTATCTATGCTTATATTCCTCTATTCTATACTGTACTTCGGTAGGAGTGAGGGCACTGTAGCTAGTGAAATTAATGGGCTGAAGAGTCTTATAACATCTTATGACTTAGAAGTAGCAGTTAGTAGGAAGCGTTGGCACAGTGCACCTAGAATTTTACATTTTGTAAAATCCTGGATAGCACTGTACTAATTACGGGCAGCGTTATCTTACCATCAGGAGAGCATCTTGCTTGTCTTCTTACTTTTTTGTGTAATAAAAAACATATGACTTCAATTCCACGACAGTTCTCTTTTAGCACGTTCAATATATTTAACATTCTAGGAAACTACGGTTTAAAGTCCAGGTGGGATCGTGCGAGGTGCCAGATGTTTGCCTGCGAGCATTTCGTTCCCCCGATCACGGTAAAGAGACATACAGTATTGTAACTTCCTAGAAGCGGTCGAACTCAAAGTCGCGCGAGTTTGAGTCGCGGTCGACAGGGATCGACAAGTAGCAAGGTGCCAAATAGACGTTTTTATGCAGTAAGCTTCCGAATAATGGTTATGAATTAGTAAAAATATCACAAAGTATTCAATTCTTTTTGATATTTTGAGTAATTCACAATAATGGAAAACAGCGCATATAGTTCCTATTCATAAAAAAGGTACGAAGTCGTCCATAGAAAATTATAGACCTATCTCCATTTTGAATACGATAAGTAAGCTGATGGAAAGGACTGCTCATTATCATCTCTATCCTATTATTTATAAAAACATACCATCACAACAACACGGGTTCATTAAGGGTCGTTCCACAAACACTAACCTGGCCATTTTTACGAATGACGTACTCAAAGGTATGGACAGTGGCTCACAGGTGGATGTGGTCTACACGGACTTTGAAAAAGCCTTTGACCGAGTGGACCACACCATCCTGCTGCGTAAGCTAAAGGAGCTCGGCATCTGTGGGGACCTCCTGAGGTGGACAGAGTCCTACCTCCGCAATCGCTGTCAAGCTGTTGTGGTGGGGGGACATCGGTCTGACTATATGGACATTCCCTCAGGAGTTCCTCAAGGATCAGTGCTTGCTCCTTTATTTTATGCAGCTTATTTATATGATATAGGAGTGTGTTTTAGTCATGCTAAATATATCATGTATGCAGACGACACAAAAATTTATTTTAACATTAAAAATTATTCTGACTGCGAAAAGCTTCAATTTGATTTAAATAACCTACAAAATTACTATTCAGATAACAAAATTACTGTCAATGTCAACAAATGCATGAGTATCTCTTTCACTAGGAAAAATAATACTATAAACTATGATTATAAAATGAACAATATCACCATTCGTAAAACTAATCTAATTCGTGACCTAGGTGTACTGTTAGATAATAAAATGACCTTCAATGAACACGTATCGGACGTAGTAGCTAAATCTTATAAAAGTTTGGGTTTCATTCTAAGGGTCAGTAAGCCATTCACGGATACAAAATGTCTTAAAATATTATATTTTGCCTACGTTAGAAGTATTCTTGAATACTGCTGCAATATATGGAGTCCTCAATATATATCATACATTCATGAAATAGAAAAAATTCAAGCAAAGTTTCTAAAGCACCTTGACTACCGTTCCTACCACAGGCATATCGACTATGCAGAATCCTGTAACTTTCACAATATTATATCTCTTGAAAACAGACGTAAAATATTAGATATGTCATTCTTATATAACGTGATACATGGCGCTATAGATAGTACCGAGCTTACAGAACTATTTCTTCAACTGAAGGCCCCCTTAACTCGCACTAGGCACACAACCCTATTTTATGTCCCCCGGGCTAACACTAACTATTACAAGAACTCTGTCATTTGCCGAATATTAAATAGTCATAACAAGCAATTTAGCTCCGTTGAATTATTTAGTGATAAAAAACGTCAATATCAAAACTCAATTATAAGCATAATAAATGATAAAAATGGTAACAAAGATTAATAACAAAACTTACCACACACGCACAAACACACACACACTCACACACACACACACACACACACAAACACACACATGTTACAAATAAATATCTGTAATATTGGACATATTATATTATTTTATTATAAACATCTGTTATATTATAATATATTTATTTTACATACTATGTTGAATACTAAATATAATTTAAAAGTTAAAATATAGATACATATATATTTATCATATTATAATGCGGGTCTTATAAGATACTCCTACTAAATTGTACGCTGCTCAAATAGATTTCCTCTTTTGTTCTTATTTGTATAAAACGTAAATCCGTTATTAGGTTTAAGTTATATTCATAAGTTTTATATTATTTATGTATTAAGACCTGTGGATTTTGTGAATAAAATAAAATAAAATAAAATAAAATAACGTCTATTCGGCACCTCGCTGCCTACCGAACCCTACCGACCTCGGTGCGAATCAGCGGGACCTTGAGTTCGACCGCTTCTAGGGAGGCAAAATACTGTATATCTCTATACCGTGCCCCGGTTATGTGCTCTGACCTCTCTTACTATTTTATATCCTCGTGTTACACTCTCTTAAGTACGTTTTGTGATTTGGGGATTTGTGAAGCGCTTGTTACATTTCACTGAGAGATCTGTAGGTATAATGTTAAATGCATTGACTAGGTAAGTTCTTATAGAGATGTTTCTTAAAATCCTATAGTTTTTCAGTCTTTTAGTGGCTTAAGTATGATTTTAGTTTACAAAAGTATGAATAAAAGTGTGAATTTATATTTTTGTTACATTTTCGGATAAGAACTATGCTGCATTAGGTAATAGGCTTTTCGGGCGATTAAAACGCAAGGCGCAGGAAGGGATATTAAAAAGCTTTATAATATTTTGCAAACGACAATCTTCCATCAACCAGGCGCGGATCCAGGGGGGGGGGGTCAAGGGGGTCATGACCCCCCCCCCCCCAAAATCCTAGTCGGAAAAAAAATCCGATCTTATCGACTGGTTTAACGCTACATTTATATAGGTAGTTAGAATTAGGAAATTTTCTCTTAACAGCAAGCTCTACGCACAAGTTCATAAAATTGTTTCGCTGTTTTAATAATTTTTTTACCCTAGCTACCTATATTTTTTTTCGGCCCTTGCCTACGAATTATCCGTAGGTTCTCGTAGCAAGCTGCATAGCATCTTTCATATTTAGGATTATATTAACTGCTGCAAGCTGTTTGCGCTTTATGTCGTCTTTGCAGCTAAGTCTTTGCGCTTGCAGCAAGCTGCTCGCGCATGTATAATAGTAATTTTGGCATTTGGATTAAGTAAGTTGCGCGCCTTTCATATAATTTGAATTACTTACCAGTACAATTTATGAGCGTTCACAAAACTTCTAGGATTGTAGTCGACGCGACGACTAAATCGCTTCTTTTCGAGGTCAGAGATATAAAAAAATTCTGGCTTTATTGGTCAAAATATTTTATTTTCTTGCTTCTCGGAGCGAGCTAAACGTACATTTTTACTCAGGTCAGGCATTATTATTTTTCATTGCGATAGCAGAAAGCTGCTCGCCCTCTTATTAGAAATAATATTAAAATTTTCTTAACGCTCGCGTTCTGATAACAAACTGATCACGTACCTTTCGTGGTTAGGATTATATACTTATGTTTATCTTGGTGCTTGGTGCGAAATCAGTGGATAGCACACAGGTTTAAAAATTTTCTCGACGCTAACTGCTTGCGCTCTAATAAAAATGACTATGTTTTTGTGTGAACGAGCTAGTAAACGTACATCTTTTGCACTTAAAAATACAAAATGTTCTCTAGTTGGCTAGTGCTAAAAAGTTCAAAATTTTCTCGGTGCTCGCAGCGAGCGGCTCGCGGTTTTATAAATGAGAATATTTAGTTTCATTGCCACTCGGAGCAAGCTAAACGCGCATCATTCGTGCTGAAAAATTCAAAATTTTCTCGGCGCTTGCAGCAAGCTGCTCGCGCTCTATAAATATAAGAATATTTATTTTCATTGCCACTCGGAGCAAGCTAAATGCACATTATTTGTGCTGAAAATTCAAAACTTTCTCGGCGCTCGCAGCGAGCTGCTCGCGCTCTATAAATAAGAATATTTAGGTTCCTTGCCAGTTGGAGCAAGCTAAACGCACATCATTCGTAATGAAAAATTCAAAACTTTCTCGGCGCTCGCAGCGAGCTGCTCGCGCTCTATAAATAAGAATATTTAGGTTTCTTGCCACTTGGAGCAAGCTAAACGCACATCATTCGTGCTGAAAAATTCAAAATTTTCTCGGCGCTCGCAGCGAGCTGCTCGCGCTCTATAAATAAGAATATTTAGTTTCATTGCCATTCAGAGCAAGCAAAACGCGCATCATTCGTGCTGAAAAATTCAAAATTTTCTCGGCGCTCGCAGCGAGCTGCTCGCGCTCTATAAACAAGAATATTTAGGTTCCTTGCCACTTGGAACAAGCTAAACGCACATCATTCGTGCTGAAAAATTCAAAATTTTCTCGACGCTCGCAGCGAGCTGCTTGCGCTCTATTAATATATAAATATTTAGTTTCATTGCCACTCGGAGCAAGCTAAACGCGCATCATTCGTGCTGAAAAATTCAAAATTTTCTCGACGCTCGCAGCGAGCTGCTCGCGATCTATTAATATATAAATATTTAGTTTCATTGCCAGTCGGAGCAAGCTAAACGCACATCATTCGTGCTGAAAAATCCGACATTTTCTCGGCGCTCGCAGCGAGCTGCTCGCGCTCTATAAATAAGAGTATTTAGGTTCCTTGCCACTTGGAACAAGCTAAACGCACATCTTTCGTGCTGAAAAATTCAAAATTTTCCAGACGCTCGCAGCGAGCTGCTCGCGCTCTATTAATATATAAATATTTAGTTTCATTGCCACTCGGAGCAAGCTAAACGCACATCATTCGTGCTGAAAAATTCAAAATTTTCTCGGCGCTCGCAGCGAGCTGCTCGCGCTCTATAAATAAGAATATTTAATTTCATTGCCATTCGGAGCAAGCTAAACGCACATCATTCGTGCTGAAAAATTCAAAATTTTCTCGGTGCTCGCAGCGAGTGGCTCGCGCTTTTATAAATGAGAATATTTAGTTCCCTTGCCACTCGGAGCAAGCTAAACACATCATTCGTGCTGAAAAATTCAAAATTTTCAAGACTACACTTAAACGTGTCTCCAAAAAAATTCTAGCCGATGACCCCCCCCAAAATCATGGTCTGGATCCGCGCCTGCCATCAACAAAAAATGCTTTGAAGTGGTTTGTGATATATTATGTGTACTTAATTTAGTTTTGCTGGTACAAGAACCCCAGCTCAAAACAAACTACAAATTCGTATACTTATACGCCAAGATAAAATCAAATAGTGCAGGGGCACTAAAAAGCAACTGCATAAAATAAAAGTAGAGGTAGCACCTAATGAAACCGAATCTCTTCAATTCGGCAGACTAGGACGATCTACGATAAGGGCGCGTCCACATTACCGTTTATCCGCCGCTAAGTGCAATATGTGGTTGCGGATATCTCCTGCCGAAGCACTTGTCTACACGTGCGGTTTTATTACGTGTCGTATATTGGATTCATCGAGTTTTTTTATGTCATGAAGAAGGACACGAGCAAAACGCTCTCCAGATGTTAAGAGATAACGCTGCAGTAATCAGTACAGTGCTACTTAGGATTTCACAATGATGTGAAATTATAGGAGCACTGCACCAACGCTTCTTACTCAAGAGCCATAAGATGTTAAGACTCTTTAGCCCAGTAATTTCACTAGCTACAGTGCCCTCCTACCGAAGCACAGTCTTGTTTGCACATCACTACTCAGGCGGGAGAATAACTGGCACTGTTGGGGTACCCACCTAGACGCCCTCTTGCAAAGGAAGTCTACCCCGAAATGCCGCATAACACGAAACATTATTTGCTGTGTAGTGACCTCTATTACAGAGGTCGCCTACAAGAGTAGGTACCACTCCTTTACCAGGTATTTTTCCGCCAAGCAGTATGGTGCAGACATTAAGTACTTTTTTCCGAATTGCAGGGTAAGGTTCTTGCGAGATGAGTACTAAATCAGTTATTCTTTGGTAATAATATTATGAGTGTCTTTACATCAGTAATAAGTAGGGGTAAATTGGGTGTATTAGATCAAGGCCGTTCGATTTAAGAGTTTTTTTTTAATTATTTTTTATAGTAGACTAAACAAGCGTTTGACCGCAATCTCACCTGTTGGTACCTAAATGACGATGCAATCGAAGTTGTAGCACGCTTGTTCAGTAAGAACCTATTCACTCTTTCTAGTTTTTCACTTGTCATCCACTTGTTTTCCACTTGTCATAGTTTCATATTCTCTTGATGATCGTGTAGTGTTTTCTAAACTGAAAGTTGATAAATAACAGTAAAGAAAGTTTTTACTTGAAGAATCAATGTCTATTGCCATGACAATACGTAATTGAAATTTAAGATTCAATCCTACACAGCACACCGAGACCTCCTATTTACATAATAAAACAAACGGGGAGAAGAAAAAGCGTTGTATCGATTGCTAGACTTTATTTTAAGGAACAATTGTTACTAGACTCTTATTTATAGCCTACCTCTGTAGCTTAGACTAAGTAATAGGAAATAGCACTTACCTATTTACCGACTTCAAAAATTTGGTAAACAATTCGATTTCTACGTAAGTAATACTACATAATATATTATTTGAATCATGATTTACATACGAGTAGGACAATTACATTTCTGTTGTAAATCTGTTTGTCCTTAAATTTCTCGCACAACCGGTTGAAATTTTTTACCATTTCCAAGACTAACTTAGGGCATTTCTTAGGCTAACTTAGGGCCCTTACTTATAATGGGTGAATCCTGAAAGACAAAATTTTACGTGTCTGGGGGAATAAACTACCCGTAACATAAAAATTCTACCCAAGGGTATTTTTTTTCTGTTAGTTTAAGGTTTAATCTACTTAATGCATGATAGATATAAGGTTAAATTTAGCTGCAAGTATCTGAAAAAAAATGTTAAAGCCCTGAAATTTGATTACCATGGGGTGTCCCTTACACTTTTTTGGAACAAATTATATTTTTTACACCAATTTATAAACGGAATTTTATTAATTGCTGTGATCTAAGCTGTAAAGGGTGAACTGTTATATGATCAAAAAAATACGCGAAGGCTGTACACAGCGTAGTTTTAGAAAAAATAACAAATTTAGGTTTGTCCCCGGACAAAAAGTGATTTCCATGGCGCGCGACATAACTACTCACATTTCACAAGCCACAAGACTTAGAAGCTTGTACGCACGCTGTTGGCTAACTTCAATTGCGCTCTAAACATCGTGAAGAAATGTTACTCCTCTCGTGGTTTTAAACTGGATTTACGAAGGTGAGAAATTGATTACCGTGGTTTTGGTTCACTAGATCATTGATTACCTTTTCCATGTTTAAAAATATTTTTTTATCCATTACGGTTTTTTGACTAGGGTGTGCAGTTAGGAAAAGGGTATTGTTTATCATATATTTTATTATTATTGGTCTATAATTATGGTATTTAAAAATATTGACAAAAAACTTTACAATTTTGATTTCCATGGTATTGATTCTCATGGCGTTTTACCACGGTGATCAATTTTCTCCTGAGTTTTCTAGCGCATTCTTTCACTTTTTACCCAACTACAGCGAAGTCGCAGTTATGGAAGTGATTTTGACAGTTTATATTTGTATATTTAATTATTTCAGATGTTTTTTATATTGTATATATCAGATTTTTTTAATATTGTACTATAGTAGACAGCCGCTCTGGCTTATGCGGCACCATTATATCCTCACATTAAAATAAGTCACTCAGCGAGCTATGGAGAGGGCTATACTCGGGGTTTCTCTACGTGATCGAATCAGGAATGAGGAGATCCGAAGACGAACCAAAGTCACTGATATATCTCCGCGGATCAGGAAGCTGAAGTGGTAATGGGTAGCCCACATAGCACGTAGAGCGAATGGCTGATGGGGTCGAAAAGTGTTCGAGTGCCTACCACGTACAAGCAAACGCAGCGTAGAACGTCTCCCACAAGTGTGGCAGACGACCTTATTAAGGTCGCTGAAAGACGCTTGAAGCAGGTCGCTTCCAACACCGGTTTTATATATGGAGGTCTAAAGGGGAGGTTTATGTTCAGCAGTAGAGGTCTTATGGCTGAGATGATGTATGATGAAAAAATAAAACGAAACTATGGGCTGACTGCAATTTCAGTCCAGATTAACCTAACTAATGATAAATGTACAATCTGATGATAGCTTCTGAAGTGAATCCTGTCAGTGACTGTGACTGAGAACTTAATCTCATATTCTAGGACTATTTATTCAATATTTTTACATTGTTTAAGACAGCAATACGTTGATTTTATTTAGTTTACATGATTATTATATAGAAAGCCAATATAGACCTATTTAATACATTATGTTTGGTGTATATTTGTTTGGATCACCATTTTTAATCATTTCTATTTTATATGATTAGTATGTAGAGGTCTATATTTAAATAATAACATAGAATTCAAACAAAATAGTTTTAATTTTGATTCCCATGCCACACTTTATTGATTCCCATGGTACCAAAAATTTAAATTTAAATATCTTCTGAACAAAACAAGTTATAATGATGCCTATTTGATGGATGTGCTTATAATTATGGGAAATTTGATGTTTTACATGTAAAATTCAATAAAACTTTGATTTAAAATCTGCCACGGGAATCACTTAAATACGCCCGATCTCAGGATTTACCCTAATATGTTCTTATTGATTCTTATTGATGTTTTAAAAAAAGATATTGAAAAACTTAACATTTAAATAATTATTTATTCCACTAAACACTACCATAACTTTGACTTTATACTGTAAGCTTGAAGTCCATTAATTATAATACAGATATTATAATACACTTACAGTTTTAATGGATTTCTTCGCCTTTAAATACGTGTAAAAGTTTTTCGTCTGTTTCTAAAAATAGTAAGCCTCCAAAGTACATCCACAAGTAAAGGATTGCGGCCCTAAATCAGCCCTCGGCGGACGCAGCCTGTTCGAGTGGCGTTTTTAAAGGGATTTACCTAAATCGGTGAAAAGGGAGGCATTTGTATCTCTAGTTTTATTGAGGCGATTGCGCTGAGTTTACTGGATTGTTTTAACAAGATTGTGGACGAATTTTTTACTGTTTGTGTTGGATTTACACTTTTCTTTAACTTTTTTACTGTAACTCTACTTTTATCAAGTGTCGCTGCATTGTTACCAGGTATTAAGCTCTTTTTTTATTCTCCTATATTTTTTATGCTGCAATATAAAATAATCATCTATTTTGGTTCTACGTACATAATATATTGTGAATGCTGCCTTATATATTTTTTCGGGTCGTCAATATAACTACAAACTCTGCAACATAACCCAACGACATCCTCCTACATATCTTATAGAAAACAGTCGTGACCCACAGATGTACTTACCTATATCCAGAATCACGGTAGCTTCCATGCGAAACGTTTTCGAACTCAGATTTTGAACTCAGGGCCTCCGGATCAAAAGACGGACGTACTTCTACTGGGCCACAGACATTACAAGCAATCGAAGACAGTTGATGGCCCAGATTTCAGATTATTCTATATTTTTTGATCTGAAAAGTACCCAAAAATTATAGATTGTTTAAAAAGAAACACATTCATAAGAATAAAAATATTTGCACTATTAAGCAAACGATAAGGAAAAGGGGTAATCCAGCATTCAGTCTCCAGTAGATTTATAGAAAATCGCTTACAAAAGAATAACGATACAGTAAGAGGTCTAATTTATGTAAGTTACTCGGAAGGGCGGTCAATCGAGCCTACCCTACTCAGAATACAGCCTTTATCTGAGAGGAGCGGGAAATGTGTGATACGTGACGGGAAGGCGAGGAATCCACATATTGGCTTGACAGCTGGACATGATAACTGGGACATGTGGTAACTTAAAGAAGAAGACGCGTTTGGGAGATTGAACCACTCAAAAGTATGTCTTGTATAATATGTCAATTTTGATTCATTTGAGCTGAAATGGTTCAGAGGTTTTACGTAAAGGAGGTCCACATTATTTCTTTTTTATACTACGAAATAAGAAGACGAGCAAGACGCTGTCCTGGTGGTAAGAGATAACACTGCCCATAATTAGTAGGACAGTGCTACCCAGCGCACTGCGCCAACGCTTCTTACTTGAGAGTCATAAGATGTTAAGACTCTTCAGCCCAGTAATTTCACTAGCTACAGTGCCCTCCTACCGAAGCACAGTAATGTTTGCAAATCACTGTTCAGGCGGTAGAATAACTGACACTGTTGGGGTACCCACCTAGTCGACCTCCTGCAAAGGAAGGTTACCCCCGGTAAAACATACCCATAATACATTCTCACGTCTTCACTAGTAAAAATTCAACAAATCCTATCGGATGTGATAATTTTTGTTTTTTGTTGTTTTTACTAGTGATTTTTACTAGAGGGTTTTTATTATTATTAAACGGTTTTATTTAGCTTACTCTGTTTGTTTTTTTATTCTTTTTTCTTTGGTCAAATTTACTAATTGAAATTTCACCCTCTTCCTGTCAACCGATTGATCTGAAATTTGGAATACGCCTTTGGTTCTGGTGACAATACAATTATGTATATTCAATATTATTGTAAGTCCAAGATGGCCGCCGCTACAAAATGGCGGATAACGTATTTTTTTTTAATCATATCAATATGGGTATCAAATGAAAGGGCTTGATAAGTAAAATACAGTGCACTATACAAAATTAGAATCCAAGATGGCCGCCGCTACAAAATGCTGGATAACTTTTTTTTTCAATCTCATCAATATGGGTATAAAATGAAAGGGCTTGACAAGTAGAATACAGTGTACTAAAAAGCCTAAAAATAAAAAAGGTAAAAAAATGTTTTTAAGTTAAACGGTTTTATTTTAAACATGTACTAAAAGCTAAAAAATAAAATCGTGAGGCACGTCAAATATCTAAATCTCTAATGAACATTTTCCCTGACGGATATTTGACGTGCCTCACGATTTTATTTTTTAGCTTTTAGTACATTTTTAAAATAAAACCGTTTAACTTAAAAACATTTTTTTACCTTTTTTATTAGAAGAGATTCTTGCTTCTGGATAGGCACTTTTTTGGGTCATTGATACCATATTATTACTACAACCAAACAATAGGTATAATTATTACCTATCTTAAACCTTGCCTGACTGTTACCTAAGTATTTATTTTTCGTGTGAGTAATCTTAGTATGGCTCGTTAACCCGATTTGCACACTGTCGTCCATAGATAATACATATATAGGGTACTGTCGTCTGTCAGTGCAAAACCTAAGAGATGTTTTGTATGCCGGTTCCTGGACTTGAGCAGTCATTGTGGCGTATTGTACAAACTTTAGTAGACATAGACTCGTGTAGTATAAATTTCAACACTAGCTCTAAGAGAAAGAATTTAGTTCTATCTTTTTTGTTTTGTATATTGTCTAATGCTTTGTTTACATGCACAAGTGATGAAGTAGTTCCATCGTGTCCATCCATCCATGACGGCGATGTGCATAAATCCGTCCGACTCCATTATACGTCACTCAAGCTGGACGTAGCTTTCAAACGCTCGTTGAAAGGTACGTTTGTTTTTAGGGATGTTGGATGCAATATTGCACTCGTTTTATATGACAAAAAGTTAGTCAACAGAGTGTAACCATCGAAAACAGCGCTCGTCAAAGTCTATCTTGGTTGGTAAAGTCAATCTGGTTTTAAAATCAAGACACTACTTTTAGTCTTACAACTCTTAATAATATTCTTCTTTTAGTGCCTCTCAACTACTGAAGATCAGCAGTCATCATCATTGCTACGCTTTTCAACAGTGTGTAGTTAAAATGAGTCTGGTCTCGCTCTTCTTCTTTGTCCTTTGTCCTCGCCCTTCTATGTCCCGTTTAAACGGGGCCGGCTTTCCTTATCTTGAGACGCCAAGCAGTTCTATTTTTTGTGTCTACCTCTTTTAGGTTAAGTTTTTTCATATCTCTTTTGATATTCCATCAACCACGTGGTAACGGGTCTCCTTCATCCTCTCTTAATAAAACTGATGGTAACCAATATTCGATATTAAAGTATATTCCAAACTCCGAACGACCCATAAAGTATCTTATCGACGCCGCAGTCTCATTACCTCGATATTAGTTTCCACAAAGTTTTAATCAAACCAACTTCCTCCTCTCTACCTATCATTTTAATATTAAAACTAGTGAAGAGTCTACCTGATTTTCATTACGAACAGTTTAATTTGTGAACACGGTAAAGGTAAAAAAAGGTTTTTCATAGGATGCAAAATAGATAAAAGATAGACTTAAAAATATTTTGCTAAAATATGATTAGAATAGAATGGATCAGAACAGAACAGTACAGAATGGAATACTCTTTATTGCATGTAAAGAAAATTACAGTTTTACTACAGAATTTTAAGTTCTTTGATACAATTAAAGCACTCAGGATGGTATTCCTCTATTTCTATAAATAGATGAATACCATCCTGTATCTATATAGAAGACAATAATTCGATAATTATTGTATTTTGTCTTTATTGAATGAACTAATGCTCCCAGTTTTGCATGTATTAAAAAATCTATTAAGCTGTTTAAAGTGTACGGTGATATATTAATGAGTCAGTCACGCTTTTGTTTTTTTAATTTATATACCATTTAGAATCTAAATTCTAATCGCACATCTAGAAATGCAGATAATATTTGTGGGATAAAAAATAGATTATCTACTCTTCTGTATCTATCGATAAAAGTTTGAAAAGCCTATAATCATACCATCCATATAGGCTTACTATAAGCCTTATCACGAGACAGGTGATAAAACTAACCTAAATTAATTGACAAACACTAATGCTACTTTAGTTGCAAAATATTCTAAACCTAGCTCATAAAATGAACGTAAAAATTCAGATTTTACTGGAACCCGTCACCATGCGCCTTATGAATTTATTATATCACTTACCATTATACTGCGCGACGCCTGAAAATGCACGGATAAAGCTTTGAAGCTCAAATTAAAAAACATTCTCTCACCTTTAAGCATAAATATTACCATTTCCAAAGATATAATGTACTCTTAATGATTATTATGGTTATTTGTTAAAAACTATTCTCAAATAGTCAAATTACTTCATCGAAAAGAACAGGAGCTTAGTAGATCTTTGGATATAAAAAATACCAGATTGTGTGTGATCCAGTATTTTTTTGTAATAGAATATGTTTTAGCTGTTCCAACTTGTCCAGAAAGGTGCGAATGTGCGGGGATTTGATTTGCGCAATTCACTCGCGCGTAACTCCTCTAATTGCTCATTTATGGGCGCCTAGTATCTCGACCTACACGAATTCGCCCTAGATAGCCAAGATCTTCCCAGATACTATTAGTAAATGTGTAAGAGATAATATCTCTACAATAAAATTAGCATTCTCCTCGTTCCCTACATTTTTCTATTAGCTTAGTGTCCCATACATTTAAGTTTAGTCTGTGTACAGCGTCGATGTATTACCGGTAGGAACATTTAACGCAGAATAGACACAATTTATACACCCGCAGCCGAAGGTAATTAGCGAAAAGCCTGGTAATTAGGCACTCTGCCAGAACACAGGCTTTTTCCATTGATTCAGTGGACGGCGAGTGAATTCGATAGTATTTGGCTAATCCACGTGTTTAATCATGCTATTTTGGGCGATGTTAAGCGTTTGTGTTTGTTTATGTGGAACAATTTATCTAAAACATGCCTTTTTAGCACATTTATTGGTGAGAGGGTTTATTTAATTTGTTTGGTTTAGTTACCTCATCCAATATTCTGCGGCGATTTGTTGCAGTTGGGAGGGCAAAGTGACCAGAGAAATTACTGGACAAATGAACCCTAACATATTATTACCTTAACATCGTCTTATGTCTCAGGATAACGAGCGCAATATATTATATCTTATGTGGGACTTTTAATACCTAGCTAACCTAGACTGTTATGGGCGGGCATTATCACTTGACATCAAATGAGTAAACGAGCTAGTTTCGTTCTTCTAGTAACATAAACAAAACAAACGACAAGGGCCAATCGACAATCTGATACCTGGGAAATAGCATAAATTTTCAATCGTAAAAATTTTGAAACCCTCAAGAAATACGTGTTCAGTAGCAGAAAATCGCATTTTTCCGAAAACTAACAGAAAACGGCAATGTCATCGAAAATGCACTATGCACCTAACACATGGTTGCAACCTATGCAAAAACATTTTAGATATGCCGACGCGACGTACTTTAGTTCTCAAAAGTGCTCATATATCTAAATCCGTAGATTTTTCCGGCGTTCAATGGGCGACAGTCTCTACTAACAAATCTAATTTGTCCGTCGATCGGCACGTCCGACTTTTGATGGAGGAGCTTGAAGCACCACTCCGCTCCCGTGTGCTGCAAATAGATACTGAATTTTTTCACCGTTAGCAGAGACAACCATTATTAAATTGCACCTGACAGGTAAACAAAATGTTTCACAATCAGTGAGCAATATGCTCGGAATATAATGTTTTGCTAAAGCATTACACGTATAAATGTACTCAAATTCATGAACATCATCATCGTTAGACCATATCGTCCCACTTCTGGGCGAAGGTCTTTTGCATCTCCGTCAAAGTTCAATTAATTACATGAAATTGATAAATAAAAATAAATAAATATTTCAGGACATTTCACACAGCGTCACCTATCCCCAAGCTAAGCAACTTAAAGCTTGTGTTATGGTGGCGGATATAATACTTTATAATTTTCTTTTTGTAAATAGGCACAATAGGTACTTATAATCGATATTTAAAGCCACCCAGACCAGAAACAAATACCTATGGATCACAAAGACATTTGTCCCATGCGATTGTTGATTATGATGTCATGATATGTGATATCACATATCTACCTATATACTGCTGAAATCAAGAGTTAATGCATCAAAGCGCAGGAAACTCTCTCAGGAAACGCATTTAAAAGAGTAGTTGTCCAAAATTTCTGCTTTACCTTTATTCTATACTAGCTGACCCGCGCGCACTTCGTAGCGCGTGACAGTAAATTATTCATATATTAATGAATTTGATACAGACCATTTAATTCGATTTCCAATTCCACGGAAAAGAGGGATTCAATTCACGGGTTTTCTGCGACTTAATGGGCGTAGAATTAGTAAAGGCTGGCAAACCTTGCCAATATGTAACTACGATCGAATCACCTACTATTCAAAATGTCTATTGGACGTTTCGCCTACGTTCATAATAACTATTGGTTGAAATCAATATTGGACGATTCGCCTACGGTTAACTCAGCTACGGTCGATTGAGCTATGGTTGATTAAACTATTGGACGATTTGCCTATTTTTGACCGAACTAACGGACCGTTCACGTATTTTTAGACCACGTTTCCGGCTGCTAGTCAGGTATGACAGCTAAAAAATACTTGTTTATAGTACAGAATTCAGAAACGTGTTGTTTTTATTATGCCACTTTGCCATGATGAGGTAGATGAAAAAAGATGCCAAAATGCCTGAAGATGCCATGACACAGGATAAATAATTCAGTAATAAGAAAAATATCTGGCGCTTCGCCGGCCGCTGCCGCGGCACGCTCGCTTCGCTCGCTCGGCTCGCGCATTGTGGTCACTGTTCAAACCTAACCTAACCAACAGATTTCGGTTTGCCCTGAATACTGTACTAAAAACACGCGTAGCAAAGAATTTATAAACCGTAGGTGAGTCGTCCATAGTTGAATTAACCAATATATCAAATGAACATTGGCCGAATCGCCCATTAGTTCACAGTCGTAATGCCATATATACTTGTCCACCACATTCACATATTCTTCACTAATGACGAATGATCTGTCGATTTTAGTCTTTGTATTCAATAATTTTACAAATATTAATTTGTCCGAATGCTTTTCAACGTCGTTTACCTTAAGATTCAACAATTCATTTGAGCGGCACGCACCATTTATGCCAATAATTAATACAACCTGTAAAAAATAACAATAATTTAGTTTACTTATTTTTAGATAGGTACAGTTAGATAGGTTTTCTTTGAAATAAATTAGCTTTTGTTTCAATTTACTTACTTTTAAAGCGAGGTATTTACTGTCTGGTGCTTCATTCAGAAATTTTTCTATTTCAAGGTCACGTTTCGTTTTCAAGACAGCTTTTATCATAGAAAAAATGCTCCATAATGTACTGGATTTTCTTGTTTTAGATAGTTCCATGAAATATGATAGTATCACGGTCTCGGAATATGTTTTTGCATTTTTTGAGAGGCGCCAATTATTGAAGGATTCGTACGCCTTTACATATTTCACTTTAGATTTTTCAGGCAAATAGCTGAACTCGGCATTCGAAACTTGTTCTTTCAACTTTTTTGGCGTAAGACAACTACCTTCATCACTGGGGTCACTCATTTCTTTGTAATTAAACAGACTATTAGATCACAAATAGAAATTTGCAAAAGTTTACAACTTAAGTTGAAAATATTTAGTTGAATCTTTACCAAGAGGTTTAGAACCAAATGGAAAATGTGTTGTGAACACCACTGTCGCAAGAAAAATGACAACTATAAGTGCCATCTCACTTACCTCATACAAAAGAGAGAGACAAAGATGGCATTTATCGATGACGTCACAACGCATTCTCCATTTGACTGTAAACTCTAAACTTCTACATCCCGCCATTTTGTATTTTTTTATTTTTATTAAAAGAGTTGCGTTCGAAATTTGTGTGTGTGACATATTTATGAAAAACAAATTGTAATAATATTTAAAAAAAAAAAAACTCACTTACGACTTATTATTCTATAATAGTATTTTATTTAAAATATTATTGAAAAAATACAATTTATAAAGTTAAAATTCAATAAATAACATTAAAAATTATGTGCATCTCAGTTAAATAAAAATTGTACACAAATAAGTTTCAGAACACACCAACTTCTTCATAGCTAATAAAATTGTGTTCGAAATTCAAATCACTTTGCCTCTCTACTCTCTAGAGAGCAAAAACGGCTTTTGCTCACTGAAATCGATGACCAAAGACACTATTTTCGTGCGAGAGTGGTGAAAAATTATTTATGGCATGAAGTCCAGAATTTATCGAAAAAATGTAATTTAGTTCCGCAAAATTCCGCGGGACCTCATTCGTGAGAAGGACTCTACCACTGAGGTGTATACCTAAAATCATAGGCGGATCCAGGATTTGGTTTGGGGGGGGGGGGGGGGGGGGGCAAGGTGCAGACGGGCAAAAATATTATAATAAAAAATTTTATTTCAGAAATATGTGCGAAATTCGTAACTCTACAATGCTTCTGGGGGTACCTTGGCCCCCTGCCCCCCCTCCCCCTAAAGCTTAAACATCCTTTATAATATGTGCGCGAGCAGCTTGCTTAATGACTCGGGGGGGGGGGGGGCGGCTTGGCCCCTTGCCCCCCTCCCTAAATCCGCCTATGATTATCTATAACACAGATAAAAGGTTCTATAATAATCATTGCAAAATTTTACTAACATTATAAACGTGACAGTTTGTGTCTGGATGTATGCCTAAATGGGTGTGAACAGATTTTATGTCTGTGTGTCTCCGGATAACCAGTGATTTTTACAAAAGATCCCCCTAGATGGAGCGCCACAATCGCGTGATTTTAAGTTAAAATATCTACAGATTTTTAACAATTCATAATTTCTCATATTTAATTTCTCAATTAAATAGGTACATAATATTTAATTAATCTAACAAATAAAAAATATATAATAAATGAAGTATTCACAGTAATTATAAATCTATTATTTAGTTCCGCTAGGTTACGCGGGACTTCTTTTCTAAAACTGTTTGCAGAATAAACGATATTTCTTTTTCTTAGGACATTAGTTCCATTATTTTCCGTGGCGCTAGCTTGTATGAAAAATAATTTACTTTTACAATGAACTGTAAATGAATTTTTCTATTTATCTTCAGATGATTTTACATGTTTTAGAAATTAAAAATAAGCAGCAAAAAGATATTTATTACTGATATTTACACGCATCATGCGCACATTAGATTATTTTCCGCTGGCGCTGATTCATTTGAGAAATAAGTTACATTTACTAATTTAAATGAATTCTAATTTGTTTGGCTACTATATAGCATCAAAGTACTCGTCAAGACGAATCAAATGAGCCCAAACTCCAAACTCGATGGGGTTTTTTCTTTTAATCACGGAGTTCCTATGGCCACCTTCCAGCTCCGTTTCGGACCCTGGTTACTATATAGTATCAAAGTACTCGTCAAGACGAATCAAATGAGCCCAAACTCGATGAGGTTTTGTCTTTTGATTACGCGGTTCCTATGACTACCTTTCTTGTTTATTAGCATTTTATATGCGAATCTTTAGATTGATATAACTCTTTTATTTATGAACCGATTTGACTAAAACCAAGACTAAGGTTCAAGTAGAGAAAACTGCAACGTATTAGTGTAATTACGTAACTTTATTCAAATCGGTGGTGTTGTTTAACCACACCAGTGACACAAACTATTTACAAATTTAGCCCAAATTAAACTAAAGGTCAACCACAAGTTTACAGCCACACCGATAGATGGCGTCTGTAGCGTTTTTGGCACTATTTTTTTTTGAATTGAATTTACTTTATATTCTATTACTTTTATTTCGAATTTTTGATGTAAATTAGGGGCGATGTGTCTGATATAAATGATTATTATTTATTTTATTATTTTATTTTACGTTTCCCTAGGAAAAATTGACAAAATGTTTTACGAATTAGATCGCGCAAGCGACTTTTTCGCGTCGTTTTGTTCATATGCGTATTTTCACAGTTCACCTTAGTAAAGGATCACAATGAATGGGGAGAAATTTCCATTCTTATTATATGTATGGATTATAACACCAAATTATTTCATATCATAATACGTGTACATCTCGTATTATTATATTATCAGCAACTCAAGGGCTATTTAATTAACCTGTCCTGTGAAAATAATAGAAGGCCTCAAACGTAATAGAGAGAAGGATACAGTAATTATAATTTACATTTCAAAATTGATTTCAATTTGCCGAATCTACCACTTACTAGTTAAAGGACAGGCAAATACTGATTCAAAATGTGCTTTAGATATTTTGTTTTATTAAAAGATTGGACACTATAGTACCTATAGCTGAACATGGAACTGGCGTATTATTAAGCAAATATTTAAATAAGCGTAGGCTACCTTCTCCCACTTGCTATAGTTTCAAAAGAAAGCTGAAAAGTCATATAATATTATGTCATGAGTGATCGTGAGTCCACATATCGATCGCCGTGAATAATGCAGGCTGCGTCCGGAGTCCGTCCGCCGGTCAATTAGTCCGACCATTTCACTGCTCCCTCATTGTTCTACAGGGTCAGGTGTTTGTTACAGCTTACATTTTTAAAAATAATATTTATTATATCAAACCGATTTCAAGTTCGCTTTCAATAACCAAGACGCCTTTAATTTATACCTACATCTAGACGCATTTTAATTATTAAACATCTTTAAATAAATTAAATTATGTATTGTCTTTAGAAATCGCCAAGATTTCATCGAATTAACTTTCTACGTTTTTTAAGTCCGTCGAAAAACCATTATATCGTATAAAAGTGGGAATAGATAGGTAATTATTTTTTACATTTTGAATCTAATTATCTTATTGTCATTATATCTTTGGGCTATATGAGAATAATTTGTGCACCAAAACCCCAAACTACTACAATGGATTAATAATGGATGTTTGGATTTAAACCCAAGTAATTATACATACAGTAATAGAATTGAAGATTCATTATTAATTTGTTGAAAGCAGTGAGTATGAAATATATACTAAGTTCTTTTAACATTTTATTATGTGTAAATACCATTTGTTATTGTATTTTCCGTAATTTGGTACCTGAGGGCCTATTGGGTAATTCTCACCTACTACGATTGATGACCACTTCAATGTGCATTGCTGCGTTTGTTATTTTACTCATGAGGCGGTTTAAGCAAGTAATGTACGCAATTTTGTCTATGGATTCTAGTGTTTACATGTCGTTTGCCGATAGACAATAGGCCCTACCTATGCAATACAAAGTTCTATTTTATAATTATACTAATTTCCAATAGCTAAAGAGTGTCAAGTTTAGGTGCTCAGTCAACCTTTGAGTTACATCAATGAATCGTATCGATTCAGAAGTCAGCCAGGACCAAGTTAAACATTACTAATTGACGTTTGGATAACTGTCACGAGTCAGGACATTATGCGCCGCTATTCTGGGGTTCGAGTACTGAAACTGCTATTATTATTCTATCCACTAGTCGATAAATAAGTCTATATCTACATAAAATATAGTGCAGTGGGTATTTAGAATTTAGGGTACTTGAAATTATATAAAACTAGCTGACCCGGCGAACTTCGTTCCGCCTTAGAGTAATAAAATTACCCAATTTTGCTTTTTATTTCAATTAATTTAATTATGTGGGGTAGTGGGTGATACAAACTGCTAGGCGATGCTTTATACATACATATATTTATTGTATCAATACTTTACATCTACAATGCTTAGAGACTATAGTACCCACGCTAGATATAACAATACTAAAGCCAAAGAGTGGGCTGTGTGACTACCTCACTCAATAGCCAATTGCTTTCCGAACTATGATAGTGATACTCTCCATTCAATGGATTTTTCATTTTTATATTGAAATAATATCCATCTTCTCCTTTCCAAAACATCAGCGGGTATTGCAACGTGTCATATTATGAACGATGTGTTTCTGATATTTTTTGCAGTTGCCCATTATAGCTGACCCGGCGAACTTCGTTCCGCCTTAGAGTAATAAAATTACCCAATTTTGCTTTTTATTTCAATTAATTTAATTATGTGGGGTAGTGGGTGATACAAACTGCTAGGCGATGCTTTATACATACATATATTTATTGTATCAATACTTTACATCTACAATGCTTAGAGACTATAGTACCCACGCTAGATATAACAATACTAAAGCCAAAGAGTGGGCTGTGTGACTACCTCACTCAATAGCCAATTGCTTTCCGAACTATGATAGTGATACTCTCCATTCAATGGATTTTTCATTTTTCAATTTCTTGTTCTTCATCTGTCCTTTCATTCGCAATGTTTCGCATCCTAGTCGCATTTCGGCTTTGTCGGTAAAGATTCGATTGTCTTGGTCGCGGCATTGTTAATAAAACTTTCTTTACTATCTGCAAATATTATATTTTCCAAACAAAACAAATCAAACGTTAAACTTCAAAATTTATAATTGTCATTGTTTTTATGACTTTTTTTTTTACTTCCAGCAAGTAGTTTATAATAAAAATAAATTCAAAAAATGAGCCGAACATCTTCTACGTGTTTCTGGTGTCCTGGTACTTCGTAAAAAATTCAATACTCATAACTCAAGAACGCCTGGACCGATTTTGATGATCTATGGTTTCTTAGTAAAATTTCTACCATTCAAATTTAATTCACATTCAAAAAGTTACAAACCAAGTCACCGACCTCCTTATGTCAATAACGTCAAATTTTGAAAATAGAATACACGTCAAAATGACAATCAGCTGTCAAATTTCGGCAACAGTCATTTGTTTTTCATTCATAACTATTTTTAGTAAGAATTTTCTTTAAATCATACCAATCGGGATAAAAAGTATCCTATAGCACGCCCCCGGTCCTAAGCTACCTCCCCACCAATTTTCATCCAAATCTGTTCGGCCGTTCTCGAGTTATAAATAGTGTAACTAACACGACTTTCTTTTATATATATATATTTATTTATAATAAAAATAAATTCAAAAAATGAGCCGAACATCTTCTACGTGTTTCTGGTGTCCTGGTACTTCGTAAAAAATTCAATACTCATAACTCAAGAACGCCTGGACCGATTTTGATGATCTATGGTTTCTTAGTAAAATTTCTACCATTCAAATTTAATTCACATTCAAAAAGTTACAAACCAAGTCACCGACCTCCTTATGTCAATAACGTCAAATTTTGAAAATAGAATACACGTCAAAATGACAATCAGCTGTCAAATTTCGGCAACAGTCATTTGTTTTTCATTCATAACTATTTTTAGTAAGAATTTTCTTTAAATCATACCAATCGGGATAAAAAGTATCCTATAGCACGCCCCCGGTCCTAAGCTACCTCCCCACCAATTTTCATCCAAATCTGTTCGGCCGTTCTCGAGTTATAAATAGTGTAACTAACACGACTTTCTTTTATATATATAGATATAACAATTAGTAGATTAACCTCATGTATTAAAGTACAATAAGTTACTAAGTTATGAATAAGCATTTAAGAGCGACTGTTTTATATGTAGGTACCTATTTTTTTCCTTATTATTTTTTATTACAACTAACTAATTGCTGTCAAACTGATTTGGACGATATGAAGATCAGTGAGCTATCAGACCCCTTCAGATGAGCGACGAAAAGAAAAACTACGTAAAAAGCGCTAACGTGAATTAATAAATATAACCTACATGATTTGATAGATATAATACTAATATTCAGTATATTTACCTTTGCAGCTAAATTATGTAATGTATAAATATTAATCATTTGTTTTTATTACTTTCTTTCTTTCGACAGATTTTTTTTATTTATGGTGATGTAAATTATAAAGATCCTCACCAACGTCGCTGTGACGTCACGATACACACTCCAAAGTAGTGTGCCTGTAGGTTAAAGTGAATTATTCTATGTAATCAGCATAACCCTGCAGTAGGCACAATCGATCCGCGCGGCGTCTGGTCTATATTTATCACTCTCGGGCCGCGAATAGTCGCTCACTTTATCGTTCCACTATTTTAGAGGACACCTTCATTGCCCATTGTAGGTAACATCAATCCTGTTTACAGTATTTTATTGAGTTAAACTAGTATTTAATATAAAACGTAGATATATAATACATAAATAGGGTAAAATATAAAAAAGAGTGACTTGATACACAGCTCATATCGTTGAACGGATTAAGTTAAAATTTTGGCATGCGATAGTATGCCCTATTATGACATCCCCGCGCAAAGTTAACAAATTCTCAAATCTTTAGATATCCGCTCAGAAAGCGCTTAAAGCTCTTCACTTTTAATGCTTGTCACAAGTTTATTCGAACGTCAAGGTATTGATATGGTCTCAAATCTCATTGTCATCTCAATAAAATTAATTCAAATTATAAACAGTATAAAATTTAGGTAACTCACGTTCAGGGACACTAAGCGCTTTCGATAAACAATTTCATAAGCCACTTAAACTTTTACAGCAGCCAACAGCAAAAACAACGCGTAAAATCACTTTTACGACATGAAAACGGGCATGTAACGAAGTTTAACCCTATTTACTTTAGTTCACCCGCATAAAGGGTTCCAAAAATCGCTTACGGTGTGGCATCAGCAAGGTTGGACCTAAAATCCTTGGGTTATGATTTACCTATCATACGACCAGTTTAACCTGACCTTTTTGGGAAGTGATCGTTGGGATTGAGTGGTACATTATTGAGGTGATGGAAGACGGGTGTGGGTCTACGTATGGTGGTTAATGTAAATCCAGGTACCGCTACATTTGGCTGAGGTTGAGCCTCGGGTCGGAGAGAGGGCTGGTATGCAGGGATTGAGGCTTGGAACATGTTATAGAACGAGCGGAATATTTATATATAATTAAAATTTATTTGTCTACTAAGGTATTAACAATCAAGAATGAACATATCGTTACTTGTCCCATGAATCACTCGAGTTATACTTATCTAAGAGAACACTGTTGTACTTCTGCAACATCTGTGGTATTGCCGACACATTCCCTGTCATTGTCGACGCGTTGTTGGTCAATTAAGTGGGATAAATCCCTCCCTATCTAGAATGAGTGAAGAGTTTTTTAGTATTTTTACAAAAACTACAAGAGGATAAGACTTCTAAACCTTTCACGCTATCTCCCATCACTTAAGTCCTAAATCCACATCAATTCCATGGTGTAGCTTTACGACAGCACAACTGCGGCTATCAATCATAATTGTATCCGAGCTTATAATGATTCTATTGCCACCGGGAACATCCCTTCGTTGAACCACAGAGTAATAGTAGGTACATGCCGTTTTATGTCTCGAGACGTGCATTCAAGGGCCATGACGATGGTATATGAAATACTGCTTATTATGCAGGACCATAAAGCTTTAGGGGATTTCCCTGGATGCTCTTAAATTTTCATATCCGCGTATTGTTTTTTTTTTTAATTTTGGCTTCAGACTATTCAGTTGGTGTAACTCTATGATCTTTCGGTAGGATGAATTATTTCACAAACTGAAAACTGTAATGAGAGTACTATTTAAATAATTTACAAATTATTATACATATATTCGCAATTTATTGACTCATATCATTTTACATGCGTATTTGCAGTACTTTTGAGCATAATATTATGTTCTAATTCAATGTTGTTCAAAGCTGATCCACTATTTTTCCAAAACGAGACTATAAAAAGTAGGGTCAACCCATTTCCTAATTCAAGAGAAGGGGTTGCCATCGAGCCTCATCTGTTCCCGGAACCCTATCGTGATTTAAATCGATAGGCGATTTTTCCATCATTGTCCACCTCCGCCAGTCATCGCTTTATCCCACTCAATAGAGGATAATAGAGTCGGCCAGATGATTTGTCGGATCGAGCCCTATTTTAGGAAATTGGATTTGTAGATCGGATCCGATAAGCGAGGTCGAGGGGAACGGTAAAAGTTTAGATGCCCCTGTTATCACTGATTTGCGTATATCGATTTTACTCCAGAAGCTTCTGTGACGCGGATTTATACACTTTTTAGTAGACTCGAGGGGAGGGTTTAAAATATATATCTTCGGGTGAAAACTTTAGAGTTTTCGGGTTGGATTCGTCCCTTCCTTTTGCGTTTTTTTGGTTTGGGGATATTAGAAGGGTCATGTCACTTTCTAGTTGTGTACTTCTAATCTAACCATTTATACATATTTTATTTTCGTCTATATACATAGAATGTATGTGTGGTCTTATCTGTAGTGCAACACACGCAAGTTGGTTTAACACTGACGTTTATTTATATAAGACATGTAGGGTAGGTGTTACATTTATGAAACCTACCCACATAATAACAAGATATACTACATTATCTACTTCTCAGAAACGTTTCTTATTTTCAAATTGTTGTGTATTATTAAAAAGAGATCTCTAGCTGAAACTGAAATGACTAGTTTTAATTATTGCAATGTTTTCAATAACTGTAATGCATTTGTATATTATTTCTATCCTTTCCTAAACGAATTTCATATTCCCTACTGGCGTATAATCATTACATAAAAGTTGGTTCATATTGTTAGTTCAACGTTCAATAATGAAGGCAGCATGTGACCGGCACAGCCTTGTAAAACACAGACGATGCGAGCTTGTTTAACCGTCGATAGTTTCCTCTACTACCGCCATCGAGGACATATCCAATAGAGGGGCAATAGACAAAGTTTTCCTTGAAATAAATTTTTTCACAATTTGACGACTCCGCCCACTTTTCCTATTGGCTACGCTGGTTTTAGTGATGGGCAACGAAAAAGTTTCAATTTAAAACTCGATTATGCCAAGTAATCGATTACAAAGCGATAATATAATATTTTTGACTAAGAGGCAGAACATACGCACGGTTGCAAATCTGATCTTTTGTTTTAAATGGTGTTAATGTCGGAAATCATAAAGGAACCGGGGGGGGGGGGGGGGTTTACCGGGGGTAGACTTCCTTTGCAGGAGGTCGTCTAGGTGGGTACCCCAACAGTGCCAGTTATTCTACCGCCTGAGCAGTGATGTGCAAATATCACTGTGCTCCGGTAGGAGGGCACTGTAGCTAGTGAAATTACTGGGCTAAAGAGTCTTAACATCTCATGACTCTTGAGTAAGAAGCGTTGGTGCAGTGCTCCTAGAATTTCACATAATTGTGAAATCCTAGGTAACACTGTACTGATTATGGGCAGCCGTTATCTCTTAACATCAGGAGAGCGTCTTGCTCGTCTTCTACTTCATCGCATAAAAAAAAAAAAAAAAAAAAAAGGAAGACTTGCTTTCCAAAGACATTATTAGTTCCGATTTCATCTTATAGCAAAAATAGCGTTTTAGTTTTAAACAAGTCAAATATAAAATACTAGCTTATGCTCGCGGCTTTGCCCGCATGGCAAAATCCTTTCTTAGTGGAGGTCTACGTCATTAACCCTATTAATATTCCAAATTTCAACCCAATCCGTCCATCGGTTTAGGCTGTGCGTTGATAGATCAGTCAGTCAATAAGTCAGTCACTCTTTCCATATATAAATTTAGATTCTTAAAGACATCCGATTTATACTCATGCATGCAAAGTTTAAACCAAAATTGAAAACTGGGAAGTAGATTAAATTTTACTTGCAAGATTTGATTATAGACAACGGGACAGGCGAATGTAAAAAAAAAGCTTGTTTAATTCACAAAAAAAAAAAAAATTGCCCCCTACGCAACGCTTTCCAAATTACCTATTTTGTGGATGGTGGCCATCTTTGATTTTAAATTTATCATAATCATATTATATACTACATACTACTACTAGTCAAGCCCTTTCAACTTTAATTTGATGCCCACATTGACGGGATTATAGAGAAAATAATTAATCAGCCATTTTTTAGCGGCGGCCATCTTGGATTTTAAATGTATTAAATGTAATGCATATATATTACTAGTCAAGTCCTTTTATTTCATACCCTTACATTTGACGAGGTTGTGAAGAAAAAAAATAATCCGCCAAATTGTAGCGGCGGCCATCTTAGATCGATTTCCACCAAACACGGCTAAGAAAACTCTCGACTACCTTTCAACTCTACTTTCAAACAAAAACACAAGATCAAAATCCGTTCATCTGTACGGGACCCAGAAGTAAGACAAAGTACATGAGCAAGGATGCCACAGACAGACAGACAGACACGTCAAACTTATAACACCCCGTCGTTTTTGCTTCGGGGTTAAAAAGAGGTCAGGTTTTTATGTTTTTGGTGAATAACTTTTAAAAAGAGTTTTCATTTCTTGTTCGGAACTTATTTTAGTCTATAACAAAAAATGACGTTTTCATGATGTGGTTGGTATATTCTCATCCGCTCATAAAAAAGAAAATATTAAATTTGTAGGTATCTCGATTGAAAAAAAAAAACAGGGGAATGGCATCGGAGCATTTTTATATTTTAGCAAATTTTATATTTGTATATCAATACTGTAGGTTTTCACTAACCTACTCGCAGCGCCGCGTGATGCGACTAAACAAGAGGTTATATGATAATATTGTAAATATTATAAATAATAGACATAATATTATAAAAGTGTCTCCCTGTTGTATAGATAATGAATGATACGTAGCTTTTTGTGCGCAAGTCTGACTCGCATTCGCCATAGGTTTTATATACCAAAATACGAGATGATCTTTTGTCACAAAAATGACGGTAACTTTACGCAACTTCACGTGTCATATTTTTTTGATACATCCTAAAATACCTACTTACTTTACTTTTTATTTATGTTAAAATTTCGTTGAAATCAAATTTTTAGGGTAGTTCCCGCGTGCCCCACTATCCGCCCCACTGGTGGGGCAGGTGAAACTGTCAAATAATTTTTGTGTCTCACGCACCCCACTGATCGCGTTTTGGTGGGGCAGGTTCTTCCAAGACACCATCAGCCTAAGACTACGAGAACTTTCCGAGATATTGATATTTTAATTTTGATAGCTGTCATTTGAAATGAAGATTTCCTCAAGACCCTTCATTTCTTCCATCACTTTCACATATTTGCAAGGTAGATAACAAGAAAAAGGCACCAGGAGATCATAATTGAAATGAAGTCGTACATACGAGTATTCGTTGACTTGTACTGCTTTGCCTGTACCTGCGTCTATTAATGAAAAAAACACATGTTATCCCATTCATATAAATTACACAAAGGTACATAAAAGTTCGAATTAATCAGGAAAGTGCGACTAAAATAACCGCAATACGAGATTTTAATAATATATTATCAGATGGGATGATTTTCTTATGTGTTGTTTGTCTTCTAAATAGTACATAGTTCCTTATAATTTCTGATCTCCTAGTTCTTCGCAAAATATTTGCATTAATAACACCATTCATCATTTAGTCGTGCCCAATAAATTATATTTTTGCATGAGTTACAGCGCCCTGATGCGGCGCGTGAAATGTACTTTTTTTAATATTATCACCCGCCACACTAAAACGCAATCAGTAGGGCGCGTGAGAAGCAAAAAATATTTGACAGTTCCACCTGCCCCACTAGTGGGACGAATAGTGGGGAACACGGGAACTACCCAATGTTTACAACACAAGTGAATTAAATTAAAAATTCCACCAACGCATTCAAAATATGTAATTTTGTGGTTGCAACCATCTTTTAGTTTTTCAGATGTTAGTTTATTAAAATCTGTTTTTTATAGTTTGTAGTTTTCTACTAATCAAACCTTTTCATTTAATTCCCATGTTGAGGGAGTTGTGGAAAAAAATGTAATCACCATTTCATGGCGGCTAAGAACACTAGACTATTTCTACCTAAAAAAAAACAATCTCAAAAAATCAAAAAAAATCCGTAATACAGAGACAGACAGACATGTCATACTTATAACACCCCGTATTTTTGCGTGGGGGGTTAAAAAATAAATTGTGACGTTACTGCCATGATAAAATTTTATGAGAATAACCCTCTATAAAAAATCATCTGCTCTAGTTGTCAACTTATAAATGACATGGACTTCAAGGTGACTGTCCATTATACCGTATCATACAATAATAATAATTGTCTTAGGAACATGCCAAACCGAAAAATAGCATCGGGCCCTTTTTACACTAAACGATTCGTGAATATTTAAATTCACCTTTGTAAATAAACGGCATAAACTCACTATTTTTTTTATGCATAAACTCATTATTTACTTTGGCTTCGTGCCGACTGCAGCTACTCCTTAAAGAAGATCCTCGTACAGGATCGAACCGGTCGGCACAAAGCCGAAATAAATACAACTGAGTTTATGCCTTTTATTTACAAATATGAACATCTGGCCCATGCCATTATTGCTCATAGCTCAAAATTAGGTTTAGGTAGATAACCGCATTATATATACCACGGCAGTATTGTATGCATTGAAAAGTAAGAGAACATCGTTGCGAGCCTTGCACGGAGCGTTAACAATAAATATCGCTGAGAATATGTTGCTGATACTGACAGGTCTATGCATGGCATGCAATGTTGTCAAACAACTGCGTGTAGGGACCAGAATGCAGTGAGTGTACGGGTTTATAGCCACGAATGATGACCGATAAAAAGATAATAATATAAACTTGTTTCCGTTATTAATAAAGAAAACTCATCAAAGTTCATCTGTTGCCAGTTCAACGAAAAAGGTTAACACGTAAAGATGCTTGAACATGTAAGCAACATATTATATTGATAGGCATGCAAAAATGAAAATGGTACTGCATTCTCGTGATTAGATTCTGTTTTGAACACGGGCAAAATACGAGAGAAAGAAGAAATGCAAACGGGCATATGGTACGGTATAGTGGGCAATCCCCTTATAACTCATTTCTTGCAATGTTATTTTGGAATATTTTCTAATAAACATACACATTACACATTAGCTATTTTTAACATATTTACAGCTGAACTAATCAAATTTGGTATAACAGGTAGCTTAGGCTCTATAAGCCTCTCTAGGCTCTTGACAATAGGTAACAGTAGGTACTTTTCAATGGGTAAAACTGGATAGGAATAAATGAAGCTAGGACATGGGCCTACAGAGCATATTATGCGCTAGTTGTACCTAAAAATATGCATTTGTCCTCTAATCGATTATCATGCATCGATTCAATCGTCAAAATATTCACAACACTGGCTAAATACGAGTCAGTAGACAAGGATAGCTATTTGGAGAATACGCTTTATTAGAAAAAGAGGCAATTTGCCTGACCAGTATAACTTGATCCCTCGCTAGAACAAAAAATAATCATAATTTTGAGGATTATTTTACATTTCTGGGGATATTAAAATCGATTTAATAAATTTAGATATTTTATATGTATACTTTATTATATAATAATACAGTAAACAGTTTTATAAAAAAATAAGAAGTCGTGATTTTTTTGTTAAAGAGAATATTCCGTGAGGCCCGCGTAGTTCCTTAAACTGGCCGCTACTAAACGGCGCGTCACGTGGCGCTACGAGTGGGGTAGCAAATACAACCAGTGTTGATATACAAAAAATCCGCCGATGCCCTCCCCCTGACTACCGCTTACAACTCTGATAAAACTTTAGAATTTCCCTCGTGAGAATTGGAATTATGCATTAGATGTGATTTTTTGGTCTAACGAGGTCTATGCATGGAACTGAACGTGGAAAATGATCGTACTGTATCGTATGTACTAGACTTTATTAAAGAAATATATCTATTATGTTACTACGTTAAAGTATAACTATTATTATTTATATTTTAACGTAGTAACATAATATTTTCGATAAGGAACGTTTAAATGCCTGCTTAAATCTTGAAAATCTTTTATTTTAGTTTAAGTGGGTACTAGGATATCTGCGGTGTTTCCGCACTTTATCCATACATGATGTGGAAGCGCTCTAAAAATGGTTTTCTGTCGCGAAAAATATTCTAAAAATCTTATTTTTTTATGTGATAACAATTTTTATTGCAAAACAAATTATTCAATTGCTATTTTACTATCTTCTTCATTTAGAAGCGTCCAATGGTTTAGTTTACTTGTTTGAAGTCGAAATATTATTTCCATTTTTCAATAAAGGCGCACAGGGTCAGAATTTTTCCAATAAAATATGTAATATCATGAATATTATAAACATCTGGGCACCGATTAATATTTAAAAGTATCATAACTTTTTATAAGCTTCGCCAATTGAGTCATAGTGCGTGACGTGAAAACGATACAAAATGTGAGCGACATTGTAGTACAGACTATGTTATGAAGGCAGATAGCGCGCGTTTTATAAAAGTGAACCCTTTTTTTATATACAACGAAGTAAGAAGACGAGCAAGACGTTCTCCTGATGGTAAGAGATAACGCTGCCCATAATTAGTACAGTGCTACCCAGTACACTGCGCCAACGCTTCTTACTTGAGAGTCATAATAAGATGTTAAGACTCTTCAGCCCAATAATTTCACTTGCTACAGTGCCCTCCTACCGAAGCACAGTAATGTTTGCACACTACTGCTTAGGCGGTAGAATAACTGGCACTGTTGGGGTACCCACCTAGTCGACCTCCTGCAAAGGAAGTCTACCCCAGGTAAAACCTGGTGCATTTAATATTGTGACGAATCAAAAAATAAACAGTTTTGGTAAATTAACTTTTATTACTACTGCTAGAAAAAGGCCCCTCCCTACGCCCAGATTATTCCTCACGGATCAGTGCGCTATCCGTCCAGTCTTTCTGGTCTTGCTGCGACGCTGCGTCGTCTAACGTTGTGTGGTGTGAGTTTTCTCACAGCGCGTCCGATATGCGACTGGCATGTCAAATGTCCAGCCCAGTTCCTATTTAAGGTGTAAATTAATATTTATCAGTAAAACATGTGGAATGAGCTTCCGCCTGCGGTATTTCCGTTGAGCTTCAACATGGGACTCTTCAAAAGGCAAGTGAACAGAGTCTTGAGAGGTAGGCAACGTATCAGCGGTACCCCTAGTATTTTTTTTTTTTTTTTTTTTTTTTTTTTTAAATAAATTTTGTAACAAAGTCTGTTGGTTTTCTTCATCTAAGTGATATTATGTTTATTTTAGTTTGAGCAGTAAAATTTGTTCGCTTCCTTGCTATTTGATACAAGTTGCGATTTAAAGTTCTACGTTTAAAAATGAAATTGATTTACCTATAATTTTATTGTTTTTTTTTTTTTTAATTTTTTTTTTTATATACATATATTACTTTCATTGGTTTGAGCTTGTTTGTTTTTTTTTTTTTTTTTTTTTTTTTTTTTTTTACTTTATAGATTAGTTACTTGTTGTTTATGTTAGTTTATTATTTATTTATTGTATTCTTTGAGATTATTGACAACCATAGTTACTAAGTGCAAAAAAGATTGAATTGCCGTATTTTCCCTTAGGAGATCAGATATTTCTAGTATTGCAGGTACGCAACACTAGCCACATACCATCAGGTGGGCCGTCTGCTGTTTGTCATAAAATAGAAACATACTTTGGTAGCTATTTAGTGCACTGCATTTATCCTTTTCAAACTTCTCAAAGTTTTTTATGGGCCGCGGTATCTAACTTTATTACTACAGTCTTTACGTACAAGTTTTCCTGTTTAGTCTCAGATTGGGGTAACAAAAGGAAAGCCATTAAAATAATAGAAAGACGTTTACTGTCGGGTCACGTAGGATAGTCATTTTAAACGCCTCGGATAAACCTAACCCGGGCTTATATATCGCTTCTGAAGACCTCCGTAATGATTTTAGTTTGGGACTTCAACGTTTGGGCTTATCGTGTTTACTTTAGATAATAGTTATTATGTCTGAGAGTATATACTACGAATAAATTATAACACTATTCCTCAGAAAAAGTGAGCGATAACGAATATATAAAAAAAGTAAAAAACACGATTTAAAGCGATCCTGAAAGCGAAGAGTGCGCGCTTGCTCGGCCCTTGATTTAATCAAAATAAATTCGCATGGATATATTTAATGAATATCTTTATAACTACTGAACTGATCTTGATGAAACTAGCACTATAACTGAACTGAGTTGAACTTAATGTAATCCAATAATATTAATGTATGCCATCCAAAACATAACTTGTAAAAAAAGTTTCGTAACTCAGTTCTTCTGTCATAAGACTTGTGAGATCCATGTATTAAGTCGGTCAATTTATTCAGTCCCTAATCCCTACTTAAAAGACCTTCCTAAGTCCACTGGGAGGTCTTCAGTTATGACGTAATTAGCTAACCTAACAATATCTTAATGACCATAATATCATTATTAAAAAAAAAAATTAAATGAATAGATTTAACTTTGCCATACCAACCTCTAAAAACTGATACGGTAATAATAGTTTAAAGCTGTTACTAAAACTGAATAGTCATTTAATCTACAGACAATAAATGGACGCACCCCAAATAATAAAATTAGAATAATTAGTCCCATATTGTTTATAAGCGTGGCCATTACTTTGATCGTTCTTACCTTTCAACATTTTGATTATTTACGCGTTGTTAACGACTAATAACTTTCATTTGCTTATGACATAATAGTTAGAAATGTCAGCAACTGAGCTAGGTATTCGTTTAGCTAGTGTGTGTGCGATGACTGGTGACTTTCCGTTAACTTAAGCGAATTTTTCATAATTATCTACAGCTTGTATTTTTGTAACCGACGTGATTTTTTTCGAACACAAGGGAAATTTACAAAGAAAGTACTGAAAAAAATCCAATTTAATCTTTCAATAGATGATCTGATATCTTGAACACTTTCTCACCGATTTTGATGAAACTTTAAATCCGAAGTTAGACTAAGTAATAAAAAAAAATAGTAAAACGCCTAATATTGGTGAATGTTTAGGGCAAACCTCCATTTACATGGGAAATTTTATGTATTAAAATATGATGTTTACAAAAACAAATATAATAAATTCAATGTCACATAGTTCGGATACCAAGTCTATGTTCTCACCTTTCAACGTTTGATGATTTACGCGTTTTACGTCAAATAATGTTAATTTCCTCTAATTAAGTACGCCAGGACTTATGAAAGTAAAAAAAAAACGCATAAGGAACTCCTCAGGGAGGTATAACGTGAACTTTTGTTTCGTTTTAATTACGTCCGCGACGGGGAGAGTTAAAAAGTTAATTAGCTTTAATTTTAACTGCTGGGGTGGATCAGTTATGGTTACTGTTATCGCTCGGTTTTCGAGACGGAGGTCTGGTCGAGATCGGACCTTTGAGTTTAAAATTATATTTACAGAAATGTAGCGTTATTCTATAATATTCGTACGTTCAAGGAAACCAGAGCGCTAATATCTTAATTTGTCGCGTAAAGAAACCTTAATTTTTCTATATAAAATTGTATTATAAAATTGTATGTTTTAACAAGATCAGTTTGGTTATTAATTCAATTATTTCTGGAGTGTTAAATAGGTACTCTTTTGTTATATATAATTTAAGATAAAAAATCAAAAAAATCAAAATCAATCATTTATTTGCTAGAATGCATAATTAACCATTGCTTAAAACTAAGTCATTGCATTCAGCCTGCAAGCAGACGTGCAAATATTAAATTTATAGTAAACATTATATAGGCTTTATATATAATTATCATTATAATCTAAAAAATCTTTAACAGTATAAAAACATTTGCATATTAGCCAGTCACTTAAGTTTTTGTTGAATATATTGCCTTTTAATAACTTAATTTTTTTAGGTAACCTATTATAAATTAAAATACACATATTGACAACATTTTTCCTATAAATTACTTTGCGACAAGGAGGCTGATACAGTAGATTAGCGAACTTTGCTCTTTTCTGTCTGGTGTAGACTTCACTACGATTTTTGAAATAATTGGGGTGCGTTTTAACAAACACACAAACATCTCAAATATACATGCATGGTAGAGGGAGAACGTTACATTTTTTGAATAAAGGTTTGATAATAATTAATGATTATTTATAATTCTGATTGGTGTTTACTCCGATTATCAAGTAACTTTACTTACACTGTCAAATTAAACCGCAATTGTTTCAAGTATAGGTCGTGTGATTAACCTGTATTTTGCAGTTTCAGGTAACCAATATTCCTGCATGGCCTGTAACATGACTTAACGACTGTCTCCCACGTAGGTATCTCATAGACTCATAGAGTTTTTGCATAAAAAATAAGGAGATATTTACAAACACAAAAAGCCACTCACCATCAGGTGGGCCGTCTGCTTGTTTGTCACCTATTACATAAAAAAACTAGACATAGGTACGAGTAATAATAATAGAATCCTTTACCCTTTTATGTTTAGCTTTTCCTGAATACGAGTACAAACTAAACACAGGAAAGGTTTTTAAATAATCAAACATTTGTACACAAATATCTTTACGATTTGCATTTCCGCAATAATATTTGTGAAAAAATTCAATTAATATGCAAAACTGTATTGGAATGAGTTAAATTTTCCTTATCTCGTCTCTACAGGGCAGGGGCCATATTTTGATGAAAATCTGCTCGTTTTGTTGCGAATTCGTTGCAAATATTATTATTTTGTATTATAATTATTTTTATTGTTTTGTTATTGTAGAGTTTATGATAAAGTTTTACATAAAGGAGTAGTAATATATAGTAGTATGTATGTACATATTATTAAAGTGAATAATGAAAATCTGAAAATGAGCAAGTATTTTCTTTGTATATTTCGTATATTTTTTGTTGATATTTTATATTTTTGATAAAAATGCTATTTATTTTATTGTCACAAGGTAACTGTATGTTGAAAGAAACATAAATTACAATACGATTATGAAATTACTTTTTAAATAAAAAAATAAAAATGTGTATCTTTAATAATAATTATATTAGTAAAGCATATCTATGAAAATCGTAAAATTTTTGAGAAAAAATTTCCGAGAAAAAATTATCTTAGTAAAATTGATAAACAATATTATAATTATATACTCATTTATTTTTTATTGTTTTACTTAGGTATAGTACCTACTTACTACAAACTTAATTCCAGTAAGCTTCGGCTAATGGCGTTTGTTTTTCCAACACCTGCATCGGAGTAAGTTTATTACAACGTCTGTCTCTATGTACTCGCATAGCTGTAAACGTTCCATTCTTCTGGATGGAGAGTACCTACGGGAAACAGTTTGCGTTCGTCTTCCCCTTCCGTCACCCGAGGGATGAACGAAAAGCGATTACAAATTTAAAGTTATTTACATCTTGGTACAGATTTATATAATGTCGCATTAAGGGGTTAATAGTTGCTGAGTTGCTTGTCTCGCTCGCACGATATAACTTATTCAAATAACAATTGATAAATCCTTCTTTTTGGAAATGTGTTAAATTGAAAATTTAGCTCATATTTTTATACAATTTTTAAAAGTATTCCCAATTTGCTACCTTAAATAACAACAATGGCATTCTCAATTATATGAAAAATATCTATCTTTAAACATGCCTCAACCGTCTTATTATGTATCAAACTGGTTATACTTTTAAAAATTGTATAAAAATATGAGCGAAATTTTCAATTTAACACATTTCCAAAAAATACATTTTATCAATTGTTATTTGACAATTAGTTATATCGTGCGAGCGAGACAGAGGTTCAGCGACTATTAGCCGCTTAAAATATTATTTAAGGCAGTTTTTGGTAATTAACACTGGCTGCAGTCATCACAAGCCATTGATTAAAGTATCCACTATATGCTGACAAGAAATAGTCCAGTTTAAAACTCTCTTTTGCATTTCCTACATAAAATGATGCAAGGTTCACCATGGGTTTACAAAGTTATGGTGAAGATGCGATTACGCATTCAGATTACAGAGTTCGAGTTGGTCAGCAGGGCTATTCACTTATCGGTTAGGGAACCGAACCGAATTGTTAAAAATGTATAAAATGACGTGACATGCCTTGTCATGCTGTATCTACATAATATGTCATTTAATACATTTTTGACAATTCGGTATTCGGTTCGGTTCTTTCACGGATAAATGAATAACCCTGCTGAGCGGCGAGCGGTTACCGTCACCTATATAGACAATATAGATGATGACGGTAACCGCTCGCCGCTCACCTTGCTTATCTTTAGGCGGTTATTATCAAATTACTTAACTTCCAGTGAAAGAATTGCAGACTTACAAAATAGTTCAACATTTTTTTTCAATCCGCTCTAATCTCATACCTTAGGTATAAAAGGGGGAAGGCACCAGATGTCGCATGGGTGACAATAAATTTTATCGCCTCTCTACTGTGCGTATTCTGTGCACTACAAAACCGTAAGCTGAGATTTGAAACATAAGCGAAACGTCGTATTTTATACAAACTGTCACATTTTATAGACCCGCACGCGCCATTTTATAACTTGAAAAAGCCCCTTTTTTGAGCGGCTATGTTTATAAGAATAAATCTTATTTGGAATAGAAATTGCCTGATTTTGCATATATGTAGCTAAAATCTTTACGTTTCAGTGCCATGCGTCATCATCGGAAACTCCCACTCCGGTTTTAAGGCCCTGAAGTGTTTTGACGAACAAATGTGTAAGTACGATTTTTAAAACTATCGCGAGTGTTCTCCATAACTAAAAACAAAAACGGCACAACTCACGTCTAAAATGGACGTCTGGAATGGTTCTCGACAATTTTAGACGTGAGTTGTGCCGTTTTTGTTTTTAGTAATGTGTAAGTGACTAGATTGACTTTTTAATACCTAACACTTTTTAAACATCACTGTGCTCCGGTAGGAGGGCACTGTAGCTAGTGAAATTACTGGGCTAAAGAGTCTTAACATCTCATGACTCTTGAGTAAGAAGCGTTGGTGCAGTGCTCCTAGAATTTCACATAATTGTGAAATCCTAGGTAACACTGTACTGATTATCGGCAGCCGTTATCTCTTAACAACAGGAGAGCGTCTTGCTCGTCTTCTACTTCATCACATAAAAAAAAAAACCTACATTAATAAATTAGAGGCGCCCAGCAGTTTTACCACTGATTAGTCTCCGTGTTTTTTTTCAGGGTCTTGTTTTTCAGATTTCAGGGTATAGAACTCAATCGGCTTATCAGCTTACACACACACGCACACATCCATAGATTTTCAAAGAATCCCCTATAAATTAACGTTTCCCAAAATATTTGGCAAAAAATATCATATTATAATTCGTAATATTCAAATTCAAAATTCAAAAATTATTTATTCAAGCATTACAAAAATTTACCACTTAAATATAGTTGGCGCCCTGACTCCTGGAGTAGCGTGAGCTGTGGCCCAAGAGTCAGTGCTCCCCTGGTTTATTATTTCTACTACAATTTTTGTTGCTTAATTAAAGTTAAAATTAAATTTATAGTTGTAATATCAATTTCGAGTATGGGGAAAAGTACAATAGATTTGTCATTTGTATTGAGTTAAAAAATATTTTGATTTGGTTTGGTCGAGCCTAAACAAAGACCATCTTCGCTCTTAGCTGAATATAGGAAAACAGGTTGCCTAAGCTGGTAGCACTAGAGACATGTTTGGAAGGATCTAGCCTGTCTTAGATGCACTATGGAAGGATTAACTGAAAGCACGAGATCTCAGAACAACAAGAAACATGGTATTGAAATTGTTTAGGTACATATTTACTATGTAAACTGTACCTATGGGTCTAGCCAAGCTTCGACTTTTACATCCGTGAGTTAAGTCGATTTATAATTATTTGTGATATTTTTTGTTGTTTTTAATTTAACCCCAATCATTATTGATTTTCGTAAATTTAAATACTGTAAGTATATTATAATAAATGACCATGTACATACGTTACGTTTGTCTCAATCTCAAGCGGAGCAACCGAGCTTATTTACCACGATACGGTTTCATAATCGTAATACTTTTTACTGCAAGCGACGTTAAACTTTATAGCCTATCTTCTAGAATTTTTATTGTAGACAATAAGGGGGCATAATAAAATGAGATGATGAGTTTGAAGACGGGAATAACGACTATAAAACCTCATCATAAATGATACAATGTAATTATGTACCTGTGCTCATGAGCACCTGATTTTAAGGACTCACCCTGAGGTTATCGCCAATTTTATATCTTCACTTTATTGCGACGTAAAAATTGTAGATTATAACTTTGGTTTCGGTTTTCACGGGTCTCGACTTTCGACTATGTAAACAGTGACTTATGATCCGTTAAATTGTACTTACATACGAGTATCTATAAAATCTGTTTTTATTTTTATTTATGGTAAACTAGCTGTGCCCAGCGGTTTTACCCGCTGTTCTATGGCCTATGTGTTATTCTAGGATCTAAGCTATCTCCATACCAAATGTCAGCTCAATCGGTCCACCCGTTTAGGCGTGAAGAAGTAACAAACAAACACACTCACTTATAACTTTAACATTTATAATATTACTGTAATTAATCCTCATTAAATACAATAAAAATCAGCACGTAAAACTGCTGGGAATAGCATGGTTTTTTATAATCTTACAAAGTTGTCTTAATAAGCTTTTAAGTTATTAGCTTGGTGCAGAACCTAGATGGAAACTTGCGTGCATACTTAAGTTTTTTGCACATGCCTACATGTAGGATTAAAATGTCCCTTAATAAAGCTTTATTAACGTTTCAGGCATCCGTTAGATCCAGTCCAGATGTAAGCCGACTTCATTGAGATATCATCGTCTATTCACAGCGCACAAAGAGCTGACTCCTGACATAAATCTACCTATTCATTAACGGGCTACACAATAGTTGTGGTCACAATATTGTGCAGTCCTACTGGCTTACACAGCTGGCGGCTTTTGAACTATGTCAGGAGGTACATTTGTTGGTTTTCTGGTGTACTTGTTTTAGTTAAGCATTATTTATAGCTACGGAAAGTGTTGTTTTAGTGCTTTTTATAGAATAGCGGTTTCAATTTTGAGCCGTTTGGGGTAGAGTCATTGGGTCCTTGGGGTCCGGGAGCCCACCGCATTCAAAGAACAGCATTTTCCAAAACTTATCTGAGCGCTTGGTCGAGGCGACATGTGACCAAAATGCTGGGGTACCCATATTTGGCAGCATTTCGGGGCACTCTGCCATCTGACAGTGGTTTGGATCGAAGCACTTGGATTTTTTGTAGATTGGCTTGTGGCCGATCTGTGGTTAATAAAAGTTTTCTTAACTGCTGTAGTTTTGTTAGTTTGTTTTTCTCAATAATTACAAAAAAACCAAAATGTACTTTTTTTAGAAAAAAAATTATAGAACATTTTGTAGAATAATTAATTGCTCTAGTAAAAAGCTCGTTGTGAAGGTATCAAAGACAGTAATAAATAATAACAAAACAGAAAACAAAACAGAATAGAAAAAAAGGCTGTTTAAGATGCTCGAGTCTGAATAAAGTAAACGCTTAGAAGGGGGAGATCATAGTATAGTGGTCATCAATGCATTTTGAGCTTGAGAGGTTGAGTTTCAAACATTGCGCTCATCAACCTTACTAAACGATGCAAAGTCCAATGTTTCACCTAATTCATTCGGCAAAACTGCAGCATTCACCGGCGTGCCGGCGCGGCGTGCATCGCCTGCAGTTATTTATACACTGCTCGTATATTTTATGCCGGACCAATCGATACAGATCCGGCCCAGACGGAGCTAATGGGCCGAAATGGCTCGCTTCGGACCGAATTTGAACATCACTGGCTATTTAGGAGACAAACGGTGCACTTTGTCTATGAATGAAGATGCTGATAGTGGACTGCACTGGTTAGATACCTAATACACTATTTAAGTGTATTTGTTAAATTTCTAGCGGTTTTATTCGCCGTTAAGGTTTATTTGTATTGTATCAATACCTATATTTATTAATTCTGAAAATATGTTACGACAAATTCAATTAAAAACAATATTATATCGACCTTAAGCTCAATGCGAATGCAAGAAGCATAGTTTAATTCGTAATACAGACGTCGTTCGTAAGAGAGTGTGTGACTACTGATTTGGAAGTAAAACCCTCTTCCTCTTCCCTGAAAAATCCTTAAAGAAAATTTTTAAGCATCTATGATTAATTGGTAAAATATTTTAATTTACTTCGGGTGTCGAGTTCGGCGAATCGTCCTTCTGCTTGTTTTACAATCTATAAAGGAAAATATCTTGTTGCAGATCATTGATGTCAAAAGTAAATATATAAATAAATGCTCAGATAATACTAACAACAAACCAACATAATGTTATCTAATCCTAAAATGCCATTAAGCGAACAATGTTCACAATTTCGAGCCAATAACGCCTACTGGAATGGAGATATCAAAACACATACTGGTCTTACGAAAACTGTAGGCGTTTAGAATTAACTTTTGGCGTAGGAGATAAAGCCGCATAGGATGGAACTTTGAGCTTACGCTCATGGATTATTTTCTGTTAATAAATCCTTTCATTGTAATGACTTTGGCCGCACAGTTTTGTCCAATACGATGGTAACTAGCCACGGCTGAAGTTTATACCGCCCATATAAACAAGTAAAATAAATATAAAAAAATTTATTAAAAACATGATTTTGAAAAATTATTTTACCATCTAGCATCCAATTTATATTATATTATGCATGCAAAGTTTCAGCTCAATCGGAAACCGGGAAGTGGGTCAAATATAAATAACAAGATTTGATTACAGACAGACAGACAGCGGACAGGTGAAAGTAAATAAAAGCTTGTAAAAAAGATTTGTAACACACTAAGGTACACTATACACACACTAGACGCTGCTGGTACACTATGGTTGTACTTATTGTATCTATAATATTACACACAAGCGTGCCATAGATCATAGAGGTAGGTGATTTTAAACGCAAATGGGTCCTTTATTGGATTATCTTCAATGTATCGAGATTACAGCTAAGGATTGGCTGGAATTAGCGCTGTTCGTGTCATCATCGATAAGAATTATCACACATTACGAGGGCACTACCATTGGTTTCAGTTGATCGAAAATTCTAACCATTTCATGTATTTTAAGGGAACGCTTTCGAGTTTACATATTATACGAACCAGTAGTAGGTCCCCCTTTCCGAATTGATCCGCTTAAATCTTTTTATAAGACCGCACTTTATAAGGATTACGGGTATTTTATCGACATAATCATGTTATTGCTTTGATATACTACTTTAATATTACGCATAAAGAACAATTTACGATAATCTCTGCCATTGGAGATGAAATTATCTAGAAAAATATTATTTATGCTATATATTATTATTATAGTCGGGCCGGCCTAAAAGGCCACATTTGACACATCATCAAAATTCCCTTACAGGATGATCTAAAAATTTTACTTATTTTTTCTGTAAATAATATATGTCAACACTTAGCTGAACAATAAATAATATGACAACACTTAGCTGAACACTGAACACTATACTCGAATTTACAATTAACAATTTACGCATTACCATTAAAATTTCTACCATTTGGTAGATTTTATGCCTACCATTTAACTTATTACCAAATTCTTATATCATAATTTCTGCCAAAACTACCATTAAATTTTTCTACCAAAAACTACCATTAAATTTCTAGCAAAATCTACCATTCTTTTTTTATCATTTAGTTGATTTTTTACCATAAAAAATCTATCAAAAACTACTATTAATTTTCTACCATTTGGTAGATTTTTCTATCATTAAAAATTCTACCAAAAACTACTAAGTAGATTTTTCTACTGTGCATTTTTGAAAACTAACGTGAGAGTTATCCATATTACTATGTAAACAAAACGACTAAAAACTCACGGAAATAATGGTCGGAGCTAGGCTCGATCCTGAGTTTCGGACAATTACGATGTCCTTCATCAGGAGCTCACGCATTTTTCTACCATAAAAAAGTCTACCAAAAACTACAATTGAAATTTCTACCAGAAGAAACGTAAAGAAGGAACAAACATACACACACATTATTAAAAAAATTTAAAGTCCTCAACGGTGTCAATTTCGGATAAGCCGATGGTATAGATTTTATTTCTAATATAAAACAACGGTTTTTGTGGCATTATGTTTAACCAAAAAAAACTAAAAATAAAAAATACTCAATTTTTGTTTCAAGTCATTGTTGTGTTTATTTTTAAACTATAAAGAATATGTTATACACATAGCTAAGAACATTGCCGAGTAATATTATTAATCTTATAAACGAAAAAATAAACAAACTTCATTAATCCGTTCGGCTACGATGGCACAGACAGATACACAAACAGACAGACAAACAAACACGTCAAACTTATAACACCCCACCTTTCTTGCGTTGGGGGTTAAAAACATTAGATGAATAAATAGGACACCCTATACAAGGTCACGTCAATCAGTTTTTGTTTTTAAAACAATAAGGATGCTACCCAATAAAATCGCGAAATCGAAATTTGAAATGTAGAATCGAATGCAATTATAACTTGGATTGAATATTTGATCATAAATAAATAACTATATTGCGATTAAAATAAAATATGTTGTTAATATTGTGATTATATTATAGTAAAATATAATGTAATTAAAATAAAATTGTGTAATGTATAGAGAATAAACATATTTTTTTATTACAGGTTTTTTTATAACTCGTGAGATGTTTTTGGCAAAACTAGCCCATGACGCCATTACATGTTTACAAAAAAAACCTATTAGAATTAAAATTAATAAGACTTTATGAATGTTTTCATAAAACTGTATTCGATTCCAACGTGTTTGAAGATCGTATCAATTCATATCCTGTAATCGAAATAAACAAACAATGTCCCAACACTTGTTTGCTATGACTGACATCTGTCAAATGTGGCCTTTTAGGCCGGCCCGACATAGTAATAAATAATTCAAAATGTTATAAAGAATTAGCTTGACACTGACAAAATACAAAAGCTGTGTGTTGCCTTAAAAGAGTTACAGTATACCTTCATTTTTTCATTAGTATATTACAAAAAATAGGGTACAAAAAATATATTTTTGAAATGATTTTTGCGATGTAGATGAGAAAGTTTAGGTTTTTGGTTATACCTTAACTAGCTTAAGCCCGCATGCCTTTCTTAGCGGAGGTCTACGTCATAAAATCTAGCTATGTTCCAAATTTCAACCCAATCTGTCCAGCGGCTTAGGCTGTGCGTTGATAGATCAGTCACTCTTTCCTCTAATATATTTAGTTAAAGAAAATACTTGTAAAATAAGTTTAGCCATGTTTGTTTTAACAACGAAGTACCCCTTTGATGTTTCAGGAGATCAGACAGAGGTATAGGTGTAAATAATACGTATTCTCTCGTCCCAGTTGTTCAAGCTGTAAAGTTTCCATCGGCAGTGTAAACAGAGTGCGTGTGGCAACACTGAGGGCACAAATCCTGAGAAATCGTTCGCGGACCGACGTCTTTCGACACGTCTTTATTTGTGCCACTAGTTGTGAGCATTGGCGATCAAGTTTTATATTATTTTTGGCATTTTCCTATGAGACACATCTGAAATACAAAAGAGACTAAAAAAACAAAAATGAAATGAAACAATGAACCCATGTGAATTACAATTGCTCTTCTCTCCTTGCACGGTTGTCGGGAAGAGATCGCTATTAGCGATAAGACCGCCTATTGTAACACTTAGTTTTATAGTATAGTTTTAAGTTGTTTTTGTACATTTTTGTGTTTCAATAAAGGATTATCCCATCAAAAACATTCTGTAAAAAACTAGCCAAGTCTCGATGGAGCTGCTTGTTTATCTCTAAAAAGTAATGAAATCTAGACAAAGTCGTGCCAAGTATAAGGTTCCTTACTGCGATTTCTTTATTATTATAGTTAATGTTGTGTGACTTGGCCGTTGAAGGGTACACAAGGGTATTATACCAGGTGCTCCATGACACTATTGCACCAATCTGTCCGCTACCCATTGACGATAGAAAATTTCCACTTGGAAAACGTTGATTGAATAACCAGTCAATTGTAGTCTTGATAAAGCTGCGTATTTCAATAATACTTATGTTTAGGCGATTCAAGTGTCATGGAGCATTTGGTTTTGTACCCTTGTGTACCCTTCAACGGCCAAGTCACACAACATTAACTATAATAATAAAGAAATCGCAGTAAGGAACCTTATACTTGGCACGACTTTGTCTCATGCTTACCACTCCAAGAAAGACAGAAGGGTACATGGACAAAACAAAAAATTTTCGGTTATATTATGGTTATGTAGGTAATAAAATTTTAATTTTTCAAATATTAATAACATTCTTAAGTGTCACTTGAAATTATAAACTGCTAATAGGGACTTTAATTTACCTTATTTTTGGGCACATTATAATATAACATTCATCGTAGTATTTTTTTGCTTTCCGCTTCCGCTTGTAGCTGGAACCACACAGTTTAATGCAGATTGATTCGGCCCAAGTCGAAGGAGACAAATACGATTTGCGAGAACCGGCGGTAACCCCTGATAGGCGGTGGAAATATCCTAGATCTTATATAATTCTATATCTTTACATATTCGGTATTGGATATTTTTACTACTACATAATATATAGAGAATCCGTTTGGCTAGACTGACTCATCGTTTCGTCGAAAAGAGCCCCCCTAACTAAACCTAGTAAGTGAAATTTGTGACATAATAGTTGTTTTTATATTCTAGACAAGTACCTAATAAGGACAGTTTTTTGAAAATGATACCCCAAATGTTATTTTCTTGTAGTTTAAAGAATAACTTAACGTGATAAAATAATAATTACTAGACATGATAAAATATTATCATCTGCTACATTTTTTTTAAACTGTTGTTCTTATTGGGTTTGTTAACAATGGGGGATGAAATTTCGCCGTCTCACAAACTTTCGCATATAAGGTTGGTGGATCATCTTTTTGAAAGTAACTTATTTGCGCGGCCTACCACATAATGTAACTAAACTATTTTCCGATAACGTCAGGATGTCCCCATTCTGGCGGAGCATTTTAGATATTGTAATATACAAAATATCCGGCGAGGTACGAATTCTAAGACGCGGCAGACCCGTCCAATATTTCAACCGCAATGGGCTGGCTGTGGTGCACGGGCCACAAACTACAGGCCACGGGTTCAGATAACCCTTGCATATTCACAGCACGTCGCCCGCCCCGTAATGTGTCCCGGATGGCCTTTTTGAAGAAACAAAACTTGGACCGGGACATTTGGCCCACTATTGTAGTAACGCGATTCGAGACGGGGGGGTTAAAAGGAGCGTTTAGAGTTCAGAGCTATTGCTTCCTGCATGAGTTCTGTTGAAATTACAGGGTATATAGTTATACATCGGTCTCAAGGTGTACAAAGTTTTTATTGAAACCGCAACTGTAATGCGCATATGAATCTAAAGATTCGTCTTGTTCGTACGAGAAGTTTACGGAGAAGCTTAGTACATTAAACTTAAAAGGTTAATCTTTCGTACTATTTTATGTCCTATGTTATAAGAATAATTAATTTTACGAGTTTATTAATTACCTAATTATGCTCTCTTCCCTGCAAAGTTGCAGGGAATTAGTAATTAAGACAGCGCTACATTTTAATAAAATTATGGTATATCGTAAAATATCCATATCCATATCCATCCATATCCATACATATAATAAGAATGGAAATTTCTCCCCATTCATTGTGATCCTTCACTAAGATGAATCGTGAAAATACGCATATGAACAAAACGACGCGAAAAAGTCGCTTGCGCGATCTAATTCGTAAAACATTTTGTCAATTTTTCCAAGGGAAACGTAAAATAAAATGATAAAATAAATAATAATCATTTATATCGGACACATTGCCCCTAATTTACATCAAAAATTCTAAATAAAAGTAATAGAATATAAAGTAAACTCAATTCAAAAAAATATGGTGCGACAAACTGCGACAAACTAAAAATACGCCATCTATCGATGTAGCTGTAAACGAAACCTTTAATTTGGGCTAAATTTGTAAATAGTTTGTGTCACTTGCACTGGTGTGGTTAAACAACACCACCGATTTGAATAAAATTTTCACTAATACGTTGCAGTTTTCTCTACTTGAACCTTAGTCTTGGTTTTAGTCAAATCGGTTCATAAATAAAAGAGTTATATCAATCTAAAGATTCGCATATAAAATGCTAATAAACAAGAAAGGTAGTCATAGGAACCGCGTAATCAAAAGACAAAACCTCATCGAGTTTGGGCTCATTTGATTCGTCTTGACGAGTACTTTGATACTATATAGTAACCAGGGTCCGAAACGGAGCTGGAAGGTGGCCATAGGAACTCCGTGATTAAAAGAAAAAACCCCATCGAGTTTGGGCTCATTTGATTCGTCTTGACGAGTACTTTGATGCTATATAGTAGCCAAACAAATTAGAATTCATTTAAATTAGTAAATGTAACTTATTTCTCAAATGAATCAGCGCCAGCGGAAAATAATGGAACTAATCTAATGTGCGCATGATGCGTGTAAATATCAGTAATAAATATCTTTTTGCTGCTTATTTTTAATTTCTAAAACATGTAAAATCATCTGAAGATAAATAGAAAAATTCATTTACAGTTCATTGTAAAAGTAAATTATTTTTCATACAAGCTAGCGCCACGGAAAATAATGGAACTAATGTCCTAAGAAAAAGAAATATCGTTTATTCTGCAAACAGTTTTAGAAAAGAAGTCCCGCGTAACCTAGCGGAACTAAATAATAGATTTATAATTACTGTGAATACTTCATTTATTATATATTTTTTATTTGTTAGATTAATTAAATATTATGTACCTATTTAATTGAGAAATTAAATATGAGAAATTATGAATTATTAAAAATCTGTAGATATTTTAACTTAAAATCACGCGATTGTGGCGCTCCATCTAGGGGGATCTTTTGTAAAAATCACTGGTTATCTGGAGACACACAGACATAAAATCTGTTCACACCCATTTAGGCATACATCCAGACACAAACTTTCACGTTTATAATGTTAGTAAAATTTTGCAATGATTATTATAGAACCTTTTATATGTGTTATAGATAATCATAGGCGGATTTAGGGAGGGGGGGCAAGGGGCCAAGCCGCCCCCCCCCCCCGAGTCATTAAGCAAGCTGCTCGCGCACATATTATAAAGGATGTTTAAGCTTTAGGGGGGGGGGGGGGGGGGGCAGGGGCCAAGGTACCCCCAGAAGCATTGTAGAGTTACGAATTTCGCACATATTTCTGAAATAAAATTTTTTTTTCGGCGCTCGCAGCTAGCTGCTCGCGCACTTATTGTAATGGATGTTTAAACTTCCTAACCGCTCAGAGCGAGCTAAACATACACTTTTCGAAATAAAAATTATAATATTTTTGCCCGTCTGCACCTTGCCCCCCCCCCCCCCCCCAAAACCAAATCCTGGATCCGCCTATGATTTTAGGTATACACCTCAGTGGTAGAGTCCTTCTCACGAATGAGGTCCCGCGGAATTTTGCGGAACTAAATAAATTTTTTTCGATAAATTCTGGACTTCATGCCATAAATAATTTTTCACCACTCTCGCACGAAAATAGTGTCTTTGGTCATCGATTTCAGTGAGCAAAAGCCGTTTTTGCTCTCTAGAGAGGCAAAGTGATTTGAATTTCGAACACAATTTTATTGGATAAGAAGAAGTTGGTGTGTTCTGAAACTTATTTGTGTACAATTTTTATTTAACTGAGATGCACATAATTTTTAATGTTATTTATTGAATTTTAAGTTTGTAAATTGTATTTTTTCAATAATATTTTAAATAAAATACTATTATAGAATAATAAGTCGTAAGTGAGTTTTTTTTTTTTTTAAATATTATTACAATTTGTTTTTCATAAATATTAGAGTTGCCGCGAATAGTGTTTATAGCGAATAGTCGAATACCGATTAATCGCCATTCACTTTGGCGAATAGTCGAATAACTCGACATTACTATTCGACATAAAAAAAACATTAAACACATTAAAAATATTTCTAATTTCTTCTAAGGTTGTGAGAAAAGAAAACAATAAAGTTAAAGAAATCTGTTTCGATTTTTAACTACATCGCATTAGCAAAGGCTGAGAGAAAAATAAACCCATATGAATGGTGGGCTTTGAGTGCCAATAAGAATAGATTTCCTATTTTAAGTAAGCTTGCTAAACGATACTTAATCACACCAGCAAGCTCTGTTTATTCAGAAAGACTATTTTCCGAGGCAGGTTTAATTTACGAGGTAAAACGAAACCGACTTGCTCCAGAACGTTCAGAAAAAATTGTTTTTTTTGCACCACAATCTGCCTCTGTTTGATTTTAAATATTAATTAAAAAGCCTTACTAATTTAATTTCATGAATATGATAGGCACAGGCACATATTACAGATAATAATTGATATTGTGTATTGTTTTATTAAAGAAAATAATTAAAAAAATGATTATTTTTAACTCATTACTTTTTTTGTTAGTTAAAAGTTTATTTTCGATGACTATTCGCCGAATGCCGAATAATACTAGCTATTATTCGGTATTCGACGAATATCAAAAAAATGACGAGTAATGCCGAATACCGAATAATAGCGAGTATTCGCGGCAACTCTAATAAATATGTCACACACACAAATTTCGAACGCAACTCTTTTAATAAAAATAAAAAAATACAAAATGGCGGGATGTAGAAGTTTAGAGTTTACAGTCAAATGGAGAATGCGTTTTGACGTCATCGATAAATGCCATCTTTGTCTCTCTCTTTTGTATGAGGTAAGTGAGATGGCACTTATAGTTGTCATTTTTCTTGCGACAGTGGTGTTCACAACACATTTTCCATTTGGTTCTAAACCTCTTGGTAAAGATTCAACTAAATATTTTCAACTTAAGTTGTAAACTTTTGCAAATTTCTATTTGTGATCTAATAGTCTGTTTAATTACAAAGAAATGAGTGACCCCAGTGATGAAGGTAGTTGTCTTACGCCAAAAAAGTTGAAAGAACAAGTTTCGAATGCCGAGTTCAGCTATTTGCCTGAAAAATCTAAAGTGAAATATGTAAAGGCGTACGTATCCTTCAATAATTGGCGCCTCTCAAAAAATGCAAAAACATATTCCGAGACCGTGATACTATCATATTTCATGGAACTATCTAAAACAAGAAAATCCAGTACATTATGGAGCATTTTTTCTATGATAAAAGCTGTCTTGAAAACGAAACGAGACCTTGAAATAGAAAAATTTCTGAATGAAGCACCAGACAGTAAATACCTCGCTTTAAAAGTAAGTAAATTGATACAAAAGCTAATTTATTTCAAAGAAAACCTATCTAACTGTACCTATCTAAAAATAAGTAAACTAAATTATTGTTATTTTTTACAGGTTGTATTAATTATTGGCATAAATGGTGCGTGCCGCTCAAATGAATTGTTGAATCTTAAGGTAAACGACGTTGAAAAGCATTCGGACAAATTAATATTAGTAAAATTATTGAATACAAAGACTAAAATCGACAGATCATTCGTCATTAGTGAAGAATATGTGAATGTGGTGGACAAGTATATGGCATTACGACCCGCTAATACAAAAACTTCAAGATTTTTCTTACATTATGATAATGGAAAAAGAAAAAAAACAGCCCATAGGCATCAATAAAATCGGTGATATGCCAAAAACGATTGTTAAATTTCTTCAGCTTCCGGACTCCCATCTTTACACTGGGCATTGCCTGAGGCGGACGTCAGCAACACTCTTAGCTGACTCAGGCGCTGATATTACAGTTCTTAAACGCCATGGTGGCTAGAAGTGTAACAAGATTGCAGAAGGATACATCGAAGATTCTAAAGTTATTTAATATGCTAACTTTTAAAATTTGCGATAGTGGCGCCCCGCAAAAAGAACTCCTTTCGTGAAAAGCACTCTACCTATCAGTCACAGTTCCCGATTGAGCAGAAATTTTGCATACCGGGAATCGGATGACAATGCAATAATTTTATGACATGGAAGTGATCTGAAGTCTGATGATGGAGCTGAAAGGTGAAATTTGATAGATATATTATAATAAATAGTTTGAGTACGTAGGTATATGATAGTTTCATTTCAGAAAATTTCATTTTAGTTTTTTTTATACAACGATGTAAGAAGATGAGCAAGATGCTCTCCTGATGGTAAGAGATAACGCTGGGATTTAACGAAGGTTAAATTCTGGGTGCACTGCTGAGTCATAAAATGTTAAGATTCTTCAGCCCAGTAATTTCACTAGCCACAGTGCCCTCCTACCGAAGCACAGTAATGTCTGCACATCACTGTTCAGGCGGCAGAATAACTGACACTGTTGGGGTACTAGCCGATCTCCTGCAGAGCAAGTCTACCCACGGTAAAGAGATCACCATTAAATGACGCGGAAAAGAGTCAAGAGTAACTGTACGGAATCAAGCTGTTATTATTCCGTATTTTTATTAGTTTTTCTGATTTTATTGATAATTTGATATATTTTTGTTTACTGTATTTAATCTTGATGTACTATATGTGTAAGTGGTAATTTATTGCCGTTCTAATTTGTACTGTGGTATAGGTATAACGATAGTTCTGGGACTTATCCCAGGACGTCTCTGAAATCTAAGTATTATTCACAAAAAATGTTTCATAATATTATTTACTAGCTTATGCTCGCGGCTTTGCCCGCACGGCAAAATCCTTTCTTAGCAGTGGTCTACGTCATGAAACCTTTCTATGTTCCAAATTTCAACCCAATCCATCTAGCGGTTGAGGCTGTACGTTATACAGATACATCAGTCACTAGCTTATTCTCATGGCTTTGCCCGCATTGACGGGTTACATTTCATAATACCTACGGTCGTTTCAACTACGGTCGATATAACTACGGTCGATTCGCATAAGTTCATTTCACATATTGGACGACTCGCTTACAGTGCAACTCGCCTGCGGTTGATTAAACTATGGGCATGTGAACTAATGGGCGATTCGGCCAATGTTCATTTGATATATTGGTTAATTCAACTATGGACGACTCACCTACGGTTTATAAATTCTTTGCTACGCGTGTTTTTAGTACAGTATTCAGGGCAAACCGAAATCAGTTGGTTAGGTTAGGTTTGAACAGTGACCAGATATTTTTCTTATTACTGAATTATTTATCCTGTGTCATGGCATCTTCAGGCATTTTGGCATCTTCTTTCATCTACCTCATCATGGCAAAGTGGCATAATAAGCTGTCTGCGCACCTACAGTTAGAAATCATTCAGGTATCAAAAACAACACGTTTCTGAATTCTGTACTATAAACAAGTATTTTTTAGCTGTCATACCTGACTAGCAGCCGGAAACGTGGTCTAAAAATACGTGAACCGTCCGTTAGTTCGGTCAAAAATAGGCAAATCGTCCAATAGTTTAATCAACCATAGCTCAATCGACCGTAGCTGAGTTAACCGTAGGCGAATCGTCCAATATTGATTTCAACCAATAGTTATTATGAACGTAGGCGAAACGTCCAATAGACATTTTGAATAGTAGGTGATTCGATCGTAGTTACATATTGGCAAGGTTTGCCAGCCTTTACTAATTCTACGCCCATTAAGTCGCAGAAAACCCGTGAATTGAATCCCTCTTTTCCGTGGAATTGGAAATCGAATTAAATGGTCTGTATAAAATTCATTAATATATGAATAATTTACTGTCACGCGCTACGAAGTGCGCGCGGGTCAGCTAGTAACATAATAAGTGCTTTCTTGACCTTTCCCAGTATTAAATTTTGCAGTATATTAATATTTGTAATATATTCGTAATCCCATTTCAATTTCAAAAGTTGTCATAAAACCAAATAACCAGGGAAATACACGAGCGAGCTTACTTTCATTTAATTTTCAGCAAAGCCCGGGATTGATTTACCATTGCGTTACCCACCTCGACAAAAATAATGCCTTTTCGTTTTGTTATTATTTCCTTGCGTATCACGTACCAATGTTTCAGACATAACACCATAAAGTTTAGCTAGAAATTAAACTATAGAAATAGACTTTAAAGTGTAAGACATAGAGTTGCATTTGGTTTGTTTTGTTGTGTCACAGGTTAGCGATTAGGTGTTCGCATCACGTCCGGGCTTCGACTTCGGTCGCGGCGCGTGTCTTGCTTTTGTTTTAGCTATTATTTTTATCCATCTTGTACTTATTGGGGATGTATTATGTGACACCGGTGTCCGTTATTAAAACTTGTGTTGTTCATTTTGTTCCCCTTGAATGCAGTGCATGATATATGACATAGATGTACAGCCCTTGATAAAGCAGCGTTCTGTCGTACGATTTGAAAACTCGAGTGAGTGTCGTTGAGTATTTGTTGTGTTAGTTACGTCGACAGGCCCCCGGTTGAATAAAATTAAGATGAAATGTAGCTTTGACCCTTAAGGGTACGCATTCTATTAATAGAATAAAATATATTGTATATATTGTATTCGTTTGTTCGTCGGTAGGTATACCTATTATAATACATGAAATAATATACACACACATTTTCACTATTGTTGCTTTTATGAATAATATTAGTAAGATTAAACAACTAAACAGATTCAAAACACGAAGAAGGCTTTGCATTGATAAAGTTGCCAGGTCACTGACCTTTCAGAGGCTTCCTCTAACATTAATTTCACAAAGTAGCATTCTCATCTAAACGGTAGCAGCACAATAAACCGTTTTAGAAACAAAAAGGATCGCAACATAATCATCCAAATAGAAGTGAATCGCGAGTTAGATCAACAAACCCATGAATAAATAACGCGATACCCTCCCCGAGGCTGAAAATTCAAAATCTTTTGGGATAAAAGTTTTTTCCCTCGTAAAGTGGAAGACGAAGGCCTATTATCTTTCATTTCGCCAGTAATTTAACATTCTCTGTACGCCCCGCGCAAAATCAAGCTATCAAATAGGCGTTGTTACCCTACAAGAGGGTGACAACTTTTTTCCCCGAAATCCACCAATAATTTGTTAAAGTGGCAGCTGGTTAGCCCATAACACTTATCGAGTTGTAAAAAGATTTTGGTGCTCTTGCGTTGGGATGTCTTGATGGCGGCGATAAATATAACGTGAACATCGTAGCGCAGAATGGGATTTGCTTTAATCTAAATTTTAAATTGGAAACGATAAAAGTTTATTTCTAGGCCTCTAGGCTAGGATCGTAACCGTAGACACTTTGAGTTTACCACCGTTTGACTTCAAAGTCTTAAATGAAATCGATTAACTTGGTTAGATCTCGTTACCAACACACCGAAGTGAAAAGGAACTTAGAAAAAAATGTTCACAACTTTCTTTTCTGTCATTCTTTTCGTTTCTGTGTTGTAAACAACACACACAGAAAAGAAAGTCACACACAAGCAAGAAGACATCTTGTTTGTGTGTGATCTGTAAGAAATAATCTAAAAACACGATTAAGTCGGTAACGTGATAATAGCCTTATCCTAGTTACTTGTAATTTCACAAGTTAATTCCAGAAATCCTTTCAGTGGCTTGTCTGTGTCAGCTGTAGGCAGACCTCTAATTATCTTCACGGCTCAGTTACCTCACTTCAAGGTAAAACTTCTAGCTCCTAGTATTAAACCACCAACTTATTTAAACCTGTGGGTAAAATTGGAACTAAAGATATGTTCCTGCTGAAAATTACTTTAGCAACACTAGCGACGTTGCCTCACAGTCAGATAAGTTGGTGGCTGTAACGAGTATTTCAAGGAGATTTTATACCTGTTTCATGATGGTTTTCGTTAGGACTAGTAGAATTTTCCGGCACATAAGCAGGATTTTGTGATTCAGGTAAAATTGTAAAGGTTATATATCGTAATAAGTTCGATGATTATGCAGTTTATATTTATGCGTTAAAAAAATGTAGTAGTTTTTATTTGTCTATTTTTAATCCCCGATGCAAGAAGAAGTGTGTGTGTGTGTCTGACGGATGAACCGATTTTTAGTTTTTTTTTGTTTGAAAGGAGAGTTGGTTGGGAGTCAGGAGTGTTCTTAGCAATGTTTGATGGAAATCAGTCCAAGATGGCCACTACTACAAAATGCCGCATTACATTTTTTTATAGCGTATTTTTTGATATTTTTATTTATTTCACTTGTTAGTAAAGCTTTCCTACTTCAGACAGTCATAAGTCGCAAGTGTACATTTATATATAAATGCGTATAATTTTTTCTATTCATTTTTATTTTTTTAAACTTTAAATGTTACTGGCTAACTAACACATTATGTTATTTAAAAAATATTTAACTATATCTACTAATAGAAATGTAATGTATGTAGTATGTATTACAGGTAATAGGTATAAATAGAGCTAATAAATTATAGGATCTTTTGCCTATGGGAATCCATATTATTACGTCTCAGCACGGTAAAGAGATATACAGTAGTTTGACTGAGCGTGATTTTTGAACATAAATACCTACAGTCTCGCGGTACATGCGCAAGTCATAGGGCTGCCGGGCAGCCGCTGCCCGCATACAGTAGGTACCTACCTGTTTCATATCATCTACTTACTTGAGCTACCTACCTACTACCTACTTACCTATCATGTCATGGCGGCGTATATTAAAACCCAAGACAAGACAAAAGACAAGACAAGAGACAAGACAAGAGACAAGACAAGAGACAAGAAAAGAGACAAGACAAGAGACAAGACAAGAGACAAGACAAGAGATAAGACAAGAGACAAGGCAAGACAACCTCCTCCCCTTCCCCTCCCCCCTTCCCCTCCTCCCCTCCCCCTCCCCTTCCCCTCCCCATCATACCCTTCCCCTCCTTCCCCCTCCTCCCCTTCCCCCTACCCTTCCCCCTCCTCCCCTTCCTCCTCTCCTCCTTCCCTTCCCCCTCCTCCCCTTCCCCCTCCCCTCCTTCCCCATCCTCCCCTTCCCCCTCCCCTCCTTCCCCATCCTCCCCTTCCCCCTCCCCTCCTTCCCCATCCTCCCCTTCCCCTCCCCCCCTTCCCCCCTCCTCCCCTTCCCCCTCCCCTTCTCCCCCTCCCCTCCTCCCCTTCCCCCTCCTCCTCCCCTTTTTAACTAACTGACCTTTTTAATTTTATTACCTTTCCATGTTGCTTGATAAACAAGTGAATTAAATTAAAAATTTAAAAAACCCCCAACGCAATACGCAATTCTTCATTTTGTGGTGGCGGCCATCTTGGATTTTTAATTTTATATAATGGGTTGTATTCTACTAGTTAAGCCCTTTCATTTGATACCCATATTGAGAGGGTCGCGGAAGAAAAAAGTAATCCGCCATTTTGTAGCGGCGGCCATCTTGGACCGATTTCCACCAAACATGTCTGAGAACACTCTCGACTAACCTTACTTTCAAACAAAAAAAACTAAATCAAAATCCGTTCATCCGTTCGGGAGCTACGGTGCCACAGACAGACACACACACACAGAGACAGACAGACAGACAGACAGACACGTCAAACTTATAACACCCCGTCGATTTTGCGTCGGGGGTTAATAATGTTATTTCTGGATTTCCTGATAAGTTCAAGCTACCAAAAACAGCATAATATAGTATGCTATTTTTTTGCCATTTTTATATAATTTTATATAATTTATTATATTATGTATACATACGTCAAAAGTAAATAACACTAAATACTTGCAAAAAACTATCGCGACGTCCGCCCGTCGCTGCGTGGCACCCGCTTCTGGATTATATACCCACTTCTACCCACATCTACCGACATCTATTCACTTCCATTTTCCGCCCGTTTCTATGGAGTCAAACTACTGTATATCTCTTTACCGTGGTCTCAGGGTAGAGAACGCAATTACCCATGAGAATTCCGTCTTGGGTAATTAATTGTCTGACTCATGACAGTTGTCATATAGTATATAAACATAATGTAATACACTTATAACATAATATAATATGTGCTATACGCGTCACTATCGATTTTCACACTGGGAAAGATGACGGGAATCAATATTTCTGACATTATTATTTGAGTTTAGTTCAAAGGGTTTTTGCCGCTTCGACCATTGCTGATCTATTGCGACGCCCTCTTGTGCTTATAGTCCACTCCCTAAACCCGTAGCTTCTATGAACTTCCAGATCTTCAAGAAGGTGATTTGTTGTATCTCATCGGGGAGCATCATTTGTCGTCCAAGATGGATACTTCTGTTGAACATGAGGGGGCCGTATTACTGACATGGTGTGTGTTTTGTACATGTTTTATGTTATTACTGATAGGGTCATCAACTAGTTGATGTTGAGTAGACGTCTCTAGTTGCCGACTGGACTTGACCAGTTGATGACTCGAGTTGCATCAGTTGACGACTCAAGTTGATTACTAGAGTTGACTCACAGATGAGTAGTTTACAGTGGTGAGCTGGTTCACAGTTATTGACTGGTTGGTCTACCGATTGGTTGGACCACAGTCGACTGATCAGTGGATTGGAGGTATGCGCCACGCTTTAGGGCTTGAGCTCCGGAACTTCGGTTTTGGTTGAACTTCGGTTCTATCGAAAGATATTATCGGTTTTTACAAAACTCTGTTCAACATACCTTCGTGACCGTCACCGTCACTGATCGGTCGACTAGTTGGTTAACCGACCGGTCAACTAGTTGCTGACTCGAGCTGACGACTCGAGTTGACGTCTATTGTTGACGAATCGAGATGCCGACTCGTGTTACCGAATCTAGTCGTCAAATCTGACCGATCAGTTTATCAACTAGTTGATGATGAGTTGCTGACCTCAGTTGATCAGTTCACGTCTCAAGTTGCCGACTTGAGTTGGCTACTCAACATCGGTTGATCAACCGATCAACCGATCAGCAACGATTACGTGATCGGACGACTGGACGGTTTACAAACTTAACGGGTCCACTGGTTGCTCAACCAATCGGATGACCGTTAAGTGGTCGGACTACTATGTTCAACTGATCGGTCAACTAGTTCCAGTCCAGTCCAGTCCAGGAGGGGTCCAGTCTGTCACTGTTTGGGATACTACGCCAATTATTTTAAAATTAAACAACGTAAATCTTTTGAAATTGAACAATTTATTGTAAACTAATACAAACGCATAGTAAAATTTAGGATATATATTTTAATATTATTATTTAAATTAACAAAACACAATAAAGCGTTAACTAAGTTCTCCAACATTTTCATAAAGCTAGGATTGCATGGTTTACAAACTTACAAACAGACGCACATTCGTCTTTCTCGTGAATATATTTATTACAATTATCAAAATATTAAAGCTATTTTAAACATGGCCAATGAAACAATTTTAACTATACCAACAAGTTTCTGAGATATATTATTTTTTATGATATTTTTAGTTTTATCGGACAAGATTTACAAGTATCAATATGTTCGTATCAAAATGTTTCGTGACAAAGCCTATATTATGTTAATACAGTCGAGTTTGTAATAATTAGAGTCGTTTGTGAGGTATTATTAGTACATTTTTATTAGAAAATTTAATTTATATTACATAGTTAAATGGATATTACGAAATATCTTTTTCACCACTCTCGCACGAAAATGGTGTCTTTGGTCATCGATTTCAATGAGCAAAAGCCGTTTTTGCTCTCTAGAGAGGCAAAGTGATTTGAATTTCGAACACAATTTTATTGGCTATAAAGAAGTTGGTGTGTTCTGAAACTTATTTGTGTACAATTATTTAACTGAGATGCACATAATTTTTAATGTTATTTATTGAATTTTAAGTTTATAAATTGTATTTTTTCAATAATATTTTAAATAAAATACTGTTATAGAATAATAAGTCGTGAGTTTTTTTTTTAAATATTATTACAATTTGTTTTTCATAAATATGTCACACACACAAATTTCGAACGCAACTCTTTTAATAAAAAAAAATAGAAAATGGCGGGATGTAGAAGTTTAGAGTTTACAGTCAAATGGAGAATGCGTTGTGATGTCATCGATAAATGCCATCTTTGTCTCTCTTTTTTGTATGAGGTAAGTGAGATGGCACTTAACTATAAGTGACATAAAAATGACAACTATGTCATTTTTCTTGCGACAGTGGTGTTCACGACACATTTTCCATTTGGTTCTAAACCTCTTGGTAAAGATTCAAATAAATATTTTCAACTATAAGTTGTTATATTTTCTCACTGTTCGTGGTGAAAAGCTGTATGTTCAACTTGTGAGAAAGTTTTTTTTGATGTTTCGTACCGTTAAGTCACTCACTGCGCTCAGCTTAAGCTTCGCGAGCTCGTGACTTAATCTCGGTACTCACAGCAAAAAACAACTTTGCTCACATGTTGAACAAATAGCTATAGTTCTATTGTTGCAAACTTCACAAAAAACCAGCGCTGTAGTCAGCAATCAGACAATATAGATAGAAAATATTAAATTCATACAAAATCGTACGCGGTACTTTTAAAAATATTGTCATAAAATTCAAACTCGACTGTATCTTTATTTAGTGAGTGCCAGTGTGACAAAACTGATCCTCGATATGGCATAGTTCCAAGGAAGACTGAGGAAGACTGTAGAAACACCGATCATTACAAAAGCTATGACAACGCTTACAGACCAGTTGTTCAGACAGTATAAAAGTACAAAAATGAGCAGAAGTACCTATAGTTAACAATTAGCGTTCGTTGCATAACACTGTATTTACAATAACTTATTCACTGAAGCTTCCATAAAACTAGAAAAATATACAGAGATAGTCGTGCCAAAGCCATTATAAATACGAGAGTACAAAAGCAGTCTCCAGGTTAAATTCGGTAACGTAGCTTAATGATATTTAAGGTTTGATCTAAAAATCGCTGATTTCAGGGTCTGTGTCTGCGTATTTACAGGTGAAGGGGTTTCGGAGCCAGGAACAAAAGGAACGGTCGCTGTGTTGTTTGTACTTAGCTGTAGTATGCTTCTTAGCGTGCGCTCTAGCAACCGCTGCACGACGAGTTGGATATGAGTCTAGAGAAGACGCATCTGAGTCTCTCGGCACTGAGTCATATCCAGACTCAGCTCGTCTTGAAGTCGCAGCAGGGCTGTGCTTCCCTGTTCTCGGCGTAGATTCATGGCCACTGTCATATCCATCAGGTTTAGAACCCGCGACAACCCTGGCTACTCCTTTATCTTTCTCTGTTTTATCTGACCGCGGCTCTGCCGTCACTACAGGAGGCTTTACTTCCAAATGTAAATTGGATTTAAGCTCTCGAAATGTACTCGAAGGTGCTCCGATCCCAGGTACCCTTCTCTCTTCTCGCAAGTTTGGATCCGATGCACCGTCTGGATGTCTTAGAGATGCTATTCGTTCATCTGTTATGTTATTTCCTCGATACCTTTCAAAAGAGCCAAAGGGATCGTTATGAGCTACGTCATCATGATATGCACCACATTCGTCCACAGCGCTGCCTGGTCTAGACATTGTTCTTTTGCAACTGTCACAGATTAAGTCACTCGGTCGGTATGCAGGCTCACTGTAAACCGATCCATCTGCATGAAAATCCTCAGTATCTCTAACGTTACACATAGAAAGTGATTGAAACTGAGGCGCAATTCTCGACGCTGGTACTTCATTACTGTCTAGCACTCTACGAGATCCATACACGTCTGTAAGTCCCATAATTTCATCTAGTCTTGAACGTGATGTTGGTAAACTCTCATGAGGATCATAATCATCTAGAGGCTCTCCGCCAATATTCTCTACATAAAATCCTATAGTTTGTCTCAAATAAGCTTCATTTCTAATTTGGCGTTCGACTTCACTATACAATGATAATGTGTCTGTAAATGTTGAAGCTACTGTGAGGTTTTCTTGACTGAGGATTCTAAGAGGATGATCATCTTCATCATGATCAATTTGATGTTCTGTGAGCCCCATACAATAGGCAATGTCTTCCTCTGTAACTTGAAGACAACAGTCTTGCATGGGAACAGGTTCTAAAGGTTCTTCTACTTCAATTATTTCTAAAATTTCGTCTTCTTCTTCGTCATGGCCTCTGCTCATGCCATGAACGTCAATATCTCTACTATGATTAGAAATGAGTTCCTCGTCCATTCTCATGCGTTCTTTATATTTATTATCCAAACTTTCCATTGATACTTCTCTACTGCTAAGACTACTCGGTTGTATAAGAGGTAAAGCAGGAGGTATTTCAGCTAATTCTTCACTATCATCATCTTCGTCTACATCATTTTTACTAGAAGTCTTGGAACCTTTCTTTGAGAAATTCGGATCAGGTGGACCAATGTTTTCTTCCTCTATAGTCATTCCTTTGGAACCAGCTTTTAGGCCAGTTCTGATAGTAGACTCTTCTACGTGAGCTTTTCTAACGACATCCTTCATTACAGCTTCCGTTCGATGCATACTGTCAGAATGATCAGGAAGTTTCGGTCCGGTATCTTTGTGAATTTTGTGACTCGGTGAGTTATGCCTAGATTTATGAATTTGAGACGTTTGATTCTCTACCCATTTTCTAATCATATTTTTCTTATGATTGTCCATGTATCCATATCCAACATTTTCATTCCCATGTTGACTGAGAACTCCAATTTGTAATGGCACTGGGCTCGGTTGTACAAGAGCCCCTTCAAATTGTGGAGGAAGCTTGGGTTCTTGCATTGGACCATCGATCCAAGTTTCTCGTTTCTTTTCTTGAGTCTCTTTTATAATATGTCTTGCTTCGACAAGTTTTGATTTTGATATTCTAGGACCATCAATCCACTGCTCATCGCTGCTGCTCTTGCCATCTTCGGATGTTAAATGTTTTTGACCAATTTTCTTTATTGGTGTTGATTTCGAAGTCAAAGAATGCACAGGAGAAGATTTTGGTGTATGATTTTGTGGTAGCAATGTTTTAAGAGGCGAAGATTTTGGTGACGCGTGCATTTTATGTATTGGGCTTTTTTCTTCGATTACTTTAGATAAGGACGACTTATGTTTGTGTTCTGCTGCTGAGCCTCTCAAAGCTTTACTCAGCATACCTCTGTTGTCACCTGAATTAATATTCGGTATATATACCGGCGGGTGTTCTCCATCTGTAGCGTCATCTAGAGGACCAACATAAATTACTGTATCAGCGGATAAGTCGCTGCTTGAAGGGTCAGGTTCACTGCTACTGGGCTTTGAGGCATCTTCACCAGAACTACCGCCAGACCCTGCATTGTTATTAGCAGAATATTTGACTTTCCTTCTTCTTAGCCTGTGTATCCTAGATGCAAGTTGCAACGTCGTCAACGTATCTGAATAATTTTGTACGTTTGGAGAAACATGGACGATCATAGCAGTGTGACACGTTAACGAACCTAAACATTCTTTTAGAACGTGAGTTAGATTGTGGTCTCTGTAGGGAAGATGTCTCTGTCCGTTGAAGATTGCGAGAAGAATGTTGCCTAATCCTGAGAGAGGGATGCCTCCGTTGGTTTTACCGCGTTCTGAGTTGCCCAGGTCGATAAGGTGTAGACGGCTTCGGCCTCCAGCAACTAGAAAAGAAGGGATCATATTAGTTTACAGTCCCATGAACTCTCATCAAAGTATGATGGCGTACTTTGAACTTCTTTTGAAATTTTGGTATTTCCTTTTTATATGAATATGAAAAATGTTATTACCTGCACCCTTTCCGCCAACGCTGTATTGGTAGACATGTAGTGTATAAAGGAGATGGCTGTCCTTCCCTTCTTCCCTAGCACCTCGCGTGGCTAGAGCGGCGTCCAGGTAGAAGGCTGCCTTCTCAGCGCTGTGCACGCGCAGCTCCGATTGGTTTTGAAGGTGAGTTCCAAATAGAGGATCGTCGCGGAGGTACACGCCTGGTGACTGCTCTGAATCTGGTGGTACAATATTGTTTGATCAGTCATAAGAACATGTCGTGGTATACTTATTAGGTTAAAAATGGGACAGAGCTATTTGTTCATATAATCTGCACCTCTGCATTACTAAGGACCATAGTCAATATAGGCTACAGAGTAGCAGTATAAGAACAGAGTAGCCACGTATAGCCAATGTAAATATGTCACTAGTTGGTACGCTGCCAACCTTTTGCGATTCTACCTATTCACTAAAATTCATTGAGAGAATCTTACATTAAAGATCAGTGGAAAATCAGCAAATCTGTTATAGATTCGAAAACAAGCCGCTCAATTTTCCACTATGACTCTTTAGCCGAATAAAAATTCCAGGTTTTCCATGAGATATTGCCTAATATGATAAAACTGCCAAGGTTAAGTACATAATAAAGTATTATTCTATTTATTTATACATTACAGATAAGCCTTTGACCACGCTTTGACGCGTGTTGCTAAGCGACGATGCGGTCATAGATGGCAGCAGATTGCACCTAGAAAGCGGGATAATTCCCTCCCTGGCTTCACTGAACATCATGCCGGAACACGGTCACAATGACCGCTCGTGACACGGTTTTGTCCAGTGGGTGGTAACTACCCTCGGCCTACCACCAGTACAGCGAGTGGAATAACCACTCATAACTAATAAATCCTTACCATTCTGATAAGGTGCAAGCAGGTCCCGTATCTGGTTGGTGTTGGTGCAGAGCTCCACAGCAGACACTCTCACGGAGAAGCGCGTGCCACACTTGTGTCTTTGCTCAGCTATGCCGCGGAACAGCCACGTGATGGCGCAGGGTATCACTCCCAGGCTCGCTGCTGCGTCCGGCCGCCCCAACATTGTGTAGGATTTACCTGGACAACAAAGTCAACCTATAAGTAGTATAGCTTATTGTTTATATTAGCAGGAAATTACTGGGCTGAAGAGTCTTAACATCGTATGATTCTTAAGTAAGAAGCGTTAGCGCAGTGCATCTAGAATTTTAAGTCATTGTAAAATCCTGGGTAGCACTGTGTTAATTATGGCCAGCGTAATCTCTTTACACAGGAAAGCGTCTTGCTCGTCTTCTTAATTCTTTAAACGAGGTTACCCGTCCTATATTTTCAAACCAAAATCACAATTATAGGCTGTGTTCTCAACCTGCTTATATTCTCGGGTCGCCAAGTTTACTATAAGGCTGACGATGACCAAATTAAAAAAAAAACTGTAAAAACACCCAAGAGTAAAATAACTAAGAATTATTCATTTAAATTTTAGTGGTTAGAAAATTACTTACTATAGATATGTATATTAGGATAAAATATTCGTATTAACGTAACGTAACTATACAATAATTGTATATTAGGTATGTATGTATGAAATCCACAGTGAGTCCACAAAAAATAATAACTCCCATGTTAAAAAACCAGTTAATTTATCTTCATAAACATTACTTCGAGTGCTAATAGACTGCCACAATCAATTAAATTCTGTTTACATAAAAACGGTTCAAAAACGAGTGGATTTACTCGTGACTCGTGTCCCGAAATCCGGCGATAATTAAAACGAGACCAATTATTGGATGGCTTAGCAATTTTTAGGTTGGGAGACTTTGTATTCATTTATTACCAATGATATAGCAATTTTTATCGTCATTATAACTGAATGAATGAATGAATGAATAGTTTTTTTGCTTAAATACAGGTTAATAACAAGGTCTTATGACAGACTGCATAGAATAGAATAGAAAACTCTTTGTTGAAACACTACAGATATACAGAAAACTTAAAACTATAACACAAAATCACGACATAAGTGTGGATGTGTTTATTACCACTTACTTCGGACAATAAAATACAAATACTTTTTACTGAGACCATAAATATACCGTCAGGTCATAAGTATTGTCACACGGTAAAAACTTTTCTTTTAGAATGCTGGCCACAAAAAAGTTTATTGAATTCGAATTTCGAATTGTTCATGAAAATAAAAATGTATACTTTTTAGAATTTTTCTCATTTTTAAATATGGAGTGGACGCTTAAAGAAGACCGTGTTGCAGTTATTGCGTTGCATCGTTGCGGTTACGCGCCAATTCAAATTTTTGACATACTGAAAAATTTGAATATAACCAAAAGATTCGTTTATCGTACCATCAAACGATACAATGAAGACTCTAGTGTAGATGACAGGTCAAGAAGTGGTCGCCCTCGGTCTGTTAGGACTCCAGCAGTGATAAAAGCTGTGAAGGCGCGAATTCAAAGAAATCCCAAACGTAAGCAGAAACTGTTGGCCCTTCAGATGGGGTTAAGCAGAACCACGGTGAAAAGGGTGTTAAATGAAGACTTAGGGCTTCGGGCATATCGAAGAAAAACAGGACATCGTTTAAATGCTCGTCTAATGGACCTGAGACTGAAGAGATGCCGCGCTTTGTTGAAGCGGTACGCGAGAAAAAAATATCGAGAAATTCTTTTTTTCGGATGAAAAAATTTTTACCGTAGAAGAGAGCTACAACAAACAAAATGATAAGGTGTACGCACACAGTAGTGAAGAAGCGAGCAACCGTATTCCGCGTGTCCAACGAGGTCATTTTCCATCCTCGCTCATGGTATGGTTGGGAGTTTCTTATTGGGGCTTAACAGAGGTACATTTTTGTGAGAAAGGTGTAAAAACGAATGCAGTTGTGTATCAAAATACAGTCCTGACGAACCTTGTGGAACCTGTTTCTCATACCATGTTCAATAACAGGCACTGGGTATTCCAACAAGATTCGGCGCCAGCTCATAGAGCGAAGAGCACACAAGACTGGCTGGCGGCGCGTGAAATCGACTTCATCCGGCACGAAGACTGGCCCTAATGCCCTCCTCCAGTCCAGATTTGAGTCCGTTAGATTACAAGATATGGCAACACTTGGAGGAAAAGGCGTGCTCAAAGCCTCATCCCAATTTGGGAGTCACTCAAGACATCCTTGATTAAGGCAGCAGCCGATATTGACATGGACCTCGTTCGTGCTGCGATAGACGACTGGCCGCGCAGATTGAAGGCCTGTATTCAAAATCACGGAGGTCATTTTGAATAAACTTTATTGTCATAAGAATCTATGTTTTGTTAAGTTCATTTTGGTATATAAATGGTTACATAATAAATAAACTTGTTCCAATAATTTTATATTAAACATGTGACAGAATTTATGACCTGACTAGGTAAATGTTCATACATTTGGCATAGGTAGCTTAGACTCTAGAATAACATAAATAGGCTACTCTTCAGAAGACTGTTGACTTGCAAAAGTGCATCATTGTGGCCTATTTAAATAAACGCACTTGAGTTTCAATTAGACTTTGCACATGTTCTACAAAAACCTACTAAACCTCGACTTGAAGATGATGAAAGAGACCCATGTTACAATTTTATGCAAACACTGCGCCATGGTTTATGGCCATCTGAATTTTAGTTTACTTATTTGATGCAACAATGGCGTAATACAGATAAAAATCATTAAAAGAAAACAACTTTTATATGAGATGCAAGCTGTTCAAATTTCAACTCAATCGGTTCAGTGGTTTTGTCTCAACAATCAGTTAACCTCTTATAATACTAGCTTATATGCCCGCATGGTGAAATCCTTAGCGGAGGTCTATGTCATAAAACCTATCTGTGTTTCAAATTTCAACCCAATCCGTCCAGCGGTTTAGGCTGTACGTTGATAGATCAGTTAGTCAATCAGTCACTCTTTGCTTTTATATACGTAGAAGAGAACTATAATAAAGTTGATTTCCCAAAAGTGATTTTTACATTGTTGCTTCAAAGAAGCGCCGTGTACATTGTACATACTACATAAATATATTATGATTTTGAAAACAATCTAAAGTAATCAAATATTCCACCATCTCCCTTCCTCACAAAACGCGTCTCGCTAATCCCGGATTCCACAAATGCCAAGCAACTTCTTCAGCTAAGTTCCAAAGCTTTATACAATTTGCATTCGTTACTATAAGCCTTCCACGTGGGGAAGTTAACCAACTCGGTTAATGAAAATATTAGCTGGTAATTTAGGATTGTGTATTAAGCCTCTTAAATAAGGGGGATGATGGATAAGAATGGGCTTAATACACGTGCATCGTATTTTGTGTTTGTGTTTTGTTACATTGGAACATTGGTACATTACAACACAACACAAACACATTTACATACAACACAACACAATTACATTTTTTTGGTTTGGTATTTTTTGGTTTGTTACATTGGCACTTGGATATTGTGTCATATGTTTTATGTCCCATAATTTTGTACTAAAATTTGCATAAAATACTCAGAAAATGTGGCTTTGTTCTAATAATCATCAATCTCAAATCGATGTATCTATAGCTCACTGTTTGTACCAAACTATATGTAACTACAAATTTGTAATAAGGTAAAGTTATACTTTTTCTTTTGGTCTCAATAAAGAGTATTCTTATTTTCTCTTTTCTAGTTAAACTTTGGAGGCCTTTGGCTTATTGACTTCCTATGTTTAGTTATCATAATACGTTTGCAAAACCAATCGTGTTCCAAAGTATTGTCGGTCAAGTAGATGGGGGAAATCCCAGGGTACCTTAAAGCTGGCAACATATTTTAAGTTCGCTCATATTGACCTTTAACATGTAGTGTCATAAACTTCAAAGAAAGTTTTTCTGGATGCGTCCTATCTTTAAGTAACGTCGCTTCTGTTAACATAAGGAACTTTGTTTTTCAGAAAAATAATCATTTAAAAAGATCGAACTTCTCACACACTTCCTACATGAATAATGTCTACAAAGTTCTTATCACGCGTACAGTAAAGTATTTCTCAAGAAAATCTACAAAAGCAGACGACAAACCAGAACTGATATTTTAGAATCAGAACTCCGCTCGCAAACAGACCAAACTTACAAGAGATGACATCTCACAAGTCACAGTTTTAATATGAAAGTTAAGATCGGTCTCAGACTATTGTAATAAGGACAGATATTGTAGGTGCGGCGTTGGTTTTGTCGTTGTTGTAGTTATTCCTAAGGAATACGTTTTCTCGATCTTCGCGAAACTAATTATATTGTAGAAGTGGTCGTTCATCTCATGTATTACTTAATTGTCGTAATATTATTTTTATTCAGTCAAACTTTGAACCATTAAAAATATTTAAAAGTAATTTCAAAATAATATGTTGCCGATTTTTTTTCCAGTTCGTTTTAGTATAGAGTAGGTATATAAACAAAAAGCCTAAGTAAGAATGAAATTTACATGAAACGCAATATAAAATAAATAGCCAAAATAAAATAATTAAACTCTTTTATGTTAAAGACACAGACAGAAAATATTAAATGGTTGCTGAGGCCATTGAGCTTCGGTGTTTTGTACAAACAATGTTGTAATTAGAGTTATAGATGCTATTTGTGTTTAATTAAAAAAAAATGGTAGATACACTAATATTTTTGTAGCGCGATATCTCCCTTAACGTAAGTCTACGAATCGTATTTACAGTTCGCCGTCGGCGTTCACCTCTGGTATTTATCAAACTTTCAATTAAGAGAGTCGCAGTCTTTCCCATTTCGATGCAAATCCCTCCCTCCTTCCCACCACAGAGGTGGTGTCTACAAACTATACTCGTATATAAGCATACTAAGTGGTAGGTATAGGAAATGTAGAGATACAGTGATACAGATGATAAAATAGTATGTTAAAAAATTATTTCCGATATATATTATTAACGTGAAAGTATGGATGTACACATACATCCAGTATTTGTTATCTTCTTACATCTAAAAACTTGGTATATTTATGTTTTACAAAAATTAGGACAAACAACCTAACAACACACAAGCAACAACAGCAGCAGTAGCAGTAACAGGAAATATGAGCGATTATTGTAGAATAGAATAGAAAACTCTTTTTTGAAACACTACAAACATACAGAAAACTTAAAACTTATAACACAAAATCACGACATAAGTGTAACGATTGGCGGTCTTATCGCTAAAAGCGATCTCTTCCAGACAACCTTACAGGGAGAGAAATAATGATATTTACATGGGTAGGTGGTGAGTTTGTTTGTAGTTGTTATTGTAGTGGTTCTTCTGGTTTTTTTTTTTTATCTCGGGTTAAAAGTAATGTTCTTGAAGATAACATAATATTATATTTGAATATTTTTTTTTCATTAGCCAATTTTTCTCTTTTATCAAACTTAATTTATTAAAACTCAATTAATGTAGATTTACAGTCTTTAAATATAGGTATTTCACATTCTTGATTATTAAAGCTACCATACTGCTTCATTCACCACGTTTCGCCGAAGAAGTTTATAGTGGCTCCATAAACAAGCTAGACGTACGCGGTTTGATGCTTTTTAATCAGGTGCTGTGAATAAGTTCTAGAGTTGTGTTGTCTCTGCGATAGGATTAGCTTAATGGAACGAATACAATCGTTCTGGAGGTTATTTATGCGAGCACAATATTTAATATTGTTGTAAGGGATTTACTGAGAAACTATTACTATAGGTTATTTACTTAATCCTGTGTAATTTACATAAGACTAGGTACATACTGATTGGCAGAGAACATCCTTACGAGGACAGTATGAACAATTCAAAAAGCTTAATTTTCCAAAACAATTGAACTGAACTTTTAAGGGTTATCACGTGATTTAAATGTTTGAGATGGCTCTTCAAAAGGCAAGTGAATAGAGTCTTGAAAGGTAGGCAACGTACCAGCGGTACCCCTGGTATTGCAGGTATCCGTAGGCGACGGTAGCCACTCACCATCAGGTGGGCCGTCTGCTTGTTTGTCGCCTATTACATAAAAAATACTTAGTTTTGGATTGCTGCGCTATATCAAGTAAGTACCTATGTCCTGTGTAGTGTCCAGTATCTTACCAAGTCCTGCGTGTCCAAAGCAGAAGAGGCAGCCGTCTGTTCCGTTGATGACAGCGTGGATGACGTCAGTGAGCGCACTCGAACATATCTCCGTCTGAAAATAACAATAATGTCTTATAAATGTTGTCAATTCTAGCTATTGGGCTAGAACTCACTTGATATAATATATAGAATCTCATGTCACAATGTTGATGGAATTCGTTAATGAATTCCAACAAAAATACTGGACCTATTTTTATGATTTTTGATTGCAGAAGCTCATTTGTCGTACAATTGTTGAGTTAAGAGTATTTAATTTGGTTTAGTACTCCTAGGTAGTGTTTACGGTTTTATTTGCAAGGCGATCATGCGATTTATGTTTCATTTGCGGTTTCAGTTTTTGCATTTCGATGTAGAATTTGACCAATCTTAATTGCAAATCATATTTAATAGATGAGGGTGAATCCTGAGAGACAAAATTTTACGTGTCTGGGTGAATAAACTACCCGTAACATAAAAATTCTACCCAAGGGTATTTTTTTTCTGTTAGTTTAAGGTTTTATCTAATTAATGCATGATAGATATAAGGTTAAATTTAGCTGCAAGTATCTGAAAAAAAATGTTAAAGCCCTGAAATTTGATTACCATGGGGTGTCCCTTACACTTTTTTGGAACAAAAAATATTTTTTACACCAATTTATAAACAGAATTTTGTTAATTGCTGTGATCTTAGCTGTAAAGGGTGAACTGTTATATGTTCAAAAAATACGCTAAGACTGTACTTAGCGTAGTTTTAGAAAAAAACACAAATTTAGGTTTGTCCCCGGACAAAAAGTGATTCCCATGGCGCGCGACATAACAACCCATTTTTCGCAAACCACAAGACTTAGAAGCTTGTACGCACGCTGTTGGCTAACTTCAATTGCGCTCTAAACATCGTGAAGAGAAGTTGCTCCTCTCGTTGTTATAAACTGGATTTACGAAGGTGAGAAATTGATTACCATGGTTTTGGTTCACTAGATCATTGATTACCATTTCCATGTTTAAAAATATTTTTTTACCCATTACGGTTTTTTGACTAGGATGTGCAGTTAGGAAAAGGGTATTGTTTATCATATTTTTTATTATTATTTGTCTATAATAATGGTATTTAAAAATATTGACAAAAAACTATACAATTTTGATTTCCATGTTATTGATTCTCGTGGCGTTTTACCACGGTGATCAATTTTCCCCCGAGTTTTCTTGCACATTCTTTCATTTTTTACCCAACTACAGCAAAGCCGCAGGTATGGAAGTGATTTTGACAGTTTATATTTGTTTATTTCATTATTTCAGATGTTTTTTTTATATTGTACATAAGATTTTTTTTTTTATATTGTACTATAGTAGACAGCCGCTCTGGCTTATGCGGCACCATTATATCCCCACATTAAAATAAGTCGCTCAGCGAGCTATGGAGAGGGCTATACTCGGGGTTTCTCTACATGATCGAATCAGGAATGAGGAGATCCGAAGATGAACCAAAGTCACTGACATATCTCCGCGGATCAGGAAGCTGAAGTGGTAATGGGCAGGCCACATAGCACGTAAAGCGAATGGCTGATGGGGTCCAAAAGTTCTCAAGTGGCTACCACGGACAAACAAACGCAGCGTAGAACGTCTACCCACAAGTGTGGCAGACGACCTTATTAAGGTCGCTGAAAGACGCTTGAAGCAGGTCACTTCCAACACCGGTTTTATATATGGAGGTCTAAAGGGGAGGTTTATGTTCAGCAGTAGACGTCTTATGGCTGAGATGATGTATGATGAAAAAATAAAACGAAACTATGGGCTGACTGCAACTTTCAGTTCAGATTAACCTAACTAATAATAAATGTACAATCTGATGACAGCTTCTGGAGTGAATCCTGTCAGTGACTGTGACTGAGAACTTAATTTTATATTCTAGGACTATTTATTTAATATTTTTACATTGTTTAAGACAGCAATACGCTGATTTTATTTAGTTTACATAATTATTATATAGAAAGCCAATATAGACCTTTTTAATACTTTATGTTTGGTGTGTATTTGTTAGGATCACCGTTTTTAATATTTCTATTTTATATGATTAGTATGTAGAGGTCAATATTTAAATAATAACATAGAATTCAAACAAAATAGTTTTAATTTTGATTCCCATGCCACACATTATTGATTCCCGTGGCATCAAAAATTTAAATTTAAATATCTTCTGAACAAAACAAGTTATAATGATGCCTATTTGATGGATGTGCTTATAATTATGGGAAATTTGATGTTTTACATGTAAAATTCAATAATACTTTGATTTAAAATCTGCCACGAAAATCACTTAAATACGCCCGATCTCAGGATTTACCCATGACAGGAACATTTTGTCTAGCTGGTAGGTGCAGTTTAATAATAGTTAAAATTCAACCTTTGATATTAGCTAGATGGAAAGGTTTTCATTTTTTTTGGTTTGCGTTTTGCTTCGTCGTTTCTAATAAGAACTGGTCGCATTTGGAACACTTTGCCGTCATCCGTGTTTCCCGAGTGGTACAATTCTTGGGTATCTTCAAGGCACGAGTGAATAGGTACCTTTCTAGGCATCATACGTGATCCATCGTCGACCGCATTCTCACTTTCCATCAGGTGGGATGTGGTCAAACGTAGGCCTATTATGTATAAAAAAAAAACTTACAGCGCGAAATCTTGCATTTCCATTAACGTTCTCTCTCGCATAAAATATTACTCAATGAAGTATAACGCGCGCACAACTTTGTCTCAGAACGGGCTTTTTTACACAAAATCATTTTTCCGAACAATTTAAATGCAAACATTAAAGAAAGTTCCAGAAACATTTCCTTTATTAAAACGTCGAGGCCGAAACCTTCATCACACATTCCAGATTTATTAAAATTCCAAAGCGATAAAAGGACTTTGCAACTTCTCTCATTTCCTCTTTCTTAATTAATTCGTTACTTTTTTATAGCTGACCTCTTGATTATATTAAGTTTTTATTGTCAGTGGAAGTTACCTCTGAAATGCAGACTGCATTTATTCTCATTTTGTTTGTGTCATGGTTTAAAAAGATCGACTAATTGAGCAGTTTGATGGCGTTGAAATTAATTTAGGTTAGGTTAGAAATAGGCCACTTTACAAAGATGATTCCTTTTAACATCTTTGTTTGGCAAACAGAAAACATTATTATTCTCTTAAATAACTTACTAAAAGTACTAACAAATTTTTGGAATATACGTGTTTTTTTTACTCTCAACCTTTAGCAAAATATATTTTCCCAGGGTTCCTTTCAATTTGGCCACACGAATGAAACCTACAGGTATAATATAAGTTTAGTCTTTTTTGCTATAGTAAAAGTTTAATACCTACTTATTTTTGAAACTGGTTCATCTTAAGAGAATATCGAATGTATTCAAAAACTGAACTAGCACTTATGTGCTTCATCATTCAATCATTCCATCATTCCATCTCAGTAGCATCCCAATATTTTCATCAAAAACCCCTCCAAAGCGAGGCAGCTCAATAATTTATTCAAATCCAGCACTTAGAGTATGTTGATGGTGTAAAGCCCCATAAGCCCGTGTACCTGCGACGGTGTTTTCTTTCGTGGCCCATGGCTTGCAGATAATTAAAAGGACTTAAGGTGTAGCGCTGAGATTACGGTAGGGCCCTCGTCATATTCAATTTAGTGGGATATTTTAATAAACCTTGCGGAGATTAATACTAGGGTTTATTTATGCTTAATAAACCAATTTTGGTACTTTAATAGCTTTTACTTGTATTACAAAATGGTTCAGCCTTTTTCACTTCTCATTTTGTAGAGGAAATGTGGACTCACATGTTAGTGTATATGCGAATGTCTATAACAAATCTCTAGTTATAGTGTTTGTTATAGAATTCCGAAACGCCTTGATCATTGATCGATGTTTATGTAATTTTAGTGCTTATTTAGGTAAGTTTGACTTTGTATTGAAGGTTTCACCAGACGTCAATGAAGTCAGCTACGAGTAGTATACCTAATTAGTAGCACTTGTTTTATTCTAAGTTTCAGAATTAATAAGTACAATCTTCTCAGAATCTATACTTGCGATTAGAACACTGTAACTCAACTTTTTCAAAAGACTTCAAAAACCAGGAGATTCTTAAGTTTCGATTTAGGTTTCAAGCTAATAAAGCTATAACTATTAATTGAATAAAAAAACTATTGTTTTTAAAATTCTTCCAAAATAAAAACAAATGGGGGACCAGTTAAGGGATACCTTTATTAGACACGGAAACGTTGAAAATTGTTTTGAGTGAAAATTTTAATGATCAGGTGGCCCCTGCTAATTGAAAACGCTTAGATTCGTAATAGAGGGGCAGAGTTTATAAATTGTGTTATTTCGGCCATTCCAAGTAAATTGTTTATTGTGTAGACTTCATTAAATTGCAATTAACTTGAGGTGGGTTGAAAAGGTTATAATTAAATTGGTAATAAAATAGCAAGCAACGCAATGCTGATATGCGGATAGATAACTGATATTAATACTTATATAATAGGTACTACGCGAAAAACACTTAGTATAGAAAAAATTACACAAAGTTTTTAATTCACTATTAGTCAGGCTTTGACCACTATCTCGCCTGATCTTAATAAAAAATTTAGCCTAAAATATAACCTTACTAAACCTAGAAGCTTAAAATAAATCCTCGGCATTAATTTTTAATTATTTGAATTAAAATTATAATATTAATTACATACAAGTAGACCCGCGCGCACTTCGTAGCCCCTAACAAGGCATTAAGTATCAGTTTTTTTCTACCATATTATGCACGTATACATCATATTAAAAACCTTGCTCTTGAATCTATTTGTAAAAAAAACGCAACAATCCGTTGCGTAGTTTTAAGGATCCAAAAGATGACAGCGGGGGGATAGATAACTCTTTATTGCACATAAATAATTACAAACAAAACATTCAACATTAAATATATAGCATTTTAACATTGGAAGCGGCTTTGTTTTATACTATCGCAAAGATCGATAACACAGACAAAACATCGATAATACAGAGATCGCAAAGATCGATTTTATGTAGAGATCGCTCTAAGCGATAAGGCCGCCTATTTTAGACCTTTATATAGTTTAGTTTTAAGTCTTTTTTGTCTTTTAACTGCGATAAAGAATATTGTATTGTATGCAGTGATTAAAACAGATTAATAGGTACATTTCACACCTTCAAAATATAACACGAACTAAATAGCAAGACAACACAAAGTTGTATCTCTAGATGTCTGGCCATCCGTAATCCTCTCTATAACTCAGAGAGACAGTGGCCGGCGGGCTTATGGGCTTAGTGACGTCACAACTTGCGCTGCACCACGACGTAATGACGTCATTATGTGTTAGCTGTTATATCAGGTAGGTGAACTTTGTTGCTGTATACGTAGACTAGGTTATGCTCGCGGCTTTGCCCTCGTGAAGAAATTCTTTCTTAGATTACGCCCTAAACCCTTTATTCGCTAAATATCAACCCAATCTCTTCTGCGGTTTAAGCTGTGTGTTAATATACCTACGAAGATGTAAGAAATTAAAATTTGGTATGTTGAATAATAGCTTAAAGGTGCCTTTCCACAGAAGCTATGCTATATGCTACAAAAATGTGAAGCTAAAGGCACCTTGAACCTTGGAATAAGACTTGGTTGCCTTTGAATAGGTAGGCTATTATTTCTTAGTGCCGCAGTGGGCCAAGCACAGACATTAAGTTAACTTGTCTTGCTGTCAAGTCAAATTGTCACCCCATACGTTGTACTTTTGTGAATGTATGGGATGACAGTTGACTTGACAGCAAGACAAGTCAATGTATGTGCTTGGCCCACTCGAAGTAGTGAGCAAAAATGTGTTAAACTGTTATATCATAAAAGTGAAATTATTCAAAGTTAACTCAAGACAGGTAATATCAAAAGCATAATATCATGTAATGAACAATTAGGTACTAATCACCAGTTAAAAATCACCACTAAACATCCATTAGCAGACAATCGGCACCCAAATCCGGGTAAATCTGTAATTTGGAGTGCACGATGCATAAATTATCGAATCTGTAGGCTCCCCACGCCATTAATATGTGTAATCCTCTTTATCTAGTGCAGCGCTGTAATTACTATGCTCATTGGGGTTGTAACGATGAGAAATGGCTTATGACTCATATCGTGATGACATTTGCATTAGTGCGCGCACTTTTAACTAAACAGGGAAGACTTTTAAAAATGGTATAAAAATATGAGCTAAATTTTTAATTTAACACATTTCCAAAAAGTAAATTTTATCAATTGTTATTTGACAATAAATTATATCGTGCGAGCGAGACAGAGGCTCAGCGACTATTAACCCCTTAATAAGAGAACCATTCAAAGAGGTAATGCTGCCAGCATTTTGGGCACGATGCCGCGGAGGCCCCTTATTGGATTTAGTTTAGTTTTTAATTTAGTTTTATTTGTATATATAGTTTGGTTTTATTTGTTTATAATGTTTAATTGTATTTATTATATTATATTAAGTATTTTATAAAATAAAACTTATTAAAACAAAACGTGAAAGTTTCTATACATTATTTTACGTTTGAATCAAAATAACCTTTGTTCTTAAACTTGTTTTATGCATCAAAACAAATACCTCCCTGTATCGCGAAGCTTTTCGTGCTTACTTTTTAAAACAATCAAAAAAATATATCATAATTTTGATGTATTTTTCTACGTATAAATCCCCTAAATTATCCAGCTCTCATAGTTCTTCCCCGTTTTATCCCCGGTAGCTTCGATTTCCTCTATAAAATAAATTCCGATTAATGTATCAAAAGTTTAGCTATTTAACGAAACCACGCGAGAATACTGCACGAAGTTGGTGTAAAAAGAACCGAGTCGTGGCATACACGTGGCCCTTTAAACGAGATGTTGACTAAAACAATTTTTATCCATCAAGACATCTACTTGATGGATAAAAATTATAATTTATTAAAAAATATTGGACACGAATTTTTTTCTTTCTAAATTTGATATAAAATGTGTTTGTCTATGATACAATTAACACACTAAAATAACTTGGTCGTGACGTCGCCACCCAAAAACTAATAAAAGCGTTATATCTCAGCTATTTTATACTTTGTTTAAAAAACAAAAAAGTAGGGAGAGGTTTATCTAATATTTTTCATTATTTAAATTACGGCATAGTTATGCCTATTTTTTTTACCTTGTCAACATCCTTATTCCTGTGATTCAACACTTTTTGCACATACTTTAGAGAATGCAAGTGTAGAGAAGTGTTCTGAAGGTAAAAACGGAGTTTCTCTTACAAGTTCGGCATTCAAGTGCAGACTTAACTATTTAAAGTGATCGTTGTTACTAACTTACAACTGAGGTGACTTTATATTAGAGTTTCAAGTGCTTTTCCTGTAAGCTTTTGGTATGTTTCTTAACTATTTTATATTTTGTGCTTATAAAGCGAATTACGGCAGAAAAAAAATGGCAAAATCGTAACATCATCCTAAACAATTATCTCGTCTTGTAAGTAATTCATAACGACTTTGTAAGTGACTTATAATGTCTCGTAATAATTGAGATTTATACTCCAACAGAACAGATTACTCTACTTATACTGTCAGAGTCTAATCACAATTTTAGGTTGTGTGGTCAACCTACGTATATTATTGCACTTTCACGTAATATAACCTAACGACTGCCTACTACATATCTTATAGGAAACAGCCCGGAACCCACAGTTTTATGTGCACACGAAAGTGTCCAGGCGAAAATCATGGCTACACACAGAATTGAATCCAGGACCTCCAGTTTACAAGCCGACGATGACCAAGGACGCTCCAATGGATGTAACTCATAATGTCTTGTAAGGTGCCCATTAACGTCTGTTTTTACTCTGGCATATGCCTTTATTGAAAAAAACAATACTACAGCAGTTAAGAACACTTTTATTAACCACAGATCGGCCACAAGCCAATCTACAGATAAACCAAGTGCTCCAAACCACTGTCAGATGGCAGAGTGCCCAGAATGCTGGCAGCATTGCCACGTTGAATGGCAATACTTATACGTTGGGCCAAATATACCCCAGCATTTCATATTTAGCGTCCTGTGAGTAACTTATTAACATCTTGTAACTACCCATAAACTCTTGTAGCTACCCATAATGTCTTGTAAGTCATGAAAGTGTGGTGCCACCGGGCCTGAGTCTCGCATCGTCGGAGACATTTTTGGTGCATGAAATTCTAGCGTTGTTCAGGACGGGTGTAAGCCATGGCATTTTGAGGAACGCTCGCGTAAAAATAATAGTTGAATAGCTACTTTGTTTTCGCACGAATTGTTTAGTTGAAAACAAGCGTTTTTATGAGAATGTTCGTAGTTTATGTAGTTGAAAATGCTATTTTGTTTTGTCTTAATCGTGCGGTTTTGTAGTCAATTGAAGCCATTTTCAGACAAAATGAGACTGTCATTATGGCTATTTTTCATGCCAAGGCTATGACGGAAGATAATGGCTTAAGCTATATAAATAATCTAGTTCTTAATATAACGTGTTTTTTTAGATTTGAAACAAATATCTCATCGTCAATACAATTTGTTTCATATATAACAAAATGAACTTAACAAAACATAGATTCTTATGACAATAAAGTTTATTCAAAATGACCTCCGTGATTTTGAATACAGGCCTTCAATCTGCGCGGCCAGTCGTCTATCGCAGCACGAACGAGGTCCATGTCAATATCGGCTGCTGCCTTAATCAAGGATGTCTTGAGTGACTCCAAATTGGGATGAGGCTTTGAGCACGCCTTTTCCTCCAAGTGTTGCCATATCTTGTAATCTAACGGACTCAAATCTGGACTGGAGGAGGGCATTAGGGCCAGTCTTCGTGCCGGATGAAGTCGATTTCACGCGCCGCCAGCCAGTCTTGTGTGCTCTTCGCTCTATGAGCTGGCGCCGAATCTTGTTGGAATACCCAGTGCCTGTTATTGAACATGGTATGCGAAACAGGTTCCACAAGGTTCGTCAGGACTGTATTTTGATACACAACTGCATTCGTTTTTACACCTTTCTCACAAAAATGTACCTCTGTTAAGCCCCAATAAGAAACTCCCAACCATACCATGAGCGAGGATGGAAAATGACCTCGTTGGACACGCGGAATACGGTTGCTCGCTTCTTCACTACTGTGTGCGTACACCTTATCATTTTGTTTGTTGTAGCTCTCTTCTACGGTAAAAATTTTTTCATCCGAAAAAAGAATTTCTCGATATTTTTTTCTCGCGTACCGCTTCAACAAAGCGCGGCATCTCTTTCAGTCTCAGGTCCATTAGACGAGCATTTAAACGATGTCCTGTTTTTCTTCGATATGCCCGAAGCCCTAAGTCTTCATTTAACACCCTTTTCACCGTGGTTCTGCTTAACCCCATCTGAAGGGCCAACAGTTTCTGCTTACGTTTGGGATTTCTTTGAATTCGCGCCTTCACAGCTTTTATCACTGCTGGAGTCCTAACAGACCGAGGGCGACCACTTCTTGACCTGTCATCTACACTAGAGTCTTCATTGTATCGTTTGATGGTACGATAAACGAATCTTTTGGTTATATTCAAATTTTTCAGTATGTCAAAAATTTGAATTGGCGCGTAACCGCAACGATGCAACGCAATAACTGCAACACGGTCTTCTTTAAGCGTCCACTCCATATTTAAAAATGAGTAAAATTCTAAAAAGTATACATTTTTATTTTCATGAACAATTCGAAATTCGAATTCAATAAACTTTTTTGTGGCCAGCATTCTAAAAGAAAAGTTTTTACTGTGTGACAATACTTATGACCTGACTAGGTATATTCCTAAATCATAGAAATATTTGTTAGGTGGTCTACAATGCCACAAAGCTCATCTACTAAGTATCCATTAACTCTTAAAAACTTATTTTTACTAGGTTACTTCAAATATGTTAGCTGACCACGATCTTCCTTCAATATGAAACCTAGAAATTGCCTGCTGCGATAAGATCGCTGATTGTGGACCTAGCATGAAAAATATCGAGCTCAGTAAGTTTCATTGTAATTATTTGGTATGCAACAAAGTATTAGTCTATTCTTTTCTTTAAAAAATATTACAAAGAAAATTATTTTCCGATTCCCTTGTAGAAACAAACCTTCCCTTGTGGCACAGACTAAAGGAGGCAAGTTTCATGTAAGTCCCCTATTTTTGTCGCGCTAGTACACAGCTGTGACACACTTGCTCTAACTCGAACCACTAACTTTACAGTTACTTTAACTAGAACCAGAATGTGGTTTATGATTCACGAACTTTGGAAGTAACTAGTAATACTAATATCATATATATGAAAGTATGTATAGATAGATATATAACATTCATTGTAACACAAAAGAAAAGTACCTATACCTACAAAAAATAAGTGAAAAACTAAAACAGTATAAAAACTAAGTGTTACAATTGGCATGGCAGTCTTGTCGTGTCATGTGTCTTAGCTGTTACGTCTAAATGACTGATTGAGCAGAAATTTGGTAAATTGGTAGCTGGAATTATACATAATTTAGTAATCTTATGATTCTTGAGTAAAAAGCGTTGGTTCAGTTCTCTTAGAATTTCATATCATTGTGAAATCCTAGGTAGCATTGTATTGATTATGGGCAGCGTTATCTCTTACCATCAGAAGAGCGTCTTGCTCGTACTTTTTCACATAAAAAAAAGAATGACACGAAAAAATGATAAAAAAAACTTTCAGAACATGATGATACTAACCTGTGAGTCATCATTAGAGAAGATGGCATCGAAGGCGAACATCTTGGGTGCAGCCACGCCGACCTTCCGATCCTCAGGGGCGGCGGTACCGGCTGCGGTCTCACACAGGCTCACTTGCTTCTTGCGCTTGTCCATCGAGAAGGTCTGGGTACCGCTCGTGAACGGACCTTCCCCTGATGCGCCCACTCGAAGCATCACTTTCACCTGGAACAAGAGATATTAGATTTTAATAATATGTACATGAGAATTGTAGTGTTTGTGTATTTGAGTGAATGAATGAACGAATGACATTTGCTTGTCTCGGGGGCACGGGTAGTGGGGGCGACAGTCTTGTGCGAGCTGTTGGCAGGAGCGGACGTATTGTCCATAGCTACTGGTGACGTAACGAGCCGGGCAGGCCGGGCGGCAGGGATTCACTATTTACCCCTGGCCCCTGTGTTTGTACGAGTACTACAAGAATAATAAAGTTTACTACAAGATTAATAAACGCCTATTGTGATTGGCGCCATAAAGTAACGGTTATTAAAAAATCCAAGTAAACCTGACTGCTTTTCTGTTTAATTTGACTTCCACCATTTTTTTTTATATATCCAGTTTCCGACAGTTCCTCTAAATTAATTGATAATACGAATCTAACGACACATCTTAAGCTAAAATTCATTGAGCCGCATAAAGATGCAGAGCGTGTGGCTTTTTAGGGCGTTTGCAGGCTTTTTAATAATTAAAATTCATAATAAAATTTTAATCCTAGTCTGATTTACTGACTGATTTCCATTACAATCAGTCGAATACGCTTTGAAACCAGTGAATATAATAGTTCGTTGGTTAAAACAGATTTTTTTTGAAACAGAACAGCAGCTAATTGGGTCATATTTATTGAAGTCGACTAAAGATACCCAAAACCTATAATAATAACTATTTTATTCATATAATAAATTGCAACTACTCGCACCAAAACGGCTCTAAACCTTAAAACCGCCCAATCAATTGTATTCGTGTAACCGCTGCATCCAGCGCGGGCGGTCGGAATCCGGAAATAATTTGGCGATACCCTCGTCCCAGACTACACAGGGAATGTTTAATAATAAGCTTCACCGCAAACGTAAGCTTGTAAAGGGTTCCTGATAGTTATACCTATAGTAGCTGTATAATGTATTTCGCTATATAACTGAAGGTAAGTATGATATTCATTTTGAAAATGAACGTTGACAAAAAATTTATCAATCAAGTAAATTGTAAAGCCATATTAGACATGTATTAATAAAAACAACACAACACGTTAATTTGATAAAAACAAGTGAAATTTTATAAAAACTTTCTAAAACCAGCTTTTATTATTATATTACCACTAGCTTACCCGGCAAACGTTGTTTTGCCATATAAATAATTTCCTAGTAATTTCTAGTGTAGACAAAAAATAGCTTACTTATTGGAAGTATATATGTATGTTAGAATGTGTATAATGTATGTATGTAAGAATGTGGTATATGCGTGAAATAAGCATTATTTTATGGAAAAAATTTTCAAACAAAAGTAAAAAATTAAATTTTATGAAAACATTGTCTCTTATAATTTTTTCATACAACCAATATTTCCATTGACATTTCAAAATAAAGATTCATAATTATTGATTTTTTGGAAACTATAAAAATCTTAATTGTTCAATTACATTTTTTTAATAAAATTAAATTAAAATTACATTTTTATAAGATCAACAACATTTTCGATATAAATAAAAAAAAGTATACTTACAACACAAAATCCGTTGTTATTGGAAGCTCGTGTCACGTGTTGAGTACTTTTGAGGTTATAAAATCACTTGATTAACTAATCTTGCAAAATACACTCAAAATTGATAATTTAATTATTATTGATAAAATAGGAATGATTAAAAGTTAATATGAGAGTTACACTGAGATAGCAAAATAATAATTGTCAACGTTACTACTACACTTGATGCATAAACAATAATGATGGCCGACAACTGTGTAGGGAGTGAGAAAGAAAGGAGACCGGCTTCGTTCTCATCCCTACTCCGTGCTGTTTACTGGGTCAGAAGTGACACCTGTAGACATCTGGCGGGGATAACTAATTAAATGACGATTGATCAGTTTTCGACCGGAGATGAAAAATGATTAAATTACTAAAATGGCTATTAAAAAATAAGGGTTGATCGTAGAAGGGTGAAAATTGAGGATTGTATGTATTTTTGTATGTTATATCATAAAAAAATAGACATTAAAAATTTTGTCTAAAAAATAAAAAAAAATATTTAGGGGTGGACTACCCCTAACATTTAGGGGGATGAAAAATAGATGTTGGTCGATTCTCATAGATACCGGATAAGCACAAAAAATTTCATCAAAATCGGTCAAGCCGTTTCGGAGGAGTATGGCAACGAAAACTGTGACACGAGAATTTTATATATTAGATGTAGTGCTCGTCAAGACGAATCAGCTGAGCCCAAACTCGATGGGGTTGCGTCGTTTAACTACGAAGTTCTTATGGCCACCTTCCCGCTCCATGTTATAAAAATATTGCATCGTCATCCGATTTACACGTGCATGCCAAATTTCAGCTCCATCAGAAATCGGGAAGTGGATCAAATTAAACTTCCAAGATTTGATTACAAACAGACAGACAACAGACAGGTGAAAGTAAATAAAAGCTTGTAAAATTTGAGATATAACACACTTAAGTAAAGCAACTTTAGTGGTCCTAACGTTACTGGCCTAATTCTGATACATTTTGTACTAGCTAATTAAACATTTAGATTATAGAAAACTTAAGAAAACTGTTTAATATAAAGTTAAGTCGTGTCGTTCAACATAATCATACCAACTCAGACATTGTTATAAATAAGGTAGCTACTAAACTATGTCTGAATGGGTCCCAACACATCATCTAGCCTCCATTATCAGGTGTGTAATCAACTTTACTATAGCTTTGTATATGACAAGAAATAATTAATTAGCAAACGTCCTATTTAGTATTCAATTCCATCTAATTGTCTATTCACTTTGATATAATAGTAATAACAATAATTAATATTAAAGGTTACTCAACAGAATCATTTCAATGCGACTGGTAAAATTAATAAATAATTAATTATGAGTTTTAGCAGAATAAAAGTGTTTTACCAAGATGCAATGTTTGGTGTTTAGGTAATGTAAAAAAGGTTTATACATTTTTTAACCATAGGTATCTACAGTTTTAATCATATTTTTTCTCCTCTGCCCCAGTGACTTAGTATGCTAAACCCCGCTTGAGTTGCAGAAGATTGCCGGTTCGATTCCCGCCTTGGACAAATATTTACAAATATGTAAAGTACAGTTATTTGTGTCTTGTTTGGGTGGCTTTCTGTATCCATTATAGATATATATTAACTTAGGCATACATATATCTATTTATTCTCTTTTCAGTTCGAATTAAAATAAATAAATAAATATTTCAGGACATTTCACACAGCGCCACCTAACCCCAAACTAACCAACTTAATGCTAGTGTTATGGTGGTTAGGATAACGGATATAATACTTTTCTTTTGTAAATACATACTTAGTTCGAGAAAAAGTTAAAGACAAAAAATATTTGGTAACTCTTCATAATAGATCCAAGATATACTCCATTTTATTCGATTCTAACAATACAATTGTATAGAAGAAGCGTTCAAAGCGAGTGTCTCTATCTGTATACATCAGTTAAAATGACGTGGTTTAACCTAGTTCCTTTTTACGAGGATGCTTTATGTCGAGTTACCGACGAAACGAAGTAAAGTTCAGTAGCACAGAGTGACCCTCCATGCTTTGTCCTAGTTTGCGAGTGATGTAGAAAATAAAAGCCTGGGAAAAACAAGTGAAATTTAAAAACTTTTTTAAAACAACCTTTTATTATTATTACCATTTAGCATCATAAAGTACTCGTTAAGACGAATCAAATGAGCTCAAACTCGATGGAGTTGCGTCTCTTAATTACGGAGTTCCTATGGCCTTCCAGCTCCATCATCAGATCAGCTCGATGTCATAATAATATTGCATTGTCATCCGATTTATACATGGATGCGAAATTTCAGCTCAATTGGAAACTGGGAAGTGGATCAAATTAAACTTGCAAGTTTTGATTACAGACAGACCAACAGACAGACAGACAACAGACAGGTGAAAGTAAATAAAAGCTTGTAATTTAACCATCTTTGTAAGGATTTATTCCGCCTTCTAGGGTTTGTCTGCTACCATCTACCGCTGCATCGTTAACATCACACGAAATCGTGGTTAAAGACTAACTTATTATTAATCTTACTGATATTATAAAGTGAAAGTTTGTGAGAATGTATGGATGTATGTATGTTACTCTTTCACGCCTAAACGGGTGGACCGATTGAGCCGAAATTTGATATAGATATAGCATAGACCCTGGAATAATACATAGGCTATAGTAAAACACAAGGGTAAAATCTCTGGGCGCTGCTAGTACAATAATATATAAATGTATTTTTAAAAGTCTCCATACTATTGCAAATTGTTATGTCAATCGATGTAAACAAAAAACTACATTTTCATTGGACTAAACTTAGTATAAATATCAGTTTCAGTCACTCATTTCTGGTTTTCTATAAAGGTTCGGCTTCACTTTGGGCACATTTACGCGCGCAGAGTTAAATTTTGAAACGACACAAAAGGTCAAAAGGATGTTTCGAATGAGAAAATAAAAAATTAGTGCGCGAGTACATTTGCAAAAAGTGCAGCGCGAGGGTAAAAGTATAGCTAAATATTGCAATCACGGTAAGTTACAAAAATAAAATATTTACATACGTTCCAGTTCGCAAACTACGTTACCCAAACGTCTACCAATCATAAAAGTCCCGGAGGATATCCGCGGAACTTTCAAATTTTCAAAAAGTGCATGGAAATGTTTTCACACTGCAAGTTGCAAACTGCGGGACGCTAAACGAACCGTAACAGTGGACTTTAGTCTCCAATGGGTTATATGGAACAGTGGGTTCCATGATATTGTGTTACTGGACTCAGACTTTAAGGGTATAGCGATCCATTCTAGTCGCGTATGAAACGTACTTTTTCTCATTGTTATACGTAAATACGAGTAGACACTTTTACAACAAGTGAATTAAATTAAAAATTAAAAAAAAACCCCAACGCAATACGTAATTCACCATTTTTTTTATGGCGGCCATCTTGGATTTTAAATTTTATATAGTGGGCTGTATTCTACTTGTTAAGCTTTTTTATTTGATACCCATATTGAGGGGGTCGTGGAATAAAAAAAGTAATCCGCCATATTGTAGCGGCGACCATTTTGGACCGATTTCCACCAAACATGGCTAAGAACAGTCTCGACTAACTCTACTTTCAAACAAACAAACTCTATCAAAATCTGTTCATCAGTTTGGGAGCTACGATGCCACAGACAGACACATACACACATGCACACACACACACAGACAGACACGTCAAACTTATAACACCCCGTCGTTTTTGCGTCGGGGGTTAAAAATATTTAGATATAAAACAATATTGTAAAAGTGGTCAATAATTATAGCGTATTTGAATTAATATTTTTTGTTTGAGTTGTTAATATTCATTGATTGTTGTAGTTGATAATATGTTTATAGTATTTACTGTACATTTTATCCAAATAAAAATTATTCTAATGTTATTAGAGAAATGGACAAATCATAATAGTAAAGTGAATAAATAATACCAAGTAGTTTTTTCTATTGTACGTACTCGTGATTACAATAATTTTAAATAAAGGGTTACCTATATTCCTAATTTTCCAACTCCTCTATTATTTTAGATCTTTTTGATCATAGTTACGACATCCATAGATTTAAGTGTATCAACGGTTGGATGGTGGATCTATAGAATATGGAACTGGATTCACTTGAGCAGCTTGTGAAGTCAGCAAGTGGAGTGAATGAATAGGTTTGTCGGTTATAGCTTTTATTAGCTTCAAACTGACACCACACTTTGCTGGAAATAACGTCAGCTTATATGTAGGTACTTGACTAAACTTATATTTCAACTTTTGAAAATAAGTTTTGCTTTGTACTAGACTATATTTAATTTTCCTGCAACTCTATTATCGAATGTCTGGTGGGTTTTTTATTATAAGAGATTCATTTAGTGTACACATGATTTTCTAAAATAACATTATCAACAAATATAGAAGAGTTCACATTTTAAAGATTTATTCATGGAAAATTACAGAAATATTATAAAAAACACAAATAAAATTAGTTAACAATCTATAGCATTAAGTTAGTCCTAGCGTCGTACTGAATAATCAAATAAATACATACATATTTTTGAAGTCTCAACAAACTAAGTCGTTTGAGTTTTATTATAGTGTACAGCGAACAAAGTGTCTCATAGACCCCTTATAGACAATAAGAAACGTGTTATTGGACACATTCTTTGTTCAAGTCTATCTAGCAGTTAAAGTCGAATGTAAAGTACTCATTAGTCTAAATTAAGGCTTGATTGTATTTTCAATAGAGTGAACCAAAAATGATGTACATATTTTATATCAATAAAAAAATACCTACATATATTTAAAGTAAAAACTTTTTATCCTAAATTTTTGGCGTTGTGTTTGTCTTTAATTATTCAAAGAAAAAATATTACCTTAACATTTATTTCATACGATGCACCGAGCACCTCGTCGAGAACAGTTGAACTACGTATAACACGGCAAAGTTCGGTAGTAATAAGTAGTAATACCGTTGTCGGGTGACTGTGTGAGTTTGTCACCGGTTGCGTTTTATCACTTGTTCTATCCGACTTGACGTAAGTACTTGTCGTGTTAGTTAGTGAGGTGTGGTCGTACTAGTAGCGAGATACATGAGCTTTAGGGTAATAATATTTATAATAATGTTTGCTTCAAGCTGATACCAACAGAATTAAGTTACAAAGAAGATTGCTCCAATTGTCATTTTTTAAAATATACAAGCATGTAATCGAGGCGACGTGTGACCGAAATGCTGGAGTATATTTGGCCCAACGTATAAGTATTGCCATTCAACGTGGCAATGCTGCCAGCATTCTGGGCACTCTGCCATCTGACAGTGGTTTGGAGCAATTGGATTTTCTGTAGATTGGCTTGTGGCCGATCTGTGGTTAATAAAAGTGTTCTTTACTGCTGCAGTAGCTGTAGAATTGTTAGTTGGTTTTCTCGAAAAACGCATTTGCCACGTTTTAAAAAAATTGCATGTAGTTTATCCACAACGATGTTATAGGGGGTCGAAAATGGTCTGAATTGATTCCAGAAAAGAATGGTATGGTACGGCCGTGCCGTTATTTTTGCTCGACTTGGCGGGGGCTCTGCCGTGCCCCCAGATAACCCAAATATCTTTCAGTATCTCTCCTTGAACCTAGAAAATGTAAAGCAAAAAAATGGCATTATCAACGCAAAATTGTCTTCACACTAAAATTCGTAGTTCACACACTTCCAAAAATGTAGAGAAATATTTAAAACAACACTTCCTAATAATAATATTTAAGGATTATAAAGGGTCGTGGAGAAGCTATTTAATCACAAATTATTGCAATTTTCGTTAGTACTTCTCCGCTAGACGCCGACAGTGTAGCCCACCCAATTTGTTCTATTAGTTCCATAACTCGCGGAGTTTGTCCCGCGAATCACGATACGCGTAGGTAATTAGTTAGGAATTAATTACACGTGCCCTGTCTTCCGATGTGAACTTGTCGACGAATTATAGCACCTCTCCTATCTGAGGTGGGTAACTCGATTTTGTGAGATCGATAGCGTCTTTGGATGAAGCCTTTTGCGGTAGTAGGAAGTCATCAAAGAATCTAAACGCCGATTATGAAACGGTTGCTTAGTGTAAACGGGAATTGAATTTATAAAAGCGTCTTTGTCCAGGACAGCATAGATTAAAAAAAAAACGCCGCTGTACTTGTAGCGGCCTACCAACGGCCACTACGTAGCATGGGATAGAACTTAATGATTCAATCAATTATAATGTCATTAATTTAGGTTTCTATTTTTCGCCTATTGACGCGACGCTTCCGTGTTTTGAAAGGGTAAAACAGTAGATGTAGGGTCCAAAACACGGATGTTTTCTATAAGATATGTACGAAGCAATCGTTAGGATATATTGCAGTTCTTGTACACACACGTCTTGTGCACCTTGGCGACGTGAAACTGTAACATATACATAGGTTAGCTATAATCGGGATTGCGATTTGACTTTTGACAGTATAAATCTGATTAGTAAGAGTGACTTGCAAAAGTGCGCCATTGTAGCCTATTTGAATATATAAATGAATTTTGAGTTTGAGAGAATAAACACAAATTATGCCTTTAGTATTGTTACAGAAGTATTATTTCTCTATAAAAGCACTCGCATCAATATCAAACTTTATTTATTGGTATTATAATGAATTTGTACCATATTTCAATGTCGTTTATGTGTTTCGGCTAAAGTCCTAAGTGAGGCTACACCTAGGTTTAGCTGATTAAACCTAGGTGTAGCCGACCGCAGTCGGTTAAAGTTACGTGTGAACAAAATGTTTGTAAGAAAAAAACTTGTTTTTTATTACGAAGTTCAGAGTAGACCGACATCATTTGGTTAGGTTAGAACACCGGATAAATTTGCCGTAACATATGCACAATTACAATAGGTAGGTCAATAAGCTGACTCCTCAGTCGTATTGCAATAATCAGGATTAAGCCTGTTTCACACGTGCTATGAATAATTGAACTAATGGAGCATTACATACGTACATGTTATTACTATATAGATATTATGTACTGTATATTGTATCTAAGATTCGACTCTATTAATAGTCATATACTAGTACATATATTTTTTTGACTTTGTACGTTTCGAGTAGGTACTTTTCCTCGAAAAAGGATGAGTAGTGCTGAACTGACGGTGAGGACAGGATGTTATACATAGGTATACTCGTATAATAGTAAATAGGATACAATTCTTGTTGAGTATTTGTATCACTTTAATAAAAGAAAAAATAAATCCCTCCCTGGTTTCAAACAATCCTAATGCATGATTGGTCGGCGACACACTGAGGTATAAATTATGAATTTTTTACACATTAAAACTTAATAAACGCAATATTGGAACAAAGTGGTATATCAGCCACCTTAGTTGATTTATGTACACGTACGCATTAGGTATTCCGATGCATTAGTGAGACGTCGTTCCGGTAATTGTGTAAGTGCGTTCGCAGATCGTTAATTAGAGTATGTATGCGATAGAGTACTGGTAGGTAGCAGGTAGAGTAACAATGTCATCTATGTGTTATTAAGGTAGATTAAAATAGAAACTTTTTATTATAACACTACAAACATACAGGAAACTTAAAAATGTAACACAAAATGACGACATATAAGTAACAATATGCGGTCTTATCACTAAAAGTGACACTAAATCTAAGGACTATAATATCTTTAATATATCTAACTATGAATCGGTTTTACTCTATCGTATCTACTCGTAGAACACGTATACAGCGCTATTTAGATTTTTGAAGTGAAAACTTCTTTAGCGGCGCTGAGCACTTTTTTGTATGGGTAAAAACTTTCAAACTCGCGTCAGGGTCACGTGATGCTGATCGAAAAAGCGTAAGATCGAGGGGAAGGGAGAGGAACTAGTATCTCCCACTCTTTCTACCGTGCCTGAGTGTGCTGCTCTGTTTAGGCGGCACAGGGGGCTTAGACAAGCGCGCGCCCGATATTTTTTTTTTATATTTATATTTTTATATTTTATATTTTTTTTATTAGACACTTAAATAGGTTCGAATCAAAAGTGTTTGTTTCTTACTTAAGTTATCATAAACTAATTGTATCAGTTGTAAAAATTTGCGATGATGATTCTGATAATAACGATGGTGTAAAAGTCGTCGAAATTATGGATGGAAGTTGATTTTTCTGAGAGATAAAATTTAATGTTATATATAAATAACGATATAATATTATAAATAACAACATATAAATTGTCATATTTGTGTACGATAGCGCAATAAATAAACATTGTACTCTACCTCATTAATGATAGTATTTTTATACTTATAATTAAACACAACGTTAATATTGAAGTTTTCACTTCTGCCGGCACTCCCGGAGTGCTATTTTTTTGCTGTAGTATATAATAGGTATGCATTTTCTGATACCTATAATATTAAAGTTTTACCTATGTATCTATTTGCATCATAATTTGCCATATACACATACTCGAAGCCCTAAATATTACAAGCCAAGATTTAAGGCCTTTTTTTGCAGAACAAAGTGTGAGAAATGACTACAAACTTAGGCATACGAGTAACATGTAACTCAACCTTAAACTCAAAAAGCCGATACTCCACACAATTCCCGTCCAGTCACAAAACAACAAAAAACAAAACACTCGAGTTTATCACACGCAAACGAGCACACAGAGGACTGTCAAAAACGCTTTTAAATTTCAATTAGAGGAAGGATTGCGAGGCAATGGTGCGTTTGATGCGACTTGCCAGCGCTGAGCCTCTAAGCTGGTTGACTGACTGACTGACGTTATCGGTGGCCACTCGCTGCCGTGCTCGCTCGTGTAGACCGGCCTTTATGACGCCGCTGTAGTGCTATTGATTTTTGATATTAGAACGAATGTGATTTGTTTTAGGCGTTTAAGAGATGATTCGATTGTGGGTGAAGACTAACTCTTGGTTAGAATTTAAGTCACATTATTGTAATGCTGTTATATTCATACGTCTGAAAAGTCATGGTTATATATATTTATACATGTTAATAAAAATGACTTTTAAAAGTTTCCTAGATTAAACACATTATATATTGATCTTTGTACTGTATATACTTTCTTTTAATGTATAATATTAATGTAAGTTATAAGAAGAAAAAAAAAACTACAGACAAATTTCATAAATTTTAAAGTTCTCGATAAAAAATGTATAATACGTATCGATATAGAAATGTTTCAAATGCTGTCAATACGCGCCAATCGTTCCAATCCGTCGCGTCCGACCATGCATCGAGTGCTGTTGACAGCTCAATCCGCTAATCCGGCCTGACGTAGTATCCGAGCTGTATCTACTGTTAGATGTGAACGCACGTTTATATTGATGTTCTTTGCATTTATTAGTTTGTTCAGGGTTTTGCATAAAAGATTTCGCACGTTAGTATATTTCTGTCAGTACTCTTCTATCTTATTTACAATTTACTTTCACTTGTCTGTTGTCTGTCTGTAATCAAATCTTGCAAGTTTAATTGAGCTTTAATTGAGCAAGTTTAATGATTATCCGATTGAGCTGAAATTTTGCATGCATGTATAAATCGGATGACAATGCAATATTATTATGACATGGAGCTCATCTGATGATGGAGCTGGAAGATGGCCATAGGAACTTCGCAATTTAAGGATGCAAACCCATCGAATTTTGGCTCATTTGATTCGTTTTGACGAGTACTTTATGGTGCTGGACGGTAATCATAGAAAAACTTGTTTTTTAAATTTCACTTGATATCTTACTACTTTTTTTTAATGGCAAATGCCTTTACTGACAAAAACAAACTAACAATACTACAGCTACTACAGCAGTTGAGAACACTTTTATTAACCACAGATCGGCCACAAGCCGATTTACAGAAAATCCAAGTGCTCCAAACCACTGTCAGATGGCAGACTTACTACTTATTATAAACCTGAAAGTTTGTAAGCATGTATGGATGTATGTTTGTTACTCTTTCACGCCTAAACGAGTGGACTGATTGAGTTGATATTTGGAATAGCTTAGACCCTGGAATAACACATAGGCTACAACAGTACAGTGGGAAAACCGCTGAGCGCAGCGATTAGTAATTAAAAAAAAATACTATGTGAAAAGATCTTGTTATAGTTACCAAAAATAGCACCAAGTTATAATAACTAAATCATATATGTGTGCAACTTTATTTTAATACACACCAATCAGTGGTAATATAAAATGAAAATTTATATATTAATAAAATTATTTCTATTCATTAATTTACAAGTCAAGACTTCAACTTGTAAATAAGGAAACAACATTAACTCGCAAAAAGCTAAAAATAGGAAAAATGTGAGCAACAAAGCACATTGTTATTTATCATCATCAAACAACGCCTCGAAAGGTTCTCAAAGGCCCGCCTTGAGTTCTGATGTTAACACAAATGTACTCAGAGTAAATTCCATTAAGTCACACTGTAATAATATGTAAATATAATATTTCTCGCGGAAAATGACAAACAACCCACGATTCTCGGGGAAAAAGAAAAAATCTTTTCGTCAACAAGCGAAATGGGCCTCGTCCGCTATCTTCGATTAGACATTCAACTGGATACGATACAAACCACTGCAAAAAAAAAATAGAACACCGAGCGTAAAAGTAGTTGTAAAATACATATATTTGATGCTAGTGTTTGGCAATTTTGTCGTAGTGACGCTATCATAAATTCATTAGTGCGGTATCATTATATTGGTAGCCTCTCTCCCCGCAAAACTAGGACTTTGTATAAAAATTTTTGGTGGTTTAATCACCAAAGGAGACTATTGTAACACTTTTTCTCTAATGTGTAATTTTTTATTTTATTAGTGGTGTTCAATAGGCTAGGTTCGACCCTGGGTTTCTCACATTTACGATGTCCTTCATCAGGAGCTCACTGCTCACGCCTCTCGGTCGCGTGCTGGCTACGCGTTGGTTATGCTGGCTGAGTTTTCTATTCTATTCTTTAATACTCAAAGGCGTCGTCCGCCATCTTTTATTTTACTTTTTTTGCGACGTAAACAAGGCAAGGGAAACTCATTTGCCGCTGCGATAGGGATTTGAATTATCATGTCTGGATATGATACAAGGTTTGTTAAATGCAAATTAGGTGCAGGGGATAATGGGGCGTTTGTTTGTGGTCTGCACCAAGTTTTAAGTACGGTGTCCACACTTCAGAGTGGAATTTTAAAGATGCGAGTTTATTATTTTTTTATTATAAGCGTGTATTTAACTAGTAATAATATATGTACGTGCGTAATGGATGTACATGTATAATACATAAATACATAATATATTATGTATGCTTGGTACAAATTTTGCAATTCGTTTTTTTTATTACATCTCTGCTTCCACAACACTTTTGTTTTCGCCAGTGTCAAGTAATACTGCTACTAAAAATTGCTACATTTATCTTGAAGAAACTCATATCTTAATAACATTAACAAAAATAATAACAAAACATTTTAGTCCTAAGTTATTATGCAGTTAAATATATTCAGAATCATTGTTAGAAACTGATCTATATTAGGTTTAAAAGTAAGGTACCATAAACGCACCCTCCATCGATACTCTACGAGACCACCAAATACATTCGAAATCGTCAAAATTCGCGAGCTTTAAATAAAGTTTGTTTAAGATCAAAACGATAGTGCACGAGGGCGCTAGTGTCTACGTAGTAAAAGTGTTTTGAGAGGAATGTGATATGGTGGAACATTAGTTCGATTTTTCGTCGCATTCATTAAAATCGTAGTCGGAGTGGTTGATCCACATGTTACTTAAAGGATTACATTAGTCATCATAGGATACTTACGATTTAGGAAACTACTGTGAGTGATATTCATCACAAAGACACGTCTCTCGTACTCTCTCTCGTACTTCGTACTTTCGTATAAATTTTTGTTGATATTATCTCAACCATGGGCCAATGACGGGTACTGCACGCGTGAACACCTGATGGTAATAAATATATGGTAATTGTCTTAAATCTGGTTTAGGTACGAGTATGTGGATAAGAATCTCAACAAAAATCACGATCTCGCGTGATGATACGCGACAAGCAGACTAAATCCCTTGATTGAATATGATATAGGCACAGACAGTTTAACGACACGGTTTTAGAGAGATCGTTGTTAGCAATAATAGTGCCAATTGTACTTTTTCCTTTAATGTATCTTTGTATTGTATTTGTGTTATTCGATAAAGAGTTTTCTTTTGTTCAGTGGGTGGTAAAAAGCCACGGCCGAAGCCTACCATCGCTGTAATATTGCCGTTCCTTTCCCTTATGTTTTCGTTGTTAGATCGCAGCGCCGCGGGTGCCATCTTCTTGCGCAGCGATCGTGACGCGAGGGTGGCCATGCGTAAAATTAAACGCGGATAATGAACCGTTCGAGACACCCCCGCCTGTAAAATGTGTGGAACAGTTCGACTGAGAGGTTTCGGTTTGATGTGTGTTTCGCGACTCGTTATAGGGGTGTAACGTCTAAAAATATGCCGTCAACACGCTGAGAGTTGCTTCATTTATCTTCTAGGTATTATTTATTGCTACGCGCAGCAATTTTACTTGTTGAAATTTACTCAGTGTTATTCGGGGCTACCTGGAAGCCATGGAGGGATTTATCCCGCTTTCTATGTCAAGTCTGCCGCCACCTACGGCCGCGTCGTCACTTATTATCACGCGAGAAAAAAAAAAAGGTAGCACTCCGGGAGTGCCGGCAGAAGTGAAAACTTCAATATTAACGTTGTGTTTAATTATAAGTATAAAAATACTATCATTTATGAGGTAGAATACAATGTTTATTTATTGCGCTATCGTACACAAATATGACAATTTATATCTTGTTATTTATAATATTATATCGTTATTTATATATAACATTAAATTTTATCTCTCAGAAAAATCAACTTCCATCCATAATTTCGACGACTTTTACACCATCGTTATTATCAGAATCATCATCGCAAATTTTTACAACTGATACAATTGGTTTATGATAACTGAAGTAAGAAACAAACAGTTTTGATTCGAACCTATTTAATTGTCTAATAAAAAAAAAAATATAAATATAAAATATTAAAAAAAAATATCGGGCGTGCGCTTGTCTAAGCCCCCTGTGCCGCCTAAACAGAGCACACTCAGGCACGGTAGAAAGAGTGGGAGATACTAGTTCCTCTCCCTTCCCCTCGATCTTACGCTTTTTCGATCAGCATCACGTGACCCTGACGCGAGTTTGAAAGTTTTTACCTATACAAAAAAGTGCTCAGCGCCGCTAAAGAAGTTTTCACTTCAAAAAGGCTCGAAGGGTCAGAGCCTAACCTGTAATAATGAACAAAAAAAAAATTTACGGCTATCAAGTAAAGATGTAACAAACTCACATAATATTAAAGTTCAATTTCTTCTAGTTCATAAGCAGCAAAAGTATGACTTTTGCGTTTGTAATATTGTAAGAATCGGGAAAAACAATAATTCAGCTTAAAGCTTTTTCTAGTGGGCACCTCACGCAAAGTTCATCGCAAGTCGCAAGACTTCTTGAGAATATTTTGGGACCGTAGAGCAGAAAGTGAAGAGGGAATTTATATAGTTCTCATTATAATACGAGTATAGTATTATTAAATCAGGCGACCTTTACCCTTCCAACAGAATACTAAATATTGAACAAACACAGAATCTCAGACGTCTTCGTATTGAGAAATCTATTTCCGGAGCATCAAAGTAAATGATATTCAACCTAGAACATCAATACCGTTATTATGCCGAAGCAAACTACCCTAAGGACCTTCGAGGCTGAATATGGCCGGCATAAATGTAAAACAGAGATCACGCGACCTACGACCTTGTTTACGAGCGACCAATCAATCAGTAAGGAACCTCGTCAACTATAAACTATTTACTTTGTTTAAGAGATTTTGGGAACTTTGAGTAATGTTGTAGACATTTAAAGATGAATATACACAAAAAATAGACTAAAGCCTACGAACGAGCTCGTTGGGTAATGCAAAAAAGAACACGAAACTTTTTACAAGGATTGTTAATTTTCGTAAATATTTTACTAATTTATTCATATCTTACTAACTGAAGATAATTAATTACCTATAAATTACAAGTTATTTGACAAGTATAAAACAAACATGTGTTATCAAATTTTTATTTAATTAACAATTCCAAATTTTTGAGCGAACGGAGCAAAAAAAAATTGACGCAACTTTAACACATTTTTTTCGAAAATAGGTTTGTACTTGCGTATTGCGACATGGTTATTGCTCGAATGCCAATTTTTGCGTGTCCACATGACTGAATTTATTCGTCACAACGTAGTGCCCAAATATTATTTTTATCAAAATATATCTTTATTTTCGCGTCATAAATCCTACGCCATATGCGGAAACAGCCCTCGAGTAAAACCCCATGTTTTAAAGCCATAGGACGTATTTAAACTATGTAACCTAAACAATGTATTTGTCACTGAGTTCTGTCGTAAAATATGGCGAATATAGTTGTCTTTACGGCGGTTGGCGCGGAGCTACTATTTCATAACACTTTATGTGTAATGTATCTACTTATTTTATGGAAATAACTTATCATGAATACCTAATCATGATCTACTCCGTATTTTGTTGTGTGTGATATTCAAAAGCAACATTGTAGATGTAGATAATGTACGATTAAGTAGCTGTTAATACTCTCACTCGGAATTTTAGTTGTGTTACTCATTCACGACAATAATAATTATATTATTATTAAAGTAAATTAATCTTTTATTTTACATGCTCTGCTTTATCCGCTTGGATTTTTTTTTCTTAGCAGAAGTCAACGTGCTAAAATAGAAAAGAATAGAATAGAATAGAAAAAAATTTCTTGCACACCACGAATATTATAATAAAAATAAGCTTAGAAATAAGATTAAACATTAGAAATAAGTGTTACAATTGGCGGTCTTATAGCTAATAGCGATTTCTTTCAGACAACCAAGCAGGGAAAGGAAAGTCCTAAAATAGAGCATATGTCTAACCTATAAAACCTATATTCAGTGTGCCAAATTTCAACCCAATCTGTCTTCTAACTACGTCCTCCACACGTCCATATTTTCGCATTTATAATATTTGTAGAAAGTAGGATATTACTCGTATCGTTCCGCCTGAGCAGTGATGTGCAAACATTACTGTGCTCCGGTAGGAGGGCACTGTAGCTAGTGAAATTACTGGGCTAAAGAGTCTTAACATCTTATGACTCTTGAGTAAGAAGCGTTGGTGCAGTGCTTCGAGAATTTCAGATCATTGTGAAATCCTAAGTAGCACTGTACTGATTATGGGCAGCGTTATCTCTTAACATCAGGAGAGCGTCTTGCTCGTCTTCTACTTCATCACATAAAAAAAAACCTCGTATTTTATATAACAATGATTCAGTAGTTTTAAAAAAACAGCAGTGTTTTCATGGCGCAGTAACAAAGGCTTTATGAATAATGTATGACGTCACACTGTCACTTACCAGAGTGAGACAGACGGAAGGTCTGACAGCTGAGCGGTGCCCTTTACTTGCCCTTATTGCTTTCGTTTCGGTCCACCGTTTTATAAGTGCATGTGGTTGTGGTAGAAGTTGGAAACATTTTGGTTGCTGGTAATACGCAATTATAAAATGGATGACTTTTAGCACTTTTAGTGAGTTGTGTGAATTTTTTATTGCAAGATTTTTAGTTTCACCATTTTTAGTTGCCGGTGATCGGTTTCTGTTACTTATCAAATTTAGTTAATTAACCTAAAACATTGCATTTTTTAAAAGTAAAATAATGTTTTTCACGCATTAGTTTTTGGTTGATTTTTAAATAAATTTGTTATTGGAAACCGCAGAATTTATACAATTTAATCAACATTTATAAAATGTACTTTAATGAGTATATTTGTTACCTCTTCAATCGAAACTTTTAAACTTAAATTGTAAAAAAGGCACAAGATACTTAAAACGGCAAGTAAGTGTAAAATTTTTGAAGAGTAAAATTAAATAACAGATTATATTTTATCTACAATACAAAGCACGTAAAGCTATTATAAAACGCGTCTCTAATCTAAATCTGCATGCAAATATACGTAAACAATCGCAGCGAGTTTTCCCATCGAGTAATGTTTGGTTAGAATCAGGCCCCCTCTTGCCAATTTTCACCTGCGTCTTAAGGCTCCCTTCGCTCCCGAATTTATGTGCGCTCAGATATCATCGCACGTCTCAAGAATTTGAGGAACTTTCAAATTATGTGAATAAGTTACTAGAAGCGCCAATTTTCTAAATATATAAAACTAGCTTATGCTCGCGGCTTTGAACGCATTACAAAATCCTTTCTTAGCGGAGGTCTACGTCATAAAACCTATTTATGTTCCAAATTTCAACCCAATCCGTCCAGCGGTTTAGGCTGTGCGTTGATAGATCAGTCAGTCACTCTTTCCTTTTATATATTTAGAGGAAAGAGTGACTGATTGACTGATCTATCAACGTACAGCTCAAAATACTGAACGGATTCGGTTGAAATTTGGAATACAGATAGGTTTCATGACGTAGACCTCCGCTGAGAAAGGATTTTGCCACGCGGGCAAAGCCACGAGCATAAGCTAGTCAATATATAAGACTAACTCTATTAACTTTGAATTGTTACTTTTTTATATTTTATAGGAACCATTTAGCATAAAGAAAAAAAGTAGTAGATAGTACACACTACGCACGATGAGGCACGATGTTGAGTGAAGCCAGAAGGATTTTTATCTCGCCTTATTTTATTTTAGTTTCCTTTATTTATTATCATAGTATCCTTTCTTATCGTGTATAGTTTTTTTTCAGCCTTTTTTATCCAATGTAGAAGCTACATATTATGTACATACATAATATACAGGTAATATGTAAATTAAATGCAAAAATCTGTGCTACTTTTTTTCGGACTTAATGATAGATTGCAAATCTAGTAGGTATACTCGAAGTTCGCGCTGAAGAAAGCAGTTTTTGTTGTTATACGATTTCTTTCTTCTTTATGACGTGCATTTGATGATGCGTAAACTGTTATTAAAAAAAAATATGCCATATCCAGCAACCTTTAAAATGTAGATCGTAACAAGTAGGGTCGCGCGTCGCTTACAATATTACGATGTTAACCGCCGGAGTCGATTTACATAATTCATTGCAGATAATAACGGGACGTATGCTCCCACCACTCAGATTTAGTGCAGGGCGGGCGATAATTGGCGGTGTAGCGGTTGAGGGTTAAGCTATAGGCTAAATTTTATCTATCAACTTTGAGGGTTAAGCTATAGGCAAATTTTATTTATCAACTATTTGGTCAAAAATTTCACTTGGCGGTGCGGTGTAGCAGTTTGGGGTTAAGCTCTATCTATCTTTTAACTATGTATGTGCATGTTTAACAATGCAAGGATTTATTTCAATTTATATTTATTTCGTTAATTTTTTTAGATGTCCCTGTATGATATATGGTGAACTTTTAATATTATTGCAGATAATAACGGGACGTATGCTCCCACCACTCAGATTTAGTGCAGGGCGGGCGATAATTGGCGGTGTAGCGGTTGAGGGTTAAGCTTTATCTTTCCATCAACTAAGTTTTTATTAGACAGATAAACTTGTTGTCAGGTCAGATTTCTTTTAATTCATTTTTAACCCCCGACGCAAAAACGACGGTGTGTTATAAGTTTGACGTGTCTGTGTGTGCGTGCGTGCGTGCGTGCGTGCGTGCGTGCGTGCGTGCGTGCGTGCGTGCGTGCGTGCGTGCGTGCGTGCGTGCGTGCGTGCGTGCGTGCGTGCGTGCGTGCGTGCGTGCGTGCGTGCGTGCGTGCGTGCGTGCGTGCGTGCGTGCGTGCGTGTGTGTGTGTGTGTGTGTGTGTGTCTGTCTGTGGCATCGTAGCTCCCAAACGGATGAACGGATTATGATTTAGTCTTTTTTTGTTTGAAAGTAGAGTTAGTCGAGAGTGTTCTTAGCTATGTTTGGTGGGAATCGGTCCAAGATGGCCGCCGCTACAAAATTGCGGATTACTTTTTTCTTCCACGACCCCCTCAATATGGGTATCAAATGAAAGGGCTTAACGAGTAAAATACAGCCCATTATATAAAATTTAAAATCCAAGATGGCCGCCATCAAAAAATGGTGAATTACGTATTGCGTTGGGGGTTTTTTAAATTTTTAATTTAATTCACTTGTTATTTAATTTATTCTTTTGTATCTATTGAAAAACTATATCGCGGTTAGGGGTTAAGCTTTATCTATGTTGTTGTTTCTAAGTTTTATCTCTCTATCAACAATTTCTATTATGCTTGATATATATTTCAATTGAAAAAAAAATGCGCTTTTAATTTATTGGTACATTTATTCCCAGTATCACAGATTTAGTGCGATGTCTAGTTATAATTGAAAAACATGCATTTGAACACATTTTTTCAGTAATAAAAAGCATTCACCATAATTAAGTTTCGTATATTTTATTTAAATAATATTTTTTCGCTACGTTCTGTCATAATATAATTTTTCATGATTATTGTCCCGTTATTTACGTTATAATGTTGATATTGCGAACATAATTCAATCCCATACGCCATTGTTTTAATAAAGCAGCCATAAAGTGACACAGACAGTATGCAGTGAGTAATATTTCATGCGTATCTCGGGGCCTACGGCGTAGCTTGCAGCGTGGGGTCTACGGCGTAGCACTCGTGCAGGGTCTACGGCGTAGCACTTGTGTGGTAAATGAGGCATAGATTTTAACATTTGATTATTCTATGTACTTTCCATTAAAACAATAATAGGGGTGTAATGCAACGAGTATTTTAAAAACTACAACAGGGGGTAGTTGGAACGTGGCAAGTAGATATTTATGCCATGTTTTTTTTTTCAAAACCGCCATTTTGTTATTTTTTTCAAAACTGTGGCCAGCAAGATAACCTATATTAATCGATCAATCTGGCATCAATACCAACAAAAATTTTGTGACAACCACCCTTGTAAATAGTCATCTTTCGGCGTTATTAAGCGTTAAGTTGATCACGTGATTTCAAATCCCTTTATTATCAAATCTACTTTTATATTTAAAACAAGTTTCAGTGCATATAGTATTCTTTTAATATTGGTATTATATTATCTTTCTGGTGTCCTGTAGCTCTTTTCTCTTAACGACTCAACGACTGAGTTGATTGCGTTGAAATTGAGAAGGTTAGACCTTGAACACACAAAGGCTTTATTTTAGCGAGTAAAACAGCTAGGCACAGCTTGTATATCTATGTAAATCAAAACGCAGTAACTTTCCGACGTGTCAAAGTAGCCCAATATACAAGGCCAGTGTACCAACCTCGGTAATCCAATTTGCAGTAAGTTCCGCAAAGTTGGCCAACTTGCCAGACTTAGTGATTTAAATTTAGAACTTGCTCTGCGACGGCACACTTGCAATTTTAACGATCACTCGCAACTTTAAATCAGATCACAGTTTTACTATGTTGGTAATAAGTAATAGTATTACTTAGTTTTCATGGACAAAGATTGAATCACTGAGATGGAATTGAGGCATACATGGTAAGCCCACGCACTTGTACATATAAATTGTAATTGTATCAGTGGCTCAGAAGGCCCTGGGTTCAAATCTCAGTAGATGGCATTTTTTTTTCTTGGACGCTACAGTCGAAAGCACGAAAGGCTGTTGTTACCGGCTGTTTCCTTAAAGTAACGAGTTACATTATACTCGTTTCTTTTTTCTCTCTATTTCTCGGAGGCAGTCGTTAACTAGTTTTTCAAGCCATGTAGAAATCATAGTAACCTGAAACTACACCATATAGGTTGGCCATACGACCAGCTACACTGTAGTTTGACTCAAAGAGTTAGCTCGGTTACTTGTTTCGTTGGAGTTTATAAATGGGCGCAATCAAATACACATTGGTCTCACTATGTTATTACGATAGAATTTGCAGGCGTGTTACTATAAATACAAATGGGCTTGCTATGCGTGCTTCATTTATTATCACCAGGTTTAGTCTATGAACTATTTATTTATAGACACTAAGTAATAGTGCAGTACTTAGTGTCATACTCTTTTAAAGTTGGAACAATGAGTTTATTATGGAATGAAGACATTCTTTTGGCAGCAAGAGTTGGCAACGCGCCACATTCTCAGCTCATTCTTGCAGAGGAATGAATAAATAAGGACAAATTTCGTAAATAAAGGGGTTTAATGCCAATTATCCGATGTTTTGTTCGCGGGTGAAGATTTAACTTGCTTTAGTAGTGTGCAGGTGAAGTGATCGTTTTATTGTTTTTAGTTTTTTTTAATACTGCTTTGTTCGGTTTAGACCGCAGTAGCTTTGAATAGCGACATAAATTTGCGCATGTGTGAAAGTTTGTAATTTCTTCACGAGTGTAGGCGAGGATACCCTCTAAAAACCTGGGGATGTTTCTGCGGGACGCCATATTGTCGGGTACGTCGAAGCACTCATTCGCGGATCCAGGAAGCTTTAACGCTACAATAAAGATCAAATATGTTAAAAATCGCCAATTGTTACATTTTAAATTTTTAGAGGTTTTTGTGAGGTGTACAATGAAACGTTATACTCGTATTCATCATTCATTCATGTTTTAGTGCGCAGTGTGTACAATTTTCACTTAAGTATATTATTCTTAAATCAACCAAACGAAGCATATAAATGGGCCAAAACGCCAAGAACACAAGCTGTTAAAGCGAGCGGTAAACATAAATTGATTCAATTTCCTTAAACATAATAAAACCAACTTCATAGGAGATACCTCTGAGGCACACGTTTTATAGATCGTAAACTTGAGAGCTTCAACTATACTTGTGGATAAAACGAGTTAAAAGACATCAATATGGTTCTTCTTTTCTAGTTGAAATGGACATAATATATCGATATATTTATTAATTTTCGTATAATAATATATTATAATTTTTGTGTTAAAGCTGTTTAACCCAGTATCGATATGGCTAAAATATATATAAGTATATTATAAATAATTGTATAATAAGTCTACGAAAATAGTAGCTTTTTAACAGCTTCTCAAGAGGAGATGGTCAATTAAATTTGAGATACTTACATAGGATAAACCTTTAATGCTAAAAAATCCTTTGAATATATATGTATAATAATATGCATATTTGAAAAATATTATTTTAGCATATTAGCAATACAATTGGGGTTTATACTCCAACACAACAGGTTACCTTACTTACACTGTCAGAGTCAAATCACAATAAAAAAATAAAAAAATTCTAGTATAAATTTCTAGTATAATTATTCTAGAAATTTAAGGTTAAGTAATTTTTGTATCGTATATGGCAATTTTGAATAGTTATTAAACTGGAAATAAGCTTATCTTTATAAAAAATCTGATAATAAAATGTTTTCATATCAAAATTATGTCATAAACTTGAAGAAAAATTAATTAAGTTTTAAGTCTTATATTTCTCTTTCTAGTCTAAGTTACTCAAGCCTACGATTGTCCCACGTCACGAAAATTCTAACTCATTATAAAAGTCGAAAGAGAATTTAAACAGTGAGGGGTCGTCGAGTGGCTCATTACGCGTCGACGATTTCGGGAAACTTCTGGAAACTTCGGGAACATTCGGGAAAACTCGGGACAGGTGTCTATGAGGACGAAGGGCTGGAGAGGCTTCGATGACTTGTGAAACTGAAAGTCACGATTCTTTTTACCTTTACATTCTTGTTTTTATGAGATCTATACTATTATATAAAATAGAAAACTGACTGACTCATCATCGCAGGGACAAAACCGCTGGACCGATTGAGCTGAAATTTGGACAGCGTGTTCTTTAGGTAACGTAGGCAGGTAATAAGTAGGGATTTTGCGAAATTCCCACAGGAACGGGAACAAAACGGAAATCTGTAACCGTTGAGTCTATCAAGCTGAAATTTGGTGTAAAGGTAGTTTTACTACCATGGAAAAATTCAAAATAGTTTTTATTTCAAAATTCCTACGGGAACGGGAACAAAATGGAAATTTGTAACTGCTAGGCCTATTAATCTGAAATTTTGTATAAATGTAGTTTGACTACCATGAATGGATTCAAGATAGTTTTCATCCCAAAGTTCTTGCGGGAACGGGAACAAAATGGATATTTGTAACCGCTAAACCTATAAATCTGAAGTTTGGCATAAAGGTAGTTTGACTACCATGAATGGATTCAAGATCGTTTTTATTCCAAAATACCTGCGGGAACGGGAACAAAACTGAAAATCTGTAACTGCTAGGCCTATTACGTTGAAATTTAGTTGAAAGGTAGTTTGACTACCATGACTGAATTCAAGGTAGTTTTCAACCCAAAATGTCACGGGAACGGGAACAATCTACGAGTATGTCTCCACTCTATACCAATATGTATTTAAAGTGGAAATCTACTGATTCATCATCGCAGGGATAAAACCGCTGGACTGATTGAGCTGAAATTTAAACAGCGTGTTTTTAGGTAACGTAGGCGACCGATTAGAACGGATTTTGCGAAATTCCAACAGGAACAGGAAAAATGGAAATCTGTCACCGTTGAGTATATCAAGCAGAAATTTGGTATAATGGTAGTTTGACTACCATGAAAAGATTCAGGATAGTTTTCATTCCAAAATTTTTACGGGAACGGGAACAAAATGGAAATCTGTAACCTCTAGCCTATTACGCTGAAATTTGGTATAAAGGTAGTTAGGGTACCATGAATGGTTTCAAGATCGTTTTCATTTTAAAATTCTTACGGGAACGGGAACAAAATGGAAATCGCGGTAACGCCTATAGCGCTGAAATTTGGAAGGCAGTTTGACTGTCAGGAAAGGATTCACAACGGTTCTTCACGGGAACGGGAATAATATGAAAATCTGTAACCGCTTGGCCGATTAAGCTGAAACTAAATGCAAAGGTAGTTTGGCTACCAAGAAAGTACAAGATAGTTTTCAACCCAAAATTCTTACGGAAACGGGAACATGTCCATTGCCAAAATTTAAAGTGGAAATCTAACTGACTTATCATCGCAGGGATAAAACCGCTGGACCGATTGACCTGAAATTTGTACAGCGTGTTTTTTAGGTAACGTAAGCGACTGATAAGAAGGGATTTTGTGAAATTCCTACGGGAACGGGAATAAAATGAAAATCTGTAACCGTTGAGTCTATCAATCTGAAATTTGTTGTAAAGGTAGTTTGACTACCATGAATGGATTTAAGATAGTTTTCATTCCAAAATTCTTACGGGATCGGGAACAAAATGGAAATCTGTAAACACTAGGCCTATTAAGCTAAAATTTGGTATAAAGGTAGTTTGAGTACCATGAATGGATTCAAGATCATTTTCATTCCAAAATACCTATGGGAACGGGAACAAAATGGAAATCTGTAACCGTTAAGCCTATAACGCTGAAATTTAGTATAAAGGTAGTTTGACTATCAGGAAAGGGTTCAAATAGTTTTCATTCCAATATTCCCACGGGAACGTGTATAATATAGAAATTTGTAACCACGTGGCCAATTAAGCTGCAATTTAATGCAAAGGTAGTTTGGCTACCAAAAAAGAATACAAGATAGTTCACAATCCAAAATTCCCACGGGAACGGGACTAATATGGAAAATGTAACCGCTGAGCTGAATAGTTTGAAATTTGATGTAATAGTAGTTTGACTACCAAGAAACGATAATGGATTGTTTATTCATCCCAATTTTCCTATGGGAACGGGAATATTAAGCTGAAATTTGGTATAAAAAAGTTGTTTGATTCCCAAGCTCAAGCGCATCGCCTCATTCTCGCTTCGTACGCTCGATTTGCGCATTGTGGATACTTTCCAACCTAACTAACATAATATGTGGGACTACACTAAACTCTGTAGGGTAATGTGACTGACTCATCATTATCACAGTAGAGACGAAACTCCTGAACCTAGAATGATAAAATTTGGAATACCTATCCTATAGGTTCTTTTTAATACCTAAACATATATATTTTTACTATCTTTTTGCTGAACTGATAGAGTTGAAATTTGGCATAAAGGTATTTAAGTACCAGGAGAGGATGTAAAAAAGTGTTTATCTCAGATATTCCCTCTTAGAGGGGGGAAAGAGGGTCATTTTTTCTCCTATAAAAGTGGGGGCAAATGTTGTATTGAAATTTCTAATACCGCTGGGCCTGAAATTTAGTAAGTATAATAAAGGTAGTTTGTATACCAAAATAGGACATAGGATAGTTTTTATATTTTAGAAATCCCCTTTTATAAGGGGAACAGGGGTGAAGTTTGTATGAGTTATCTATATTCGTTAGGCCAATTAAGCTTTTTTTTTTACTTCTACAAAGGTTAATTTAAGTACCAGGAAGGACGCAAAATAGCTTTTATCCCCGAAACCGCCCTTTCAGAGAGGCAACCAGGCATTTAAGAGTTTGTATAAGGAATCAGTATCCGTCGAACTGACGTAGCTTTCATTTGGTTTTAACCAACGAATTAGGGAAATAAGTTTTAAAACAATTTGAGTCCTGGGACAGAGCATAGGATAGTTTTTATTTCCCTGAAATCTTTGTAGTATCTCCAAACATTGTAAAGGCCGCGGCAGTGGCCGGCGAAGCACCAAAAGCTACTAGAATATTATAAGATAGAAATATCATAAATAGGATCACAAGTTGTAAAAGACTAAATTCAAGTTAAGATCCGAATTTAATGTTCGTGATCATTTTCTATTTCTAGCAATAGTATTATACTAAATCTGTAGATTTGTCATTAAAATATTTATTGCGTAAGTAGTTGCGTAAGGGTATTATTTTATTTTATTTTTTTATTCATAATGGCACCCGAAGCGAAGCGAGGACGGGCCGCTAGTCGTGAATATAAGATTTTATTCTCAGTAATCTTTAGTACCTACCTGTTGGAAGGCATTGTTAACTTTGAATGTTGGAATCGGAAGAAAAGAACATTCCTTTACCATTTTATTTCATGTCATACAAAGCTAAATTTACCAAATTAAAGTAAAGTGCAAATAACTATAAAGTATTGAAATGTTTAAGAACCCAGCGTAAGAGGAGATAAACTGGTCGCGTTTGGAACACTTTGCCGTCATCCGTGTTTCCCGAGCGGTACAACTTGTGTATCTTCAAGGCACGAGTGAATAGGTACCTTTCTAGGCATCTTACGTGATCCATCGTCGACCGCATTTTCACTTTCCATCAGGTGGGATGTGGTCAAACGTAGGCCTATCTCGTATAAAAAAAAAATATATATATATATTCACACTTGAATTCGAAATATTGGCATTTTAAATATCTTGTAAATTAATGTGTTTAGAAATTTTTATATCACACTTTTATATTATAAATGCGAAAGATTGTGGGTGAGTGTGTATGTTTGTTACTTTTTCACGCCTAAACTGGTGGACCGATTGAGCTGAAATTTGGTATAGAACTGTATACCAAATTTCAGCTCAATCGGTCAGCTTAGACCCTGGAATAACACATATAAAACCCAATTATTTCTATTATATTATTATATTTGCAATTTTAAAATCGTTTTACCACGAGTGACTCGATTATATTCCCAAAATTCACAAATCATGACTTGCTAAACCAATAATAGCCAACCGTCTGAAAATTGCGAGTCACTCTACTGTGTGCAAAAAGAGGAGGGTCATAGGATAGGGACGATGACAAATTAATTTTAGACTGTTAGGACTTACTAACTTTTATCGGGGTAGACTTCCTTTGCAGGAGGTCGTCTAGGTGGGTACCCCTACCTGTTATTCTACCGCCTGAGCAGTGATGTGCAAACATTACTGTGCTTCGGTAGGAGGGCACTGTAGTTAGTGAAATTACTGGGCTAAAGAGTCTTAACATCTTATGGCTTAGAGTAAGAAGCGTTGGTGCAGTGTTCCTTGAATTTCACATCATTGTGAAATCCTAAGTAGCACTGTTCTGATTATAGGCAGCGTTATCTCTAAAAATCAGCAGAGCGTCTTGCTCGTCTTCTATTTGATCACATAAAAAAAACTTATAAATTTGTGAGTTTTTTTTTTACAAAATACATAAACGGTGAAAGTTTGTACTTCGTGAGTATGTACCGTACCTACGATTGATGCTCTTTCACGCAGAAACCATTGTACTCGTACCGATTGCGACTGCATTGTTTGATTCGGTATGCAGATTGTTAGAAATCTGGAAGAACAAATAGGCTACTATTCGTCCTTTATAGTCACAAGACTTATCAACGACTTTTTATTTAAACAAGGGAGAAAATACCTCCTTCTTATACATCTACAAATTTGTTTAGATTTATAAATTAACTAACCGTAAACCTACACAGACGAACACCTTTTGCCTTTAATAGTATTAAACTAAATATAAGCATGTTAATTTTAAATTTAACAAAACAAAGACATTCAACCTTATTTACATTACCTAACTATTATAAACAATCATTAAAATTTTATTACAACTTATAAATAAAAAACATCGTTGAGTTCATGACCTGCAGGAATTTTACCTAATAAAGCTGGCTACATTACCTGTCTGAATGACCAAACTTAGATATACGTTGGCCGAGGTAAGAGCCAGCTTTTTAGTTTTATTAATCGAGACTTATTAGTTTTATTAATCGAGACTTATCGCGTAATTACTCGTATTTTAATGTTAGAAAAGCAATGTTTTTTTTGGAAAACTAACATCAAAATAGTTACGCGATAAGTCCCGATTAGTCAAATTAATATATTGAACTCATCAAATAGCGAAAGTTAGAGTTAAACCTAATCCAATCCTTATCACGCCAGTAAGATATTTTTTAATCCATTTCGACAGCCCATCTCACGTGTGTATTCCATAGCTCTTCTCTTTTCGCACAAAGTGTAGAACCATTCAACTAATAACGAATGGAGAGTGAATTCACAACTTGTTTAATTTGCGGTGAGTGTCGCGCGACGCTTAGTCACGTAACGCCTATTACAATATTGTGGAAGGTTTTTAAACTTTTTCATTAATACATATTATGTTTGCTAAGTTTATGATGATTAGATTATTTTAAGGTATTTTAATAAGGCATAAACATTATTAAAATACCTTTAATCTATATTTCTAGCACAAAAGTTTAATTAAAGCTAGATCGGTTCAAAAAAGGATCAAGGGTTTTTTCACATTGATAAGTAACTTTTAAATATTAAAGAAAACCCTAGCATATTATAAAGAAAAAAATAGCCATGCGGTTATTTCGTATAAGATCTTGAATAATTATTATTTATTGGCAATATACACAACTATTTCAGTAAAAGTAAATAATATTTAATTATATTGGTGTATATGGAATAGAATAGAATAACTCTTTAAAGCTTACCGGGTTATAAGAAAAAAAATCGTATAAGTATTGCCATCCAACGTGGCAATGCTGCCAGCATTCTGGGCACGCTACCATCTGACGATATATTGGAGCACTTGGATTTTCTGTAGATTGGCTTGTGGCCGATCTGTGGTTAAAATAAGTGTTATTTACTTACTGCTGTAGTAGCTGTAATATTGTTTTCTTGTTTTTTCTCAATAAAGGCATTTGTCCATTATAAGAAATAGTTATAAATTAAATATCAACTTAAAATTAATCATTTAGAAGAACATTAGCTATGATTAAAGTTTCATTTCTATCCATATCTAGTATTCTCTGTTCTTCTTTATTCTATTCTGTTCGAATTAACTCACATGGTACTTACATATTGTACATTTTAACATAACACTTTAAAACTATTCTTTAAAACAACTCATATATCTGCACGTTCTTACTTAAACTGAACTTAACTCTATTTTTACACTCTTCATTTCTTTGGCGCTGCATTTCACTTAACATATTTTAAAACTTGAAAGAATACCCCATGATATAAAATGACTATTTTTAAACTTAAAAGAACCCCCGTTATAACATACTACGCACTAAGAATAAGGAACGTGGCACACTAGTTTATGGTCCCTTGTTTATGGGGCTCATATGTGGCAAGCCTAAGTTACAGCGTTTGTGGGGAAAGCATCTCTTGTAGGGAGTTAGCGGGAGATATAGGGGCCGGTGTGACTATAGCCTTAAAACTTATGTCACATGTGCAGTGTACATTTATCCTTAGGGCGGGAGAATGTACAATGAACATACGCGTATGTAGACATTGGCATTAAGGTATTGGTATTTTTTCTGTTATATCTTGTATAACAAGTGAATTAAATTAAAAATTAAAAAAAACCCCAACGCAATATGTAATTCACCATTTTGTGGTGGCAGCCATCTTGGATTTTAAATTGACTATAGTGGGTTGTATTCTACTAGTCAAGCCCTTTCATTTGATACCCATATTGAGGGGGTCGTGGAGAAAAAAAGTAATCCGCCATTTTGTAGCGGCGGCCATCTTGGACCACTCCATCAAACTTTTATTCCACCAAACATGGCTAAGAACACTCTCGACTAAGTCTACTTTCAAACAAAAAAACTAAATCAAAATCCGTTCGGGAGCTACGATGCCACAGACACACACACACACACACACACATACAGACAGACAGACAGACACGTCAAACTTATAACACCCCGCCATTTTTGCGTCGGGGGTTAAAAATAACTAGGGTTTAAATGGAAATTTTTTAAAAGAGTACAACAATTTTAATTACCTACGACATCGCAATCGTAGGCTTTGAATTTATTTTTTTCTGTGATTATATTGATCTTAAATGTTTTTTGGAACTAAACTTTGGAAGTGAGGGTATTTTACTTAAAAACGTTCGGAACCGATAAAAAATCGCTTCCAGATGGGTAGATAATAATTTGTAAGTAATAAAATGTTCTCAATACTGTTTAGAGTTAATACGTTTAATAACATAAATGCAAAGGAATGGATGTGCGAATGTTTGTTACAGCTTCACATCTGTACACATCGAGCTGATATTAAGTTTGGTATGCACAGGCTTAAACCCTAGAATAACACAATAATGGAATAAAACGGTAGACATAGCTTGTTTTTTTTCAGTGGGTACAGCAATAGTAAGTAGATATGGTAACAGCTAGTAACAGACAGAGGTATACTATAGCAACAAAAAGTTTCACCATTATTAAGTTTGGACATAATAATGCGGCGACAATTTGCCGTTTGTTGATGCGGCGCGTCTAACGAGCGCTGAACTTGTGACTTGTGAGTGTACTGTCGATTACACAAGTGTTTTTATACTAATTATATTCTGAATTTGAAATCTGTTTAAGGAGAAAGTCCTTGCGTATGACTCTCTCGCTAGCACGATATGACAAATTTTGGAATGTATTTTCGTAGAATTTACATTTTGAGAATGTCTCTCTGCAAAGATATTGACAATGTTTTTTTATTATTTTTAAAAGTATTTCCAGTTTGTTATCATAAATAACATCTTTTTTAAAGAGAAAATACATTTTGTACTTTCGAAACCTTTTACCATTGTATTTAAAAGTTTCAAGAAAAATTGGAAATACTTCCAAACATACCTATAATTATATATATATAGTACAGTGTTTACCAGGGGTAGACTTCCTTTGAAGGAGGTGGGTACCCCAACATTCTCAGTTATTCTACCACCTGAGCAGTGATGTGAAAACATTGCTAGTATTTGTAGGTGGGCACTGTAGCTAGTGAAATTACTGGACTGAGGAGTCCTAACACTTTATGACTCTCAAGTTAGAAGCGTATTGGCGCAGTGCACCCGAAACTTGGCAAAATACTGGGTAGCTCTGTACTATTTTATGGGCAGCGTTATCTCTTACCATCAGGATCGTCTCCTTACGTCGTTGTTTAAAAAATAAATCAGCTCGAGAACTACGTCACAATGCCTTCACCAACAGTTGTATTTATAACACTTTTGTGTCCATCAGTACAGCCCCATCTCATCAGTCGCCCCAATGCTTTATGTGGTCCAGTTTACAACTGTTGTTTATATTTTAATTACGCGCTGACCAATGAGGGCACACTAGTGATGTACCTCGTTGATGAGGTGGACATCATTAGTGGTGATTATTGTGTGTAATGGCTTGTCTTGAGATAAGGTTGTGCTGTGATATTTATATGGGTAGCCTTTGTTTACGATTTAAGCTTGGCGCAAACTATTGTGATTCTCACCGCAATTCAACAAATACCAAAGTGCATCTGCCTCACTTTCATACATTTTGTATGTTTTGGTATGTAGGAAGCATAAAACCTGCACAGACTGAGATTTTAACACGTTCATGGACACTTGCATTATTAAAAAAAATACAATATGACATACCAATTTCCATACAACGTCTGTAGGCGGATTGTCATATGTAATAGATTATTATAATGTCTGTTATGGCAGCAACCTATATACCTATGGCTATATACGATAACGTCTGTAGACGGAAGACATATCAAACATTTCAGAATGTGAGCACTATGACCATTACGGCCATGGACGGTACCGTCTATAGGCGGGTATCATAACAAGCAGAGCAATAGAAGTGTGATGAGACATTGTCGGTGGGGGACGGTTGGACGTCGGACGTCGATGGACGTGGTGCCACATCGAAATTATATTTTTTACGCCTAATGACGGAGTGTCCATGAACGTGTTAAGCGAATAATAGGCATAGCTAGTTATGTAATAATTTACCCAGATTTTCAAAAAGGAAGACCGAACCAAGTGTCGGGTAGAAGAGGCAATGTCCAGCTATGACTCATGAAAATTACTTCAGTATATTTTTAGTATAACTACAACTTTTTATTTGTTATAAGTTAAAAACATGCTTACCATATTGTGTAACTTTTTCTATTTACCTTTATTATCAAAGTCAACAACTCTAACTCACATTTACCCACTTTCTCTGATATAATTCAAAACTGAAGGGTTCCGTGACGAACTCCGATTAATTCAATTAACGCATAAAATAAGGAGTAATCATTGCAATAACAATATATAACTTAGATATACAGCTAATATTTACGCGATGGTAAAGTTTACCATTTTTAAAATGCATCTGGTTTTCATAGATGTTCAGAACATTTTAATCAACTCACACATGCAGTTTTAAAATGGTCTCAATGGCGACAAGTTCTAAGTGGGCAGGGACACGGAGGGTTCTCAAATAACTTATGCAAATATGACCCTTATAATCATTGTTTTAGAGACGTAATGAGAGAATTTGTGTTTTTTATTTATATTATTATGGTATGTTGTAGTTATTAGGGTTTTTAAAATTTGTAAAAGGACAGATAATTAGGTACCTACTTGGGGTCGTTTTAGAGGTTTTCACAGTGTGTAACTAAAATATTGTAATAACTACCGCTGAAAAATGAAAAGCTCGAGGCTACTGAATATATTTTCTATCAACAAATACTAGTACTGTGAACCAAGTTGGACTAATTATAATAAGTGTACCTAAGTGTGTGTGTGTGTATTTTTTTAGATTAAAATCCTATCAATATTTTTGGAGAAATTCGAGGATAAATACTCGTAATACTGCACCTTTGAAGGAACAAGGGGATATCTAAACAAATTTGCAAAAAATTAAGTAGAAATGCCTTAAAATGTCCTTTCAATTCCTTAAAATGGTTTACTTATAGTATTGCAGTTCGTTTATATTTTATGCTAGCGGATGATCGAGACGAGTTCTACACTGATGTTAAGCGATAATGCTTGTCCACAACAACAAATTAATTACATCAATGTATCTAAAACAGCCATAAACATAAAGCAAAAAATGGTAAAAAAATATTTAAACGTGTCTACAGCGGGCATGATAAATTGCCTTTTTAATCCAACACTAGCGAAGCTATGAAAGTGGGTATTTTTGTAAAATTTTAATGTAGCGCCATAAACCAGGGTTAATGAAAAACTGTTGAATAATAAACTTTACTGCCGACGTAATGAACGTCCGTCGCCGGTTAAATTACAACTGCAAATTAAACTTGGTTCTAGTTATATTTTGCTTTGTTGCTAATGAATTTATTGTTTGTTTGCGGTTAAAGGTAAGCTAGATCTTGTGAGTTTTGTTAAACCTGAAGTCACTAAATTAAACTTAAGAGTAAGGTTTAATCTTGAAATATTGAAATATTTTATTATTTTTTGAAGTACTAGGGATGCAGATCTTTACAAGAAGTGTGTGTAAAGTAAGTGATGTGTAATTAAGGGCCACGTAAACTTGCATCTGCGTAATAAATTAGATATTAAGTACCTAATAATTTTACTTACAGGTACTTATTCAAATTCCATTTTTTCCGATTTTTTTATGAAAACTTACTACTCGTAGCTTTTGAACTTAATTTTCTTTTCCACTAAACAGTCATGTTAAAATTCATTAACTCAAGATAAACAAACGCTGCACTACGCTTTGCTTTTTAATAATCGTGCTAAAATTCAATAAGTTAAGCGTAATTTTCTTCACATTCAAACCTACTTTTTCTACATAAAAACAAACAAATGACCCCCCAGTCACATGCTCACGCTAAGAAGCCGTTCTTTCATAATCTACTTCCCAGTTTAGAAGAATAACTGTGAACTTTAGGTACAAAGTTCGTGCTTCCACCTCGTAAGCCTGCATGGCCTTTTTATCAGTATGGGTACATTGATTCTGAGTACAATACTTTTGGTGCATTGTGAATTGTGTGGTGTATGTGGTAAGCGATTTTTATGAGCAGCAAATTCTAATATCCTATTTTATATTGCTTATAATTTTTTGTTTACACACCTGCTAAGATTAACCAATAGTCACCAGTTACATCTAAGATTAGCTGTCTAAACCTAAGTGTAGCTACACTTTGGAGTTTAGTTGTAACAGCTGGTAAAAAATTGTTATTTTCGTAGGTCGCAGGTAGCAAACAAGTAGACAACCTGGTATGGTTTAAGTGATTTGATAGGCCACACAGATGTATAGACAAATAATTATAATATAATATCCATCTCAATATAAACCATAAAAATCATTTTAAAAAAAAAACGATTAATCGGTACATCTACCATCGCAAAACTCAAACTTTAATCCGTCCCCAAATCAAAAATTAAAATCGTTTATTGCACCACACATAACCCTCGAACGGGCGCGTGGGCCGCTGCGACCCCAGACCAATTAATACCATGGACATAATAAGCTTATCAAAGGTAGATTCGGTTGTGGCGGTCGATTTAATGTTTATTAAGCTATTTCGAGCGAATAGGCGACGGTACGGCTTAATTGACCGCTAATTGTGTTTTGATTTCGGAGGCGATATCACTGGAATGTTGAGTGTATGTGCATAAAAGGTAATGGAGATGCTTGCTGTGATAAATTTGGGGAAATTTTATTTTGGTCATTCGTGCGTAGGAAATAGAGTTGGTTGTTTCTTGATCTGCTTCACTAATAGTAGATAATAATATATTTGACTTATGATAAGGGACATTAAAAGAAAACACGAATGTATAATATAAGAGTTGTGTCTCTGTTGTTGAACAATAAATGCTTCCGCACTTTCCGTGACAGAATAAGTTGTGGTTAAAACAATCTTTTAAATAAACAACAAACATTTCAAAGTAATTCTTTCAAAAGTGATATCGTTATACAGTTACAAACATCTATAAAAACTTTCCTTTTAGAGTGTATTTTAAAGTTATTTAAATATTATTTGAAAATCCTTCTCTGTTTTTGCGCGGACCGTTTACGAAGTGAAAGTTCATCGACAAAAAGTCATCGAGGCTATAAATCAATCAGCTAAGTAATTAAAGGGAAACAGGGAAAGTGTTGAGCAATCGAGGGTTACGGTCCGGAACATCGGCGCATTCGAGTGAGTGCGGCCACTAACTGTGCGAAAATAAATCAATATTGGAAGTTTGTGTTTTTTTTTAATATTAAATAGTAACTTTTATTTAGTGGCCTATATAATAATAATTAAAACTTTATTTTGTTATGTTCAAACGAGCATAATATGATCGCGGCTTGTGGTTGCGAACGTGTTGGCAATGATCGACACCGCGTCGGCAATATGGTGTTGCGCTCACCATCAAATGGTCACGATGCGATGTAGGTATAAAAAAGAAGTCATATGTATTATGCACTGCTTCTTCAGAAATAGAAAAGTTAAGTAGGACTAGAATTGAAACATTTGTACCCATTTTTGCGTACGATCTAGCGTATAGTCTCTTTTTACCTTCATGAATCGTGTTCCGGTATGATCTTCAGTAAAGCCAGGGATTAATTTATTTCGCCTTATAGATTTAGTCTGCTGCCATCTATGGCCACTTCGCCGCTTAAACTCACGTAAGGTTGTGGTCAAAGGCTAACCAATAATGCATAAATAAAAATAATATTTTTTCGCAAACTGAAAATTCTTGTTAATGATAGTGGAAACACCATATAATTGATGACCGCCGCCAATTGGCGCGGCTGCATGCAGACAATCTGGTATCTTTATTAATTTACCAATTTGCGAACCAAATTTGCTCGGGATGATAGCTGTTTTTATTTGCGCCACTGATTTCATATTTTTCGGCGCGAAAATATTAAATTTTCTCATTTAATACCACAAAACGTTGGGAAGTTGGTGATTATTATAAAATTTTATACCACTGAAGTGTTATTGGCACTGTATATTAATAATTCTCACTTTAGGACTTTTTTATTCAATTCAATTCTGAAATCTGCATTTTAATGATAGTGATAGTAAACTATATTTTTATTTAAAAGTAGCTGTGCCTAGCGGTTTTACCCGCTTTACTGTAGCCTGTGTATTATTCCAGAGTTTAAGCTATCTCTACACCAAATTTCAGCTCAATAGGTCCACCCGTTTAGGCGTACTACTCGCAAACTTTCGCATTTATAGTATTAGTGTAATGTGATAACACAAAACTGAATACGAACTAAGCTTTATTTGCTTTAATATAATTGAGCTAAATATTGTTTATTTTTTAAAATTCACTCCTATTTGCTTAAATCGCTTACATTAATCGATATTTAAAAAGACCATGTTTTTATGACCGATTGGCACGATTTTTACAAGTAGATATGATGACTAGCCACGTCTATAACCTACCTTAGAGTGAACTTTAAAACTGAAACTGTGAACTTTTAATATGCGTTATAATCGTTCGCCCATTCTTAAACATTATCAAAAGAATCGAAGAAAAAAAATCATTCTCTATGTAAATTTTTACTTTATTATAAAGTATTTTTATATGTAACCCGCTGTAAAACCCTCCAGAGAGTTCTAAACTCAGCACATAGTAAGCGTATTTGCTTCGCCTTGTGGTCAACACTCGTGTTATGCACTAACAGGATTATTCTAACAGTCCAACCCTTCTGCACACAAAAACTCCCTTACCGACATAGAGATGACACGATCCGGAACATTTTAGCATCCGGCAAGTTTTTTTTAAACTTTAATTTAAACATACTAATCTTTCGATAAACTGTAAATATTATTGAAACTATTTTCTGTTGTACTAATGCAATTTACTGATCATTAATGTTTGCTGTAAAAAGAACTTTTTATAAGTTTATATATATTTATTATAAAACTAGAAAATCTGTTCAAGCAAATTGTGAAACGACTAGAAACAACATCATTTTTCTTTCTTCAAATGACATTTGGAACATTTACATCATAGCCGTCACCGTCACATCAAGTAAATGACGACACTGATGTGGCCAAAGGTATCTGGATGTGGCTGTCGGCTGTACATTGATAGCCGCGTGTCTACCGCTTTTTATCATTACAATATATCAACTCGTTCTCAGCGAAGTAACAGTGACGGCACTGCAGGATAAATATATGTTAGATGCCAGTCTGATGTTGGAGAATGGTTCTCTGTTGTTTGTTTATTTGATGTGATGTCTGAGACTTCTGTCCGCCATGGAGGTTCTTGTAAAATGATAATACCAGTTGAGATGCAGTAACACTTTTATTAGAGCTCTTCACGCTTCCGATGCCACCAGAAAAGTCTCAGAAGTGAGGGCTTACCCTCTTAACATTGACTCGGATATTGTAAACAACTTTCACATTGCGACCTTGAGGAAGACTTCAGTCAACCCATAGTCAATTTAGTATTTTACACAATATTCTTTCAATATTAAAATCACTTCATTATTTCTAAATTCTTAAAACTATTTTACAATCGCATTCAATAATGTTTCTCGCCGATAAACCTCGGCTCGAACTTAATTTGTGTGTTAACAACTTTTAGGTTGCAAACTTGAGAAAGACTCGCAGAGTGCGAGGTGGACTCTTAATCAATTACAATCTTATTAACACCATAAAATGTTTACAATATTTCTAAATTCTCAAGACTATTTTTATTATCATTTTCAACAATAAATTAACTGATAATTGTTATTCCTTGAATTATTGCTTCTTATGAGCAATAATTCAATTCAATTAAAATAGTAACGGAAATAAGTCATTCAAAAATAGTTATTTTAACAAAGGCGCTAACATAAATGGTATTAAATGTCAAATAGTGACGTAATTAAAATGAGGCCTACTCTGAAAAATAGTCCCTCTAATTATAATAAAAATAAAACTGTCACATAATACGTTTTCAAATTTTACTACAGACACATTTGGAATTTTTGTGCCGGAAAGAATCTCCGGCATAAACTACACAGACTACGTCCAAACAGACCGGTAACAAATATCGAATGTTAACAGCAAAAAGCATAGGACCGGTGCAGACGTAAAACAACGAATGGCAAACGAGTGACAAACTACCTCGGGGCCGTGAGCCGGTGTTTACGTGTGTACGTAAGTATGTTCCGTTTGAAATTGTTGTATTAGCTCTGTTAACTGCTAAATAGGATGTTAACTGTGGCTGTTTAATGCTTCAGTTCTCTTAAACTGAAGCTGAAAGCTCAATGCATTTATTTACATCGTCTACTAATGATGTCAGTGCAACATCTCGAAAAAGCGAAATTCTACTCCTTTAACTTTTTGCCAAGAGTATTAAGTAGAAGGGATGACTGGAAGGGTAGTAGTAAGGTAGTAGGTACTATCATCGCAAGTGAATGATAGAGCTCTTTTACATGTTTTAAAGTATCTTCTACATATTTGCTTTTACTAACATAAATATAGGTGTTAATAAAATCTTAAATAGGCCGATTACGGTGGACTACATCATCAGGTGGAACAAGTGAAATTTAAAAAAAAACTTTTTTAAAACAAGCTTTTATTATTATTACCATAAAGTACTCGTCAAGACGAATCAAATGAGCCCAAACTCGATGGAGTTACGTCGTTTTATTACGGAGTTCCTATGACCACCTTCCAGCTCCATCATCAGATCAGCTCCATGTCATAATAATATTGCATTGTCATCCGATTTATGCATGCATACAAAATTTCAGCTAAATCGGCTCATATTTCAGTTAAAAAGCGTTATTTTTACAACAACAAAAACTGTAGGTAAAAAGTTGAGTTTGTTTTAAAAATTACACTTTTTGAGATGTCACACTGTTATCGTAAGTGGACGATTTGTATAATTAATTGTTATTATATATTAGGTTAATTGTTTTTTTGTCAGTAAAATTTAAGTGAAGTGCTAAATCTACCGTTCTCACTAGCATCTGTGAAGTATTTTTACATATCATTATTTGTTAAACTTTGTGCTGACAAAATCGAAAAATTGGTTTTTTCCAAGTAAGTATTTAAGTGAAGTGCTAAATCTACCGTTCCTACATGCATCTGTGGAGTATTTTTATCAAATTATCCAGGCAGGCTGGCGGCGCGCCAGAGAGAGCAGTTTAACCGAGCTGCGCCTATGAAACGTTGCAGACAATGCCTTTTTGTGTATTCATTGTAATTTTACGAGATATTGCCGCAATATGCCGCTACCAACTTTTCCTTCCACATTATTTGGCTTACACATGTTAATGCTTTATTTTATAAGCAATGTTTGTTTCTTATTTAACTAGCTTTTATTTATCTTGCAACTTATGAATGTATGTGTGATGTGTGTATGTCGGGTACAGATATAACTACTCAGTTTTAATGTAGTTAAAGTCAACCTAAGATAAAAAAGTCAACCAACTGATCTGTAATTTTGACGTATACCTCTAGATATGTATTTGGTTTGATACGGTGTGCATAGAAGGGTGCCACAAAGTTTTAAATGTAGCTACAAATACCTACACTGAATAAAAATTATTAGAATAGAATAGAAAACTCTTTATTGCACACACAAATAATACGCACGTAAGACGGAGGCCTATATCCAACAGTGGAAGTCTTGCAAATAATGATGATAATGGCTCAATAATCTCATATATACTTTTTCAATTTTCAAGAGAAGATCTTCTCTTCTTGGTCGTTTTCCTCATCGCTGAGGGTCGTGTCTTTATGGATTTTCTTCTGTATAGGCATATATCACTGTCCGCCATACATCCCTATCTTGGACATGTGTGTACACAAGAATAATTAAACAAAGACACGTATAGAATCTAAAACAGATTCTATTAGACACTAGTAAAAAGCTTATCTAACGCTACCGTAGTTTTAACAGAATTATCGGTTGGCTTTGAGCCGTTGGCTGAAGGCGATATAGTTCCCAACTCTGCACGTTCATTATGAAAATTTAATTTATTTTCGCTCATGTTGCCTTTGTTTGGTAAATATGTTTATTTTATTAGTAAATTGAATCGCTGTCGGAATATTTGACTATTTGTTTGTGTGTTTTAGGAAATGTGTAACGTACAGACTTTGTAGATATAAATCTTTATATCGAAAGCAAAAAATGACTACTAATTCACTGATGGCCTAAAATCGCTTTTAGACCTAAAATCAAGGATATATGCTACGTTCCCCCTTTCTACGTGACGAAGAAAAGGAAATAAAATGCGCTGGTGGGGTTTTTATACGTGAATATCACAATAGGTATATTAATTTTAGCCCCTCTCCCTCCCACCCTCTCCTTCATTCTATCTAGCTCTGCTCTAGATGCAGTTGTAAATCTGTACGAGTATTTTTTTTCTTGTACCTACCTCCGCAGTTGTGGACGGAGGCCTGTCCTACTCTATGTCCTTTCATACTAGTTCTCGCTTTTGCAACTTCTCGTACCTTCGTTCTGCGTACTAGTTCTTTCTATTATCCATCATCTTCCGTACCTCTACCCTGTGTCCGATCTGTACGAGTATGTAAACATAATACACTAAATGAACATTCATTTCTAAAATGATTTTTCATACCAAAATCGTTTATCAACCTTAGATAAAAAGAATGGATTTTAATTAGCTTCGTAGTTTGTTTCCCATCGGACTGAGGATCGAAAGAATGTTCCTGCAGTTTCTTGAAGCTGCTATGGTCTGTGGAGAACTCTAGCGCCACGCCTAGGGGTCAATCTAACCATAATAAGCGGCGATCACAATAGGCCAATCATGGCCGCAGAGATATCACAGCCTACTACAAAAAAAGTAGATTAAAAGAAAATGGGTTATCAACCAACTTTCTCACAAAAACAATCAACCCTTCGTAGTCCAAAAGCCTCTAAAAAGGCTTCAATAAATATTGCTACAAGAGATTGCAAGCACGTACGTCCCAAAGGCTAGAAAAACAATGTTCACAAGCATTTTGTATAAAAAGTCGGGCCCAAATTGATATGTTTGCTCCGGCGACGTGTACATCAAAGGTTTTGTAGTTTGTATCAATAACGGACCCTTTGCTATATGAATCATATAGCTACATACTTGAGGGATGATCTTTGGGCGATGACTTAAAATGGGAGTGAAAGCGAAAAAAAATGACTTAGGGGTTAAGGCAATTTATTTCCAAAGAGTCAAATTTTTCAGATGACAAAAGTAACAGCAGTCTTTATGGCGCTGCAAAAATGAAAGCATTATAAAAATGTCTAGATATATGTTACATGTTTTTAGATATGTATGTATCTCTGTCTGTCTGTCCGTCCGCGGCTCTACGCAGAAACTATAAGACCTAGAAAGCTGTACTGTAAATTTGCACAGGTAACGGTAATGAATAAGGCAAGAGAATGGTAAAAAAAGATTTGAATAATAATTGATTTGGAATAGGCACTTCCCATGCACGTAATATACGAAATTTCTTTCATTAAATAGGTTTTGATATGGGAATTGTAAGTCATACGAAAATGTGTGGGTATTTTTCAACGCCTAACTTTATCTTGATGAAATATTAGATAATAATATAGATTTCACTAGCTGCACCCAGCAGTTTTACTCACTGTACTATATATAGCCTATGTGTTATTCCAGGGTCTAAGCTCAAATTTCCGCTTAATCGGTCCACCCGTTTTGGCGTGAAAGAGTAACAAACATCCAGACATCTTTCACGTTTATAATATTAGTAAGATATCCGCTTGAGCCAGTATTTTAGGCCAGTCGTATAAAAAGGGTCCAATAATCAATAAGGAGTTTAATCCCACGGGCAGTGGCCGCTGCCTCATTGGACGGCACAAATTGACGGACAGAGCCTAACTAGGGGCTAACGGACGGTAGGGGAAGGTTCCAGGTGGGCTATTGTATAGCCTTCATAGTTTTTAGTGGAAACTAGTTCGCACAATTTCTTTTGTTGAACAATACGACTATACCAAATATAAATCATAAAAATCGGCCAAGTCGAGTTGGATAGTGTTCGATAATAACAAATACGGACACGATATTTTTTATGTATTAAATTTAGTTTACTTTTTCGAGATATTTTTTTATGTGGAGAAGTAAGAAGACGAGTAAGACGCTCTCTTGATGTTAAGAGATAACGCTGCCCATAATCAGTACAGAGCTATCCTGAATTTTACAAAAAGAGATAATAATTATACCTACCTATATATAGGTATTACCATTTATTATATTTTTTTCGAATTGGTCCGTAGGTAATAGTTTGTAGAGAGACGTTATGATTAGTTTTCAAGGCTATTAGGCAACAGCTATTTTATAGTCTTTTAAACCGACTCACTAATAGGAGGAAAGGAAAATTTGTTTAAAAGTCATAGAAAATCTCTACACAGAGAGAGAAAGAAATCGCTATAATAGGTGTTTTAGTTATAAATTAAAACTTTATTATTTAAAGAGAAATTAAAGAGGTCTTTTTGAAAAACGATCTATAGATCTGTGATCTGATCAATTTATTAACTTAAAAATTGTCTACTTCACCACAACAACGGACGCAAAACCCACTAAATCCATAAGAAAGTTATCCCAAAATAGGCAGCAAACTGCGCACTCGAGCGATTGGTCGTGTGGTGTCAAACAATCTCATGTGTTGTTAACCTTTAATGATATTGCCTCATATTGGATGTCCCTGAGGACGCCAGATAGGGTGTGGCCGAGTTACGGTATTGGGTATCATCCTTATGGGGATTTAAATAGGTTTCCTGATCAGGAAACTAGCGGTGAACGATTTTTTGTTAAGGTAAGTGAACGAAATTTGCACTACGCGGTCGCCATGTAAAACGAGCTGAAAAGTCTGAACACTATCTACCTTTATAAGTAACTAGCTTATACTCGCGGCTTTTCCCGCGTGGAAATCCTTTCTTTGCGGAGGTCTACGGCATAAAACGTATCTGTGTTACAAATTTCAACTCGATCCGTTTTGCGGTTTGTGCTGTGCGTTGATAGATCAGTCCATTAGTCACTCTTTCCTTTTATATATTTAGAGGTTTGATATTTAGTAAAAAAGAATAATAATACAAATGAATAATTATAGTAATTTTTAGGGTTCCGTACCTCAAAAGGAAAAAACGGAACCCTTATAGGATCACTTTGTTGTCCGTCCGTCTGTCTGTCTGTCTGTCTGTCTGTCAAGACCCTTTTTCTCAGGAACGCGTGGAGGTAACAAACTGAAATTTATAGGAAATACTAAGGTCCATTGCCTCTTCGAGCTGTGAAAATTTCAAACTTTTAGGCTAACGCAATCAAAAGATATAGTCGAATATGTCACAAATTTCAGCAAATTTTCGACATTACCAAATAAATCAAAACCTACGGGGCACTTCCCGTGAACTCAGAATCTTGAAATTTGGCACGAAGTAACTCCTTAGAGCACAGATAAAGGAAAAATTGCGAAAACCATAAATTTTTATTTGCATCATATGAAAAAAATATTTTGAATAATTTTATACCTACTACCCCTTTTCTCATGAACGCGTAGACGTATTAAATTGAAATTTATATCAAATACTTAAGTCTATAATACCTTTAAACTGTAATAAAATCAAACCTCTATGTCAACGCATTCAAAAGAAACAGCAATTTTAGTCGCAATTTTAAACTCGCAACTACTCTCAAAAAATCAAAACCTACAGGGTACTTGCCGTGAACTTAGAATCTTGAAAATTGGCACGAAGCAACTCCTTAGAGCACAGATAAAGGAAAAATTACGAAATCTGTACATTTTTAGTTACATCATATAAAAAAATATTTTTAATAATTTCATACTTACTACCTTATTTCTCATGAACGCGTAAACGTATTAAATTGAAATTCATATCAAATACTCAAGACTATAATACCTTTAAACTGTAATAAAATCAAATCTCTATCTCAACGCAATCAAAAGAAACAGCAATTTTAGCCGCAAATTTTCAAACTCACAAGTACTCGCAAGGGAATCAAAACCTTCAGTACATAATATTATACCCACTTTTCCTTAGGGTTCCGTAGAAACCCGTAGGTTTGTACGGAACCCTCGGTGCTCGAGTCCTACTCGTACTTGACCGGTTTTTTTATATCCAATGTACTAAGGTCTAACAATATTTAAAAAAAATAGCTACGCTCAGTGGCTAAAAAGTAGCTTATGTATTATTCCAGGATCTCATATCTGGTCTAAGCTGCAGGCATCATATTTGTGAAAACTCTTTATGATTAAACGGGTTAACCGATTGGGATGAAATTTATTGGGATATAAATATTATGTAACTAGATATTGGAATATCATATTATAGGCTACTTTTCAGTCGGTAAAACCGTCGGGCAAAGTTAGTTTCATATAAAGTCGTAAATAACTGATGCTTTGAAATAGCCACGCGTCTCTGCAGTTGTTTAATTAAGCCAATTTTACTTTTTTTACGACTTCATCTCAGTTTATCAAGCGTAGATGAATCTCTTCTAATTTTGTTCTCATGAATTAACTTTTTTTATTAACGACTTTTAATTATGAGCTAGAGTTACGACAGTGGCTAATTATAGGACAGATACAAAACATAATGTCAAAGCACTTTTTGTTTAAGAACTTGAAACTTAGCTCTAACATTTGCGTAAAGTGGACACACCTACAGAATTATGGGCATTACCATTTATGGCTAGGTTTGAACAGTAACTAAAATGTGTGAGCTGAGCGAGAGAAGCGAGCGTGCTTCGGCAACAGCGGGCGATGCGCCAGGTGTGACTTGTCCTCTGTAGGTTCACAATAATTCAAATATTAAATGCAAATTTTCATTATGATTACCTAACAATTACAATTGCCTGCAACGCAGAAGGTTGCGGGTTCGATTCTCGACAAATGTTTGTGTGATCCACAGGTATTTGTTTCTGGTCTGGGTGGTTTCAATATCTATTATAAGTAGGTATGTATTTACAAAAAGAAAAGTATATTCGTTACCCTAACCACCATAATACAAGCATTTAGTTGCTTAGTAGGTATGGGGTTAGGTGGCGCTGTGTGAAATGTCCTGAAATATAAAAAAAGATAAATGAACAATTTTACCTATTGCTAACAATTTGCCTCATGTTTTTAAATTACAGAAGTTATGGGCGAAAAAATTTAACACACCTAACACTAACCAACAGTGACCGGCTGTTAGGTATAGCCGGCTAAACTTGTAGCCTCAAAAATGAAAACCTAGGTGTAGCCGCACTTCGTGTTTTAACTGCATCATAATATAAATTATTATGTGACAATTCACGCGAGTTCAATATCATTTTGCATAGCTTAGCCCTTCTGGAGTATAATGAAAATGAAAATAAAGACAAACCATCTGCGTCTAGCATTAACGCCATGTTTCTGAGTCGTAAGCCTAATTGGTATGAAATACCAAAAATAAGCTCCATAAATGCTTTACGTCTCGGAACGAGTCTCGACAGATTTAACCCTCAACTGCTCGTGTCAAATCACCCACTTCATATTAGTCAAAGTGCGTCTGTCAAAGGTAACATACTTGGATAGATAGCGTAAGTTATCCTATTTTGTTTATTTGAAGTATGTGAGTACTGGTAAATACGCACATTCAACTCTGTCGTCTATTACACAATAGAACAGGACGTGAAGTCACACGTCAAATTATTGTACATTATTAATTTAAATATTAAAAGAAATACTAACGAAATACAAAACATGACTGACTGATTAGCTGATCTAATAATGCACGTCTTAATGCGCTCAAAGTATTGCATTGGGTAGAAATTTGGTATTGCTAAAACTTCTGCTAAGTTAGAGTTTAAAGACGCATATTATGTATGTTAGTAAATTAATTGAATTTTGTTATACAACAAAAAACACAAACGAATATTTACTCTTTTGATTCGAGATTCAGGAAAAACTGACACGGATTCATTGACATATTCGCAACATCTTGCTTAATATATATAATCTGTGGTCGGCGTCTTGTTAGCGCGTCACTTATCACATTTAACCCTACCCCAGGCAGTAATTGGCGACGTAAATAACTAAATAAACAAACTAAGCGTTACCTGTTACAGCTTGTTAATTGACGTTCGGTTGAAAAATGAAAACGAAGGTGCCGAGGGTTAAAATTGAGCTTTAGGATGCTGATTTTGTTTGCCCAAGTCTAATTGCGTGGTCGCTGTTTTTTGTTAAAATTTAGTATAACTTTTTTTTTTCATAGCAGTTAGATTCAATATCATTCGGGCAATTATGACTTTCAACGTTTAGTACTGACTCAGACTCAGTGAAGCCAGGGAGGGATTTATTCCGCCTTCTATGTTAAATCTGCTGCCATCTACGGCCGTATCGTTGCTCAACTTTACGTGAGATCGTGGTCAAAGGCTTAGCCATAACGATTAAAAAAAACAAAAACCTTTATGTCTTTAGTGCAGCTGTACTCTTACACTAGGTGAACTCTACGTACATGTATTAACAATATCATCAAAGTAGAATGGATATTAAAAGAAGATTCCCTATCCATACATCGATGATAGTAAAAAACATCACCATTTTACCTGGAATATCTGTCATCCAGCCAAAAAAGAACAAAAACACGTTTACTAAAGTTCTGAATCACCGTTTTTAATTTGGCGGTATTGTGTGGAAACTGCAAACGATCCTACGTGTTTCAATAGGTATACTCAGACCACTGGTTACTTAATAAAATTAGATAGACGTTCACCAAATTTTTGTGGACAGCTTGTTTAAGTGAAACTAAAGAATAATGAAGACTACGCATACATGTATTCAGAGGTTCAAAAATGTCTGCTCAATTTGTTCAGCTTTTATGGCAATAAGGAGAGACAAATTGATGCATCTAAAGATAAAGATAAAAGCATTTTATTGACAGTGTAAAAATATGTAAATCAAAAAAGATACATAAAAATAAAATTCACAGTTCAAAAAATTTACTAGCAAGTAGGATAAACTCAACACAATAGGATAAACAAACAACATAACTTTGGAAAGTGTTAAATACTACAAAATATTATTGTATAATATTATATTAAGAAGAGTGACGACAGATTGGCTAATACATAACCTTTACAATGTGTGTAAATTTAACATTTAGACTACAATAATTTAGATAAAACTTGACGTATTTGAAAGCTTATAATGGCCGTTCCATTCCTTATTTAATCCGTTAGTCAGACGGCGCGGTATTCCCTCTGCGCTCCTCGTTAGCCGTCAGCCTTATGACATTAGCGGTCTGTCAGACGGCACGTCCGACCGCTGGGGTCTCCCAGACCGCGAGCGCGTGTTCCACGGTTACGATAGAGGAAGCTATTGGAAAGTTTTCTAATGAGGAAAGTTCGCATTTCATTGGCGATGGTAGGTACTAGCGAATACAATAAAAATTTAAGTAATTGTGCACTACAATTATTTTACATGTGAAACGAATAATGAGCATAGACATGTACTGATAGGTAGGTAATTATTGATACTTAAAGTACACCTTAAGGTGGGCATAATATTTTTCTTATATTGAATATACCGGAAATAAAAAAAGATATTTTTATAGAAGAACATTCTTTTTTATAGAAGATGCAAAAAGTATTTCTTTATAAAATGGTTTTTAAAGAAAAAAAAAATTAAGCAACCACATTTTTACGTTGTTTAACAAATTTTACCTAAAAAAGTTTTGGGAATTTGTTAATTTTTTAAACTATTTTTTTGTCAATAATATAATTTTGGAAATAGTGAAAATAAATAAATTCACGTATAAAATCAACACGTAAAAAAGTCAGTGTTGTATTTATAAACCAAGACAAGCCCTTTAACCAAGGCAGCTGCAGTCTGCAGTCAGGGTCATTAGCGAAAGATCATCAGTTGTCTCATTAGAGACGACCAGCGCCAATTAGCGAGGTCCGGCAAACTGCCTTAAATCATTGCAGACGAGACTTAGGTGAGGTACACACGGGGATTTTTGTTAAATTAAGGTTTACTGTAAAATAATAGAGTCACACATAAATATTTAATTGTTATATTATTTATTTTAACAAAGGCTACTCTTCGGTGGGCAAAACAGCTAAACGCAGCTATTTAAAAAATATGTCCGTCGGGATAAACACATAATGACGTCTATTGTCGGCTATTGGCTTGTTGTATTGTGTATTGGCTATTGTTGTTTGTTTGTCTATATGGCTATTAAGGAGTTGTTTGAGAATGTTCCTTCTGCAAACAGCCTAACAATCGCACGACACAGCGTCACGAGGTGCCATCGGCCATTACGTGTATATTTTATCACATTGAAGGTTTTTATCAGGTTCTGTTTTATTTTGCACATTTTAGTTAGCCTTTAGCTTATTATCTTGCTTAATGTAATACTTTTTTATTATTTTAGGTATTAAATTATACCAGAATGCGGTTATAGTGTCCGTATGGCGACACGTCTTAGTCGTGTGTATAAAAAAATGATCGTCTAGTCATAAAAAATGTTCCTGACGCGACATTCAGAGAATGCAGTAGGTACCTACTATTATAGAGAGTAGAACTTTTTTATAGTACGTAAATAGGTCTACGTTTAACTACTTCCCACCTGATGAATCAAATAAGATGCCTAGAAAGGTATTCGTACCCTAAAGATTCCCAAGTACAAATTAGTGTACAAAAGTAAGCCAACTTTACCAATGTATAAGAATATAGTACTTAGTGATAAGATTAGATGTATTTAAATTGAAACACTACATTTTTACAAGCTTTATATTACTTTTACCTGTCTGTTGTCTGTCTGTCTGTCTGTCTGTCTGTCTGTCTGTCTGTAATCAAATCTTGCAAGTTTGATTTGACCCACTTCCCGGTTTCCAATTGAGCTGAAAATTTGCATGCGTATGTAAATCGGATGACAATGCAATATTATTATGACATGGAGCTGATCTGAGGATGGAGCTGGAAGGTGGCCATAGGAACTCTGTCATTAAACAACGCAACCCCATCGAGTTTGGGCTCATTTGATTCGTCTTGACGAGTACTATATGATGCAAGATGGTATAATGATAATTAAAGCTTGTTTTTAAAAAGTATTTTTAAAATTTCACTTGTTTCACAATATTTTGCAATGTAGCACTGTAGCTTCTAGACACAGGATCCTCACTCCTTACAATTTAATTTTTCTTTTTAATGCTGTGCAATTCAGCGCTATAGTCGCTGTATGCAGCAACCTCGTCTATCAATTAAATTTACCTCACCGATACCAGTAGATTCCTTCCAAGGTTTCATAGTAAAACAGGTGTAATTCAGCGCTGTAGTCGCTAGACTAGAGAGAGTATCCTAGTCTATTAATGAAACTTACCTTGCCAACACCAGTAGGTTCCTTCACACCGAGCCTCCGCAGTAAAGCGGGTGGCGGAGGCGGCGCGGCTCGATGCAATGCAGCGCTGTAGCCGCTGGTAGCTGCATCTTCGTCGCGACGTCTTCTTTCTCGATGGGGAGAACCGCCGGCGCATTTTGTTGAGGTTCTGTAACAAGGAAATCGAATATTTAATTTTTGGAATAAGAAAAAGAATCCTATTAATTCGATTTCTTTTTTTTATTACTCGCTTGTCTCTGTCGTAATATGTGACTTAAGTCCTTAATATTATGCGTTTCGCTGTTGTATTTTTTGTAGTCATAACACTAAGACTAACTCAACGTTGAGTGTTACTCAAGCGTATTACTCAAGAGCAGCAACGACTTAAATGCCGCGCGTACGCCAACACACAATGCGACGTGAACTGCGCGTTTTACCAGCGTTCGGCGTATGTAACTGTGAATACGCGCACAAGTTTAGCTAAAGCGTTGAGTCTTTAAAACTACAGCCTACAAGACTATTAAAAATCTATCTTCATTATATCAAACCGCTAGTTTTGTCATATTGTTAAAAAACATTAGAAATCTAAAATTTAAAATCTCTTGATAATAATATAATATATCGAAATGCCTCATACTGTTTCAACCAGCGGAGGTTTAAGTACCCATACGTCGTAACCCTAGCCCATAATGGATGTTAGAGTTAGGGCGTCAGACGTAATTGAAACTAGAAATCATTATTTATTTTGACCCGGCGCGGCGTCCGGACAGCGGCTGAAAGAAGCCGATGCGGAAATAAATGAAGTGAACGTGCCGTCTCGACTGACCTTTTTACATTTTTCAAAAATTCGACGCGCGTCAATAGCACGACGCATACGGGTGGGGTAGACGAGCGATTTCGAGGTGCCTCTACCTTGTAGTACCTACTTAGTATTCTTCGTAGTACTTAGTTTCCATGCCTATAGAAAATTTACTCATCTTCTAATTTTTATCAATATAATATAGAGATATATTATATGTGCCAACGATTTTTATTTTTTTTCTTTTGATTTTTCATTTGTTCTTGTAAATTATGATGTAAAATTTGGCAATAAATTTATTATTTTTTGCTTTATTTTATTTTACCTATTTATAGTATAAAAGAAATATTACAAAGATACTCTTTGTGTTTTTTGTTGGTTTGCAATATTGATTAATTATAATAAAAATATTCGATTCACTGCGACAGTTTTTCCAGCTAGATTTATTCTGAGACAAAAATTCAATAGGTTTTTTGTTAACCAGTGCTTCTTCTTCTTGTCGTGTCGTTTGGCTATAAGTTGTATAATGTATTGTGTGTGATGTGTGTTGTGTGATGTGATGTGATGTGACGTGACGTAACGTGACGTAACGTGACGTGATTTGTGTGTTGTTGTGTGTGTGAGATCATAACTGCTTGGACCAATGCGTCGCTACTGCTATAATATTATCACTGCTATAAAAACTTGTGTTTATCACTTAAAATGCATACTCATGTAAAAATAGAAGGCCCCAAATACTTTAAAACCGATGTAAATTCGGTATAATCGTGCAGTTTTTCACCGCTCGTGTAGGTCGCAATGCAAAGGGGGGCTGCACACGAAGTGATGGATGGCTTTTACGTGTAGCCCGACGACACCATTCCCATTTTATTTTAATGCCGTCAGCACAACGTCTCGCGAGAGCCTTCAAATTGAAAATTCTCGCACTTTCGCGTGGTATCGGAAAAATGATGAACTATTTCGTCGATAGCTTCTACTATTTTCGAATACGCGTCTGTTAGTTGTCTGAATTTACCGACTTGAAAATATTTTTATTTTTAAATGCTAATTATTGAAGAAAAAAAAACAAGGAAACTACTCTGTCTGTCTCTAAAGCTACTCTGTAGCAGTACACAACAGAACACTTACTTGTACTAACCAAAGATCTGCCACTCGTCGATCTATTGAAGATTAAAGTGCTCCAAACTATTGCAAACAAGTGCTGAACTTGAATGTCATTGATATTATTTTAATATAATCGAATAAGTGATCATAATAGATGTAAGGGCTTGAGATAGAATGACCACAACACAGCCCAATATGTTAATCTGACTGACGCTGTAAGTCTGCTTGCATTTTTCCAAATAGCCAAAGATAAAGGGTAGATAGCACGAAGACACGAGGACAGAACTATTTATCAAATGATTTTATTAGAGACTTTAAAACTGTTTGAGGACTTGAAATACAAACTAAATACGATCTTTCCTTGATTTTTTTTTCTTTTTTCACCCCAAAAACGCGTATAAAAGTAAGCCAGCCTAATATATCGAAAACATTACACCTGCCCGCATTCCCTCGTGTCGTGCGGCGGTCGCGTGCCGTCCCTACTTTATTGTGCTAAGAACTATTAACATTCCTATACGGGGAATGTTTAGATAACTTCTGTGTTTGCCTCCTTCGAGTTATGGCGCCCTGGTACCGCTGATAAACATATCACGGGAGATACATTGCTTTCAGATATCGTATTGACAGGGGTATCGATGGGGTAATGGAGATTGATAGATATATTTAGGTAATAATTTAAATAATTACTTCTGGCATTTTTCATGTAGCTCTCAGACTTAAAAGCGTAGCAGCAAATAATTGGAGCGTATAATAATAATATAAAAACAACATTAAAAAACAATGAAATTGTAGAAGCGCTGTGTAGCGCTGCCTAGAGAATTAATAACGTCCTACTCTACACAGTGTAGAGTAGGACGTTATTAATTCCCTAGGTCAAAATTGCACCGAACTATCAAATGCTAATTAGCTATACTACTGAACTCCACAATAATTATGCTACTGGTTATTAGCTATTTAAACTATGATATTATCATACATTCAGTCTCGTTCCTAAAATAATAAAAATATTTTTAATACTTTTTTTGTAGGCAGGTAATACTTTCCTAAATAAACTGTAAAGAAAATCACAGCCGAAATTGATAAAATATAAGAATACAATTTCCCTCTCTCAAAGCCTTTCAATGTTACGATATCAAACAGTTTCTGATAGAAATCTCGAATTGGAAGCAACCTTCGTAAAATTAAATCGAGATGAGGAAAAGCAAAGTCTAAGCCGGCAGCCTTCCTTCACGGTCTAAAGGGCATCCTATCAAATGTCAGCCTGGCGACCTTTCGAGGACCAAAAGCTATGAATCTGATGTAGCAAAATGTTTTCGAACCTCTATTCTTTAGTAATATATCTTCAATTTGCCGCTGACTAATGCCTATGGAGAATGAGATATGAAATTGTTCTGTGTGAAGAAATTTTGTATGATATTTTGAATGTGGAAGAAAGGATATATTAATACGGACGGTCGGTCGGACGAACAGGACGGTCTTTTTTAAGCGAATTAGTACAGTGCTATCCAGTATATTACATGTTTATATGTGTGGAAAAATTATTTTTTTTAAAATTAATTTTTAGCCTTGTTTTTCATTGTATTGTAAACATTGAATTTAAATTAATCTTGAACCGCCCAAAATACCTACGCGTTTTCAGTTACCACCATTTTCATGAAGTACTTTCATCCATAAATATAGACTTCAAGACAGGGAAAACGGTGCCAGAGAATTGTTACCGTTCTATCATTAAGAGATTGCGACGGTACATTTTGGACTCTTGAGGTTTAAGATTTTCCTTGTCCCGTTCTGCTTGTAAATAATTTAAAAGGGCTCTCACCAAGTTCTTGAAGTTCAATGAACCCTGGCAGGAAATCATTATGGAAGCGGGTAAATCACTGGGCCTCATTATTTTTAATTTGTTTTACTAAAATATAATTGTATATTTCCTATTTAGTAGGTATATTTAAAAATAGTAAATTGTAGAAATGAAACTATTACTAAATCATTAATTAATAAAAAAACATTGCTACTTCTAATAATATCACAGTAATATACACCGGTCAGGTAGATCGTCGCATCTTCGTCTTTATGACCTATTCTTAAGCCTACAAATATACACAAAACCACCTAGAAAGCACCTAGTTATAATAGAATAGAAAACTCTTTATTGTTCACACAAATACAACAATATAAACTTAGAACTAAACACAGAAAGAAGTGTTACAATTGGCTAGTTCCTAGGTTTTGAGTCTCTGCTGTCCCTATGTAGGTATGCTTACATGATCTTAGATTAAAAAGCCAATTAGATATTTAAAACTACGCAACGGCTATTGATGCGGTTTTTATAAATAGATACAGTGATTCAAGAGTACTGCCCGCGCCAAGCGTTTTGCTACGTCGTTCTTAATGAGAACTGGTCGCATTTGGAACACTTTGCCGTCATCCGTATTTCCCGAGCGGTACAACTTGGGTATCTTCAAGGCACGAGTGAATAGGTACCTTTCTAGGCATCTTACGTGATCCATCGTCGACCGCATTTTCACTTTCCATCAGGTGGGATGTGGTCAAACGTAGGCCTATTTAGTATAAAAAAAAGTTTTAAATGTATATGCATAATACCTATAGTAGAGAAACATTGAAATTTTTCTCTTAGGCGCTATGAAGCAATGTTGTCCACTAGTCACATATTAAAAAGTCGCGTGATCCATCCACTCCTTCAGTAATTAATACTAGTAAAACATTTACAGCACCGTAATGGCATTTTTTAAATTCATTAGAAGTATAAAGGCTAAATGGTGGTATGAAATGTTTTATTTACGTTCGTGATTTGAATTACTGCCGTTGATATTTGAAACGACTTTTATTTATGTTACTTTGTTTCTTTTATGATATTAAAGTTTTACCGCTAAGATTTCTAGTTACGGTAAGAATAAGATTTCGGAGTTGTATGTATTCTAGGGTATATGACAATGCATTTGTATAGATATACTATAATATCTTTCACTTATATACATATTTTTCGAGGAATAATTTCTTCTTAAAATTACACCCAACTCTTTAATTATTTCAAACACTCCATGAAAAGCTGGTTGCCTGGTACAGATCGCTCTAAGCGACAAAGCCACTTATTGCATTTTTTGTGTACCTTAATATAGTTTAATTTAGTTTTAAATCTATTGTTAACTTTCCTTATAAACTGAAGACAACAAAGGTTCAAACCATCCAAAAATGTTGGCTTCAATTTGTTGTCAAGGGTGGAAACCCTGATTATGGTGTTAGAAGTCTTTAATAATATAACCTTTACAATGTGCTAACGTGTTGCCAACCATCAAAGTAAAATGCTCATTTTGCACATGCATAATTCACATTATTACAAAGAATAGCGTACTTAAGCAGGTGTAAAAAAATACCGCCTATTAAAAAGTTGCTAACACTAAAAATGCTTTCCGAACTTCAGCACGCCATGTCAAAGTTACTAAACGCAAATATTTCGGCTTTTACACCTTTTATGTGGCAGAATTTTTTTACTACCTAAATTGTGTGGCACCCGTCCAAAGCATACAAAAAATGTAACTGGATTTGGTGCGATATTGAGCTTTACTGCGTTGTAATAAAGTTTGATATTTTTTTTGTATTTCAGCGTTAGTTTTGTTTGGGAAATTGATGATAATAAAACATGGACGGTATAGATCTAAACGTGCGTATATAAAAATATATTATGTATTCACAATAAAGCTTGATTTTCTTCTTTCAATGCAAACCTTATAGATGAGAGAGATAAGTCGTGATCGATGTCGAAGGAACCGTTTGGTTTATGGTCACACTTTGTGCACATTTTTGATACAAGTGCCACGTAGAAGTACACCTACACATTATGTTTATTGTCTAAGGAGAAGCCTTTGCCCAGCAGACCCCTATTGCTGGGCAAAGTTCACCAAAATTCCTCCTTGTATTCTCAAAAGAAGTATTCTTGTTATTAACCAAACATGCTTACACATTGGCTACGGCGGCGTTTTAAAAACGATTCAAGGGGCCTGATATTAATTTTGTATGGATAAATCCCTAGACAAAACACAACGTGTGTGCGCGTCAGCATACTCGTTTCGACCTTAAAAACACAACTGTTGTGCTTTCCGCACTCAATGAGCCACAAAAAAAAAGCCTTTATTGGGACACAGTTTTTGTACACCAATGTAATACAACACTTACATATGTTATATGTAGGTACAAGTAATTCCTATACCCTATTTAATGATCTCACTGTCCATTAATTTAATATCCTTAATACAAAAGTTCTGAAAGTAGTCGATTATTGCGTACCAGGCATCCATACAAGGCATTAATAAAGAGTTGGGCCGTCCCTTTGTGTACAAAACTCTTCATTAGAGAGATCACAGCATTGTTGTCGGGCGAACCTTTTGTGGACGAATCACGGCCTTTTCTGGAGCGGGGGATGTAGGTTGAAAGAGATTTGTGGTTAAGGTTTTGTATTAGAGGCGAACTAATGTATGAAAATGCTATTGAACTTGAAATTTCTTATATCAATGGCTTTTTAGTGGAACTGCTGAGAGCACCAAATATAAAGATACTATACACCCAAAGACAAATAAAATATAAATCCTTAAAAACTCTAACGCAAAAACAAAGTCAAGACCCATTATGCGTCTTAATTTCTAGGGCAGCTAACAAAAGAGCTTATAAGTTTAAAACGAAACGTTAAGATGAAACTTGAAACATAACTTCTAAGAATGACCGCTAGGAAACCTCTTTCAAAAACACAAAACCGTATTCACATCGGTATGAGAGCTACTGCTGTGCCACGGACACACACACACACACTTATAGAGCGATCAAACTTATAAAACCCTTCTATTTTTGCGTAACAACATACCTACTTTACTAAACTCAGATCTACCAAAAATTTTCACATAAATCTGACGAACCGTATCGGAGGAGTTCAATAAGAAACACTTTGATGTGAGATTTATATTAAATACCATTTACCATTACAAAACCGCTTAACTCTCACGTCTTAAACAATGATAATAGCAGTGGAAACTCCTAAACATTATCCGTATGATGTTGGTATTGTTTCCCCGATGGAAAAGTTTCGTGAAGGGTGACTGCAACTGCTATATTTCTATCTTAACAGCAATTATTTTGCACTTTGTTGCCTCGCGTGTGATTCGTCATAGTTAACGTTTGTAATGAGATAATGGGTGAAAACGTATCATGCGTCGTTAATAATTGTTTACTTAGTAAAGTAAATTTAATGACATTAAATTTAATCAAAAGTAATTATATAGAATTACATATATCTAATCTTCAAACTAGTTAAAATGGCTTCTCCCGGACAGTAGAAGTACTAAGTGCTCATAAATTTCATGGTTTTTTTTTGTTTTATACACAAGTATCAAAGTGTTGTTGCCTATGTGTTGTCGGTTAAGCAGGATGGTAATCCTACATTCTAATATTATATTGTAAAAATATTTTATACTTAGATTTTTTGTATTGTACGTCGTACTTCTTCAGATTCAAAATAATCCAATAGAGCAGGTATGAATAAAAATCAAATATCTCACATCAAACAACAATCCCTACAATTTCCATACGTAACCCTCCACTGCTTGCTCCGGGTAATTTATACCCACAATATTTCCACTCTCAACTTAGCTTTGACATTTATAAAATACGTATAGTAATCTGCTCTCGCCCCCAATGCGACCTTGCGAGGTCATAAAGAGGCATTTCCTACATATTTACGGTAAGTTTCGTACTTACGAGATTTTTTCGTCGTTTTATTTTTATTCTCACACTTTTAGAAACGTGTGCTGGTGATTTATTTTCAGTTTTGTGAATAATGTGATTTTTGTATTAAAAGACGTTACTATATTAAGTTATTTATTATGGTAAAAGTTTATTGTGTACCTATGTAAAAGTTTGGCAATACAGGTTATTATACTGTAGGAAAAAAACTTAACCTGGCAGTTTTGTCCTCCTAGAGGATGCCTACATCTCATTATCAATCTTTGTGCCATATTTCAACTAATTCGTTCAGTATTATGAGCTACCAATCAGTCGATCAGACACATCAGTTCTTTTTAGATGTGTCTTAATGTGAACATGTACCATGTGAGTTGACCCAAAGAAAGTTACCACTGGATCCTTAAGGCAATGGGCAATGTCAGTTTAATACAGAAAACCAAGGGGTTACTCTTATCTTTTGGTTTTTTATATATAACTTTATTTTTTACTTAAGTTCTTCTATATAAACACACATAAAAATCACATCAACATTAAAAAAAATATTAATCCATTCACAAGTCGCGACACCTATTTAAAATTTCAGCGACAACCATTACAAGAGGTTCAAAATGTTCAAAATAAAACATATGGGCCCCAGCGGATGCGCGGAATAGAAACGTCGCGAGAATATATAGCGTTACAGGAAAAGAATACAAATAATAAAAATAAATGTACAAGAGGCGTTCCCGGGTGAGGAAATGAGGAAAACCATGGGCCTGTTTCACCCCAATCGTCGAGGTAGGGTTGACGAAGCGCAATTTAAAAATGTAAATGAAATAAATCAAAATCCTCATGAAAATAACGAAGCAACATAAACTAAAGTAGGTACAAAATCATAATAACAACGCTTCTTCCGAATTGTCAATATATGTACATGGCTCTATGAAACACGAATTCATTGACGAACTTAATGAAGAGGGAAATCATTTCCTCTGGATTCACCTAAACAAGTTTTCGTTGGACATTGGCGCAGTATATAAACAACCTTCAAGTAACCCAAGTAATTTTATAGAAATGTATGACAGACAGATTGAGAAAAAGAAAAGAGCTTTGGTTTTTGGTGACCTAAATATTGATTTGTTAAAACAAGAAAATACAGTGAAAGACTATAAAGACTTATTAAAAGAAAATGGATTTAGAATTTTAAACAAAATCGATAAAAACCACTGTACAAGAGAGACGAATACTACAAAAACGTTGATAGACCACGTTAGCTCTAACTTAAAAGATAATACCTACTACATGACTATAATCGATAGTGCCCTGTCAGATCACAAACAAATATATTTTGAATTGGAACAAAATAAACCAGATAAAACACTAACGCGACTGAAATATGAAGCGATTAACTATGAGAAACTTCATAAAACTGTTGAGAATGCACTTATCTATCAAAAATGCTTAGTCGACGAATATGCGAAATTAGAAGCGTTACTTTTAGAAGCCATTGCTAAAAACCGGACAGTAAAGACCAAAATACAAAATCCACCAAAAACAGACTGGATCAATAAGAACTTGATTTCATCCATCAATAAGCGGAACATTCTATGGCAAGATTTAAAAAAGACACCTACAGACGAAATACTAAAAGAAGAATATATACAACAACAGAAACAAACGCAAACAGACATACAGACCGCTAAAAATAAATATTATCACAAATCATTTAAAGCATGTACAAAAAACCCTTCTAAAATGTGGCAACTAATTAATAACTTATCAAACAATAAAATAAAAAGCAACAAAATTCCATCTAAAATAAATGGCCCGAAAGGTCAACCATTAACTGATCTAAAAGAAATTTGCGAATCATTTAACTTTTTCTTCTCGAACATAGGCGCAGAACTTGCTAATAAAATTCCTAAATTATATAATCACGAACTAACAGAAACACTAAAAACAAATACAAATTTTAATGGTCCAATATTATCGACACTAAAGACTACTACTGTAGACGAAGTTGCTAAAATAATAGATAACTTAAACACTAACACTAGCACAGGACAAGACGGTATTAGTACAAAAGTTTTGAAATGTCTTAAGACACTCATTATTGAAAATTTAACAAAATGCATCAACAAATGTTTAAATGATGGTGAGTTTCCGAACTCATTAAAAATTGCAAAAGTTAGTCCTATTTTCAAGGCAGGTAGTAAAACAGAACCGGGAAATTACAGACCCATATCAGTCCTTCCTACCATATCAAAGATCTATGAAAAAATTCTACATAATCGGCTCAGTGAATACCTTGGGTCTATAAATTTCCTATTTGAAAAACAATACGGCTTCAGAACTAAATCAAACACCTTAGCTGCGACTATGGACTTAGTGACGTCTATAAAAAATAATATTGATGAAAAAAGGATAACCCTAGGGGTATTTATTGACCTTAAAAAGGCTTTTGACACGGTGAGCCATGATCTACTCCTACTTAAATTAAAAAATATAGGTATTACCGGTACAGCTTACAAAATATTTAGGTCTTACATAAATAATCGACAACAAGTTGTGAAACTGGGTGATTGTCTAAGTCAACCCCAAAATATAACCTGCGGAGTTCCCCAAGGTTCAATCCTAGGGCCTCTATTGTTCTTAGTTTATATTAATAGCATTCATGAAATTGGTCTGAAGGGCGATATTACCTTATATGCCGACGATACTAGCGTTTTTTACTCGGGTTATTCAATTAAATCTATAACAGAACAAGCACAACAAGATCTGGATCTTATACATACCTGGCTACAAGCAAATTTACTTACTATAAATACATCCAAAACAAATTACATCATTTTTTCTGCAAAGAATAAGGTAATTGAGCCCTTTGAACAATTAACTATTAATGGTGAGTCTATACATCAAGTAACCCAAGAAAAATACTTAGGACTAACATTAGACAGCAAATTGACATGGAAGCCACACATAGAAAAAGTTAAAGCCAAACTAACATCCCTAAGAGGTACAATACGTAATATAGTTCGATGTATTCCTAAACATGTCAAGTTCACAATCTACAATTCATTAGTGAAATCTCATCTAGACTATTTGATTGAGGTTTGGGGGACTGCCGCAATAAGTAATTTGAAAGAGTTACAAATAGCACAGAACAAACTATTAAAGACTTTATTCCATTATGACCGCCTTACACCAACTATAAAGGTGTATAAAGAAACTAACCTAATGAATCTAGTACAAATTTACAAATATAATACTTGCATCTTAATCAGGAAAATCCTAACTAAAGACATACACACAAAGATAACATTTACTAAAAAAATACAAATGCAAAAAATAATAACGCGAAGTGCAAACAATATCTGTTTAAGATTACCCAGAACGAACTACGGTAAAAGAAATCTAATGTATGAAGGTGCAAAATTATATAACACCCTACCTAAAGACATCAAACAAGCTAAATCATTCCATATTTTTAAAAAAACCTTAAAAAGTCACATTTTGGAGGATTTTTCATAATATAATATTGTATATAATAAAAATGCTAAAATATAATATGTACTTATAATATATAAAGGTAAACAATAGGTATATAGTATAAAATCTATAATATAAAACATGCTGTAATAAAACTATAAAATACTACTACTACTTAAAGAAAATATTTTAGTATTTAATTATAACGCTGTATTCTTCCGCCGTGAATCACATAGCACAGGCAAATATCGCTACTCAATATACTTACACACACGCCACATGCATATACACACATACATACACATCATTCACACCACACAAAACACATGTTTATTAAAAAAAAAAAACGCAGTATAGTATAGTCAAATATGTTATTCTCTTTTTTATGGTGGCGGCCATCTTGGATTTGCATTTTATGATAGTATGGAGTATTCCACTATTTTTGCCTTTAGAATTAAAAAAAAAAAAACACCATTTTGTTGGTGAAAAAAAAAAAAATACACAACAGACATACAAACACACATACACATAATACAGACACGTCAAACTTACAACACCCTTCGTTCAAAACATATCTAATAAGCACCAAATACCAAAACATTCACACTCTTAAAACTAATTAAAAAAAAACATATATTATATCGCTCGCTTGTCACTATGGCACAGGCCTTATTAGTAAACATGAACTATTGTAAGCATGCTTCAAAACAACAGATTTTTTGTATGTTGTTTTTGTTACCGAATTTTGTTTGACATACCCATTTCTCTACCTAATCTATGGACATACCCTCATTTAGTAAATATTAAGTTAACAAATTTGTTTATTCTAGTTTTTAAGATATTAGATTTTTAAGCGCCTGCCGGCACTATATACTAATTTAACTTGTATACCTAAATAAGTGTTTTCTCGTAAGTGAATTTGTAATTCTTTGAGAAAATAAAATCTTTAACCAGACAATATATAGCAAAAGCTTTACAGCGAGCTTTACATTTTGTGTGTTTATCCCTATCACACTAATATGTTTGTTACTTCTTCACGTCTAAACTGGTGGACCGATTGAACTGAAATTTCGTATAGAGATAGCTTAGACCCTGGAATAACATATAGGCTACTGTAAGTACAGCGGGTAAAACCACTGAGAGCAGCTAGTAGCAAATAAAACCTCAGCTCATTTCTCAATATTACCTCTATTCCTTCACAATATAACGAGAATGTCGCAAATTCCCACAGATACCTTAACACATAGACAGGGATTGAAACAATACAGATTTCGTTTCCGCGTGAGTACCCAGAGATATGAGCAAGGGGTTGGAGCGTCTGCGTTTTGTTACTGTATCCGCCTTAACAGATTTACAGGTCTGCTATATATTAACAAATATTCCTTTCTAGCAACATAATATTCGTTCGAAACAAGACCAGGATATATTTATTATTTATTTACAACAAAATAACCGTTTTGCCAAGCGGTCACAATTATTATCAGTGAAGCCAGGAATGGATTTAAAGTACCTTTAGATTATATTTTTTAGCTTATATCAGGCACTATCACTGTCAAAGAAAAATACCTTTAGTTTATAAAAAAAAATGTTTCATATGGACTAATTTGGCTTAAAAACTTATCTAAGCAACTTAAATTATATTGATTATAATATAATTCTTAGTATCTATTAGGTCAATCAATTTATTTTTAAATTACAAATATTGGATTAAAAACATTACAAAATTGATCATCGTTTCAAATTATTCGTAAACTTTAATTCAAAGATCTAATCTTCAACTCAGTTTCATATACCATTTCACTCTAGACCTCTTAAACTCAGTTTATTGTATCATTTTATCAAAATCTCTAAAACTTCTTCAATTTATGTAAAACAAATTCATCGTTCATTTCCATTTCAAGCAAAACCAGCTGTTATTTAAAGTACCATCTAAAAGGAACTCATAGACATAAGTAAGCAGTAAAATAGTGTTGAACAATGAGATATGTAGTCAGCAGCCACAGAATACTGAGCAGTGCTTTGTCGGATTGCGGTGGGCGGCAGGATTATTAACTGGCTGGTCACTGCTGGATTTGTATAAGCTTCCACTGCCATATGGAAGACTTGGGTTTCAACATGATAAAACTGAATATATTTAAATATTTAAACTGAGATAATCATTTGAGCGTTTAAAAAAATAGTTTCGAGGCACCGTAATTTCGAAAAAACGTACTTGACTTATTTTCGCAAAAACAACCTTCGCAACATCGACATACGAAAATTTATATCACTTCTATGAGGATACTTATGTACTTGTCTATTATTACCAAGCTCAAATCGCTAAATACTCGAAGATTAAATTAAAATTTGGCACAAAGAAAGAAACAGAATAACTGCGCGGCAATCCTAATAAAAACAAATCATGATACTTTGAAATAAAATAGTTCTCATTCAGGACAGTTAAATTGCTTGATAATAATACACATTATAATACAATAGCTCATAATAATGGCAACAATGAGCAGCTGAATGTAGTCAGTAGTCGTTGTAACCGCGATTTAAACAATAGCATTTCAGCTGTTACGAGCTGTCTTGATGTCATGTTTTGGCTATTATGGAAGCTCTTTACACAACTAGAGTTGGTAAATAACAGTTTTGAAATATTTTAACTTTTACGTGTATCAGTCAAATGCCTTTATTGTGAAAAACAAACTAACACTACTACAGCAGTTGAGAACACTTTTATTAACAACAGATCGGCCACAAGCCAATCTACAGAAAATCCAAGTGCTCCAAACCACTGTCAGATGGCAGAGTGCCCAGAATGCTGGCAGCATTGCCACGTTGAATGGCAATACTTATACGTTGGGCCAAATATACCCCAGCATTTTGGTCACATGTCGCCTCGACCAGTATTGTTAGTTTGTTTTTCTCAATAAAAGCATTTGCCAGTAAAAAAAAAATATGATGATGATGATGATGAAAAAATTTGACGCATCGTCACTTACCGTCTACCCCTAATGTTAGGATAAAAAATGGGTTGTGTCATTTTCAAAATGCTCAATAATTATAAACGGTATAATATGGTCGGGATAGCACCTTACTAATATTATAAACGTGAAAGTTCGTAAGAATGTATGGATGTCTGGATGTATGTTTGTTACTCTATCACGCCTAAACGGGCGGACCGATTGCGCTGAAATTTGGTATAGAGACCCTGGAATAACACATAATATTTTATAGTACAGTGGGTAAAACCGCTGGGCGCAGCTAGTAATATATATTTTAGGAAACATCTTTCTGAAGAAGGGGGCAACTATGATTTACAAGCCTTTTTAATCCACAAAGTCCTAGAAAAATAAAAGTAAAAATTCCTACAATTTCTTCCGAATAACTATCGCATCGCATCACTAAAAAGGATCGTCGAGATGTAACTTTTCAATGTAGTAAACAAAGGGAGGGTTTCTCAGAAGATCGAGTCGAAAGCGCGCATTTCTGGAACTGCTCAGTTGAACGCCACTTCAACTGTCTTGCGCTGATCGTTAACGTTTCGAGTCATTTCGTTTGTTTTACACTGAGGAGGGTCTTGTTATGATATTTTGAGAGGACTTCAGTATCCCATTAGGGATTGGGAGCAAACTATTTTTAAAATTACTTAATTTTAAGTTAGAATTGTTGTCTGTCGGTGAAAGTTTCAGTACACACTAAGTGTTAGATATTTAAGGAAATATGTTAGGTTTTTATGTTTAGGATAGATTTTTTAATATATAATCGTTTTGTAAACAAGAGACGGAGAAACAAAAAAAAAATGAATATTACATTATGTATTATTTATTCGGTCAAAGCAATTGTTGCACACAAAGCTGTTGTTCTCAAAGTTCCTTCCAACCAGGTTGTCTGTAAGAGCTGACTTAATTGGCATGCTTAAAATAATTTATTCTTATATACTGGTTATTCGATGACCTTTTTTGAAGCGTTTTAAAAATATTTGTTAAATTATTTATTTGCACAAATATAAAGAATAATTTATCTTTATGACTGAAATTTAATGTAACACTTACCCATCTCTTAAAAGTATTTCTAAAAATAGCCAAAGTCAACCCTAAAATAGTCGCACTCAAAACTTTCGCCTAAAACCGTGACATGGCCCCTCGTACCCGTTTTTATTTCTATGTGAATTTACATAATGATGTTTCTGTCGCGCTTGCTACTTGTGGTCCAGATTTACTGCGACGATTCCCGCGGGAACACAGTAGGAATTGAAAATCAGCTTCGTACGTTTTACTGTAGCTAGTGGAATGAAATAGAACATTAATAGTGCTATTCCTACATATCATCTCAGGTATTTGAATAAAGTAACATAGATATTAAATAAATAAAGTATAACTCTAGAAGATAATTATAAAATAATAGACATCAAGCTCTCTTTCAGTTAGCGCGTGCGAGACATTTTAATTCATAACTTACTTGTGTTGGTCCACCTAGAAAGTAGGTATATCGAGGTATGTACATAATATTATTAGGTTCACTTTAAAACAAACAAATAAAATAGAAAAGAACTAAAATCTCTCAAATCAAAACTCGATGTGGTTGTGTCCCATAATTACTAAGTTTTTATGACGTTTTAACTCCATCATCAGACCCTGGTTAAAATCTAACACCAAAGTACTCGTTAGGACGAATTATAAGAGCCTAAACTCGATGTGGTTGTGCCGTTTAACTACCATCATTTAAAATTCCGTCATTTGAAAAGTATTTATAATATTTCCAGCTTTAACTTCAAAGAACTAAAGAGAAATCTTGTCGCAAAAGTCCTCTTCAATGTAAAGATCCGCTCTCAAAGCTCATAATCGAAGAATCTTTATCGAGCGTGTCGCGAGGCACTGAATAAAACAAGAAGGTTAGACTCAATGGAGAATGCGCGGTGAACACCAAACTGAAGCAAGAAAAAAAAACGGAGTAAGCTAAGTAAAACCGTTTAAAAATAAACTTGCCTCATAAAAATTACAAATAAAATAATATTGTCATCAAGAACTTTACACTCAAATGGATTTTTCAGTGTGAACACCAAACTGAAGCAAGAAAAATGACGTCAGGGTTGTTTGCCATGTCACCTATTATGAGGTACAAATTAAATACAAAATACTACAAACTGAAGCAAGAAAAATGCCATCAGGGTTGTTTGCCATGTCACCTATGAGGTACAATAAATTAAAAACAAAATACTATCGTCAACCTACGTGTTTTTTAGGGATATTCTCGTATCCCTCAGGGACCCGAACCGCAGACCGAATTGACAAAAATGTATTAAATGACTTATGACATATTATTATTAAATTGATGCGAAAATGTATGAAATGGCAGTATGAGGTAAGTGAGATAGAAACAACAGTGACGTCATTTTTTTGATTTATTTTGATGTTCACATCGCAGTCTCCATTGGTCTCTTCTTCATGGAATAAAGTGAATCGCATCTGTTGCCGGCGGCCCCGCGGTAGAAACGCTGACGGTACGATTGCGACTTCCTCGTATCTGAGAATATTGCTTTCGGTTTGCTTACTGCATTTCGAAAAACATTGTAGATACTGAATCTTTGTTATTTTTGACAAGATACTAAGGTACGAATGTAAAACTATTATTTATTTTATTATTCAGGGCAAAGTCACAAGGCAAAGCCGCCAGAATAATCTAATTTTATAATGTACTTAAATGTTTATATAAATATAGATATTTCAAAACTGTACGAACTACCTGATTTCCATCTGTCACATTCAACTACCAGTTCATACGTGCTACCAAATTTGAGTAAACTTTACCTAAACTGAATTACCCTTCCTGCAACTACAGTGTACGTCCTCTAGCAAACGTGTCCGGACGGTGGGAGTACTCCTCGTATTTTGGATGTGTTTTATGTGGCATTTAGTCTACTACTATTTAGTGGTGTTATGGGAAGTACCTACTTGGTTTGGGACGATGAACTTTGTTAATGCACTGATAGTGGAGTGATGAGGTTGATTTCCATTTTATTCGTGTTATCCGGGGAGGGATTTATCCCTCCTTCTAAGTTTAACCAGCTATCTACGACCGCATCATCGCTTAAGATCGGGCGAAATTGTGGGCAAAGGTAAAAGGGGGCATCCTTTAAGGTTTCGGTATTTTGACAAAATATTAGCCATAATAGTAATTTGTCTCTTGGGTAAATACACCGCAAAGTCGTGAAAAAATAATTTGACTTTGATTATCTAAAAGCGCAGAGTTGCGTCGCTTAGATCTGCCGCGAAGATTGTATAGGTGACATGGTCCAAACAATTCATCTCTATTAGTTGTACTAAGTTTAGTTATCTCTATTAGTTGTACTGGGTAGACTTTCTTTGCAGGAGGTCGACTAGGTGGGTACCCCAACAGTGTCAGTTATTCTACCGCCTGAGCAGCGATGTTCAAACATTACTGTGCTTCGGTAGGAGGGCACTTTAGCTAGTGAAATTACTGGACTTAACATTCTTTACATCTTATGACTCTCAAGTAAGAAGCGTTGGCGCAGTGCAAGTAGAATTTTACCCTTGGGAAGCCCTGGGTAGCACTCTACTAATTATGGGCAGCGTTATCTCTAGCCATCAGGAGAGCGTCTTGCTCGTCTTCATACTGCATTGTATAAAAAACAAGTAGTTTTACCCGCAGTAGGCTACATAATATGTGTTATGAGGATCTAAGTTATCTAGTAACCAAAATATCAGCCCAATTAGTTCATCCGTTTTGCTGCAAAGCGGTAACCAGCAAATAACCATAATTTCGCATGTTTAAAATACTAGATTAGTAGGATACTACTACGTACTCTACCGGTCTTCGCTTGATAGTATTACTTATTCTGTGACGCAAGATAAGGATTCCACCTCTAAATTCAAGCAGTACTAAGCCAGTAAAGCCGAGTGCACACTATCGGCCCGTCGCGCAATAAACGCACCATTTGCATGCATTACGCATGCAGTGTTTGTACACACGTTGTTATTTGTTAGCGGCTGATAAGGGGCGGTGTTTAAATCTGTTAGTGTGCACGCTGCTTAATTATGCAATTTTACCGACTTAAAAATATGGTTTTCAATTCGACATGTGCATGGTATATTACTGGAACTTCATTTATAAAGGACAATCCTTTAAAGCTTTCATACAAATTTAGCCACCGAATTTCTGCAAAATAATGGAAAAATTATGGCAATTCTTTAAAAAAAAAAACATCGGTGTCGCCAGTAACATTGGTAGTTATGCCTATAACAGCGGTAACCGCTCACCAGCAGCAGATGACCCATCTGCTTATGCCTAACATAATCTTTATTTGCTAAATAAATAAAGTTTCCTATATTTTAGTACAAAAATCTAATTGATCAAAATGAATAGGGATGTTGACAAGGTCAAAATGTTTAAAATATAATTAGTCCGTAATTTTAATTATAAAAAAAAATATATGATACGTATTTTTCTTGCAAATAAAATAAAAAAATGGCTGAGATATAACGCTTATAAGATTTTGTGTTGGGACGCGTGACGTCACACCACTAAACAAAAATGTACTAGATTTAGTGGTGTAACTTGTAACGTCACGATCAAGCAACTTCAGTGCGTTGTATCTCCCACGTTTTCTATCAGATTTACAAATAAAAACATACGTGTCCAATATTTTTTGATAATCTTCATTATGGCCAAAAAAAAAAATTTGTCAACATCCCAATTATTCTTCACTAAAATTTCCGATAGCAAAGTTTAGCAAGCATCGTGTCATATTAATTCTATTCTCGCTCTTGTAAAGGCGGTATAATCTTGATGGAACACTCGGATAATCACGACAAATCACGCTTTAAATTGTTACGATTGGTACCTTTTGTTTGTTTACTTACTTTGGATTGTTTTGTGCACGGAAATACGACTTGTACTTTAGAAATATTTTATATGAATTCATTAGAGCATACATAAAAAAACAATTGTAATTATTAGTCGAGGTTATGACATAGGTAATTATGATATCGAATTTTCTAACAATCTAAATCTGTATTTTAAATTAAAAAAATAGCACAAAGCATTTAATGCCAGATCTTTTATGCAAGATGATAATTTCGTCTATTATAGAAATATAACACACACAAAGTTTTCCTAAATAAACTCTTAATAGTTAAACCTTAACATTTTTGCATATTCCCTTTACAAGAAATCCTAAGGGACTAAAATAATTATTTAACTTTTTAAAAATAAATAACATGAATTACTAAAGATCAAAATATTTTGTGACTACTAGTTACTCGTAAGTAAGCAGTGAATTGTAACTCAGGACTGCCATAAAACTAAATCAAAATCCGTTCATCCGTTCGGGAGCTACGATGCCACAGACAGACAGACACACACACACAGACACGTCAAACTTATAACACCACGTCGTTTTTGCGTCGGGGGTCAAAATAGTATAGAACAGTTTTATATAAATAAAGCTAATCACAGACGTCGCGACAGTCGCAGCGCTCGTGGCAAAGACAACGCATTTGCATTCCCATTAGAGCGTGACGTCACTCGCAGCAATGTTGACTCTGTCGGGCGTCAGGACTCACAGGGAGTCGGGCTGTGTCTGTACGAACGTACGAGTGCTTGTATCAATACTTGCTTGTAGGAACTTTGTATGCACAACTGGGTGTTGCAGTTTGTAATATTTTAAGGTCTGAGCTTCTAATTTATCAAGTTTTGACGTATTGATGTGAAGAGATATAATTCTTGCCTTAAAACTTCAGAAAACGAAGAAAAAGTTCTCACTTTTCAGAACAGAACTTTTCAGATTTCTTTTAAGAACTTTTTCTTCGTTTGTTTTAATGACTATAATATGTTCGTAATAATATTATTATGTTCCCCAATTTCTTAAAACTGATTTGAGAAAATTTTGTTTAAAAACTATACTTACCTACAAATTTATTGTATTGAAAGCGAGATTGAAGTTTGTTATATATTAATTATAAATTTTACTTCAGACTATCATTAAAAGAGCGCAGCTAGTTAAATAATAAAAACAATAACAAAGAACAAAGAAAAGTTTAACCCGCATTTCCACTAACACCATTTCTTCATACATCGCATCGTCTGTAACGCCGCGCCGTCAGTGAGGCGCCTAAATTCGTGTTGTGTCGCGACATTGCATTATTGAGCTAGTCGTAAATGAATTGGGATTTGCACCTAATGTATGGTACACCTACTCGTCTACGTTGTACTTGTATTTATGTTAAGTGTTTGTAGAATGCTATGGTATTATTGAATACTTAATAAGTAGAACCGTGGACGAACTAAAGTCACCGACATAGCATAATAATAGTATATTATAATAACTGTCACATAATTGTATGTATATATTATATTAAGTTACCGATTACCTGAAACAGTTTGTAATTCTCTTTTTTGTTAACGGTGTTGTAAGGCCCCCACGAGACAGGCTTGCCCTAGTGTGGGGACCACTAGATACTTTCTAAAATTATGTAAACGTGTTTTATGGATAAATAAAATATTCTTATTCTTATAGCCCAATGGATTAGCAAGTTTTTTTAGTGTAAAAATATAGCACATTTGAAACTTTGTTCGTAGTAACTTCGTAGTATTCATAAACATATTGGTCCGTATGTCAAGTGTAAATCCGGAAGCCTAGTGTTCAAGTCTCAACCCGATGCCCCCGTCGTCATCTTACTTCGTTGTATAAAAAAAAGTGGCAAAATTTTGGGAGGCTCGTAAAACTGTGGCCTCGTAGTTGTTTCCTACAATTTTTATAAATTTGTTTATAGTAAAAAAAAAATATACAAGATACAATCTTGTAGTAGGTACTTTACTTTTAATATTTTCTTGTACATAGGCACAGAACATAGGTAACCTGGTCACATCGGATACTTTTTATAATGGAAACAGGGCTCAGTAACAAAGCTCTACATTTTAATTACAGCGCAAAAACTGTTTTTCTCGGTTTCAGCCATATTGCTTCACGTAATGTATGGTTGTGAGGTTTTATTCAACCACCGTGAGCCTCTGCATATAATACATGGTTTTGAATGTGTTTTAGTGACTTTTTTTAATTCTAGAGATCGTGTTGGCACACTATTTTGGAAGCGAGTTTTTATTCATTGTAGGTTAGCCTTAGACCACGATATCGAGTGATGGTTAGCAAAGATGCCTCCGTAGATGGTAGCTGACCAAACCTAGAAGGCGGAATAAGTCCCTCCACGCGAGATTGTGTTCAAAGACTAACTTATAATGATTTTTTTTTGTGATTATTTTTTTTTAAATAATATATAGGTTAGCCTATGACCACGATCTCGCCAGACCTTAAGGGACGATGCGACCATAAACTAAACCTAGAATGCGCGATAAATCCCCCCTGGCTTCACTGAACATCATGCCGGAACACGGTCACAATGACCGCTTGGCGACACGGTTTTGTCCACGGTTTTCTGTAATTGATTTCATTTCAAGACAGTTGATGAAACCAAATTACATGTTATTTAAAACTATTTATTATCTCATTACAATTCCAAAAGATAAATGCACTCCATAAAATATCAAAGTAGCTTATCATAGAAAACGTATGTAACATTAAAGCATGAAAAATATATATGAGTTGAAAGTAAAGTTTAAAAATAAACGCCGAGCTGAGCGCCTCATTACGCCGTAATGACGGGATGAAAGATAAAACTCATGGAGCGGGGCCTATAGAAATATACTTCTAGTACAACATTGAAGAGAAGTTATCAAAATGTGTGTGGATGCATGGGGTTTAGTTTATACCAACTTCTAAAAATATTTTTCTTCTGCTATGATGACGACATGCTTGTGTTATGATGGTTAACCACCATAACACAAGCATGAAGTTACTTAGCTTGGGGTTAGGTTAGGGATGAAAATGTCCGAATGTTTCCGAAACTTTCCAGGAATACTTCCAATGTTTCCGGAAATATAGGGAAACTTTGCAGGAAACTTTCCAAAATTTCCAGATTAACACTGAATTTTTGAATGCATTTTTTTTACTACTACGGCCTTCTGGGTATATTTTTGTTTTGTTATTATACTTATCTATCTCAAAACTATAATAAATGATAGTAATTGCCATGAATATTTAATTGACGGTGGAAATATACAAAGAAAAAGTGAAAACTATGATACTGGTAACTTATGATAGCTGAACCCATCATTTTTTTTGACTTACAATTATAAAGATTATAAACAATCAAAGAGGGCATTGATACCGACTTATATAAACATAATTCATATAATTCTGTTTTAACATTAGCTCACCAGTCAGCCAGGTTACTACTGGTGAATCAGTCATTGCACTGTTTCACCCTTTACATACAGACACGTGTATATACTTTCATATGCACAAGAATAAGTCTATTTAACAAAGTAAAACAAAAATACAATGTTTTTTTGGTAATTGGTATTATTTTTCCATCAATGAACAGCGTATTTCTTTTCCTTGGTATATCAGTTAGAAATTTAATCTTATAGTCAAAATTCTTGATTGAGTATTGTAGACAGGCACTAAGCCTACTATCCTATCAGCAGTAATTTTACTTTACTTATCATTTTCATTTAAAAAATCAGATTTCTGATTTGGGGTTTATTCCCCATTGTTTCTGTCAAAATTGGAAAGTTTCATGGAAGTAATGGAAACTTTCGGAATATTTCCGGAAATTTTCATCCCTAGGTTAGGTGGCGCTGTGTGAAATGTCCTGAAATATTTATAAAATTATTTATTTATGATTGTGACTATGGTACAGCATTATTACACACACATTGTTGGTGCTGAACTGTCGCAACCGAGTTACGAACTCAAAGCGAGTCACAGTCAAATCACAATTTATGTAAATTGTGATTTGACTGTGACAGTGTAAGTCGGGTAATCTGTTCTGGTGGAGTTAAACCCCCAATTACTATTATATAAATCTCACACATTAGGAAAGCTCTTGTTTCTCAAATCTTACTAATATTATAAACGTAAAAGTTTGTAAGAATGGATGTCTGGATGTGTGTTTGTTACTCTTTCACGCTTAAACGGGTGGACCGATTGAGCTGAAATTTGGTATACAGATAGCTTAGACCCTAGAATAACACATAGGCTATAGAAAAGCGCCGGGCGCAGCTAGTAGTCTCATATGAGTCCTTGAAAAGGATATAATAATATGACATGTCACAATGCTAATCAAAAGCCATAACAAAGTCAACAGCGACAATGGAGGAATAACGCCATTAAATCACCTAATATACTTAACCACGCACTTATCCTGCTCAGTAATTATATTTACCGAAACAAAGTTTATCCCTATTAACGTCACTCGACCTAATTTCACGATTGTGGGGGACTTTCACATTGATGGTAAGAAAACTCTACGTTTCAATGGCGGGTTAAAACACGCTGATGGTGCTGGATGGTTAAAACTTTACATGATAATGAGAGAATCGTTAAAATTAAGAAAACAAAGTCTATGATTATTATTATTGGGAGATCTCAAAAGGACTTTAAGCCGCTTCGACGATTTCAGATCTTTTGTGGCAGTCCAGTTGAGTTACAATTCACCGCTAAACCCGTGGCCTCTAGGAAGTTCCAGATGTCTATGATACTGCTACATATATGTCAATGGCGGGTTATGCTGTTAAATTTTTATAATGAAAACTATTATTATATAGATTAAATTAAGATAATACTGAATGCACTATTTGCAGAGCGAGTCATTGCGAGACTATTTGAGTAAAAATTTAATAAACAAGAAAATAATTTAAAACACAAAAAAAGGTAGCACTCCGGGAGTGCCGGCAGAAGTGAAAACTTCAATATTAACGTTGTGTTTAATTATAAGTATAAAAATACTATCATTTATGAGGTAGAATACAATGTTTATTTATTGCGCTATCGTACACAAATATGACAATTTATATGTTGTTATTTATAATATTATATCGTTATTTATATATAACATAAAATTTTATCTCTCAGAAAAATCAACTTCCATTCATAATTTCGACGACTTTTACACCATCGTTATTATCAGAATCATCATCGCAAATTTTTACAACTGATACAATTGGTTTATGATAACTGAAGTAAGAAACAAACAGTTTTGATTCGAACCTATTTAAGTGTCTAATAAAAAAAATATAAAATATTAAAAAAAAATATCGGGCGCGCGCTTGTCTAAGCCCCCTGTGCCGCCTAAACAGAGCAGCACACTCAGGCACGGTAGAAAGAGTGGGAGATACTAGTTCCTCTCCCTTCCCCTCGATCTTACGCTTTTTCGATCAGCATCACGTGACCCTGACGCGAGTTTGAAAGTTTTTACCCATACAAAAAAGTGCTCAGCGCCGCTAAAGAAGTTTTCACTTCAAAAATTTTACCAGATGGTAATAAGAACCCTCCTAAATCCTAAAATAAAAATTGTGACTTATAGATAGCAACTATGTATATTTGTCATATAAAGCTCCTACTTTGTGCATGTATACTTTACGACCAAATAACTTGTTAGTAGGATGTTGAGACTCTGCTAATGCAAACACCCTTAGTTTTTAACGGGTAAAACTCCTGGCTACACATAGTTCTTCATAATAGAGAAAATGTACCAAAAAGGTAAAAAGAAACCTTTTTTCCCCCAGACCAAAACGCAACGAAACATCCACTCTAAGTTTAAAGCGTTACTTTCCGTCACTGTGAAATCTCCATTCAGAGCAACCCCTAATGTCGTGTTAATATTGAGTAAGACAATATTTTAGAGGTATTTCATTAGTTCGCTTTGAGTTCGTAACTCGGTTTTCAGCACCAAGTGGGATAAGTTTCTCAGTGGACATTTTAAGTAAGTATATAACGCTAACGCTAGCCAGCTGTAGCCGGTTCTACCCGCTAAACATTTTTCCGCTAATTATTTTTCCCCCACATGAAAAAGCAACAAAATATCCTTTCTAACTTAGCGTTACACACCGCCACTGTGAAAGCTCCATTCAGAGCAACCCCTAATGTCGTGTTACAGAGTAATTAATATTGAGTAAGACACTATTTTATTTCATTAGTAACTCGCTTTGAGTTCGTAACTCGGTTGCGACAGTTCAGCACCAAGTGAGATAAGTTTCGATGTACATACATATAAGGTTAAATGTATATGAAACTAGCTGCGACCCGCGGTTTTACTCACTAGATAATATATAAATGCTTCATTTTATTACCTATTGTTTATATTCTTTGTAGCATTTAGTACTTTATTTTTGCTAACTGTATAAGTTGGTGTGTTTCTTTTAGTATCTACCTATCTGTATTTGTATTGTCGTCGAATAAATTTTTTTTTTTCTTTCTTTCACTAATATTACAAAACCATTTTAGGTCAGTGATGATGAAGATATTGTAGGAAATAATAAGGTTTAATTTTCTACAATATTTTTTTAGCTTTGTTGCATAGCATTTATTATAAAATCTAGCTCTGTAAGTTATTTTTGTAAATTTGTTGTTTCAAAGTAGAGTTGCTTGAGAGTCTTTAAATCCAGGGTAACTTATCTTCGACCGCGTCATTACCAACAGGTGAGACTATGGTCGAATGCAACCCTATTCCTTATAAAAAAATCTATTTCATATTGGTACCTATCCTACTCATATAAATGTAGAGAGTTGGTTACCGCTTCGTGCCTAAACAGCAGACAGATTGAACTGAAATTTGGTAATAGTTCTGGATAATATGCATAATAGGTATACATAATATTATGTTCACCGGGGGTAGACTTCCTTTGCAGGAGGTCGACTAGGTGGGTACCTCAAGTTATTCTGCCGCCTGAGCAGTGATGTGCAAACATTACTGAGCTAGTGAAATTACTGGACAAGAGTCTTAACATCTTATTACTACTTTCAAGTAAGAAGCTTTGGCGCAGTGCACCCAGAGATTTACCTTTGTAAAATACTGGGTAGCACTGTACTAATTATGGACAACGTTATCTCTTAGCATCAGGAGAGCGTCTTGCTCGTCTTCTTACTTCGTTGTATAAAAAAAAATTACTTTCCAGCGGGTAAAACCTCTAAATGCAGGTAGTCAATAAAATACGACTTGTTTAATATTCACCAAAGTAAACTCATTAAAACACAATAATTCCGAACAACCAGCAGTACGCGCATGTTTGTAAGTGACAACTCGAACAAAAATTAACTACATAAATTGTTAGTGATTTATGTGTGTTTGTTGTTCGAATGCTCGATAATTTCCGATACGCCGGAGGGTTTGTATGTTGTCTATTTTGGGAATAATTAACTTTAGAATAATCACGTCTGTTTGAGTCAATTTGGGTATTTTATATTAAACTATACACGCGGGGGTTGTCAAAGAGCTATGGCAGTATCTTATGAGTTAAACATATACGAGTACACAGACACAGACAAGGTAAGAAACACAATACTTCCCTTTAAAACACAAATTACGGTAAACTTAGGTTAATGGTTAATCTTCTTCTAAATATATATAAAAAAGGTAAAAAAAGTTTTTAAGTTAAACGGTTTTATTGTAAACATGTACTAAAAGCTAAAAAATAAAATCGTGAGGCACGTCAAATATCTAAATCTCTAATGAACATTTTCTCTGACAATTGTAGATATTTGACGTGCCTCACGATTTTATTTTTTAGCTTTTAGTACATGTTTACAATAAAACCGTTTAACTTAAAAACTTTTTTTACCTTTTTTATTTTTAGGCTTTTTAGTACAATGTATTCTACTTGTCAAGCCCTTTCATTTGATACCCATATTGATGGGAATGAAAAAAAAAAGAGGTTATCCACCATTTTGTAGCGGCGGCCATCTTGGATTTTGATTTTGTATCGTGCACTGTATTCTACTTATCAAGCCCTTTCATATGATACCCATATTGCTTGGATTAAAAAAAAAACATGTTATCCGTCATTTTGTAGCGGCGGCCATCTTGGATTTACAATAATTTTGAATACACATTATTGTATTGTCACCAGAACCAAAGGCGCATACAAAATTTCAGATCAATCGGTTGACAGGAAGAGGGTCAAATTTCAATTACTAAATTTGACCCAAGAAAAAAGAAAAATGAATGAAAAAAGAATAATAAAACAAACGGAGTAAGCTAAATAAAACCGTTTAAAAAGGCAAGAGTGACTGATTATTTTTGTTGAGTTTTGATTTCGCGACGATTATTTTTGTTGAGTGTATACAGATTTTTTGTAAATAATAAATCGTGTAAATCGTGGGAACTTCGTTTCTTTTATGTATCCTTAAACAAATGACTGTCTAGATAAAAACACGACATCTTAATGAAGCCAAGAACGGGGTAACGAATACAGAATAAAAAATAATTAAAAATTTCATCAACCGAGACGTTTAACGTTTTGTGCCACAGACTGTAAAATTAAAGAAGATACCGCTCAAAAATATTAAAAATGAAGCCAAGTTCAAACAGGTTAAAGTCGGAAATTTTACGTATTAAAATTTTTTTTTCGGGAAATTCTTTCATTTTAATAGGAAGAAAGAAAGAAAGAAAGAAAGAAAAATCATTTAATCAAGCACAGAGACACAGGCACATAGAAAAGAAAAAAAGAATATATATATATATATATATATATATATATATATATATATATATATATATATATATATCTAACAAATAAAAATATATATAAATAGGATAAGAAATTCAGCAATAATCGTTAAAATTTAAAATTAGTAAAATAGGCTACAATATAAATAGACCTGCGCATTTTTACACAGCCAAATAAGAGTAAAGTTTAAAATATCGATAATAAGGAAAATAAATAAAATAAAAAAGACGTGTGGCACTCGGAGACTGCCGCGGTAAAGCTATTGCATAGCATTTTTTTTCAACTTATGCAATTATAATTATTTATTTATTTTATTAATGCAGTATTTTTTTTCCTTTGTTTTTTTTTCTTTGATATTAATTCAAGTTACACTTTGAGCGTGGTGACCGATAAAAAAACAAAAGAGACAAGCGTGATATTTCAAAAAGTCATAGTGGGGGGTGTTAGGTATTTTTCGTTACGGAATTTCTGGATTCGGTCCCCACGCTCAAGGCCCGCGATAGAAGCTATGCAATAGCTTAAAAAATTTATCACGCATAAGTTTCGAAGCATCTTTGTATTCCATTGATTAGTTTATTTTAAATTGAGCTTACTATTTTAAGATAGTTTTAGCATGGCGCGGTGTCTGATTTTATTTCTCTGTGGTATTGTTCATTGTCGGAGTTTTTCAAAGATTAATAACGGGGCAGAGATGGCGACATAAAAACCTTTGCAGTTGCAAATAATAGAGATAAAATGGACAACGAGTTAGAGCCCAGGAAATTAAAGAGTTCTAACTTTTCCTCGAGCCTTTTCATGGCAAACTTTAGAGGTCAGACGACAAAGCCCCAAAAAGGAATTTAATGGGGGTGTAACTCCGTAGTTGTACCTGGAAGGCTATATTCCGTAATATCTTCTTTTACTTGCAGTTTTAGTTAAAAGGTCCAAATGGACTGCCCATTTTTTTTATTTATTATAGGTTTGCCTCTGACTACGATATCGCGTGATGTTTAGATGGTAGCAGACTACACCTAGAAGGTGGGATAAATCCTTCCCAGGCTTCATCATGTTCATTCAGTGAACATCACGGAGGAACACGGTCATAATGACCTCTTGGAAACACGTTTACCTCCAGTGGATGGTACCTAGCCTCGGCAGAAGCTTACTACCAGTTTAAAATAGTCATCATCATCATCTCAGCCGTAGGACGTCCACTGTTGAACATCAGCCTCCCCTTTGGACTTCCATATGTACCGGTTGGAAACAACCTGTATCCAGCGTTTTCCGGCTACCTTTATAAGGTCGTCTGTTCACCTTGTGGGCGGACGTTCTACGCTGCGTTTGCTAGTCCGTGGTCTCCATTCGAACACTATTTTGACCCCATCGGCCATCCGCTCGCCGCGCTATGTGGCCTGCCCATTGCCACTTCAGCTTGGTAATCCGCTGGGCTATGTCGGTGACTTTAGTATAAAATAGTAAATAAGTGCATTTTTAGGGTTCCGTAGTCAACAAGGAACCCTTATAGTTTCGCTTTGTCCGTCCGTCCGTCCGTCCGTCCGTCCGTCCGTCTGTCTGTCCGCGGCATTGCGGAGAAACTATAAGTCCTAGAAAAGTGTAATTTTGTATACAGGTAAGTAATAATAAGGGTAAGAGAACGGTGACAAAAAATAATTTTTAATTAATTAATTTAGGCTACCTCCCGTACACGTAAGATGGGGATGATTTTTTTTTTTCTGGCTGATACCATCGTGTGGGTTATCGTTGAATAGGTATTTTAAAATGAAGGACGGCTTGCTAAGAAACTTTTTCGATTTCATGTTCTGTTTGAAAGATATTCAAGTTTTTAAAAAAAAATTGAGCGTCCCCCCCCCCTCTAAAATCTGAACTACTAGCTTTAAAATTCTGAAAAAAATCAGAGGTATGCTTTCAACCATGAACTTTCCAGGAAAACTATAGCGGTTAAGATAAAATTATTAGTTTCGGTAAAATCAGCAAAATAAGAATACCTAAAGCTAACCTAGCCTATAGTTTATTAATGCATAACTAGATGGCGCTAGTAGTAAAATTAGATCGCGCAAGCGAATTGTTCATGGTTAGTATTGTTTACGAGTTATAGCTATCACAAATAAATCACCATATTACAGTGTTACTTAGCTCATAATTTCTAACTTAAGTTTTTTTATTATAATTTGATATAGCATGGTCAAGGCTACTTGTGTGAATGATCCGGATATATTTTTTTTAATTTGCGGAGAATATTATGCTTAAAGAATTCCGTTTGAATGTGACAACGTTCATAATTTAGGCTTACAAAAATTACTTTGGATACTCCCTGGAAATTAACGACAAGCCTTGGGTTCCCCAAAAGTTTGAGTATCTACGTTTGTGGACAAATTAGAAAATAAATAGATTTTGGTACGAAACCGCTATAATGTGGAAAGGACTCGAGAACCATCACGATGACTTATTTTTGCTTAGTGTAAACATAAAACTATTGTTTTGATTTTATTAAAAATTAAGTATGCGGAACATAACTGGCTCATAATGTGTTCATTTAAAAATGGTTTACTTTGTTTTAGGCCAATGGTGGTTATATTTTTTTTTTTGTAAAGTAAGTATTATTTGGACTTTTCGCACGTTCAATAATAAACCGGAATAAGTCAAAAATTCCCTTTTTTGGGAAATCGCAGTCAAAGTTTTTGGTCTCTACCTTGTTGATAACTTTATGATATTTTTCATGAGTGTTTGGTGTTATGTTTATTTTCTTCTTCTTAAATTGTAAACAGATATATAGAGGACATAATTTTCGTAATAAATAAATTATATTATTAAAATCAAATGAGTAATGAAGCTTTGTTTTCAAAGTTTTGACTTAATGTCGGTTTTGTAAAAAAAATTGAAATCAATCATAATTTTTTTTGCAAACTAATATTGAATCATTCAGTTTTGTATTAAATAATAAAATAATTTTATTAGATTTATAATATTTATTACACTTTAATAGTAAAACATAAATAAAAATACAGAAATTCCTTTATAATGATAATAAAAAATAACTATTTATATAAAGTTTTATAATAGGTAACTGCTTTCTTTACCTAATTATGTACGTCTGAGTAATTATACTAAAAAATAACAATCAGTTGTAATAGGAACTTATTATAACTTAGTAATCAAATATTCTATAGTCATCACAAAATGCTGTCGAGATAGCTTTACGTAATTCTTGTGAAAACGCTGATCCTATTGAGCAAAAATTTAATACAGAGGTAGATTAAATCTCGAGAAAGGACATGGGATAGTTTTCATTCCAGAAATCTACCTTTAAAGGGGGGAAATGAGGATCAAAGTTTGTGTGGGAAATTAGTAACTACTGTTCCTATTTAGCTGAAATTTGGTATAAATATAGCTGAGTTTCGCGAAAGGGTATTATGAGATAGAATATCTCAGAAATAAGCCTTTAAGCCTCCCCCTTATTGTATGGAAGACCAAAAACTGCTTGGCTACTATTTGGGCACAGAATTTCCCGGGATATATTTTTTAGTTTTTTTATTTATGTAGTGCGGCTATGATATCACTGCGGCCATGATTGGCCTATTGTGATCGCCGCTTATTATAGTGAGAATGACCCCTAGGTGCGGCGCTAGAGTTCACCACAGACCATAGCAGTTTCTAGAAACTGCAGGATTTTCGTAAGGGTCATCTCTCTAAGCTCATTCGGACTGAGCAGGTGCTGTCCCAAAATAGAGTTTCGTTTACGCATCAGTGCTCCACACTCCCCTAGCAGATGAAGAGGCGTTTCATCTGCCTCATTGCAGAATCTGCAGGTTTGAGTGTCGCATAGCCCTAGTTTGGACTTTTGGACTTTGGACATATGCATGTTAAGGCGACAGTGTCCAGTCAGGGCTCTGGTTACGATACGTAGATTCCCCTACTTAGCGCTATGATTTGGTTGTTGAACCTGGTATCATAGGCTTTTATGAGTAGCTTTGAGTGCCTCATGCCCTGAGAGTCTTTCCACAGTTTGATTGACTCCTCAAAGCATAAGTTTACTAAGGTTTTCTGCGCTCAGCTTTTAGGTATGCCACAAAAAAGCTCAAAGCCGAATTGAGTGCCTTCTGCCCCAGCGCACGTGAGCTCATCGGCACGTTCATTGCCGTTGATTCCCGCGTGCCCCGGGACCCATCTGAGGACAACATTGTTCCTTGAGCCTAAATCATTCAGTTGCAGCATACAGTCCTCGACTAGCCTGGAAACTTACGAATCCAACGCTAGGAGGGCATCCTGGCTATCAGAGTTAATGTAAATGGTTTGGTTGCTGTAATGCTTTTGCAGGTTGATGTGCGCGCATTCAAGAATGGCGAAAATCTCTGCCTGGATAATGGAGGCGAACCTTCCCAGATTTACGCTTTTGCTACACCTGGGTCGCTCTCCATACACTCCACAGCCTACATTACCTCCCATTTTAGAGCCATCCGTGAACCAGCTCCGGCTCCCGGTTTTTCCCGGGATAGGACATAAAACAGTTCTGGTTCCAGAAACCAGTATTTAAAGGGTGCGAAATTTATGCAAGAAATCCGGTAACCGTTTAACTATTTTTTATGTAATTTGAGTTTGAGGTAGAGAGCAGATAGTTTTATTCCTGAAATCAACCCTTAAAGGGGATAAAAGGGGGTAGGAGTTTGTAAGGACAATCAATAACGGCTGAAATCTGATACAGAGATTATAATTTGATCCCGGAAAATGACAGAATAGTGTAAATTTCTAGGAATTTCAATATACTGTATGGTGGTGATGGTGGTGGTACCTTGATTTCCTGCATGGCGAGCTGGAAGCCTTATCTCCCTGTACGCTGTGCTGGATTTTATCTTCAGTTTCATTTAAAAATCTCTTAAATAATTAATATACAACATTAAATAAAAATTAAAGCCCTCAATAATTAATTTTGAGAACATTACGAGAAAATTAGAGAAAAAGTAACAAGGTCTATAACTACGTAAACACGACTTTATTTACTTACTTTTATTTCGACTGGCTTACAATTATCCGTATCAGTACATCAGCATTACCTTTTACTCATCTTAAGAAGTTTAAGGCACTACTGCTTCCTATTTGCAGACGTCATCTTGGATTAAAACTATGGAACTAGAAATTAATACAATACTATTTTATTAGAAACATAATTAAATTGACTTGAAATTTTGTAATAAACTGTATCAATTGCTAGAACACTTTTAGACTTAAAGAGAATTTAAAACGTAAACTGAATTAAACGCAAATACGATTCATTTATACTAACAGTTTCAGTATTAAAGTGATGTAAAATTAATTAATTTTCGAAGAAAACAGATAATTTAATACTTAAACGCACTAATACGCAATCTATCTTGTCTATACAATTACAAATTAATAATAAACTGCAACAAGTCTTAATAGGTCATGCTGCATTTTCTACTAAAGTGAAATAAAACCAAAACATGCAAGTTTAAAGATAAATAAACATTTTAAGTCTCACCTGCGTTAGAAAATAAACCGAATTATTTTACATTACGCCAATGTAGTAAAAAAACAACGACACTTATTTCAAATCGCGGTCGTTACAAAACTGAATCGCACGAATGAATTGTCGCGCGCTTTTGTAGAAAAGAGAGGGGTGGTCTAAAAACCAGCCATTTTGGTTTATTTTGCTTGGTGTGAAAGTGCCTACTGATTCTTTAATCGGATTTAGTGCGTTTTATTAACAAAAGTAGGAATCCTGATTTTTTGAGTTATGCCGGTTTATTATTGAACGTGCGTTTTCTCAACACGTCCAAAAACTAATGCGTCACTTTCAAAGGCTCGAATGTGACATAACCATCAAGTTACACTCTCTCCACGACCACCTAGACTATATTCATGACAATCTTGGGGTACTAAGTGAAGAATTGGGCAAGCAATTCCACCCGAACTTTTGTTCGATGAAGTAACGCTATCAAGGCTTCTGGAACGCACATATGATGGCTGAATATTGTTAGAGCATTTAGAATAGCCCTTAGAATAAGAATAGCATTTAGAATAGCTCTGCCTTCAGTTTCAGCAAGAAAATCAAATAACATAAAGAGTTTTTCAACTTAAACTTAAATTAATTAGGATCATCTCTACATTGACCACCCACAAGGTGGACAGACGACCTTATAAAGGTCGCCGGAAGACGCTGGATGCAGGTCGCTTCCAACCGGTACATATGGAAGTCCAAAGGGGAGGCCTATGTTCAGCAGTGGACGTCTTACGGCTGAGATGATGATGATGATGATCTCTACATTTATAGCGTTTTATTACGAAAACAACATAATATGTGTCATATCTTTTTAACTAGAGCTGGTACAGAAATTTCAGTCACAAATTTGAAATCGTCGTCAAAAATCATCCAAAATGCTGTTGTGCAGTGTATTCAATCTACTAGAACTACGGAACCCTACATTGTGCGTGGCCCGACTCGCGCTTGGCCTATTTTAATATTAAAAATACGGACATTCTACACATTTAACGTACCATTTAACTGATAGGTCTATTCTAATAGCATTAAAACACGTGTTCCTTCTGATTGACTTTTCAAATCGTCAGTCATCCGTCTTCAGGACAGTTGAGAAATGGGATCCGATTTACAATCACGGCTACATTTAAAAACGTCTCTGCGACGTAAACTGATAAATCTTACATCAGATACACGCATTTTGTATGCATTGGATGGAAGATATCGCAGGTGCGTGTGTTCTGTCTTTTTGGTTTTTTCCCTTCTTTAAATTACATAATATATAGGTAAGTGTATTATGTAAAATCTAAATAACTACTAGGACTGTTAGTTTTCATAAGATTAGTATTTTCTGCTAAATTACAATAAATCTGAAATAAATGAAATAAATATTAATATATCTGCGATGCTGAGATTATTTTTGGGGCAAAAACCTCTTGAAATTATTAGCAATATTTTGTACTATATAGTAGGTACAGCTACATATGGAACTTGCAAATATAGTATTTCTATTTGAGATTGACTTTTGTTTTTTCATGTGAAATTTCGGAAGCCAAGATTAAGTTTAGATGTCAGCGCTGCTCAAACATGCACGAACCATAATATGTCATAACAACGCGATTAATTTGAAATGAACATAACCATCTGTTCTATATACTATAACAATTAAAACTCAGAAACGCAAGCCTTAATTTCCAAAAGCATTAAAATAATTAAAGCATCTAATATTATTTTTTCAATTAAAACCTGGGAAATTCCATTTTACGTCTGCTCTTACTGCGCAATTTAAGTACCTATTCCCTTAGATATAGATGACAGGAGCGAGGGGAAGCCCTCATTTACATAATGTAATCAAGCGGGTGAAACCGATGATTTGAGACGCACTTTGCCCTACTCAGGGGAACCCCCACGGAACGAGAAATAGGTCTTACTTGTCGAATGAATTTCAAATCGGGATGGGTTTCATAAAACTTGGAGCGGAAGCGCGAGTGTGACGCGCCAATTTCAATATTTCATTTTGATTTAGTAACGATATTGTAGATGTAGGAGAATTGTAAGACAATGCATATCTGTTAATTGTTAATGGAAGAGAAAGATTTGAAGTAACGCGAGTAACGAGTTGTTGCCCGTGTAAATCTAGATGGTGTTTCGTTACATGCTAACATCCTAAAATTCAATAACATCTAAACTATAAAAAAAACTTATGATTAACTACTAATATAGACAAAACGTTAGACATAATCCATTCAATAAAAATGATTCAGCGAGTGAGTTTCTTATTCATCAAATTTAGTTCGATATAAATCAACTAAGGCAGGCGCATGACCGCAAACTAAATGTTGGCCTTCATCAATAAAAGCCTAAACATTGGATTGTGCCTGTTATATAAAAAAAGGTCAAAAATTTTCTAATCAAAAACATGGAATCGAAAACAGGATGATAATACTATAATGTAGATAATAATATTACTTTTCTCTATGTGAAAACCCAAAACAAAATTGTCACCCCGAAAACAACGCGCAAACCTTTTCCGAACTAAGCTCCGAAGCACTTTCCTTAAACCGTAAAATCGTCACCCCCTTAAAGACATTGTAAGATTAGCGAAGAGGCATGTTTCTATTTAAAAATCTCATTTTCTTCCATCGATTCTACGCAGCTGGGCTTGACAACCGATATCGTTTGCCAGCCTACTTATAGCTATACCTTTACACAAACTGTTAAGCAACCACTTTATATTACTGGACTTCGAATAAGGCGATAATATCTCACCAAGCCTCGTCGCTCGTCGAACAGCCACGTTTTTGGTATTTTTCTAGGCACGTTTTCTATACTGATTCAAATAGTTGCATACAAAGTTAAATAGTCCAGTTTTGTCCTGGGCTACTTGACGAATAAATTCCCTCGCACATCGTGCAAATTATATACGCGCGTATTACCAAATTCTCATGCTTTTTGCTTTAAGCCTTGTCTCCAGCTACGTTTTTGGTTCAAACATTCAACATGAGCATGACAAAATTAAAAAAATCTCGGCGATTTTGACTTCAACAAAACATAATAATATCAATATTCATCAAACATTCAAAATGAGCAATGCTCATGAAAATATTTGAACCAAAACGTAGCTTGAGACGCGGCTGAGGTTATGTATTGTTTGAATATTTGACATTGTTATACTCGTATATACGTCGCAAGTGGTGGAAAAAGGTACCGTTGATATACCTAGTTTTTACGACAAGTAGTAAGTATACTTTAATTAAATTAATTGGATAACGTACTCGCAACTTGAAGCAAATCAATTTACTCTTCTTTAGGTTAGGACGATTCGTTCTATAGTGACATCCAAGGTTTATAGTCAATGTTGTTGAGTATTAAAATGCGGAGCTGTGAAGTCGCGCGGCCTTTATTTGAATTGGAATCGTTTTATCTGCGATCGATGGCTCGTTGTGTGCTCCGATAATATTTAGAAATCGTTTAAAACAAAAATAATCTAATTCTGAAGTATTGACTCAGTTTACATTTATTATTTATTTATTTATTCAGTTATCAAGCCTTGAAGCCTTTTTGTTCTTTTCTGTGTAAATATTATGTTTTTTCTTTTTAATTCCCAAACAATTTTAATTGACTTGAATAATCATGTTTTTTATTCAATTCGGGAGTATTTTTTTGATGATTAATTTATTGAAATGAATGAATGAATAAGTACCTCTTTACGCCAAAACTTCTGAACAAATTCTTTAGTAATTTTTTGTATAGATAGTTTAGACCTATAGTAACATATCACAATAATAATATATTTTTGCTTGTGACTAGAAGGCGTAAATGAACTAAATAATTTTATCCCTAGTCCACAATACATTTGTCTGGCGTATCTAGCTCTATGTTCACTAATGCACTTAGTTTTAAATATACCTATACAGACAAAATTATATAGAAGTCACATTAAAAAAGTAAATATCATATTTATAAAGCACGTTCAAAACATTTTTACCTCGATCCTGTCACAAGCGCCATACGTACATTCCAAATATGCTTCACATAAAGTTTCGTTACTTAAGAATATATTCCTTTGCGCTAACTTAGTTCAGGGAATTTGTTGAAAAAGTGGCTGAAACTGCCGAATAACTCGGCGACGAACGCTCGGGGCGCATTTTAACGAACCTTTGTAAGGGTGGAGGCGTACTGCTACTTTTAGTATGGTTTGAAAAAATGTCTTTTTTTTCTGTAAACAATTTGACGATCGTCGTTTATTGTTAAGGTATTATAAGATAGCCTTTATTCTATTTGTTTTATACTTGTTTATATGTACTTGCAGCTTTGCTTTCGTCTTTTTTTTTGTTTCTCGCTGCTTCTTTCTTCACCTATCGGTGTACCAAATAGAAATAGTAGTTTGAACTGTGCGTTCATGGATCAATACTTCCCAAAGTGGCTTTAGTATTTGGTGCAATTGGCGCGGAAAACAGTTTTTTTTAATAAATAAGTGCAATAATCAATTTTAAGAGTTTAATTATAAGATCTGTATCTGAATCATAAGATCTGTAATAACCTACATTTGCCGAAGTGGTTTTATTATTTGGTGCACTGGCGAGGAAAACATTTTTTTTTTAAAATAAATAAGAACAATAATAGATTTTAAGAGTTTAATTATAAGATATATGTATCTGAATTATAAGATCTGTAATAACCTACATTTGGTGGAATAAATAAATTATGAATTTATTTCAAAAAAACGCGCTTACACCATGCATATTGCACTAAAGAACATTCAGGTAGTAAATACGACTACTCGTAGGTGCAGAGATGTTTTAGCAAGAACAAGGTCGCTGCGCTGATCTCCCGGTGCATCCCACCCTTAGATCAGACGTGACGGGTTGCTATTGGGCGGCATTCATGAATGCTAATTCCTGTTCGTAGTCACAAAGTTGTGGCTTAATCCTAGCCACTAGTAACAAGGTTTCGGTGCTACGCTTCCGCGCTTCATGGGCTATATCTTTTGAAGTGTTTTTAAACACAAGTACCTATGTATTTACTACTACGTATTATATATATATATATATATATATATATATATATATATATATATATATATATATATATATATATATATAATGCAAAGCTGCTTCAGATAATACACTATTATGAAACTTAATTTCTTATGTTTTTGATTTCATAAGAATTTGAAAAAATATGTCATTAAAGCGTGATTTAAAATGTCTTTATAGCGTCCTATGTGTAAATTCTGTAAAATTTAGATAAGACGAAAAATAATTTCTGTACTTAGGTACGATGTTCATACAATTATTATAATGGTGCTTAACTGGTTCTACATCAATAAATATTAAAAGATTAATTAAGGAAGTAACAAGTAAAGTCTAAGCGAACATTCGCAGAATCTTACTAACATTATAAACGTGAAAGTTTGTAAGATTGGATGTCTTGATGTATGTTTGTTACTCTTTCACGCCTAAACGGGTGGATTGATTGAACTTAAATTTGGTATAGAGTTATCTTAGACCCTGGAACAACAAAAACCGCTGGGCGCAGCAAAATCATAAAAAAAGGAACCACATTCAACACCACCCACGAAATATTGGGAAATAAATCCCAAAATAAACATAAAATGATCTTAAACAAAAACAAAAGAGCATCGTACCTGTCCACTGAAAACTTTGAAACGAATCGGGAAAGGCACGGATTTATACGTTACCACGAAACATAATAAATCAGATTTCAAAGGAGAAGCGGTCCCCGTCAAAATGGGAAGATAAAAAATTGCATCCGACTGAAGTCGGCCCGAGAGCGATGTATCAATCATGCTGAGATTGAATCACGTATGACCCTAGCAAGGGTGACTTACTAACTTGATCCGACTTGGCCGACAATATTACATATTTGGGAAGAGTTTGCTAAATATAGCGCAATATTTATGAGAAGAGATATATTGTTACTTTATGAGAGTCTTGACCAAAATACTGAAATACATCGGCATATTTACAATATTACAAATAATATAAAAGGCACACTGCTACGCGTAGGTCCTTTTAGGGAATACTGTGGTAAAAGATGCATTTATTAGGGACTAGCTTATGCTCGCAGTTTTGTCCGCATGGCAAAACCCTTTCTTAGCGGAGGTCTACGTCATAAAACCTACCTGTTTTCCAAATTTTAACCCAATCCATCCAGCGAATTAGGCTGTACGTTGATAGATCAGTCAGTCACTCTTTCCTTTTATATATTTAGATATATAATATAAAAGGGTTCTGTTTCAGCTCATTAGAATAGAATGGAAAACTCTTTTTTTAACCCCATTAATAAAATAGAGCTTAAAAATTACACATCACAGAAAAAAGTTATCTTATCTTTAATAGTGATCTCTTCCAGACTACCGAGCAGGGATAGAAATTAAAGCGATAGATATTAGAGATTAGAAGAGTAGGTATAGGAAAAAAAACCAAGAGTTCTATGCTCTTTTCGCACCTGGTCTCTCAGGGACGTTTCACGCTCCTAAATCCAATCGACCAATCGGATAGGTAATGGCTCATCCAAACGATCAGGTGTGTTGTTCCATACATCGGAACAAATGGCCGGACGTGATGTGACTGCCAACTCCGACCTAAATATGGCCGGCAACCTTAGATTCAAGTAAAAGAGAAGATATAGTACGCGCTTCTTAGGATTTCATAGTCAACAAGGAAGAGTTTCGCTTTGTCCATCCCTGCGCAGTTTTGCGGAAAAACTTTAAGTCTAAGGTACCTACCATACACGTCAGATGAAGATGAAATGAAATTTATTTTTTGCTGATCCCATCATGTGGAGTATCGTTGAATAGGTATTTTTAAACGAAGGACAGGTTGCTAAAAACATTTTCATTTTCGTGTCACGTTTGAGAGATATTCAAGCAAATAAGCAGACTGGCATGGCCTGATGTTGTGCAGTTACCGCCGTCTATTGACCCTTCCAATAGATGTGTTTTCAAAGCGTTGCCAACCTCTTAAAGAGTATGTATTATATACCCTTTTAAATACACTCTCGTTGCTATAGCCAAACTTGGGTCTGCTGAGTCGGAAAGTGTTGGTTGCCGCGCCGATTGTAACGGAAGTAACATTGTGTCCATGAAACTAACTGGGGCGGTCCATTTGCGAGACGCCTGTACCGTATCTTCGCGTTTTATTTTCATCTAAGCCGGCAACTAGTAACTTCTATAAAAGGCCAACTTCTGAGGAAGTTCGCCAATTCTCCGTTATTTCATTTGGGGTGGGATTACCAAGTTTTTTTTATGTGGAACTGGAGTGAAGTATGAGTGGTTTTGTGATTTTTTGGTTGATGGCTTCTTGGAAATGGTTTCTTCAAAGCAACTTACGAACATAACTACATAATAACTTATGGTTATTGCGTCCCAAAAAATAAGTCTGAATCTGAACATTAGGTGTACGTTAATGATAACTTTGAACCCAATAATTTCTTTACTGATGCCACTAACATTATAGTGTTTGTAATTCTTAAGACGCATACACACTAACCAGCAGGTACCGTACCCTTGCATGTACTGTTACAAAAAACATAGTGAGCGAGATTCGCAAACTTACTGGCGAGTATCCGGCTTATAGGTTACGGTAATAGCTCAACATCAGGCGGCTCGACTGTGTGTTTGTCTCTGACACAAAAAAATCCCAACTGCAGTTTTTTCTTCCCTAAAGCTGACGACAGACAGAGGCGGTACGGAGCAGTAAAGCGATCGCGATCTTCATTATGTTCCTGCCCGTGCTCGCTATAAAAAATCGAACATCACAAAAATTCCGTCCCGCACCGCGACCGCTTTCCTGCTTGTCTGTGGCGTTACCTTAAGCTTAACTAAATAATATAAAATATACTATTATCTCTAGAAAGTTTTCCTTATCCATTGTATTTTTTTCATATATTTTCGTTTTCCGCTTTTATAAAAACAAAAGTCCTGTCCACATCCTACATCTTTTTCCGCCTCCAAAATTGCGGATCGCAACCACACAATAAGAAAGCCATCTCACCTGGCGTCCGTATGAAGATGTAAGAAATGTTTAGGAAGATTTTGAAGAATGAATAACAAAGGACAGGAAAAATAGAAAACTTGAAATTGGCAAATCCCCACGTGTGGCGCCAAAACTCCGAACCGGAGTTAAAGAAAAAAAAATGTCTAGAAAGTCTTAAGATGATAGTATAATCACAAAGACTAATGACTGCGTCTCATCGATACCACAAACTCCGGCATGCCGGAACAGAGTCGGATACGAATACGAAATGCGGATATTGCGGCGCCTGCCCTTAATAGGGTTGCCTCCTTGACTAATAACATCACGTTAGATAAACTTATGGCCCTACTTTGGTCAGTATAGCGGCGCCTACCAATTGAATCCTCTGAAAATACTAAAATAAATAATTGGGGTCAATACTCCAACAGAACAAGTTTCCCTACTCACACTGTCAGAGTCAAATCACAGTTTAAATATTGTGTGGCTTACCTATATTATGTTGCAGTTTCAGGTCACCGAGATTACTACAGGGCCTGCAACATGACCTTACGACTGCCTCCTACATATCTCATAGGAAACAGCTGGGACCTACAGTTTTACATGCCTTCCGAAACACGGTAGCGTCTAGGCGAAAATCTTTGCCACACCGAGATTTGAACCTTTTAAAAATAAGCCTATGTGTCTCCCAGAGTCTAACCTATCTAACATAATACCATATTTAAATTATAAAAATCTTAAAGACTTATAAGCGTAAAGAAAATTTTAACAAACACACATCGTCAGACCAGTAATGACCGTAAAATCCTTTTAACATTTTCAATAAAAAAAGACTAGGTATATTCATGTGTTCATTTGTAATTTTCAGCTCATTCCGCCCGCGACGACGGTGCATGAAATTGCAATTCAAGGTCCTTACATCCAATTCATATGGCATATGGTATGAGGCAACCCTATTTCTGCGGCCCAGCGGAGCGCGCGCGCCGTGCCCACTTTGGACAAATCTCTTCGCATTCGGACCACGATTATTATAGAACAATCTTAGAATAATATTGGAATTTCATCATTTGATTCGCATCTGCTGCTGGATAATACGATTATTCAGTTAATGACATTATTGCATTAAATAATAACTGGAGAGTATTTATTATTGCGTAGATCCTAGTTTTGTTATACCGGGGGTAGATTTCCTTTGCCGGAGGTCGGCTAAGTGGGTACTCAACAGTACCAGTTATTCTACCGCTTGAGCAGTGGTATATAATCATTACTGTGCTTCGTTAGGAGGGCAATGTAGCTAGGGAAATTACTAAGCTAAAAGAAGCATCTCAATCTTATAATTCTTGAGTAAGAAGCGTCGGTGCACCTAGCATTTGCCATCATTGTGATATACTGGGTGGCACTATATCGATTTTAGACAACCTTATTTCTTACCATCGGGAGAGCGTCCTGCTCTTCTTACTTCTTTGTATAAAAAATGTATCTTACCATTTAAATAAATATAAACACGTTACATCTTGACTCGTGTGCTCACGACAAAACGAAAAAGAAGATGCTGGTATCCTCTGATACTAAAGCGTTGAAGGGTTATCCTTAACATTTCATCGTGGTCCAAAATAGCCTCCTGTATTTAGTGTATATAATTACGGCGATATTGCCAGTCTATTTAAAGCAGTAACTATGACATTACGCGCATGGATGGTGCCATTAAACCAATATTTTGGTGTTACCAGTTGCCATGTGGATTTAATTAAAATAATTTGTGGTAGTTATGGGCGGTTAATTAATGCATTGTAATTTATTAGCTGCAGTTAGAGTTAAGAGGGATATTTAATTTTTGAATTATAAATAGGTGAAAGGTGAATGGGTCGTTGGCTGTTAGAAGGGGAATTTAAACTTTTATCTTTTTTACAGTTGTTTTATTGCTTTAACGGAGATATGTATATATTATTCTTATAAAATTTTGACAATGAATAGGAAAATATGATTTTTTAATTTTTACAAACAAACACTAATCAAGGGCGATTTGTTAATAAAAAAACTAAAAATACAGTTTTGTGTTATGAACAAGTTTGGCTAAACTTCCTCCAATAAGTACCTATTGAATACCTAATCTTATCTTGGTATATTGCGACTATAATGTCTGACGCTATCGCTACCATGTTCCAGCATGACAAGGAGGGATTTATCCCGCCTTTTAAGTTTAGTCTGCTTACATTTACATGCGGCCGTAAACGTCACTTAGCATTGCGCGAGATGGTCAAAGGAAAAAAAAAAGTTTATACTATCTTAAGCCCCTTTTGTTCTTACGCTTGCTTAGAAAATACTGTTAATCATAGACCTACCAGCTGTAGTTATTTAACCAGTAAGATGTCATATTTATTAGTATGTTTTGGAATACGACCGATTCGTATGTGACGCGCCAACAACAAGCCCCCGCTTATCATTCCGCTCAGATACCGCGGTCCATCCATCACGCGATGTCACACCCGATGCAAATGACGACGTTTTTCCTCCCAAACTCCAATTTTGACACGCACACGCCGCCGGCTGCGCTCGCGTGCTGAATACGAATGAGGTGTTTCGTGTGAAGATGAACTATGTAAAGGTGGTACGCATAAATTACGCGAATAGATAAGATGAAATTGACGGAAAAATAGTTTCGTATTTTGTTCATATTCGGTATTCGGTAGCTATTGGTGCCTACTGGTTGGCATGACGAATATATATAAGTACCTAAAGTAAAAGTAAATTTATTAACATAAAAAAATGCGCTTTATAGGACTTGTCGCATTTGACCTCAGAATTGATGTCGCGCTCCTGGAACGCGGTCAACAAGTGAAGGGATAGAAGAGTTGAGCGATATACATCTAGCGCTAGAGCCAACGGAGATGAAATCCAGTCATGCAGGGAGGCCATGGTTGAGCGTATGAGCTTGGCCTTAAAAGCTGTTTCCGACTGGGGAGTAGCTAATTTGGTTAAGTTTAATGCTACAAAACCCAGGCGTGTCTATTTACCGCTAAAAGGAGTCTATTCAACGAAGCTCCTTCTTTCCAAAATGTTTCTTTACCGATAACTAACCAGCTTGAGTTACTAGGAGTTACTCTCACGTCTGACCTTAATTTTGGGAGTTACATCGAATCTAAGGCTCAATTGGCTGCCAGGAAGCTGGGTATTTTGGCAAAGGTGAGGCAATACTTCACACCGGGACAGCTGCTAACGCTGTACCAAGCACAAGTCCGGTCGTGTATGGAGTACTGTTCTCATCTTTGGGATGGTACTGCTAAATACCAGCTTCAGACACTGGAGTCGATTGAGAGACGTGCCAAAAAGCTCGTAGGTGACCAAAAGCTCACGGAATCTCGGCTGCAGAGCCTTGAACACCGTTGAATGGTCGCCTCGTTATCGGTCTTCTATAGGATTCATTTTGGAGAGTGTGCGCAGGAATTACACGAACTAATTCCTCCAAGCCCATTCTACCGACGGACGTCACGGCAGACGGCAAAGCGGCATCCTTACTTAGTGGCGTTACCTACTGCCCGCACCAAGCGTTTTGCTTCGTCGTTCTTAATGAGAACTGGTCGCGTTTGGAACACTTTGCCGTCATCCGTGTTTCCCGAGCGGTACAACTTGGGTATCTTCAAGGCACGAGTGAATAGGTACCTTTCTAGGCATCTTACGTGATCCATCGTCGACCGCATTTTCACTTTCCATCAGGTGGGATGTGGTCAAACGTAGGCCTATCTCGTATAAAAAAAAAAAAGTTAATAGGCCTTTCTATAATAAAAAAAAATCCATTTACTTATTTCAAGTCATAACTCATATTTTAACACGTAAACAAAAATCAATTATTTAAAATTATATTATTATCATAATTTTACATTGTTACACTAATGGTTTAATGCACTGTGGAGATTTTGTGACAAAAATTGAGAAAATTCATCTATCATGAATTGTACCTATTCGTATGAAACTTAGCACAACTTTCCCAGTCGCACTTTAAACTACTTTTAAATTTGAGTTTAAATCAACCCTTCCGACCCATAACTCCGATAATCGCGCCATTACTCACTACCACCTATACCTATAGGTACGCTAATATTAAATCGATGGATGATCAGTTTAAAATTTGAAATATTCGCCGTCGAGAGACGGTTATGGATTTATAGTTCCCGGCTTAGGAGGTAAGTTATGATGACATTAGCGGAGGAGAAAATTATTTTATGACAAGTTTTAACCTATCTTGGTATAAACTCAGAATATTTTGTATGGAAAACTGCACAACAAACATGAGTAAATAGCTGTGAAAAATTGCTTTTACTACTACTTTAGCTTAATCCAATATAAGCCATGGTAGGCCTCAATTGTAGAGGTCGTATGGGAAAGTTGTAGTAGGTTGTGCCTACTTGGTCACAGTTGAGTGCTTCGGCGTACCCGCTGCCCCGGCATTATGGCATCCCGCAGGAACACCCCCAGGTTTTTTAGTGGATATCCCCGCCGCGTCCATCTTCGGCGGTTCCACATACCGCCCCACACCCGGCATGGGGTGATGATACGTAACGCTTTTTAACTGGGTAAAAAAAGGTTGGACCTATTTTCTACTTTCCGGGTCGGTCAGTAAGATCGTTCTGGATTCAGTCCGGATCATAGTATACACATTATTTACTTGGCAGATGACAACGCAGAAGGTTGCGGGTTCGATTCCCGCATGGGACAAATGTTTGTGTGATCCACAGGTATTTGTTTCTGGTCTGGGTGGTTTTTCAATATCTATTATAAGTATGTATTTACAAAAAAAAAGTATATAAGTATTATATCCGTTATCCGAACCACCATATTACAAGCATTAAGTTGCTTAGTTTGGGGTTAGGTGGCGCTGTGTGAAACGTCCTGAAATATTTATTTATTTATTTATTTATATCTAACAATTGTGAGGTACTTTTCCAGGGGGCCGCTGCAATACAGACCTACCAATACCAGCAACTTTTAGTTTAATCTTTTGTATGGGGGCCTAAAATAACTAACAGTCAGTAGTTTTGTCGAGCTACAAAAAAAAAATACAAATTTAGCATTTTCACCATAAGCAATTGCAGCTTCAAATAATTTGCTGTCCACCAGTATTTACCAGTCTGCATATTATTCGTTCAGTCTGTTCGCAGCCTTAATTTTAACCCAATCCATCCAGCGAATTAGGCTGTACGTTGATAGATCAGTCAGTCACTCTTTCCTTTTATATATTTAGATATATAATATAAAAGGGTTCTGTTTCAGCTCATTAGAATAGAATGGAAAACTCTTTTTTTAACCCCATTAATAAAATAGAGCTTAAAAATTACACATCACAGAAAAAAGTTATCTTATCTTTAATAGTGATCTCTTCCAGACTACCGAGCAGGGATAGAAATTAAAGCGATAGATATTAGAGATTAGAAGAGTAGGTATAGGAAAAAAAACCAAGAGTTCTATGCTCTTTTCGCACCTGGTCTCTCAGGGACGTTTCACGCTCCTAAATCCAATCGACCAATCGGATAGGTAATGGCTCATCCAAACGATCAGGTGTGTTGTTCCATACATCGGAACAAATGGCCGGACGTGATGTGACTGCCAACTCCGACCTAAATATGGCCGGCAACCTTAGATTCAAGTAAAAGAGAAGATATAGTACGCGCTTCTTAGGATTTCATAGTCAACAAGGAAGAGTTTCGCTTTGTCCATCCCTGCGCAGTTTTGCGGAAAAACTTTAAGTCTAAGGTACCTACCATACACGTCAGATGAAGATGAAATGAAATTTATTTTTTGCTGATCCCATCATGTGGAGTATCGTTGAATAGGTATTTTTAAACGAAGGACAGGTTGCTAAAAACATTTTCATTTTCGTGTCACGTTTGAGAGATATTCAAGCAAATAAGCAGACTGGCATGGCCTGATGTTGTGCAGTTACCGCCGTCTATTGACCCTTCCAATAGATGTGTTTTCAAAGCGTTGCCAACCTCTTAAAGAGTATGTATTATATACCCTTTTAAATACACTCTCGTTGCTATAGCCAAACTTGGGTCTGCTGAGTCGGAAAGTGTTGGTTGCCGCGCCGATTGTAACGGAAGTAACATTGTGTCCATGAAACTAACTGGGGCGGTCCATTTGCGAGACGCCTGTACCGTATCTTCGCGTTTTATTTTCATCTAAGCCGGCAACTAGTAACTTCTATAAAAGGCCAACTTCTGAGGAAGTTCGCCAATTCTCCGTTATTTCATTTGGGGTGGGATTACCAAGTTTTTTTTATGTGGAACTGGAGTGAAGTATGAGTGGTTTTGTGATTTTTTGGTTGATGGCTTCTTGGAAATGGTTTCTTCAAAGCAACTTACGAACATAACTACATAATAACTTATGGTTATTGCGTCCCAAAAAATAAGTCTGAATCTGAACATTAGGTGTACGTTAATGATAACTTTGAACCCAATAATTTCTTTACTGATGCCACTAACATTATAGTGTTTGTAATTCTTAAGACGCATACACACTAACCAGCAGGTACCGTACCCTTGCATGTACTGTTACAAAAAACATAGTGAGCGAGATTCGCAAACTTACTGGCGAGTATCCGGCTTATAGGTTACGGTAATAGCTCAACATCAGGCGGCTCGACTGTGTGTTTGTCTCTGACACAAAAAAATCCCAACTGCAGTTTTTTCTTCCCTAAAGCTGACGACAGACAGAGGCGGTACGGAGCAGTAAAGCGATCGCGATCTTCATTATGTTCCTGCCCGTGCTCGCTATAAAAAATCGAACATCACAAAAATTCCGTCCCGCACCGCGACCGCTTTCCTGCTTGTCTGTGGCGTTACCTTAAGCTTAACTAAATAATATAAAATATACTATTATCTCTAGAAAGTTTTCCTTATCCATTGTATTTTTTTCATATATTTTCGTTTTCCGCTTTTATAAAAACAAAAGTCCTGTCCACATCCTACATCTTTTTCCGCCTCCAAAATTGCGGATCGCAACCACACAATAAGAAAGCCATCTCACCTGGCGTCCGTATGAAGATGTAAGAAATGTTTAGGAAGATTTTGAAGAATGAATAACAAAGGACAGGAAAAATAGAAAACTTGAAATTGGCAAATCCCCACGTGTGGCGCCAAAACTCCGAACCGGAGTTAAAGAAAAAAAAATGTCTAGAAAGTCTTAAGATGATAGTATAATCACAAAGACTAATGACTGCGTCTCATCGATACCACAAACTCCGGCATGCCGGAACAGAGTCGGATACGAATACGAAATGCGGATATTGCGGCGCCTGCCCTTAATAGGGTTGCCTCCTTGACTAATAACATCACGTTAGATAAACTTATGGCCCTACTTTGGTCAGTATAGCGGCGCCTACCAATTGAATCCTCTGAAAATACTAAAATAAATAATTGGGGTCAATACTCCAACAGAACAAGTTTCCCTACTCACACTGTCAGAGTCAAATCACAGTTTAAATATTGTGTGGCTTACCTATATTATGTTGCAGTTTCAGGTCACCGAGATTACTACAGGGCCTGCAACATGACCTTACGACTGCCTCCTACATATCTCATAGGAAACAGCTGGGACCTACAGTTTTACATGCCTTCCGAAACACGGTAGCGTCTAGGCGAAAATCTTTGCCACACCGAGATTTGAACCTTTTAAAAATAAGCCTATGTGTCTCCCAGAGTCTAACCTATCTAACATAATACCATATTTAAATTATAAAAATCTTAAAGACTTATAAGCGTAAAGAAAATTTTAACAAACACACATCGTCAGACCAGTAATGACCGTAAAATCCTTTTAACATTTTCAATAAAAAAAGACTAGGTATATTCATGTGTTCATTTGTAATTTTCAGCTCATTCCGCCCGCGACGACGGTGCATGAAATTGCAATTCAAGGTCCTTACATCCAATTCATATGGCATATGGTATGAGGCAACCCTATTTCTGCGGCCCAGCGGAGCGCGCGCGCCGTGCCCACTTTGGACAAATCTCTTCGCATTCGGACCACGATTATTATAGAACAATCTTAGAATAATATTGGAATTTCATCATTTGATTCGCATCTGCTGCTGGATAATACGATTATTCAGTTAATGACATTATTGCATTAAATAATAACTGGAGAGTATTTATTATTGCGTAGATCCTAGTTTTGTTATACCGGGGGTAGATTTCCTTTGCCGGAGGTCGGCTAAGTGGGTACTCAACAGTACCAGTTATTCTACCGCTTGAGCAGTGGTATATAATCATTACTGTGCTTCGTTAGGAGGGCAATGTAGCTAGGGAAATTACTAAGCTAAAAGAAGCATCTCAATCTTATAATTCTTGAGTAAGAAGCGTCGGTGCACCTAGCATTTGCCATCATTGTGATATACTGGGTGGCACTATATCGATTTTAGACAACCTTATTTCTTACCATCGGGAGAGCGTCCTGCTCTTCTTACTTCTTTGTATAAAAAATGTATCTTACCATTTAAATAAATATAAACACGTTACATCTTGACTCGTGTGCTCACGACAAAACGAAAAAGAAGATGCTGGTATCCTCTGATACTAAAGCGTTGAAGGGTTATCCTTAACATTTCATCGTGGTCCAAAATAGCCTCCTGTATTTAGTGTATATAATTACGGCGATATTGCCAGTCTATTTAAAGCAGTAACTATGACATTACGCGCATGGATGGTGCCATTAAACCAATATTTTGGTGTTACCAGTTGCCATGTGGATTTAATTAAAATAATTTGTGGTAGTTATGGGCGGTTAATTAATGCATTGTAATTTATTAGCTGCAGTTAGAGTTAAGAGGGATATTTAATTTTTGAATTATAAATAGGTGAAAGGTGAATGGGTCGTTGGCTGTTAGAAGGGGAATTTAAACTTTTATCTTTTTTACAGTTGTTTTATTGCTTTAACGGAGATATGTATATATTATTCTTATAAAATTTTGACAATGAATAGGAAAATATGATTTTTTAATTTTTACAAACAAACACTAATCAAGGGCGATTTGTTAATAAAAAAACTAAAAATACAGTTTTGTGTTATGAACAAGTTTGGCTAAACTTCCTCCAATAAGTACCTATTGAATACCTAATCTTATCTTGGTATATTGCGACTATAATGTCTGACGCTATCGCTACCATGTTCCAGCATGACAAGGAGGGATTTATCCCGCCTTTTAAGTTTAGTCTGCTTACATTTACATGCGGCCGTAAACGTCACTTAGCATTGCGCGAGATGGTCAAAGGAAAAAAAAAAGTTTATACTATCTTAAGCCCCTTTTGTTCTTACGCTTGCTTAGAAAATACTGTTAATCATAGACCTACCAGCTGTAGTTATTTAACCAGTAAGATGTCATATTTATTAGTATGTTTTGGAATACGACCGATTCGTATGTGACGCGCCAACAACAAGCCCCCGCTTATCATTCCGCTCAGATACCGCGGTCCATCCATCACGCGATGTCACACCCGATGCAAATGACGACGTTTTTCCTCCCAAACTCCAATTTTGACACGCACACGCCGCCGGCTGCGCTCGCGTGCTGAATACGAATGAGGTGTTTCGTGTGAAGATGAACTATGTAAAGGTGGTACGCATAAATTACGCGAATAGATAAGATGAAATTGACGGAAAAATAGTTTCGTATTTTGTTCATATTCGGTATTCGGTAGCTATTGGTGCCTACTGGTTGGCATGACGAATATATATAAGTACCTAAAGTAAAAGTAAATTTATTAACATAAAAAAATGCGCTTTATAGGACTTGTCGCATTTGACCTCAGAATTGATGTCGCGCTCCTGGAACGCGGTCAACAAGTGAAGGGATAGAAGAGTTGAGCGATATACATCTAGCGCTAGAGCCAACGGAGATGAAATCCAGTCATGCAGGGAGGCCATGGTTGAGCGTATGAGCTTGGCCTTAAAAGCTGTTTCCGACTGGGGAGTAGCTAATTTGGTTAAGTTTAATGCTACAAAACCCAGGCGTGTCTATTTACCGCTAAAAGGAGTCTATTCAACGAAGCTCCTTCTTTCCAAAATGTTTCTTTACCGATAACTAACCAGCTTGAGTTACTAGGAGTTACTCTCACGTCTGACCTTAATTTTGGGAGTTACATCGAATCTAAGGCTCAATTGGCTGCCAGGAAGCTGGGTATTTTGGCAAAGGTGAGGCAATACTTCACACCGGGACAGCTGCTAACGCTGTACCAAGCACAAGTCCGGTCGTGTATGGAGTACTGTTCTCATCTTTGGGATGGTACTGCTAAATACCAGCTTCAGACACTGGAGTCGATTGAGAGACGTGCCAAAAAGCTCGTAGGTGACCAAAAGCTCACGGAATCTCGGCTGCAGAGCCTTGAACACCGTTGAATGGTCGCCTCGTTATCGGTCTTCTATAGGATTCATTTTGGAGAGTGTGCGCAGGAATTACACGAACTAATTCCTCCAAGCCCATTCTACCGACGGACGTCACGGCAGACGGCAAAGCGGCATCCTTACTTAGTGGCGTTACCTACTGCCCGCACCAAGCGTTTTGCTTCGTCGTTCTTAATGAGAACTGGTCGCGTTTGGAACACTTTGCCGTCATCCGTGTTTCCCGAGCGGTACAACTTGGGTATCTTCAAGGCACGAGTGAATAGGTACCTTTCTAGGCATCTTACGTGATCCATCGTCGACCGCATTTTCACTTTCCATCAGGTGGGATGTGGTCAAACGTAGGCCTATCTCGTATAAAAAAAAAAAAGTTAATAGGCCTTTCTATAATAAAAAAAAATCCATTTACTTATTTCAAGTCATAACTCATATTTTAACACGTAAACAAAAATCAATTATTTAAAATTATATTATTATCATAATTTTACATTGTTACACTAATGGTTTAATGCACTGTGGAGATTTTGTGACAAAAATTGAGAAAATTCATCTATCATGAATTGTACCTATTCGTATGAAACTTAGCACAACTTTCCCAGTCGCACTTTAAACTACTTTTAAATTTGAGTTTAAATCAACCCTTCCGACCCATAACTCCGATAATCGCGCCATTACTCACTACCACCTATACCTATAGGTACGCTAATATTAAATCGATGGATGATCAGTTTAAAATTTGAAATATTCGCCGTCGAGAGACGGTTATGGATTTATAGTTCCCGGCTTAGGAGGTAAGTTATGATGACATTAGCGGAGGAGAAAATTATTTTATGACAAGTTTTAACCTATCTTGGTATAAACTCAGAATATTTTGTATGGAAAACTGCACAACAAACATGAGTAAATAGCTGTGAAAAATTGCTTTTACTACTACTTTAGCTTAATCCAATATAAGCCATGGTAGGCCTCAATTGTAGAGGTCGTATGGGAAAGTTGTAGTAGGTTGTGCCTACTTGGTCACAGTTGAGTGCTTCGGCGTACCCGCTGCCCCGGCATTATGGCATCCCGCAGGAACACCCCCAGGTTTTTTAGTGGATATCCCCGCCGCGTCCATCTTCGGCGGTTCCACATACCGCCCCACACCCGGCATGGGGTGATGATACGTAACGCTTTTTAACTGGGTAAAAAAAGGTTGGACCTATTTTCTACTTTCCGGGTCGGTCAGTAAGATCGTTCTGGATTCAGTCCGGATCATAGTATACACATTATTTACTTGGCAGATGACAACGCAGAAGGTTGCGGGTTCGATTCCCGCATGGGACAAATGTTTGTGTGATCCACAGGTATTTGTTTCTGGTCTGGGTGGTTTTTCAATATCTATTATAAGTATGTATTTACAAAAAAAAAGTATATAAGTATTATATCCGTTATCCGAACCACCATATTACAAGCATTAAGTTGCTTAGTTTGGGGTTAGGTGGCGCTGTGTGAAACGTCCTGAAATATTTATTTATTTATTTATTTATATCTAACAATTGTGAGGTACTTTTCCAGGGGGCCGCTGCAATACAGACCTACCAATACCAGCAACTTTTAGTTTAATCTTTTGTATGGGGGCCTAAAATAACTAACAGTCAGTAGTTTTGTCGAGCTACAAAAAAAAAATACAAATTTAGCATTTTCACCATAAGCAATTGCAGCTTCAAATAATTTGCTGTCCACCAGTATTTACCAGTCTGCATATTATTCGTTCAGTCTGTTCGCAGCCTTAGGGAGTAACCGCGACGTCCCGGGTGGTAATCGCGTCGTCTGCGTCTCGCCTAACTTGCTTACAGTTTATTTTTAGACGCTCCTTGTAGAATTGAAGTCTGGTTTATTACTGAAAGGGAGGATGGGATATTTCTTAGTTTTTTTACAATTTTTAAAGGATATGAATGTATGTTATGTAAAATTGCATGCTTTTTAAGGCAGGATACATTGATACCATTATAAATATAATTTTTAAAATCATAATATGAATTTCATGCAACAGGTAAATGAATTTGATTTGATTTGTAACTAAGGCGACCTGGGAAATGGTATAAGTTGTGTTGATTTTTGTTCTCAAAGGTTTAAGTTTTGGAAAGACCTAATGCGTTTTATGTTTTTTATTATGTTAAAAAAAACCATAATATGTTTTACCTAATACGTGATGCATGAACGCCATGTTAAAATAAAGCATAAAAATAAAATGTTAAGTTAATAGGTAAGTCTTTATTATGTACCTTTTTTTTAAAAATGCACCTCTCCACGGCGTGCACAATAAAACTGTGTGGCAAATTCAATTGCTCGAAGACGAGAAATTCTGTAAAATGATTTTATATATAGGTATAAATAATGATGAATAGTTTCCATTAAGGCACGTTATTAAGTTGTGCAATGAAAGCGACTGCCCCACGCGAGTAATAACTCATTACTAAAATTAAAATTTGCGACCAAACTTCGTATCGGAATTTGATCATTTTCCAATTCGGACCTGAGAGGCATGAAAACTACGCAAGCTATTGAAATAAGGACATACACTACGCATTAATAATATAACTGAAGCCGCTTCAAAAGACACATATAATATTTACGGTTATAGAATACCAAAACAACACAAACTATTGAAAAATATCAAAACGTACTCTACTCTGAAAAATCTTTAAGTAATACATATTCTCTACTAAATTGAAAGGCTCTTTAAATCATATTGTTGAGAGACTATACCTCTAAATAAATAAATATACGACTAACACTGCCAGATAATAGATTTATAAAAAAAGCGAAACTATAAGGGTTCCTTGTTGACTACGGAACCCTAAAAACGAGAAACGTGTGTAGCAAAAACAGTTTTTGGAAACTTTTTAGAAAACAATTGTAGTAACTACCTAAACATAAAATCTTTTAGGAGATATAACCCTCTTTTAGTTGTAGTCGAATTATCGAAATGTTTTTAATTTTGAGTCGTCGTCTGCTGCAAGGTCAACAACAAAGTTGTAACAACAAATTCTTATAGTTATGCTAAATGAATGATCTGGCAATTTTCACCTTCACTTTTGATTTTAGCACGCAGTATCCGCAATTATTACAGTAGTCGGTGAAAAACTATAATAAATTCTGCGAACATTTTCAATTAGTGCGGTATTTTTAATAGCGGATATCTGAACACTGCTTAAAATTCAACGGCCGTCTGTTCTAAATCCAATTTTATTGAGGAACGAATTTTTCTCGTTTGATATAATTTTTATAATTGTAGGAGTGTTTTATGGGGTTTTGGATAATACTTTGTTTTTAATTAATTAAAATATAGCAAGAATCTATTATGTAATAGCAATCTGAGGCTATATTTTTGTTTGAAAAGGAATAGAATAAAATCCATATTTTTGAGAAAATTTAAAGGTTTCGTAACAGAAAGCATAATATCCGTTACACTATAATATTATTTGTTTGATTATACTTTCTCTATGTATTATACTCGTATATCTCTTGATTTTTTTTTAATTACTACTATTTTAAATACATATATATAAGGAAAGAGTGACTGATTGATCTATCAACGCACAGCCCAAACCGCTGGACGGCTTTATATAAAACTTGGAATATAGATAGGTTTTATGATGTCAACCTCCGCTAAGAAAGGTTTTTGGCACGCGGACAAAGCCGCGAGCACAAGCTAGTTTCTCTGTAAAATAATGTTAATCTTGATTTATCCAGTATCGCGTATACCTTTTATGATAGGCACCTTTTGATGATAATTTTCATAGTAAGGTTTTGTTATATATTATTTATTATTATTGAATTATGTTTTAAAACTTGTAAAGTGCGATTTAAGTTTAAAAAACGAATGAACTCTAAAGCCCGTTAATCACACCATCGAAGAGCGGCGATACTATAAAAACTCGAAACTAAAATAAACAGAGTGTCGAGATAGCCGCGCCGCGCGGAGGTAACAAAAAACAAACATTTCATTCATAGATATGACACAGAATAGATACCGTGACTATTTGACGTAGATGGATAGATAACTCTTTATTGCAACAAAGAAAACAATTAATACTAAATAAGTACATTTCAGTTGAGCAATGTACGTGTTGACGTATCGTGCTAAGTAAAGAAATGTACCTAAAATGGCTAAAATACAATGCATTGAAGTTGATTATAATTAATGGGGGTGGGAGGTCCATGACGTCAATCCTCGCCAAGAACGTAAAACAGTTTACGAAAATATTAGCGGACTCGCGCGAACTTCGTATCGCGTTACATGAATTTAAGCCTTCCTCTTGAATCATTCTATCTATTAAAACACGTCAAAATCTGTTGCGTAGTTTTGAAGATAGAAGCATACTTACATAGGGAATAGAGACATACACACAGCAGGGAGCGACTTTGTTACGACAACTTAAGTGCTATATAAACTCGGGCGATATTGTTACCGCTCTGGGTAGCGAAAAATACAGGGCTGGGTGTTTCTATGCAGTTTGGGTTCTACCGGAGGCGGTACCGTGAATACGCTCAGGTTTGAACAGGTCTTAAACCTTTTAGAACCTAGTCTGAGAGGCAAAGAAGTACTGACGCGCATATTGGCTTTCTTCGCGGTATGTATCCTATGACATATCTACGATTTTATTCAATGTGCTGCCGACCAAATGTGTGTGATCTTTCGGTGCAGTCATTGTATCGATTTTACATCCGGCGCGGACCAAAATGGATCGCCGCTACTAATGGTACTCGATATTTTGGAGTTTGATGTGAGATAATGCTAGATTAAATGTCACATGTTTCTCATTTTAGCAAAATGTCAAGAAAACCAGGTTACGTGGGGTTGGGGGTGGGGGTGGGGTTAGGTGGGATTTTTCTGGGCAAGCTAGTTCTTGGGGACGAGTATGTCTGGGGTGCAGTCACACTTGTTCCCTTGTTCTGCCAACTTCTCGAATTGTCCCTCAACCTGAACAGTTGACGACCTTTTTAATGCCAACGTTGCGATCTACTCTTTAATATCTTTTTCTATAGCAAAAGTGACTTTTATTATTATAAGCGGGGATTGCATAGTCACAATAATTTACAACTGGCAGTGGAGAAAAAATGATAATAATAATGCAAAAGGAAGTAGGAATAATTATTTACTATAAGAGATTACTACAGGGCCCTACAACATGACCTAACGACTTCCTCCTACATAACTTATAGGAAACACCTATAAAATATTATGTATGTGTATCTCTCAAGTACTACGAGTAAAAAATGTGATTTGAAACCTTAGTAAGGTCTCTTATAGAGCAAATATTCAATGTCCGGTACGGAATTGCAACGTTGCTGGACATCGGGTAAAAAAGTCTTTTTGCACGATCTGCCATAAAAATAATCGGTTGGCATCCGTTTTCATCAATATTTAAAATCGGTTTATATTTATAGCCGGGAAGCAGGGTGTATGACTCTTTGAAAGATAAATTTATATTAGAATTTCGTATTCACAGTTCTATAAAACGGTGTTGAACAGAGAATTCATATAAGACTATAAGCTTATGATGGCGGCATTGCAGGGGTGAAGAGATATTTTTTAGCATTAGCTATATGTATGTTCATTATACAAATAGAGCTAACTACAAAAAAAAAACTAGCCATACATATGAATAAAAAAAAACAAATAATATAGTATAAATTTAAAACTTAATAATAATAATTTGTAGTAGTACACTCAAGCGCAGAAGTGCTTTCATTTATGTTCTTATCTTCCAAAGATAAGAAATAATATCCAACTCTAATATAAAAAATTATGACGAGAAATAAAATAATATTAATGAAATTGGGATATCAATTACACATTTATTTATCACTACAAAAAAAAATTAATAAAGGCAATATTACCATAAAAGAGATAATAAAAGTCAAAGCTCGCTTCAATAAAAAGATAACACAATCTATCAACAGTAACTGTCAATCAAACGTCAAACAATGAACATATTGTGACAGTTTATCACAACAATGACACATAATAGACTGGCGTATGTCCAGAATAGATAACAGTATTGGGCAATAGAGTATGGTACATACACATTACGTTTTAGTGGCCAAGTTATAGGAGTTTATGGGAAACGTTGTCTCATGAACATGGATTGAATGTGAGATTATTGGCTATTGAACTATGGGAGAATTATGGCAAATTATACCTAGATGGAGAAGATAATAGGCATTATATTGGTACTAGAAGATATTATTAGATCAAGGTACGTCTGAAACAGTAGTGGTCAATATGTGGTTTAGATGTGTTTTCGCATTTTTGATCACCGAGTTAGAATCCCGTTCCCGCACCCATGACTATAATAATTGTCAAATTTTTGCCCAATACGTAGTACGTAGGTATTTTTGGGAAAAAAAAAATGTGTGATGTAGTACACATAATATTCCATAATATATCCTATTAAACTACGATTTGTCAAATCGTAGTTTCCAGCCAAAGTTTTTATGCAGATTGGTCTGAGATTTGAAGTTAACAAGGGCTCAATGAAAGTTAAAACTATTGTGGGTTTACAGCTAACCAAATCCAGTATTTTTCTGTAAGTAAATTTCAACACGTTACATTCTGAAATATTATGTTACATGTAAAAGATTTTTAATAAAACACTTACCTCGGCACCTCCTTCGCAGGGCTGGACTGAGTTTCTTGATGACTGTACGAAGCCATGGCACTAAGCAGTTTGCTCACTCATTGTACAAAGTCTAACACTTATGCATCCACTAGTACTTAATTAGGAACATTTCTGTAATGAACAAAGCTTGAAGTCGAGAAAGTTCGAGCAATTTCTTTGGATCTTATGAAGTTTAAAACAACTGTAGTAAACGGTTTTTATTGGAGTTATCGATATTTTTGTACTTTTTTAGTGAAGTTTTGTTGGAAAATTTCTTTTTTCTTCGCAATAAATGGTACCTAAGTGGATTTACGGTTTTTGTATAACTACTGTTTTATCGTTTTGAAATTTTATGTCACAAAATGGATAAGATTTATTCATTATAATATGTTAGCCTTTGACCACGGTCTCGAATGATGTTAACCGACGATGCGGTCATAGATGGTAGCAGACTAAATCTAGAAGGCGGGATAAATTCCCCCTCTCTCATTTGAATATCATTCTGTCGTAAGGAAAAGGTTTTTTTTTATTCAGCACAACGCTAGAACTTAATGCTAACATAGCATTTTCTACCAGTTGACCTGTTTACTGAAAAAAAATGACAAGATAATGGGAGGAGTGCAGACAAATATCATGGACAATTCTAAGAAAACTTAACATTAGTACCTACTTAAAATTAACTGACAAACTAATAAATATTATATACATATATGCACAAATTATAATAGAATACACAAATTAAGATACCAATAGATGTCCTTTCTAAGAATTTCCTAAATCCTCATTAATATATTCAGTTTAAAAAGATATGCTATTACAATTTATAATTTGACTCATCAATAAAAGTTATTAATAACACCATACAATAATAACTGAGTAATAAATGTATATTAATTATTAATAAAGCCCCCGACACACGGGCCGACCATACCGCTACAGTTTGACGACCAGAAGTTACAAGAAACTCGTTAAACCTACTCGTAAGATCGGCGTGGATTTATTTGACAGCTTATATTATTCACTGACATTAGTAATAATGGCAGATACCGCGGTCAAAAGACTTATTCTTCGTATATGGCTATGAATTTCTGATCTTGCTGATGTATTCTTTCATCCCAATTTCAAGGTAGTTTTAAAGAATATTATGTTTTTCTAATCAGTTCAATCTAATGTCAACTTGGCTAGTATATTGGTTGGTGATATAAGTTATTTTATCTTTTAGCGACAAGAACCCCGATTGTTCGTTTTAGTTTTTCTATCTTTTGTTATGTTTTAATATCTGAGTAAAAATATATGTATGCATTAATATGTGTAATAGTAGAACTGATCAATTTCTAGAATGTCCTATATGATAAAAAAATGTATTGCTCTAGTTTTTGACATTTTTACATAAATTTCCTAGAGCAAAAACCTCTTTTATTTTAATATGGTTACAACAAATAAAAGTAGAGCCAAGCTCTACAGATTAGATAGATAGATAATTCTTTGTTGCACAAAATAATTACAAACAAAACAATTAACATACACGCAGAAGCAGCAGTCATACTTACAGTTTGACTTTTGTTTTGGGTGTATGGCGTCTACCATTATTACTATAGTCGGTCATATTATTTTATAGCGAATAGCAGCCGATTGGTGCAATCAAATCTGAGGATTTAGTTTTAACGAGTAATGCCGTGTGTACGTGCCATTAAAAATTTAAGGTACGATTTCAATTTTATTGAAGGTAAATAAAATCATGTATCTTAGATGAAATAGTCAAGTAAATTGGACAGATATACACTAAAAATAAACGGTAAAATGTGAGCAATATAAATTGTATTAATAGAAATTGAAGTAAATTTAGAATCTAATAAATGTATAATTTCTTATATTTTTCTTTTTCTTTCAAATAAAGGTATACTTAGAAACCTTGTGAAATATACAAAAAAAAATGTTCTTGAAGAAATTGTTTTATTGAAATTTCGCAAAAAGATATAAAATGCTATTTTCACTGAATCACTTTATAAAATAAAAAAGTAGGGGCTGAGGTGCCAAATTTGAGTAAATTACTTTTGACTTAATTAAAATTGGACCTAATAAACTAAACAAAACCTCGACGTTTCGCATAAAGTTAAGACCCATTAGTTAAAGTAATCCTACAAGTTATCTACAAGGATGAATAAACACAGTGTTTGTCGGAATACCTCGAGACTCATAAAAGTCTTAATTTCTACCTAAACTTCGCACTAAAACCTTACAGTCTGACTACGCTGAAAGTTAACTTGTGTGAAGTCGCTACCGTCTATGTGTGAAGGAATTCTGAAAGAGATTTATCGGGAGGAATACGTAGTTCCATTTTTGACCACAATTATTTATTAAGTAGGGATGTAAGCAGATAAGCATAGATAACTTTTATTATTTTAAAAAGATGACGTGAGTGCGACAATTCATGTTGAAGCTAAGTCAGTTTTTAATTGCCTTTTTTTCTTTTACTCGAGATTCACACAAACTAACTCGTGCGTAGTTCCAGATCAAGGCACCCAGCCTATGGTATTATAAGTATTATAATATAAGCATAGGGCAAACTCCACTAGCGTACTGACAGCGCGAACGAATTCGCGCAAAATAATTCGCGCCGAATTCATTCCAGATAGCAAAATTGTGCTCTTTGAACTTTTTCATTTTTATAAAGGTTGAGACTTTGCACCAAATAAGCATAATGGACAACCACTTAGCCTCTCCACTCCAATCTCCACTCCCACCTACCCGCGGTGAACCCTGTTACGTCGAGTAACCTATCGTTGAGATTGTGGTAGCCAATCCCTTTGGAAACATAGGTCGACAAGCAGACGGGAGGAGGGGGGTCCGGATATCTATAACTACTTTACGCCGGAAGTCAGTCGTCGGCAGCAGGGCGTGCTGACCACCCCAATCAACATCACTGCGGTGCAGAAGGCAAGGGGAAACCACTGCACTATTTTCCCAAGTAATCCTATGAAAGTGGACCAAGTACAGATTGCGAATGTATGCGATCCGGCTACCACCCGGCGCCGTGTCGAGTCCAGGTCACACGGTGTGAAATATGTTACTGGCCACACTGCAGTGGCTCACCAGGCGCAGTGCGGACAGAATGTTACTGGTGACAGAGCATCAGATCATAGAGCACAACTTCGCAAGAAGATGAGAATAGGAACCTGGAATGTCCGAGGCATGCTCCAGCCAAAGTGCCATACGAGAAGCTGAGGACCGGACGAAGTGGAAACAACTCACGAGGCAGGCAACGGTCAACTTTCAAGGACGCGACCTTCAGTAATGAAGAACACGACTAAGAAGAAGAGAAGCATAATGGAACATTTTCTAAGAGTACAGTGAATATAATAATAAGTTTGATGGTAGACTATGTTGTCAGAAATAAATAAAATTATTTTTAATTGTTTTGCTTGTATTTATTGTGTGCAATTAAGAGTTATCTATCTATCTAACATATTAATTGGATAGCCTATAATATACGCTATAAGTCTGTGATTTTTTTATTCTTCATGGAATGGAAGATCTAATGGAATCATTTCTCAACATAATATAGAGGTACACTTTAATTCAAATTCAATTCAATTCAAAATTCTTTATTGCGAATATAGGTAAAGAATACATGGTGAGTTACTTATATATACCTATATAGAGCAGCTATATTCTGTCTTTAAGACAAAATTATTAGTTACAGACAATTTATTAAAAATTATTAAAATATACAATTATGAAACGACATACAATAATAATGTCAAGTTGAAAATAAAAAAGAAATGTCAAAAGAAAAGTTAAATAAAATAAAATGTCATTAAAATGATATTACCGGGGGTAGACTTCCTTTGCAGGAGGTCGTCTAGGTGGGTACCCCAACAGTGCCAGTTATTCTACCGCCTGAGCAGTGATGTGCAAACATCACTGTGCTCCGGTAGGAGGGCACTGTAGCTAGTGAAATTACTGGGCTAAAGAGTCTTAACATCTTATGACTCTTGAGTAAGAAGCGTTGGTGCAGTGCTCCTAGAGTTTCACATAATTGTGAAATCCTAGGTAACACTGTACTAATTATGGGCAGCCGTTATCTCTTAACATCAGGAGAGCGTCTTGCTGGTCTTCTACTTCATAACATAAAAAAAAAAAAAAAAAAAATTTAAAAGGGCATAAAAATGATAATGATGTCGAATGTATAAAAACACGTTTTATTTTAACAATTTGTCATTCAAAAATTCTTGAACCGTGTAATACACTTTTTGAAGCAAACTTTTTGAAGCTTTGAGACCTAATTTCCATGCCTGAACTAGCAGCACATCTCTTGATATATATTCTGTGTTACGTAACCCGTTCTTTGAACGAGTAAACTCGCAAATGGACTAAATGAGCAGCGCTTCATGAAGACGTTAAAAATTTACAACCTCTTCGCTTTGTGCTTTTATTGTCGGGACGTTACGTCAAAACTGAAGTGGATAACTTTATTCTGGCTAATTAAAATAATGACTTAAGTTTTTCTGAGCTACTGTAACTGTGGCTTGTGATAATAGTATTATCATCAATTAGTATTATCATAATACTAATTGACAGGGGTTTAAACTCAGAATTAATTTATTCCAATAGGCTACAGCGCAGCACTTTTTCTAAACTAAAAAGTAAACTGTAACGTGTAGTTAAATATGTTTTTTATGCGTTTAAGATACCTTTATACCAATTTCAGTCCGATCGAAATACCTATACTTTGACGTTTATAACACAAGTATGAAGCAGGATTGATATTTTGAAACCTCCACCGCCCCTTCATTTTTTTTCTGTTTAAAAGAAAAAAGTTCCGGGTTTCTTTATAAATCTTTTTTTGGTTAACAAAGATTATAAGTTTTTGTAATTAAGCTGTATACGAGTAACTAATTGAGACTAACTTGATGTACTATAAAGCTAATCTAAGTTTAACGTAATGTTTAATATTATGTTATATCTTAATCTAAATATATAAAAGGAAAGTGTGACTGACCGATCTATCAACGTATAGCTCAAACCATTTAACGGATTCGCTTGAAATTTGGAACTTTGAACATAGATAGGATTTATGATGTAGACCTCCGCTTAGAAAGGATTTTTCCATGCGGGCAAAGCCGCGAGCACAAGCTAGTATATTTATATGAGTACATAATTATGTGGAAATGAGTATGTATGAAAATTTAACGCGTTTATGTTATGAATTTAGACGTAGCTTTTCACATAGGATTATAAAGGTCTGTCTCATTACGGTTTACGTACGAGTATGTATGCCCTTCCGGCTTAAGATAAGAACAATAATTATAATTTTTAATAAGTTAATTTACGGCGAAGGAAATTACAGGATAAGACCTTCCAAGGATTCAGGCTGGGATAGTAATGAAGCACCCATATTAAGCCCATTCCATCAATATGGAAACTCACACAAACAAACGCATGTCTACAAAACATGTCTTTAGCCTTGTACCCACCATCTCTACTCGTACCTATGCTAGTTCTGAAAAGTGCTTAGTCAAATCACAAATGATCGTTTTTGATGGTAAAACAACAAAAATTGTGTAGTGTAGTGCGAAAGCAGTATTCAAGTACAAGCACCATGAACAAGCAAGTGGTGGCTTGCTACAGGGCTTAAGGCTTACTTTGATGTGCTTCAATACTTAAGCAACCACTGTCTAGTAATATCCCCCTGGCCAGTTTTAAAAAACGTAACCTAAATATTTGATGACGCAAAATGAGAAGTTTACTGACCCTTTCCCATCGGCCTGTAATTATCAAATCCGGGGTATTAAGTAGACAAATCTTTTTTTTTTTTTTTTTTTTTTTTTTTGACCCAGGAAAAATGCGTTACGCATCATCACCCCACGCCGGGGGGCGCGAGGCGGTATGTGGGACTCCCCCGCCAAAGATGGTAGCGGCGGGGATACCCACTAAAAAACCTGGGGGTGTTCCTGCGGGACGCCATAATGCCGGGGCAACGGGTACGCCGAAGCATTCATCCGCGGCCCCGGCAAGTAGACAAATCTGCATTGACCCTTGAGGGCCTGAATCCTAATGACCCTGCTTATCATGCCGAAGGCACCCCTGGAGGGACTTTAATTAATTTATGAATTAAATGCGTCTTCGTCTTGCGAAGCCGGCCGAAGTTTTAATGATGGCGGAGTTATTTTAATTTATGACTCTAATGCGGGTGTCAATGTAATTTTGTGATTTTGACGGATTAGTTAGATTCGAAATCAATATTTGAAGTATTTTGTGATTTAATTATTTTCAGTATTTTGATTTTTCTTACTACTATTTTGCATTTAGTACCTATGTGCCAGTGTGATTCAGTAGCCAGTGTAGGTACATCATTCTACTTGAAAGTGCTGTGCTCATTATACTCAGTGCTGAATCTAATATATAGCAATAATAATAATAATATTATGATATCATTATTATTTACTTATACAGTTTATTTTAACTCTGACGTTTTATATATATACAGGACTATATTTATTACAGTTTCCTTTATCAAAGTATCATACACTTGTATGGTAAGCAATCACTTTTTCTATAGTTATTTAAAATTAATTTTGATTAAATTTTCAATTTTATTGTCACTTTCATTTAATTGTTCAGCACAACGCTAGGACTAACTTATTTAATACTTTAGATAGCATTTTATAGCTATGTAGGTAGCATTTTCGATCAGTTGAAATGTACCTAGAGAGGAAATTTACAAGAAAAATTTATTCCTCTCTTTTATATAGAATTTAATATAAATAAAATATAATATCTCGTCTACGCATCTTGCAAAAATTAATCTTCACGTAGTACCTTAATACACACAAACACATAATTAGAAACGCTTGTACTGCAGGGCTGCCGTTGGGCCGGACAGCGGTTTTATTATTATTACACTTTATAAAAGCTGGCGGCTCCCGGTTTTATGGATTATAAATTTCATTAGCGTGTGCTGTCGGGCCATCGCGTTTATTGCCCGTGTGACTTGCGCGGGGACAGTTTGCCGAACAACTCCTTTGGGCTTGCGTGTTGTTTAGTGGATGAGTTTCGCAGTTTAAAACGCAGGAAATTACACCTATGTATAGTTAACCTGTGTTTGAAAGTGTAAGCTACCTAGTAGGGTGCGTTTGAAAGTGTAGGTCATTTCAGTCGTTGTTATCAACAATTTTACGTTTATATCATATTATTCCGAGTTATAATAATAATACTCGTATATACCAAATTTTAATTAAAAGTTCGGGAAACAATAATCCATGACAATGTATTTTATATACAACAGTTCTTACTAAAGTAGAAGCGATTTCTGTTGGTTGGTCGATGGTCGATGATCGATGGCTAATGGTTGTTAGTTTGTGGTTGGTGGTTGTTCGTTGGTTGTTAGTTGGTTATCTATGTTCCAACACGTTCATCATTTTACACAGCCGTGTGTATCAAGCGTTAACTCCTAATACGGCGTGGGTGGTTTATTACCTATTTACATAGTAACTCACTGCGTTATAATTAATTAGATTACGTCTACACCTATTGTTATTGTAATTAACACAACTATCGAACACTATAAAATAAGGTATAATTATACCTATAATTATACATTTAACTTCCGGTTATTAATTAACTAAAAATATGTTTACGATCGTATTCGGATCAGACTTAGAATTTTATTGGTTTGGATTTTTATTTTTATTGGTTTGGTACGTGTGAAACAACAAAATTTTGTGTTTTGTGTATATATAAAATTATGTGTATGAAATTATATTTTAATTATTAATTTAGGCTTAAAGATGTCAATTATTATTATTATTAATTATTTGTTTTTACCTTTGATAAATTATTTAGTAAATAACTCTAAAATTCTAAATATTCATACATAATCTATAAGAGAAAAGCGTACTGTCGTAATTTTAAGAATTTGGATTTCTGTAGAAAAGATTTTTCAAAATGTTTCATAGAATTGAATTTTTAAGATTACATAGTATATTATTGTAGTACATAGTATATTATTGTAGTAAAAATCTTAGAAAACTGTGAATTTCGCCCAATTTTAAATTACATTTGTCTAAGACACGAGATATACCAGCTAGTAGCTGTTTTATCACTCTTTTTTAATAAAAACCACTCAGTACAAAAGGAAAGTGGTAAAAACAAGGGAGTAAATTACAAAAATTCTGTCATAAAAACAATGTCTAATTAAGCTTAATTAACCGTCGGTGCGTAAAACCGCAATAAATTTAACATAGCATGATTTATTAAAATTTAACTTCAACGGAGCGCACAAAAACTATGCTGAATGAAAATTTAAAACTGTTATGAAAGTATTAACAAGGATTTAAAGTGCTTAGTGGAAAATGAAAAACTAATGGGTTGATGTCAGGCGATGTACGAGAGTCGTAAGCTTTACGCCGTTACTTTGGTTAGCTTTAATGAAATGTATTATTATTATTTTAATATTATTCATTTTGGAGAGTGTGCGCAGGAATTACACGAACTAATTCCTTCAAGCCCATTCTACCGACGTACGTCGCGGCAGACGGCAAAGCGGCATCCTTACTTAGTGGCGTTACCTACTGCCCGCACCAAGCGTTTTGCTTCGTCGTTCTTAATGAGAACTGGTCGCGTTTGGAACACTTTGCCGTCATCCGTGTTTCCCGAGCGGTACAACTTGGGTATCTTCAAGGCACGAGTGAATAGGTACCTTTCTAGGCATCTTACGTGATCCATCGTCGACCGCATTTTCACTTTCCATCAGGTGGGATGTGGTCAAACGTAGGCCTATCTCGTATAAAAAAAAAAAAAATAAAAAAAAATATTTTCAGCCTAGTTTGTCCCATTGTTGAGCAAAGGCCTCCCTTCCCTCCTTCCACTCTTATCGGTCAAGAACTATGGTTGTCCAGCTATTGCAAAATGAATCCAGTTCGTCCCGCCATCTCCGTTTGAGCCTGCGACGTCTGACTCTTTGAGTTGTCCATAGGTTGGTGGTTTTGGCCCATCGTTCGTCAGACATACGGAAGATGTGTCCAGCCAAATTCCACTTCAGGCTGGCAGCTTTTTTACCAACGTCTTTTAGGAGTTTGGGAACGCAGCACTGTACCTAATTTCTTACGCGATGTGATAGTCTGATTCCTAGGATACTGCGTTCCATCGCTCTCTGGCAAACCTCGAGTCTCTCCACAAATCTATCCTGCGCCACCTCAGGCCATGGCTCTAATGGGCTCACGTGGCGAATGGGATACAGAGTTGGATGTCGCCTATTTGTACAAGAATTTTAGTTTGGTCACTAGCTGACCCGCGCGCACTTCGTAGCGCGTGACAGTAAATTATTCATATATTAATGAATTTGATACAGACCATTTAATTCGATTTCCAATTCCACGGAAAAGAGGGATTCAATTCACGGGTTTTCTGCGACTTAATGGGCGTAGAATTAGTAAAGGCTGGCAAACCTTGCCAATATGTAACTACGATCGAATCACCTACTATTCAAAATGTCTATTGGACGTTTCGCCTATGTTCATAATAACTATTGGTTGAAATCAATATTGGACGATTCGCCTACGGTTAACTCAGCTACGGTCGATTGAGCTATGGTTGATTAAACTATTGGACGATTTGCCTATTTTTGACCGAACTAACGGACCGTTCACGTATTTTTAGACCACGTTTCCGGCTGCTAGTCAGGTATGACAGCTAAAAAATACTTGTTTATAGTACAGAATTCAGAAACGTGTTGTTTTTATTATGCCACTTTGTCATGATGAGGTAGATGAAAGAAGATGCCAAAATGCCTGAAGATGCCATGACACAGGATAAATAATTCAGTAATAAGAAAAATATCTGGCGCTTCGCCGGCCGCTGCCGCGGCACGCTCGCTTCGCTCGCTCGGCTCGCGCATTGTGGTCACTGTTCAAACCTAACCTAACCAACAGATTTCGGTTTGCCCTGAATACTGTACTAAAAACACGCGTAGCAAAGAATTTATAAACCGTAGGTGAGTCGTCCATAGTTGAATTAACCAATATATCAAATGAACATTGGCCGAATCGCCCATTAGTTCACATGCCCATAGTTTAATCAACCGCAGGCGAGTTGCACTGTAAGCGAGTCGTCCAATATGTGAAATGAACTTATGCGAATCGACCGTAGTTATATCGACCGTAGTTGAAACGACCGTAGGTATTATGAAACGTAACCCGTCCATGCGGGCAAAGCCATGAGAATAAGCTAGTGACTGATGTATCTGTATAACGTACAGCCTCAACCGCTAGATGGATTGGGTTGAAATTTGGAACATAGAAAGGTTTCATGACGTAGACCACTGCTAAGAAAGGATTTTGCCGTGCGGGCAAAGCCGCGAGCATAAGCTAGTAAATAATATTATGAAACATTTTTTGTGAATAATACTTAGATTTCAGAGACGTCCTGGGATAAGTCCCAGAACTATCGTTATACCTATACCACAGTACAAATTAGAACGGCAATAAATTACCACTTACACATATTGTACATCAAGATTAAATACAGTAAACAAAAATATATCAAATTATCATTTAAATCAGAAAAACTAATAAAAATACGGAATAATAACAGCTTGATTCCGTACAGTTACTCTTGACTTTTTTCCGCGTCATTTAATGGTGATCTCTTTACCGTGGGTAGACTTCCTCTGCAGGAGATCGGCTAGTACCCCAACAGTGTCAGTTATTCTGCCGCCTGAACAGTGATGTGCAGACATTACTGTGCTTCGGTAGGAGGGCACTGTGGCTAGTGAAATTACTGGGCTGAAGAATCTTAACATTTTATGACTCAGCAGTGCACCCAGAATTTAACCTTCGTTAAATCCCAGCGTTATCTCTTACCATCAGGAGAGCATCTTGCTCATCTTCTTACATCGTTGTATAAAAAAAACTAAAATGAAATTTTCTGAAATGAAACTATCATATACCTACGTACTCAAACTATTTATTATAATATATCTATCAAATTTCACCTTTCAGCTCCATCATCAGACTTCAGATCACTTCCATGTCATAAAATTATTGCATTGTCATCCGATTCCCGGTATGCAAAATTTCTGCTCAATCGGGAACTGTGACTGATAGGTAGAGTGCTTTTCACAAAAGGAGTTCTTTTTGCGGGGCGCCACTATCGCAAATTTTAAAAGTTAGCATATTAAATAACTTTAGAATCTTCGATGTATCCTTCTGCAATCTTGTTACACTTCTAGCCACCATGGCGTTTAAGAACTGTAATATCAGCGCCTGAGTCAGCTAAGAGTGTTGCTGACGTCCGCCTCAGGCAATGCCCAGTGTAAAGATGGGAGTCCGGAAGCTGAAGAAATTTAGCAATCGTTTTTGGCATATCACCGATTTTATTGATGCCTATGGGCTGTTTTTTACTTTTTCCATTATCATAATGTAAGAAAAATCTTGAAGTTTTTGTATTAGCGGGTCGTAATGCCGTATACTTGTCCACCACATTCACATATTCTTCACTAATGACGAATGATCTGTCGATTTTAGTCTTTGTATTCAATAATTTTACTAATATTAATTTGTCCGAATGCTTTTCAACGTCGTTTACCTTAAGATTCAACAATTCATTTGAGCGGCACGCACCATTTATGCCAATAATTAATACAACCTGTAAAAAATAACAATAATTTAGTTTACTTATTTTTAGATAGGTACAGTTAGATAGGTTTTCTTTGAAATAAATTAGCTTTTGTATCAATTTACTTACTTTTAAAGCGAGGTATTTACTGTCTGGTGCTTCATTCAGAAATTTTTCTATTTCAAGGTCACGTTTCGTTTTCAAGACAGCTTTTATCATAGAAAAAATGCTCCATAATGTACTGGATTTTCTTGTTTTAGATAGTTCCATGAAATATGATAGTATCACGGTCTCGGAATATGTTTTTGCATTTTTTGAGAGGCGCCAATTATTGAAGGATTCGTACGCCTTTACATATTTCACTTTAGATTTTTCAGGCAAATAGCTGAACTCGGCATTCGAAACTTGTTCTTTCAACTTTTTTGGCGTAAGACAACTACCTTCATCACTGGGGTCACTCATTTCTTTGTAATTAAACAGACTATTAGATCACAAATAGAAATTTGCAAAAGTTTACAACTTAAGTTGAAAATATTTAGTTGAATCTTTACCAAGAGGTTTAGAACCAAATGGAAAATGTGTTGTGAACACCACTGTCGCAAGAAAAATGACAACTATAAGTGCCATCTCACTTACCTCATACAAAAGAGAGAGACAAAGATGGCATTTATCGATGACGTCACAACGCATTCTCCATTTGACTGTAAACTCTAAACTTCTACATCCCGCCATTTTGTATTTTTTTTTTTTTATTAAAAGAGTTGCGTTCGAAATTTGTGTGTGTGACATATTTATGAAAAACAAATTGTAATAATATTTAAAAAAAAAAAACTCACTTACGACTTATTATTCTATAATAGTATTTTATTTAAAATATTATTGAAAAAATACAATTTATAAAGTTAAAATTCAATAAATAACATTAAAAATTATGTGCATCTCAGTTAAATAAAAATTGTACACAAATAAGTTTCAGAACACACCAACTTCTTCATAGCCAATAAAATTGTGTTCGAAATTCAAATCACTTTGCCTCTCTACTCTCTAGAGAGCAAAAACGGCTTTTGCTCACTGAAATCGATGACCAAAGACACTATTTTCGTGCGAGAGTGGTGAAAAATTATTTATGGCATGAAGTCCAGAATTTATCGAAAAAATTTAATTTAGTTCCGCAAAATTCCGCGGGACCTCATTCGTGAGAAGGACTCTACCACTGAGGTGTATACCTAAAATCATAGGCGGATCCAGGATTTGGTTTGGGGGGGCAAGGTGCAGACGGGCAAAAATATTATATTTTTTATTACGAAAAGTGTATGTTTAGCTCGCTCTGAGCGGTTAGGAAGTTTAAACATCCATTACAATAAGTGCGCGAGCAGCTAGCTGCGAGCGCCGAAAAAAAAATTTTATTTCAGAAATATGTGCGAAATTCGTAACTCTACAATGCTTCTGGGGGTACCTTGGCCCCCTGCCCCCCCCCCCCTAAAGCTTAAACATCCTTTATAATATGTGCGCGAGCAGCTTGCTTAATGACTCGGGGGGGGGGGCGGCTTGGCCCCTTGCCCCCCCTCCCTAAATCCGCCTATGATTATCTATAACACAGATAAAAGGTTCTATAATAATCATTGCAAAATTTTACTAACATTATAAACGTGACAGTTTGTGTCTGGATGTATGCCTAAATGCAGGTGGTTCACTACTGCGTGCCCGCCTATGCGACAGCAATAGTTTCTCCTAATGTTGTTCACTACGGCTTTTACAGCCCAAAACTGCACATCCTACCATTTCACTACCACTATGAGTACACATAAACCATTAATTATTCCCTGAAAGCACTTAAAATCTTAAAAAATAAAAGATAATGATGGTATATTTGTCACAAAGAAATCATTTGAACCATAGTTTGAACTTGTGACAAACAAATAAACCAGCCACGCTGAAAGGGACGGAAGAAAAATAGGTTCTCCTTTTTCTTCACATAGAATTTTCCCTATTGCCGTCACGCTCACACATAATATGGGTACTTCTAGTTGTATTAGTTCTTAGCCTAAATGGGTGTGAACAGATTTTATGTCTGTGTGTCTCCGGATAACCAGTGATTTTTACAAAAGATCCCCCTAGATGGAGCGCCACAATCGCGTGATTTTAAGTTAAAATATCTACAGATTTTTAACAATTCATAATTTCTCATATTTAATTTCTCAATTAAATAGGTACATAATATTTAATTAATCTAACAAATAAAAAATATATAATAAATGAAGTATTCACAGTAATTAAAAATCTATTATTTAGTTCCGCTAGGTTACGCGGGACTTCTTTTCTAAAACTGTTTGCAGAATAAACGATATTTCTTTTTCTTAGGACATTAGTTCCATTATTTTCCGTGGCGCTAGCTTGTATGAAAAATAATTTACTTTTACAATGAACTGTAAATGAATTTTTCTATTTATCTTCAGATGATTTTACATGTTTTAGAAATTAAAAATAAGCAGCAAAAAGATATTTATTACTGATATTTACACGCATCATGCGCACATTAGATTATTTTCCGCTGGCGCTGATTCATTTGAGAAATAAGTTACATTTACTAATTTAAATGAATTCTAATTTGTTTGGCTACTATATAGCATCAAAGTACTCGTCAAGACGAATCAAATGAGCCCAAACTCGATGGGGTTTTTTCTTTTAATCACGGAGTTCCTATGGCCACCTTCCAGCTCCGTTTCGGACCCTGGTTACTATATAGTATCAAAGTACTCGTCAAGACGAATCAAATGAGCCCAAACTCGATGAGGTTTTGTCTTTTGATTACGCGGTTCCTATGACTACCTTTCTTGTTTATTAGCATTTTATATGCGAATCTTTAGATTGATATAACTCTTTTATTTATGAACCGATTTGACTAAAACCAAGACTAAGGTTCAAGTAGAGAAAACTGCAACGTATTAGTGAAAATTTTATTCAAATCGGTGGTGTTGTTTAACCACACCAGTGACACAAACTATTTACAAATTTAGCCCAAATTAAACTAAAGGTCAACCACAAGTTTACAGCCATACCGATAGATGGCGTCTGTAGCGTTTTTGGCACTATTTTTTTTTGAATTGAATTTACTTTATATTCTATTACTTTTATTTCGAATTTTTGATGTAAATTAGGGGCGATGTGTCTGATATAAATGATTATTATTTATTTTATTATTTTATTTTACGTTTCCCTAGGAAAAATTGACAAAATGTTTTACGAATTAGATCGCGCAAGCGACTTTTTCGCGTCGTTTTGTTCATATGCGTATTTTCACAGTTCACCTTAGTAAAGGATCACAATGAATGGGGAGAAATTTCCATTCTTATTATATGTATGGATATGGATTGTGAGTACAATTTTAAAATGTATTGTAGACACCGATGTAAAATTAAACAAAATAGAATACCGAACTTCACTCGGGCTCTTCTTCATTAAGCCTCGCGCTAAGCGGACAGCGCCGCAACGTATCGCAAAAAAAAAAAACTAGTGATTATGGGTATTTCAGAGCATAGTTTTTAAAAAAAGTCGTTATATTAATTAAAAATAAGAGGATTTTGAAATTGAAGTTTTAACAGGAAAAAGAAGTAAAAATTAATGAAATTATAGTAAAATATATTCACTTTAATTTTACTCTAGTCGAGAAAAGTTTCCCGACTTATCGCAGCTTTAGTTCAAGAGATTTCCAACTTATTAAGAGATGTTAAAAACGGCATTTGATAAAGGTAGTTAATTAACACAGATACCGTGAATAAAAATATTACCTCATTAATGCCCTAAAGATACAAGTATAATAAAATCTGCTTACAAGACATTATCACCTCCGCAGGAGGTGCTCTGCAGGAGGTGACCTCTACATGACTTTTTTTATCTATTAACCTAGTGTTTGTTTTAAATTGTAGTATATCTATGAATACAAGGATAAAGCAAAGAAAATTGGTTTTCCATAAGAAGTACAATCACAGCATCTATCTGACATAAAACGAGTATGTCTGTGAAAATAAGCTTTTTCATTAATAAAGACCACTAAACCCAGGGGTCCGCAATTTTTCATTCCACATTATTCAGTACATTCAATAGACTCCCCAGGGCTTAGCGAAGAAAGTTCTGCACTCACTATAATTGTTGTGCCTTCTTGAAATAAAATGCGCTTCAACGGATGAAATTGGCTCGTGGAATGGAAATAGGGATGTGCCCGCTGCAGACAGTAGACGGTCTTGAAAATGTTCTTTGCAGATTTTGTAAATGAACAATTATTATAATTTCCGTTTTGTCTGTATTCTTAACTTGAAATTACTGGACGCTCGCATTGAGTTTCACGATTTCTTTTATGCTCTCATTTGGTTCTAATCAAAGTTTAGCTTCGTATGCGCTCAGTGTAGATATCAATCGATTATACAGAATAACGTCGTCTTTTTAATATTGAGTTTACTTGAGCTCTAAAAATAATATGAATCAGAATTTATTATCGAAAAATTTAAACCAACATTATTTTATTTTATTCGTAAATAGTATAATACCTATGTATATGCCTCTTCATATGTATATAAAATATTCTGTTCTTCAATCAGAACTCGTGATTTACAATTGGAGCTCAAATATGAGTGTATCGTTTGTTACCTCTTCACGTCAATACGGCCAAAGCGATTGAGTCAAGATTTGATAAGTAGGTTGTAGGTAGCTTATATCCTACAATAATAACACAGGCTGCTTTTCAGCTGGTAAAATGGCCGAGCACAAAATTAAATAATGTTATCTTAAAGATTATGAAAAATATGTTAGTAGAGTTTTATCACGAAAGTTGGCATGAGCAATGAGCAATTATGTTTTACGAGTATATTCAAAATTTGCTGCGAAAATCAAACAAGTCTACATCGCACATCACTAAAGGAACGCGTTACGTTTAAGTGTTATGAGGGCACTTCTCATTCAAGTGATTGATCTACCGTTTTACATGTTTGTTTTATTTACTTAGCGTTTGATGCTTTTTAGTTTGATTAAATGCTTGATGGGTGCCGATGGAGATACGTTAACAAAGGAGCTTTTACTGTGGAGCGAATATACACAGCGAAAATAGATTTGTTGGGTAAACGAAACTGTATGATGCCTGATGCCTGTATTAGTGGATTGAATTTCATGTAAAGAGCCTGTCATTGATTATAATCATGAAAAAAGGTAATCTGGCTGACTTATCAAAGTGGAAATGAAAACCCAGAAAATAAAATAATGAAAATAAGAACATAGGTTTCTTTTATTACCTAGACAAGTAATCAACTACTAAGAAAAGTAATAAGAAAGGATTTTGCGAAATTACGGGAATAAAATAGAAATCAGAAATTATGGAATAAACATACCTGCTTATTATTATAATCAACTGGTTCCCGCTGGATTAGGCAGGGACTACCCTTCACTTGGTACAATCCTGACTCCTGACATACCTTTTTCGCTGCCTCAACTTTCAACACATTCTTCATACACGCTCGCCCGTTCTAGGTACTCTAGACCTGGCCTTAGAACGTCATTTATAATTAATGGAACTAGGCGTTACTTTGCGGAAATCCATTACAACAATTATTTGTTATTATTTAATATTTAGTGTTAATTCCGCTTTCTTTTTTAGAGCGGAATTAACACTTAATATTAAAAAATAACTAATAAACGTCATTTATATTATGGTCAAGGAAAGAACGCCTAGGTCTTGCCTAGGCCTAGCTTGACCATTTACACTTGCGTTAATTATAGAATAAACAAGTTAAAAACTACAGACAGTATCCATATTTTAATAAGCATTTATTGTAGTTTATTACAGCATAGAGTTATATAGAAATGCTCGGTGCATCTTGCGGACTATTCTCTATGGTCCTTTGTGGGCGGCTCTCATTAGCTTTGTGCACCGTTGAGATCTAAGTTTAGTAAGTCGCTGCACAGTTACTAAGGGAAGTGCAATTGTGAATTATTAGGGAATATTGGTTACAGTCTCACTTCCTACTAATACTATAAATGTGTAAGTACCTAGTTTTAAGTTATAATTTTATGTATGTTAGTCTATAAGGTATATTCATATTTTGATATGGATCTCTGGTACATTGCCATTGTTGGCAGTGTATTGCCTGAAATAAATGATTTTTTTTTATATCATAGGTACTTACACATTTACTAGCTACGCCCAGTGGTTCTACCCGCTGTACTGTAGCCTATATGCTATTCTAAGGACTAAGCTATCTCTATACCAAATTTCAGCTCAATCCATCCACCCGTTAAAGCATGAAAGAGTAACAAACATACATCCAGACATCCATACATTCTTACAAACTATAACGTTTATAATATTAGTAGGGAGTAGGATGGTAGAAATATCTGTACAAAGCAATTTTAGCTGCTGAAATGTAGCCTATGTAATATAGAGAACTCTATTATTCTAGAGGCTAAGGTTACCAAATATACTATAGTAGTTACCTATATGCCAATTTCAGTTTTATCAGTACAGCTGCTTTGGCGTGAAGGGGTAAAAAAAACATACACATTCAAATGTGATAGAATTATTATTTTGTGTATAATAATTGTTATCACACCAAATTTACTGTTATTAAATATTTTATTTCTATTGACACGATTGTTAAGATTTAAAAAGAACTTGACAAACGATGCCTCAAAATATGGCTGCAATTATTTTCAGATATTATTTTAACACATTTTCAAAAAAATATAATAGCAGTTTTCAAGACACGCATAGAAAACACAGAATCGTGTCATCAAGAGCTATTTGAAAAAATATTTATTGTATGTTTTGGTTTCACACATCAATACGATGCCATTAATTGGATTGGGTTTATGAAAATATTTTGGCCAATAAATTATATCTATATTTCCGTGCCAGATGCCCGCTCGGCTAATAATAATTCTAGATTAATATTATCCATACTAATAAGTATTATGAATATGAATGTGTCTGACAATCTATCTGTTACCTCTTCATGCCTTAACCACTGCACCGATCTAGATGAAACTCTGATATTAATATTAATCTCTGACATTATAAACTGCTGCACCGATTTAGCAGAAATTTGATATAGATAATAGATATAGTTCAAGTCTTGGTAACAGTCTTGGTCTTGCTACATAGGATAGTTTTATCCCACTTATTGTTAAAATATCATGGAATAAAAACTTTTTCATGGTTAAACTAGTAGCAAATTTTGAAAATACCAATAGACTTGTGTATTTATAAACCCATACCAGGGCCGCATAAATCTAGCAGAGTATAAAGTTAGGAGCACGTTAACAGAGTACAGGATCAAAGGCCGGTCACATGCAGCTATCGGGATAGTGACCTGGATTTCAGCGAGATTAGTTCCAAACTTCCAACGGGGTTACGTACCAATAACGGATGAAAATGTACTGCAGACTTTTGGAAGGAAATTTTGCTTATAAGGATTTAGTATTGGGATGATGGAGAAAAAAACCTACGACAAATGACAAATTATTGTTGCACCTACATAATTTTAAAAGTAACATATTATCATCATAAAATAGTGAAAAGACTTGTAACATTTTAATTTAGTTTTTCTTCACATATTCTTAAAAAATGTGGGTATTTCTTAAGTTTTAAAATATTTATTAATAGAATATTATTCTCAATAGAAATGCACTAACCTCTCGCAAATCATCAAGCTTAATTCAGTATTACTCGAAACACTCAAACTGTAATTCGTGCGCTCATAAAATATTTACTAGCACTACATACACATCACGATGTTGTACGCGGAGAGTGAACAACGACACGTGCGTTCCGTGTCGCGGTCGCCGCGCTACTGATCAACTGAACTTCAGTACTCAGTACGTGTGCATCTCGCCCTACGGTACTGAATACAGAAGCCTCTACGCGTTTCTGCGCGCCTGGTACCGGCGACGTGTTTTTGGGGAAAAAATGTGCGTTTTCTCGGAAAATTGCTGTGAAAATTTGCAAAAAAACTTAAATTATTATTTGTGGTTTAGGTGAGTGAGGCAATGAATGGTTGTCATGCTATATTTTTTTGACACGAAACTCCAGTACATTGCGTTCCTAAACACAAATTACATAAATTTTTAAAGTATCTCGAGGAATATGGTATAGCTAAAGATGGGACATTATTCAATAGGTGACAAAAAAACTTACGGGCTTTTAACATTCTTAGCAGGACTTTCAAGAATCAAAAAGCTTCAGCGACTTTAAAGATTCCCTGCTATTAAAATCAAAGCATTACCGTAACTTTAGCTGCAAAAAAAAAACTAATTGTAATTACTCTAGATCCGAGATTTAGTCGCTGTAATTAGAGCCTGAGAACCGGAATTTGGACAAACAATTTTACTTACTCCCCTGTTGCGGATCGACGAGCCTTGTAAATAAATATTCCTTCTTTTTTGTACCTGTGTAAACTCCCGTAGCTTTAGTCGCATTTATTGCACATATTATGTATAGATTTCGTATTTTGTAGCTTAAGTACTTAAATTTGATAACTCGATTACGAGCAGTTATGTAAACTCTTTATTTTTTATTATTTGCTAATTTGATTTGTTGTTATGTAAAATTTGTCATGGTTTATTTACTTCTTGAATACGCGTAAATAAACTTATTGTAAACGAATATATGTACTTGAATAAGAATATGTAATCGCCAAATTGCTAGAGAAAGACAGCAATATGTTAGAGCGAGACAAGTACATATAAAAACCGCGCGAACGCGTATTTTTGCCATGTTTTTGCTTATTGTAGATTATGTAAAAGAATAAGTAAAGATTATGTAATACATGGTAATAGATAACGTCGTAAGCTAGATTTTAAGATTATGTTGAGTAAAATCCTACGATGTATGAAAAAGTTATAGTCGAAAATGTGCCGGGCCCATAGTGAAAAATATCGAAAATTATTGTGAATTTTGTGTAAAAATTAGGTGCTCTCTATCCGGTAAGGGTAGGGAGTGCCTAAGGTGCCCGGCAAAAAATTATAATTACGCTCTACGACTTCGCTTGAATTGTATATTGTATTATATATACACCTAAGAAGAAAACGAAATACAGTCCACTATTATTGAAGAACCGAAGTTATTATTTACGACCCCCACAACGTGGTCCTTCGAGCCGGATTACTCCAGCATCAGCCGTTCCGCCTGTCAACTTGGGGACAGCGGGCGGCCCACCTACATTTGTACCGTTCCGCTTGTCAACTTGGGGACAGCGGGCGGTCACCCACATTTGCATCGTTACGCTTGTCAACCTGGGGACAGCGGACGACCATCTGCATCTGCATCGTACGTTTGTCAACCTGGGGACAGCGGACGACCTTCTGCAACTGTACCGCGCCGCTTGTCAACGAGGCGACAGCGGGCGGCATCAAGCAAGCGTCGAGCGTCGCTTTGGTACCGTGTTACATTAAATACGGTACCCCAACCCCGAACGAGGTTCCTGAGTCGTCAACCGGCGCCTTATGGTGAAGAGGCCACAAGAGGCACTTCAAGAACGCCCAAAGGCGCGCCGGGTACGAGAGGACGTCCCAGGACCCACCGTCGGTCTACGAATACGAAGACTCGCTATCAACAACAATAACGCGGTTCGTCCGCGGCCTGTGCTCCTTAGCCACCTAACGGTGTCAAAGGGCGACGGAGACAGGTCCAACGCCTATATTGGTGGAGTAGTTGCTTGACACGGCGCTACCGGTGGGCAAGACCACCGAACAGTGTTCTTACGCCGGTACGGGTGTGTACAGACGAGGGCCGGACTGTAGGCACTGCTGAAGCGGGAGGACATTCCCCCCTCCCGCCGAGCACCTCGTTCTGTGCATACTTCTCTGCCGGGTAAGTCCCCCCTCTCCCGTCCCCCTTTTCCATCCCCAAGGGAGCGTATCCCGGCCTTTAAACAGGGCCGGCCCCTCCTGCGGGTCTGTTAGGGACGTTAGGGAGGTAGGGACATTTAGGGAGGTAGGGCCGTTAGGGGCACACAAGAGCCGAAGATGCCGACTACACGCAGCAAAGCCGCCGTCGACGAACGAGACGGTACCGAGCTACGTGTCTACGAGGATTACCCGGCATCACCGTCTACAAACCCCGCACCCGCGTACATCCCGCGCCCCGCACCACCGCCTACCACCACGTTGGACAAGCCACCGAGCCGCGCCCCTTCCGTCCGATCGACGGTCAGCGCCAGTGCAAGGATCCGTAGAGCTGAATTGGAAGCCGCCGAGCTGATGGCGGACGTACAGCGAAAGGAACTACAGATTCAAGCCGAGCTGATAAAGAAGAGGTTAGCAGCAGACATTGACGCGATTCACGAAGAAGAATCGGAACGCGGAAGTCTGCGTGATCAAGACATAGCTGAAAATAGCAAGCGAGTTAGCGATTGGATTAATCGCGTACAAACGACCGACACCGAAGAAGCAGCGCGCCCACGTGAGCGCACGGAACGTGCGAGAGAGACAGAACGAGTCACTATCGCACCGAACCGTGCAACGTACAAGGCAACGCGGAACGAGTCGTCGCCTTACCGCGCCCCGTCCCATGATAGAGGGATTGACCGACTAGCCGAAGCTTTAGAGAAGATGGCCCGAGGGAACCGAAGCAGAAAACCACCAGACCTACCGCCGTTCAGCGGCGCACCGGGGGAGTGGCTTCCGTTCAAAGCGGCCGTCAATGAAGCGACTACGGTCTACAACATACCGCCGATAGAGAATCTCGCCCGTCTACGCTCGTGTATAAAAGGAGAAGCCCGACAGTGTGTAGTCGCGCTATTATACACAGCGACGGAGCCGTCCGCGATTATGGCAACGCTAGAACAGCGTTACGGACAGCCAGAGATAATTATCGATCAAGCCTTAGAAGAGCTAAGGAAACTGCCGCGTATAGGAACGACCGCGGCAGATCTGAACGTGTTTGCAATTAAGTTGCAAAACATCGTAACTGTCGTTTCGTGTCTTGATAAGAAGGGGTACCTGAAAAACCCAATGTTAGTTCGCCACATCACTGAAAAGATGAGTGAACATTTGCGATCCCGTTGGTGCGATTATGCAGAAGATCACGGATTCCCGGACGAGTCTGAGATCGTGACGTTATCGCGCTTCTTTATGAGAGAAGCGGATCGTGCGGTACGTCACTGCTACACGACAGCATCGCATACGGCGAACAAAGACACGAAAACGCAGAAAACATCGCAACGAACAACGAACGCTAAAGTTTATACCACAACTGAGAACGGTAACACGCAGAGCAAGAACGTGTGTCATTGTTGTGGTTCTGAACATCCCACGCCACAGTGCAAAAAGCTCAAAGAAATGAGTGTGCAAGAGAGATGGCAATGGGCGAAAGAGACAAAGATATGTTTTGTTTGCCTCAACAACAAACATCGTCGCTTCGCATGTAAGGCTAAAAAATGTGGAATAGAAGAATGTAGAATGCCTCATCACGCATTACTCCACACAAAGAAGGTTTCATCACCATCACCGCAAGAAGACTCTGCCATCACCGCGTCTGCGAGAGTACACACACCCCACGGAGTTTTACTCAAGGTGTGCCCGATTACGATCAAAGGACCCGCCGGTGAAATAGAGACTTACGGATTAATGGACGAGGGTTCTACAATTAGCCTTATCGACGACGACATAGCCGCCCAGATCGGGGCGCAAGGACCATCAAGACCGCTGAATATTCACGGAGTCACGTCAAGCCAGAGAGAGGCAAGTAGCAGAGCCGTCGACGTCGCGATTAAAGGCAGACATCAAAGCGAGTATTATAACATCAAAGCGCGCACCGTGCGACAGCTCGAGCTAGGCAGTCAGTCTGTCGGGCGCGAACTACTCGACCATCGACATTTGCGAAGTCTGCGCGACAACGACTTATGCTACGCCGACGTGAAGCCTCGGGTCTTGATTGGAGCCGACAATTGGCACTTGATAATATCGAGAAAGTTGTTGACTGGCAAGAGAACACAACCAGCCGCGTCTCTAACAAAACTTGGATGGGTGATACACGGGAGTACCCCGCACAGCGCTATAGTTTCCAGCGACGAGCGGGTCTTGCATGTTCGTACGTTACAAGAACGGGACGACGAGCTGCACGACCTAGTGAGAACGCACTTCGAGTTGGACTCTATAGGTATCTCAAAAAAGCCGAAACCAGTCGCCGAGAACGAACGAGCGGTAGAAATATTTAACCGCACGGCGACAAGAGTGGAGAACCGGTTCGAAGTGGGATTACCTTGGCGCACCGATGATGTACACCTACCACCGATTTACGATATGTCACTGCAACCTCTGAAAAGTATCGAGCGAAAAATGGACAAGTCGCCCGAGTTTAAAGTGGCATACTCGAACGAAATAAACAAATTAGTCGAGAAAGGTTACGCGACTAAATGTGAACAAGATCACAGCGGAGACGATAAAATGTGGTACCTACCACACTTCGCAGTGACAAACCCGAACAAGCCGGGTAAAATCCGCCTAGTTTGCAAGAGCAAGTCATCGCGGTTCATAAAAGCCGGTTTCGAGCTCGCTGAGTGGAGTTCGAACCGACTTCCATTACTAGGGGGAGTAGATAACGCCGATCGCGTTACTACTCCAAATGAGTACGGTAAAACCCTAGGACTCAAATGGGTCGCCACTACGGACAAATTCGCTTTCAACACGAATATGCCGCGAGTACCGCCAGACGTGCGAGCAGGACAACAAATACCGACAAAGAGAAAATCACTCGGCGCCGATATGTTGGTCTTTGACCCCGGGGGACAGATTACGACTCTCCCGCCTGAAAAAGCTGAAAGTTTCGCCGAGATTTACGACCTCGAGTATATTAAGAAACTGTGAGCTCCCAGATGTTACAGCCCGGAATCAGCTGTAAAACGACAACGCTACGAAAAGTGAAGTTTAAAATGAAGAGTGCACTATCGCTATCTCTCTCTGAAAAAGCACCGAAAGAAGAAGTGCTCAACACCGCTTTGATCGAGATTGAACAAACAATCAACTCGCGGCCATTGACCCACGTATCAGTATGTGAAGAATACCCGGAGGCATTGACCCCCAATCACTTTTTACTGGGTACCGCGCTTGGGTCACCTATAGTCGGAAAATGTGATATCGCAGATAGAAGAGCGTGGAGAACGTCGCAAGCCATTGCGAACGCCTTCTGGACGCGATGGGTAAAAGAATACGTACCTACATTGACTCCGAGAGGTGACATTAGAAAACCGCTACGTAATATTGAAAAAGGTGACGTAGTGATCATAGCGGATGGGCTATTACCACGTGGTGTGTGGCCTCGTGGACAGGTAGAGACCGTTTATTGCGGACCTGATGGTGTGGTGAGGAGTGCGGATGTGCGAACACGGGGTGGAATATTTAGACGACCAGTAAGACGGCTCATCGTCCTCCCTTTTAATGATGGCTGCGATAATCTACGCCAGGGGGAGTATGTTGCGGATCGACGAGCCTTGTAAATAAATATTCCTTCTTTTTTGTACCTGTGTAAACTCCCGTAGCTTTAGTCGCATTTATTGCACATATTATGTATAGATTTCGTATTTTGTAGCTTAAGTACTTAAATTTGATAACTCGATTACGAGCAGTTATGTAAACTCTTTATTTTTTATTATTTGCTAATTTGATTTGTTGTTATGTAAAATTTGTCATGGTTTATTTACTTCTTGAATACGCGTAAATAAACTTATTGTAAACGAATATATGTACTTGAATAAGAATATGTAATCGCCAAATTGCTAGAGAAAGACAGCAATATGTTAGAGCGAGACAAGTACATATAAAAACCGCGCGAACGCGTATTTTTGCCATGTTTTTGCTTATTGTAGATTATGTAAAAGAATAAGTAAAGATTATGTAATACATGGTAATAGATAACGTCGTAAGCTAGATTTTAAGATTATGTTGAGTAAAATCCTACGATGTATGAAAAAGTTATAGTCGAAAATGTGCCGGGCCCATAGTGAAAAATATCGAAAATTATTGTGAATTTTGTGTAAAAATTAGGTGCTCTCTATCCGGTAAGGGTAGGGAGTGCCTAAGGTGCCCGGCAAAAAATTATAATTACGCTCTACGACTTCGCTTGAATTGTATATTGTATTATATATACACCTAAGAAGAAAACGAAATACAGTCCACTATTATTGAAGAACCGAAGTTATTATTTACGACCCCCACATCCCCTATAATTAAAAAGGGAGGAAGGGCCTCATTTGCAATCCTTTATTCTCCTTTATAGACTCCTTTTTGATGTTAAAATCACGTCTTCTAATATACTTACCCAAGGTATTGAGTACAGATAGCTAGCTTTTGCCTGTGACTTTATCTGTATAGACAAAAGTTTTAGTTTTTATACTTTTACTCGTAGTACATAATATTTATTTATTATTCAGCACAAAGCTAGGACTAACTTAATATTACAATACCATTTTCTGTCAGTTGTCCTTAGGCTGGAAAGAATATACGAGAAATATTAGAGGGGCTGACAAACATAGGAAAAGTGTAGGGTACAGTAGGTATATTTACTCGTAGTACTTGGAAAACGATGGGTTTTCCTCATACATTTCTACAATACTGATTTTCAGGATTAAACTAACCAAACTTATCAGCATATCCATAGTTTCAAACATAGACGACCTCTGTGGCGCGGTGGGCTAATACCCGCCTGCAACGCAGAAGGTTGCGGGTTCGATTCCCGCATGAGGCCAATATTTGTGTGATCCACAGGTATTTGTTTCTGGTCTGGGTGGCTTTCAATATGTATTATAAGTATGTATTTACAAAAGAAAAGTATATAAGTATTAAATCCGTTATCCTAACCACCATAACACAAGCATTAAGTTGCTTAGTATGGGGTTAGGTGGCGCTGTGTGTATTGTCCTGAAATATTTATTTATTTATTTATTTTATATATTTCAATTCAATGGTTCAATGTGAAATTTCCAAATTAAAATTTAGCAATGAGACCCGGTAATCAAAAATACAGGTAGGTATATCCATAAATATAATAAACACCACATACATAATATTTATTAAACACCACAATTTCAAAAATAAGAAGCAGTAAAATCTGCGCATAAAAAAATTATTAAAAAGTAGCTAATTGACTAAACTTTAATTCATGAAGACGAGATAATGTTATAGTGAACTAAAACATCGAGAGCAGATTCGAGGCCAGGAGCTTAGGCCTTAAAAGGCTTACTTTGTCAAGGCGTGGCTTCCGAATTAGTTGGGCACCATTATTCGTCTCAGAATGTATATTAGAAATTCCGTTGAGATAGCGGCGGTGGCAGGCAAATGACGCACAAAGCCTAACGGCTTATATTCAGTTTAAGATTTAGTTTGGGAGCTGGAGGGGATTCTCTATAAACTATTTTATGATTTTTTTTTTAGGTTAGCCTTAATTCACGACGATGCGGCCTGTTGCGGCCGTAAATGGTCGTAGACTAGGTAAATTTGATAAACGTGTGCATGGGCGGATCCAGGATTTGGTTCTGGGGGGGGGCCAAGGTGCAGACGGGCAAAAATATTATAATATTTACTACGAAAAGTGTGTGTTTAGCTCGCTCTGAGCAGTTAGAAAGTTAATACATCCTTAATAATAAGTGCCGAGAATAAATATAATCTTAATCATGAAATATGTGCAAAATTCGTAACTCTACAATGCTTCTGGGGGGGGGGGGGGGGGCTTGGCCCCCTGCCCCCTCCCCCCTAAATCCGCCTATGAACGTGTGAGATACAACACACTAAAATTGCATGGTCGTGACGTCACGAACCGAAATCCGGGACAAAGACTAATATTATAATAATCGTTAGCCACTACCTACCTCAGCCATTTTTTATGTAAGCGATGTCGCTCCCGCATCGGCCCCTTAGGTACTAGCCATTCACGAAAGTGCCGAACAATAATTATGGACGCTGCTTAAATCGTCTTTCATAGATGTAAGAGGCCTGTGATGATGTACTATGTACCTTTTATATTTAAAATTTTTTAACTTTATCAACATCCCTAAATTCACCGAATTCTATTTGAAACAACTAACTCAAAATTCTTCCAACTCTTTTCCTAGCAGTTGTAGTCAACCATAACGTAGAGCGGTCCTAATTGGCTGCACAATACGTGGCGTATCTGGTTACGTTACGTATCAAACGTCGTGTTCATATCCTATAACTATACGGCTGAGGAAAATGGCTATTGTTTGCTGCCTCGTTATTTCTATCGGAAGCTATCGACTACTGGACATTCGAAATCTATTTCATTTTACTAATAAATACAATGAGAGTGAAAAGTCTTTTTCACGAAAATTAAGCAAAATAAATAATATTTGTGGGTGAGTTAAAAAAAAAATCATGGTAAAACGAAAAATAAGGCGGCTCTTATATTTTCCACAATTTTCGTGTAAAGCCGTCAAAGTACAGTAATTGTCTTAAATAAACCCCATCGGGAATATTCGAGTAGAAGGTATAAACTATTGTTGTTTTAATTTATTATTATAGACTAACTTATGCTCACGACTTTGCCTGCGTGGGCAAATCCTTTCTTAGCAGAGGTCTACGTCATGTGACCTATTAGTGTTCCAAATTTCAAACCAATCCGTTCAGTGGTTTGGGCTGTGCGTTGATAGATCAATCAGTCAATTAGTCACTCTTTCCTTTTATATATTTAGATTAGCCTTAGACCACTATCTCGTGTGATGTTAAGCGAAGATATGGCAGTAAATGGTAGCTGACTAAACCTAGAAGGCGGGATAAATCCTCCCTGGCTTTACGAGCATCATGCCGGAACACGGTCATTATTTCCGCTTGGCGACACTGTTTTGTCAAGCAGGTGGTAACTAGCCACTGAAGCCTACCAGTATAAAACTATAGCTACTCGCATATTACTACGTTTTTCCGCAGAAAAGTTACCAATATTAACTCAATTTCCCTTCAAAGAAAATCTCAAGCAACCCTAAATATGTCCCCCAAATTGAATAAAAATAGCAATGGTGCATTAAAAGAGCATTGAATTTGTTTGCGTCATAATATGTATTTACCTGACCACTGACCCGTTTAATGCTAGCTTTGGGGAAGTGGACTCCCCTTCACTGCTTTACTGATTGTAGAATATAGAGACAGTTACAAAGGTCTCGGAGTTTTTTGTATACGAAGAAGTAGGGAGACCTAAAGGTGACGACACACACAGGCGGGAAAGCGGTCGCAGTAAAAAAATAAAAAATTAAATAGTTATTTATTTCGGCCAATAACCATAAATCTAGTGTAACATTTCTCACTTACATGTGCACAGTGCGGGACGGAATTTTTGTAATAGTCGAATTTGTACGTAACCTGTCACATATAAAGCGAACGCGGGCAGGAACAAAATGAAGATCGCGACCCCTTTACCGCTCCGTCCCGCCTCTGTCTGACGTAAACTTAATGGTAAGAGCTAACGCTGACCATTATAATTAGTACAGCTAATAATTACAAAAGCTACCCACGATTTCAGAATGATGTAAAATTCTAGGTGTACTGCACTAACGCTTCTTACACTAGACTCTAGACACATGAGATGTTAAGGCTTTTTAGCTCAGTAATCTAAAATGTTATGTTATCGATGCATCGTAGCTGTTAAATGTTATGTTATTAAGAAAAGTAAGATACTTCCAAACGAAGTGCAGGGCGTCCTTAGGCCAGATGACTAGGAAATGCACTAAAAAAAGATTGCCTAAAAAATATTACGTGACATAGTTTGGGTACTGTTTCTCCACTCCATTACCAGTCTTGCAACAGCACGTCATTTCAAACACTCCTGAACAGATTTTTGTATCATCCAAACTTCCACCCCATGCACCTTAAAACTTGTAGCATAAGGGTGAAAATAGCATGTGCTTTATGAAATTATAGTTATGTTTGGAAGCATATCTGAGGGGTTGATACTGTTTAGCTCGTGGGAATGTAGAATTTATAGATCGTATGTGTAATGAATAATGGAGATATAATCTAGGATAGGCAGACCTTCAAGCTTTGTAAAGCATTATTTTAGAAACCATTTAATAAGTTCTTATTTATTTCAGGTTAATTTATGTGTGGGTTTTATAAAACATACACTTATGCACGAAATAATATTTTCTGAAAAAAATATCGACTTTTTGAAAAACTTGCTGCTTCCTCCCGCTAAAGCTATATTACAAATACTAAGCATTAAAACAGGGTCTAGGCTACGTACATGTACTAATTTTCAGCTCATTCGTTATTTTAAAAATATGACAGCTGTAATAGGTAGGTTCTGAAACTCTCTCTAAGAGGTTAGACAGAAATAAACTAAAAATATATACACATAGGCAGCATTACACCAAGCTCAATACGATACCTTTAATTATATTGACAATCATACGAGTAATAATATTGGAACTATGGCAAATAGAATGAAGCTACAGTGATCACCAAAACGAGCAGAATCATTTCGTCCGGTGAACCCTGGGGCTAGGTCATTGCTGTTAATCAGTTTCATCCCCAACTCGACTGCTGCCAAGATGTCATTGCGGGCTATAGCTATAGAGAAGGACATTGGTTTTCGGTTTGCTATAGCTTTGATTTTCTGCTAGACTCTAGGAATTTTCTTCGGAGAAAAAAAAATTATAAAGTATCTTGAAGCACCGGGTCGACGCGATGTCGCCTTATAGCTTCTGCTTCATCGATCAACGATCGATTCGAATCGATCGCTGTGAATATGACATACTTGTTCCTGTGTGACTATGTCCTCGATGTGTGTGACCAATGTACTTACTCCATAATAATAAACCACTTCCCATAATTTCCCACCACTTGATATCGAATTCATGTATTTACGTACCTGAAACAAATTAAAAAATAATTTAGATTAAGAGTTAGAAATAGGAGTCGCATTGACGAGATAATTTCCATTCCAGGGGAGGAAAGAGAAAAATGGCGCATCCAGACGCCATAATGGCGGTAATGCTGCGTGTCACGAGGTCGCCAGAGGGCGGCTAGTCCGGGACCTACTGGCTCATTATGTGACTAAACAATTTATCTTAAGTTAAACCATTTTGGACTTTAGCTATTTTCATCATCGGCCTTCAATTACCTGCTGATAGGTAACTTTTCCCCTTTTATGTGGATCTTCCCTCTTAATTACAGTCCTTATACTATATTGACGTCATCAGTCTATCAAACCATCGGACGATTCGTAATATAGACCTAGAATTTGTATTATTAAAATTTAGCCCAGCACACAAAATTAGTTTTGGTAATTTTGAACAGGGAACAGTCTTAGCTTAAAATAAAAGGGAAGATACAGTACAGACCTCTTGCAAATTTATCGATATCCAATCCAATAAGGAACATGCACACAATTTTACTTCGGCGCGGCAACCGACACTTTCAACCGACACTTTCCGACCTAGCAGGTCCAAGTTTGGCTATAGTAACGATAGCATCTTCCCATTTTAATTTTAAGCTAAGAAAACAGTATATTTTTCTTTTTATGCGTTTACCTACGTATTTTTCTATAGTGAATTAATTGACTAGTATCTCTTACTCTATGACACGAACCGAACGTAATTCGAAATTACCTCCTTGCATTACCGAGCGACGTCGGACCAAGTTCGCGTCAGTTTAATAAAATTGCGGCTGCGAGAGACAGATAGAATACGCGTGATGAGTTTATTAGGTGCGTTTCATTGATTGCTGAGCTAATTTCGACTTTATATCTATGACGAGAAGGGCCTTGGTTTTTGGAAGTGTTAGTTTTTTGGTGATGTGATGAACAGTGTATATTTTTTTTTAAATTTTATTTTAAGTGAATGTTTTTGTCGTCCTGAATTCGCGATATAAAATAATTAAATTTACAAAAATTTACTCGCAGTAGAGTTGAGATACAAAGTGCCCATGTACTGTGTCCTTATGTATAATCACGAGTCTTTGAAACTCTATAAAATATGTATGTACATCTACGAACTCGCTACCTTCACTAAAATATATAGTGACTTATTTACAAAAGCTTCGGATATTTTTCCAAGAAACACGCGAAACTCGAATAGGCTGGTCCATGGAACTGTTGTCAGAACCGCTTTATATTCTAAGCAATGCCATGCTATGTGTATCAAGGTATTTAATTCTCTCCCGAAGCACATTAAAGACCTAAAACTTAAACCGTTTAAAAGGGAGCTGATAAGCTGGTTACATAAAAAGAACTATTATTCAATCAATGAATTTCTCATATATAAACTATAATAATAATAATATTGAATTTTGACAGATATATTTTTGTATTTTATATTATTTTGTAATTTAATCGAATACCATTGAGATAATTATTGACATTTTAATAATTGTAACCGACAACATTTTATTTTATTTTTGCTATGTTTAATATAATTTTGACTTAATATTGTACTGAATTAATTTAACATTGCATGTCAAGTTAATTTGGCAAAATGTGCGTACATTTATTTATTTTAAAGACCTTATTATTGTATTACACCACATTTTATGCAATAAATATTTCTATTCTATTCTATTCTATTCTAGATAGCTGAAAAAGTGATAGAAAACATGGACTTCATTTTATCTTTATGGAATAGAAAACTCTTTATTGACCACAAACCGTCGCAAACACAAGAAAATAAGCTTAAAAAAATCACAGAGAAAAAGTGTTACAATTATTGGTGGTCCTATTGCTAATAGCTAATAGCGATAAGACCGCCACTCGTACATACATACATTCAAATTCAAAATTCTTTGCCTGCATCTAATTTTCCAATGAGTTACATGTAAACATATTAATACTTATAGTCACATTTATTGATAACATCATAACCCCTAGTGGTAATTTTAATGAACTACAAATCCAAAAATCCCTCAGCTCAACCCATTGTTTACATCTCAATAATCTCCAGTGAAATCTGAAATAAGCTCACTCTATTCAAGGTTGGGCAATCTGAAATTAGAACGCTAGGCTATTTGCACTTGAAGGGGACAAAAAGTCCTCGGCGTGCGTGCCTTATTGAAACTGCGGGCTAGGGATGGGACGTTAAAACATGATTATGAGGCATTATATCTTATATTATTATTACGAGCCTATACTGTCCCACTGCTGGGCAAAGGCCTCCCCCAAGTCCCTGCATAATTCACGATCCAGTGCAGCCTCTTGCTAGCCCTGTACCACCTCATAGAGGTGCCTTGCGAATGAGCGGTAGAATATTAAAATAAAATGTAAAATGGACTTGCAAAAGTACTCCATTGCTGTAGCCTATTTGAATAAATGAATTTTGAGTTTGAGTTTAAGTCATCACGCCACGGCCCCGGCGGTGCTTTCCATCTTCCGGTACCCACTCTGTGGTGACCTTTGCCCAGCAATCAGGATGCATACGGATGGTATGACCCGTCTAGCTCTACTTCAGCCTGGCAGCCTTTATGATATTAGGCATAAATAAAAAAAAAAGAAGATGCAGTATTGACAATTCTCACATGGACCGCTTCAATTAGGCCCATGAGCCTTAAGAGCGGAAAATTGTGCCAGGCACAATATTACTTTAACGCGAGACCGCGCGACCGACACTTTCCGATACAACAGGCCTCAGTTTGGCATAGCAACAATAACGCATTGGCGCGTCTTCCCATTTTCTTTCAATCTAAGTTGTTATGATAACTAATGAAATTTAAGTTCTACTTGCTTACTTAAGCACTGAGATTGTCACAATGTGATAATGTAATAATTTAAGTTTAAATATTCCAACAGAACATTTTACTCTTTTGTTTTTACTGTAATATCAATCACGATTTAGTTTCTGTGGCTAACCTATATTATGTAGCAGTTTTAGGTTGTAAAGTTAAATTTACAGAAAATCCCACAAAAAAAATCACGTCTAAAACAATTAATTTTTTTATGGTTCATAAAATGAACAGCATTTTGGATTTTGAGAAAGCTTTTTTAGGTTTTTCTAAACAAAAGTTGTATGAGCACTGCATGTGCCACAGATGAATGTCCACAAATATCATTCAAATCGATTCGTCCGATTTTGCATTCGTCCGTGACGCAAATACAAACAACGGAACTTTACAATCTGAATTTAGAGGTTATTTTTGGACTGATGGTGCATCTACACACAACTTATGCGCTACGTTAAAGTATAGCTTATGCTCGCGACTTTACCTGAAGATTAGCCGACGTGAAAAATATATTTCTTAGTTTCTTTCTTTGTCATAAAACTTATCTATGTTACAAATTTAAACCCATAGAGCTACAAGGAAGTGATTTGATACTCGTCGTATCTCATCAAGAAGCATCATTTGTCGTCCTAGATGGATACTTCTGTTGAACATGAACTCAGCTGACGAGGATAAAGGCATATTGCAGTCTCCTCTGCCTCTTGGCAAAATCTGCAATTTGCCTCGTGGATAAGCATCATTATTATCATCGGCTATGATAGCCCACGAATTCCGCCTTTTTTTGACCCAGGACAAATGCGCTACGCATCGTCACTCCACGCCAGGCGGCGCGGGGCGGTATGTGGGGCTCCCCCGCCGAAGATGGGCGCGGCGGGGATACCCACTAAAAAACCTGGGGGTGTTCCTGCGGGACGCCATAACGCCGGGGCAACGGGTACGCCGAAGCACTCATCCGCGGCCCCGACGGCCCACAAATTCCGCCTTACCCATCGTAAACGAAACTTTGTATTTATACGAAAATCTTACTGCACTATACCGTGTGTACAAGGCCTTATGATGATTTTGACGGATAATCGTTAGATCAGTCGATAGTTTGTTTTGGCGCAGAGTTGAGATTTAATGCCAGACCTTATTTCAGAGTTGCATTATGAAAATGTAAACAAATCGATTGCATTAAGAAATGATGATAATACGATTCTTGTGCTAGATTCCTTGTACTTTTTGTGCGTTAAAAATAGCAGCTGCACTTTGTAACTCTATACAACGGCTACGAGTACCTTATTTGATGATTTAATTTTCTTTATGACTTGGGAATTGAGGACATTGACTACTCTTTTTACCACTCGCTATACTAGTGGTAAGTTTCGATCGTGGCTATTTACCACCTACTGGACGAAACCGTGTCGCCAAAGGCTCACTATGATCGAGTTGTATGATGTTCAGTGAAGCCAGGGAGGGATTTATCCCGTCTTTTAGGTTTAGTCTGCTACTATCTACAACCACATCGTCGCATAACATCACACGAGATTGTGCTCAAAGGCCTAATGAATAAAAGAAAGAAGTAAGTTAATCCTTAATTTAAATAAAATCCTATAATCGCTAGTGGCTACGCAAGCCCGTGGGTAAATACGATGGGGCCACTTTACCTCGCGATTTACCTACAGCTCAAACATTCTTCACTGAAATGAATAGGTTAACAAAAGGTATTTATTACAAAACATTATATTGGTACAATATATATTAAAAATAACGATAAAAATTTGTGATTTCTAAGTAAAAAAGTCCTATAATAATGATGGTAAAATTACCCGTGCCTATGAGTCTCGCCTCGGGCGTCCATTGAGCTGCGGGCGCTAGTGGCTAGTAGCCACCGGGTAAATACGATGGGGCCACTTTACCTCGCGATTTACCTACGCTCACACTACAGCTCAAACATTCTTCATTGAAATGAATACATTAATGAATAAAAGGTATTAAGGGAAGGTAAGTAGGGAAATAGGGGTTCTATTTCAAGTTAGAAGTTTTGTGATATACTTAGTTTCAGTAAAAAAAAAACAGCAAAACTGTTTTTATAACACTCATATTATAAATGCTAAAGTTTGTGAGTGATTATGTTTGCTACTTCTTCACGCCTAAACAAGTGGACTGATTATGCTGAAATTCGGTACAGAGATAGCTTATACCCTGGATTAACACATATAGTGGGTAAAAGCGCTGGGCGCAGCTACTAATAAATAAACTTGAATTAATATTATAATATTAGGATTTGTGTAATTAGTTCTTGAAAGTTTCTTAATTGCAGTTCAATTCAAACACCATAAATTTGAATGCTAAAGCATTCTAAAACAATGCACATTATTTAAACTTATCAATATAATAGACGGTGAACAACATTGCTTCGTCCAGTTCTAAAATTCACTTACATCCATTAAACGTCAGGTTTATATCCTATAGAAGTGAGGCGCATTCTTAAATCGGACGAACAGCAATTCCTTTTATGAACGACTGTGAACAGTCCATGCGATCCGATACTCAATACAAACAGGCGCGCCATTTCACCTCAAAACTATTTATCGGAATAGTGACACTATGATTTCAGATTATTAAGGATAATAATAATTATAACTTATTGTTGCTTAGCTTGGGGTTAGGTGGTGCTATGTGAAATGTTCTGAAATATTTATTTATTTATTGTCAAAAGATTACTGATCCACTTAAAATTTAAAATAGTATTTTGTTGTTTTTTTTTTTATACGAAGATCAAGTAACATTCCAAAAATGTGTGACCAATTATGATTTAGCAGAAATTAACATTTTGAGGCGCTAGTCAGGACTTTTGCTGACAATTCATCCAAACTTGTCAACCAAAAAAGTTTTTTAGCGAAAAATTGAACCAACGAAAACACGGAAAAAGCAAAAAATAATAATATTATAATGTAAGTAATTTAGAATCGGCGCGGCGCCATACAGGCAAGTAAGCAAATGCCGAGCAATCACGAAGCGCTGAAGCAGGTATTTAGCCATGTCCAAAGTCTACCACTAGTATTGCAAATGAAAATCCGCGCCGTGCATTTGTTTATTAAGGAATAGACTGAAGACGTTACAAAAATTCTGCAGTGGCAGAAATTGTTGTCACTCTCCAGCGAGTGAAAGGAAGCTCTATAGTTGGGAACCAATTGGCCACATCGATCCTTATTACGTTACCGTGAGCGAGTGGGAATTCATTCCATTGTGAACAATTTACTACTCTTTCCCTCGTAATATAGGGAATATTCCTAGCTTTCCAAATGAGAGGAATTTTTGAGAAAAATCTAGAATCTAAAATGTTTTCTATTGGAATATTTTGTTAGTTTTGCTATTTTCTGTGGCTTTCGCTCGTGCATGTTTCATAGTTTAGTAGGAAAATATGAATGGAATTATTCTAGGCATCGCTAGAGTACGTGGCTGGAATTGCTCTGCATTTTTGTTTCACAACTACTTTGTTTGCTTTTCATCACATAGAATGTGATTCAATAAATATTTTACTAGCGGTGCCCAGCGGTTTTACGCCATCAAATAGATTACAAGTATTTTAGAATATTTTGTGAGAAGTAACGTAAAGTAGCGTTTCGCCAAATAAATGTTCAAGATTTATTCGTATCTTACACTTTTTCCTGTTTAATTATAAGGGCTATATTTATGTGTATATCACAGGTTTATCGCGACGCCCCTTGTCGCAAATCCGGGCGCATTTGTAACAGGCACCCGGATTATCGGAGCGCCGCCGGCAAAAACCGGCTGTCGTGGAATACAGTATCTAACATACTAATAAAAGATTGAAGCTTTATAATTCACATAAATTGACTATCAATTGACATTTTGCTTTATGTGTATTCTTTAGCTTTATGTGTATTGTCTACTTATGAAACAATTTCTTGTAACCAGGTTTGCAATAAATTATTATTGTATTGTATTTTGAACATGGAATCTTAAGGAAGGTTCTATTTATTAAACTTTACGTGACCAAAATGCTGGCAATTATCTTGGATAACGTAAAAGCTTAGCCATACAGATAGGTAATGTAGTCAGCTTTTTAGGGAAATTTCTTCACCAGGACCAGGACCAAGCAACGCCAGGGATACTGTCAATTATTGACTGTTAACTCTCCAGTACCTGAAACGCAGTATTCAACTTTTCTGACTTTTTTTTTAGTTTTAAACATTTTGCCTAATGTTACCTACAAAATAAAGAATACAATAGTTTACTACAAACTAATTTTGAAACCATTTTACATATTCCTTTTAGTACGTTTTAAGTTGACTTTTTGTCTACAAACCTTGCGAAAGTTGTTGTTTCTTCAGAATCGGACTATTACAAGTAATTTTCTAAATTACTAAAAAAACCAAAATTTTGACTTTATTTGAACCATATCTCGTAGACCATAAAAAAGGCCGTCTGGAACTATATACCTAATTATTTAATCATTTTTATTGTAAGTTTATGTACTGCCAGTAAACAAGTACCTGACGTTCCGACCCGGACGGTCCTGCGACATTCAGCACATAAATTCACTGCAATGATTCATGATTGCGGACTTCGGCGAAAGTTGCGAACGGATAATCGCAGTTCGGGTAATCGATGCACCGGACAAAAGGCCTGGTTACACTCATTTTATGTTAAGGAAGGACTTTTTAGAGATTTGTGAACCACAATTAATAAGGGACAGCTGGCATCATACCAAATTTTAAGTAATGTATCATTCAATAACGACCATTTTATTTTGTTATATAAATAAGCGGCAAACAAGCAGACGGCTCACCTGATGTTGAGCGGTTACCGCCGCCTATTGACCCTTCCAACACTAGAGGTGCTATCAGAGCGTTGCCGGCCCTTTTAAGAATTTGTACGAAATGCGGCCGAGGAGTAAGAAAAGTTGGCGCGGTGCACCCATAATTTTATCTTTGTAAAATCCCGAGTATTGGGTACTAATTAAATATGTAAAGCGTTATCCCTTATCAGGAGTCAGGAGAGCGTCTTGCTCGTCTTCTTACTTCGTTGGGTACTCGTATATTTTTACATTTCTACTGTTACCTTTTTGTATACGCATTTTCGCTTGTGATTAAATTATTTATGAATATGAATTCCCAAAAAAAATCCATCAAAAATAATAAAGTCTTGTAGGATGATCTATGTATACAAACCCTAATATTTAAATCGATGCGTCGAAAGTACATGTATTTTAACTACTGTGCCTCGGGCCACCACAGATTAATACACAGTCACTTAAGATAAAAACCCCTTTACTTAATTAATGGTGATATTTATGGAGTAATACGACTTTAAAGGCAAGGTATTAAAACGAGATTTAACATGTCTTTCATACAAATTTGGCAGTTTATTAACGTGTTTTAAATTGAGACTTTACGTAATATAAAAAGTGTACTTTACTGACCTAAACTATATCACGTTTATTTTATTTTCTGTACAAAAACAAAGTGACCAAAACATGGCGGGGTGCGAGGGCGGCTAGTTTTCATTGGCTCGTTCAGTAGAAACGTTTTGGTTCAAGACATATGACGTATGTTATGCAGCGTCAAAGCATATTATTAAATACCTCCGGTAATTCGCACTCTTGCGCTCTATGTCACAGACAATGTATACTAGCTTTTGCGAGCTATTTCATCCGCGTGAAATTAGTAGTAACTGTAATCTCAATACTAACACATCCAGATAATTAGCAAATTACTTGATCAAAGAGAGACAGTGTCTTTTACAGAGAAGACGAAAAGTTTGAAGTTTGAAAAGTTTGAACTCGTGAACGTTTGCAAAAATAATGATTTCTGAGAGAAACCATTTCAAAATTTGCACTTTTAAGAAAAACCTAATGTTCCTGATATCTACGGAAACTACGTTTAATCTAAAAAATTGTTGAAATTAATATAATATTTACTAACATAATAATATATTTGCGCAAAAATACAATACATACAAAAGCAACCCTATCAATAAAGCAAATCAATCAGCTTTATACGATCATAAACTGAACTCCCTTCTTTATTCCAAGGGCATAAGAACTAGAATCATTTAGCGAAATAAACGAATATAGGTCGAGGCATTTAAGGGCTAGTGTAGACTATAATTTATTGAGTTGTAACAGACCAACGAACATTCGTCAGTTTAAGTTTGAACAAACTACACTGCGAACATGACTCTCGCTGTGCTGTGTAACTGATTTTAAAATTTGAGAGTTTAGTCAGCGTCAGTTTAAAGTGATTTTAAAAACTGAGCATTTGTATTGTTCCATTCGTAAGAATTAAGAACATAATATTTACATATAGTCCAGTAAAAGAAGAAATGTGGATCGAAAAGTCGAAAGCAGAAAAACTAACTTAGTAATTTTGTTCGGACTAGTTAGGAGATAAACATACTAAAAGTCCCCACCCCTCCGAGGTGAGCCCGAGGGGGGGAGGCCGAAGAAGGTCCCATTTTTAGGTTTTTTGCTTATATATCAAAAACTGTGCGTTGTACGATATTTTGTTGTGCTACATTATTAAACCTCATAAAATTTTCTACAACTTTGGTCTCATCGATCCGAATGTAATGTGCCCAAACTCGACGGGTTTACTAATAGCCATTGAAGAGTTTCATTAGACACCTAAAGGCTCCATCATCAGATCAGCTCAGTGGTACCAGATTAATAAACTGTCGTCAGATTTCTAGACATTTGCAAAGTTTCATTATGATACGACAACCAGAAGTTGGTCAAATTTTATTTGTAAGATTTTTTTACTGACTTTGTATGGAAAACTAATTTAAGCGTCTTCAAAATAGACCATGTTTGGAAGCTCATAGCTGGACAACGATTGGAGATAGATAAAAAGTGTCAAGGCCGAAGTTGTAGAAAATTTTATGAGGTTTAATAATGTAGTACAACAAAATATCGTACAACGCACAGTTTTTGATATATAAGCAAAAAACCTAAAAATGGGACCTTCTTCGGCCTCCCCCCCCTCGGGCTCACCTCAGAGGGGTGGGGACTTTTAGTATGTTTATCTCCTAACTAGTCCAAACAAAGTTACTAAGTTAGTTTTTCTGCTTTCGACTTTTCGATCCACATACCCTTTTTGGGCACTCATTGACTGGGCTAATAAGAATGTACATTTTATAATATTTGGTGTAAATAATGGGCCTTCATTTATTAATCACATCCCACCTGATGGAAAGTGCAGATGCGGTCGGCGATGAAGTACCTCTACGTAAGGTGGAAAGGTTCGTGACATTGAACATCATTTTATATTCAAAGTCAAACTTCAAACGGCGAATGTTCGTTGTTTTGTTACAAGTAAATGCACTCTAGTCTGTCCTTACCTTAACGCTCTCTGCGCTAAGTGATTGACACGTAATACTTCTCCTCTAATGGTATAACAAAGGGAAAGAACATTAAGGGTTTTACGATATTTTTATGCCACTTTCTACGTTATTCCGATAGAAAAAGACCGTCAAAGGAAGTATGCCAAATGCCTGTAATCTGTTAAAAAAGATATTATACCACAGTATTGGACTTTGCATTAAGATAAGTATAATTTTTGGTCGAGTTATGTCTTAACCACATTACTCCACACTTTGTGTCACTCTTCTCGAATACTTTATTGACATTATGTTATGTTTTTTAGTTTTATTTCAGAATGTGATACTACACAAAGTGTAACTCAAGTGCGGCTGACCTATGATACATTAGGCACGTACCTTATATTGAATAAATCGAACTGTACATTTATATGAATAACCGATCTTTACCACGTTTATTACATTTAAATCTATAGGTACAAAAAAGCTCTTTCAGGCTTTTATTATGAAAAAGCGGATGACTAATTTTTCGCCCTTTATAATAATTATTATAGGATTTATCTAATTTAGCCAAAAATATGTATTTATTACGCTAAAAATCAGTCCAACACCTAATTTATGAAGAATATTTAAATAAGAACAAAATATATCCCACCAAATCTAATAACGCACTCCAAATTAAGACAAGAGCCTCTTAAACTAAAAGGCGGACAGGAAAAAATATATCCCCAAGTCCCCCATTTAGTAAGAAAGATATAAATTTTTTCGTCAATTAAGGCAACAATAATCGCAGGAGAACTGAAGCAATCCTGTTAATCGAAGTAAAGACCGTTTGTTACGGGAGTAAATGGACAAATCAGATTATTTCACCCACTATGAGTGCGTATCGACGAGGGAGGGTCCAAGTTAAAAGAAAAACCGAGAAAAACACAAATCAACGAATAAGGATACACAAACACAAACACGCACACATCACACACACACACACACACACACACACACACACACACACACACACACACACACACACACACACACACACACACACACACACACACACACACACACACACACACACACACAACACATGGAACACTTTGCCGTCATCTGTGTTTCCCGAGCGGTACAACTTAGGTATCTTCAAGGCACGAGTGAATAGGTACCTTTCTAGGCATCATACGTGATCCATCGTCGACCGCATTTTCACTTTCCATCAGGTGGGATGTGGTCAAACGTAGGCCTATTTAGTATAAAAAAAGGGAGCACTTACACACACATTCCTATGAATGAGGAAGCAAAGTAGATTGCTAAATGTTCAGATTCTAAATCACTGCTTTAGATCATTATACACCACGAAAGTAGCTAAAAGTAATCATCTATCATAATAAGGGCTAGTTTGTCGGTGGACGTAAGTACATTTAGTAATTCATGATTCGCATCTGGTGTAAACACATTACACACACAATTTAGATTGATATCATCCAGTACTGCTTTATCAGCCTATTTTCTACTGTTGAACTTGGAATACAGGGCTCTTTTATGCCCCTCTTAATTCTGGAAACTATACCAGCAAAGTTTCCATCGTCGTCGTTCAATTCCGTCCATTGGCGTCCTGAACGAGGTATTTTTTATGAGAGCCAACAATAAAAATTACATAGATTTATAGTATCAATGATTAACAAATTAACTTTATATTGTCATGATAAATCTGCAACCTCTCATACCTCACACCACCTGTTATCAAATGCAATAAATTAAAAGATCCCTGTAAGTCCCCATCAGTGCCCCGCGGCGACATAACTCAGCGGAGACGTCCTCGTAACTACGGCTCACGGATTATTCTTTCTTCCACTCGTGTAAGCTGAGGTCTTTAATTGTTCTAACATCTTTATTTTGTGTTTTCTGTAAAAGAAGTGATAAATTCTTTGCAGAATTGCCCATTTGTTACATGGATTTCATGTTGTATTTAAGACGTGGTTTTACAGAAACTAGACTAAACTCTGACACAACTGATTGAGAAACGATATTTTGTATGTGAATAATGCACAATTATGAGCTTTATACGGTAAGACCGCTAATTTTTGCCTCTAAATTTAGTTCTTGTAGGCAATAAAGTGTTATTCTATGCTAGTATATTTTTTTTAAATAATTTTTTTTTACCTAAACTATTTATATTACAACTGTTTGACGTAAAGAAATGACCCTAAGAAAAGAATATAGGTAAACATATTATATGAAGATTATTTAATTTCTTATAACCCCAAAAGGGGTTAACCCACTGTACTTAGATTGAGCCTATACTAAATATATGGTAATATTTTTTGTAAATCGTGTTCTGGGCTACATCCAATTTGTGAACCGAAAAAATAAAAACAATTCTCTGGTTTACGTTTTAGCAAAATACATAGTCCTTATTATTAGTGCTAATAAACACAAGAAAGGGACAGTCTGATCTCCTGACCGTACCTTCCATATTTAGTAGGTGTATAAAACCTATTTGAGCATTACAATAGGGCCGTCTTCATTGTCTGAAGGCTGTGAACGCGACGCGTTGCCAGCAGACGGCGGTGGTGTAAGCCATGAAAACCTGATGCCTTTTAATGTTTGAATTTCATACGAGAAGATTTTTATGGCCATATACTGACAAACTGCTCTAGCTCATTATTCAAGAGAAAATTCAGGATAACAGGAAACTGGGAAGAAGACGTACATCATGGCTCAAAACCTCAGACCCGGATTCAATCTGAGCTCAAGATCCTTGTTCCGAGCGGCTGTCTCGATAATAAATATCGCTATGACGATTGCTGACCTCCGGAAAGAAATGTCACCACTAGAAGAAAAAGACATTTAAGCCTTATTATAACAGTTTTACCAATTATTTGCGTACCTAATGAATCTAGAGAATTTTAGAACTCTTAAAGCAAGCAAGCAAAACGAGTAAGTTCAGTTAGTTCAGTTTCATTATTATATAGCTGACATTTCAATTTTATTTGTTTACCCAGTGTAATCAATATTTTTAATTCACTTAATATTAATTAATTTTCTATATTTATAAATTCATGTTTGCTCTCAACAAGCGCCCTCACAGAGTATGTAGATGTAGAATAAGTTGGATTAAGACCTAGATAGAACCTACATCGTTGGGATAAATAAATAAAAAAAAAATATTGCATGTTTTAGCCATACCTATCATCCGCGTTCTCTTATACACTTGTTTTCTAAAATCCAACGTTACCAAGGTCTAAATTGCAAATTTAATACAGCCATTTGCATCTGAAAGGAGCTGTGCAAGGTCCTTTTTGTACGAAGTGATTTGTACCGCTTATCTAAAACTTTTAATCTAAATACGGGATGCGTAGAACATTATATCACGTTTTAAGATACTCTTTTCTTGTCTAGATGCTGAAATTTGCTCTTTTATAGCTTGTTTAAACGTTTTCCCTTATTTACCGCGTCGTTGGTTATATTGTAGTAGACTAACAAATCATAATAAGTGGATTTTGTGGGAATTTGCATGTTTTTAGCTAAATTGGATACAGATTTTGTTTATTTTTTAGATTTATGATCTAAGTAAGTATTCAGCTATTTTGTATTTTAGTCTGGAAAAGTTTTCTTATTCATATTTCTGCTTCAATTCTCTAGGTATTAATAATTAACTTTAACCTTTTAGTGTAACCTTATCTAAAAGAAAATAACTGAGGCATCTCTACGTGGAAAAGTAAGTGACGGAAAGATCTGTAGTTCAGACCGAATTAAAAAAAACTCTTAGATAGATAGATAACACTTAATTGAACACAGATAAATATACAAAAATAAACTTGGTAATTGGCGGTTACAGTTGGCGGTCTTATCGCTACAAGTGATCTCTTCCAGACAACCGTGCAGGGAGAGGAGAATATTGCTATTCACATGGGCATGGGTACCTACACATTACACATGATTTATTTAATTTAAAAAAATAACAATGCATGATTCAGAAGCAATTTCACAATAGTTATGCACCGGATATGCTCGTCATTCTCGTCAATAATGATCGCTGTACAGGTGATTACACACTGTAATGATATATTATTTCTCTTTCAACTTTCAATTATTGAAACTTGAATACAATAATGAGTGTGATCATTGAGTTTTTTGACTAGTCACTGCATACGGTATCTACTGCTTTTTAAGAATAATTAGATTTTGTTTATTCATAGATTTCAGAATCTTAACGTGAAGTTGTCTATTTTTGTCATAGTTTTAAGTTCTGAATATTTTGTGATGATTCAATAAAGAGTTGTAATATTCATTCATTGTTCTGCAAAAACCTGTCTTTTTCAGAACTAAACTAAAATTGAAAATTTATTTGTTAAAATAGGCTACAATGGAGTACTTTTGCAATTAATTTTTAATTTTTTGGTAAACTGCAAATTTACGTTGCATTGGTCTGATTTATATGATACTGCAATACATAGTTATCTTCTAAATATATAAAAGGAAAGAGTGACTGATTGACTGACTGATCTATCAACGTACAGCTCAAACCGCTGAACGGATTGGGTTGAAATTTGAAACACAGATAGGTTTTATGATGTAGATCTCCGCTAAGAACGGATTTTAGCACGCGGGTAAAACCGCGAGCATAAGCTAGTTGTTAAATATATATAAAGCGTCTTAAATAGGTGAGTGAACAATTAAGCTTTTGATGTCGATAAATTAAGAAAAATCTATTTGACAAAAAAATTGTTATGGCCTCATAGTCTTTGATGCGACCATTATGCTGTGTGTGCTGTGTAGGTGTATTATTTTCGATTTTCTATTGGTCCAATAAAGCCTATGTTTTAGTGTTTTCAGTGGGTAGAAGATATTTTTAAAAGTACGATTGACTGCAATAAAACAAATAAATATTGAACAATGATGTAGAGGGGTTTACATCAATGTCAGTACATTTTATAGAGCAATCAAGCCATCTGTGTCGCCTACGCCTATAGATAGTTTGTTCAAAAAGAGTAGAGCCAATGCATTACGATAAATATTTATAAACTTTGGCACGGATTAGAGGTATAACTTGAGGGAAATCTGAGCCATTGTCAAATGCCAATTTTGTATTAATAAATTTTATATCTTTTTTGTCATGGTCTGTGGTAACATTATGAAATAATTATAACAAAATCCGACTTAACACCAGTTAAATAAGCCCTTCCAAATAATATATTTTTGAAATTTAAAATATTCCCATAACACGGGGTTGTAATGTTATCGGTACACATACTATTATGCCCGAAAGAGGTAGGTTCTTTTTTACATAGAATGACTAAGATTGTGGTCAATGTTTGATACGAGTTAGAGTTAAGTCGCATCTTAACTATAATTGATTTTATTCTTCAATAAATTCTTAAGTAACCCCCAAAGTTGGTTTCAAACGTGAAAGTGATGACGTGGTTGAATTTCTGTTGAAATAGATTAAAAACGCAAAATGATACATTTAGTCACCTAAAAACACGCGCCTCACTGACTACAACTCTTCTCTTTTCGTGCACTATCCAAAAATAAAAGTGTTATCGTAAATCGAAAGGCAATGGAGATTTTAGACATGTGTCATTTTTGGAGGCATCGGTCCGGATCGGTTCCGGTAACTTCCCTCCCTTCGATGTGAACTTTACAATTCAAGACAAGTTGTGTTATTCGGCGGGTAATTTATTAGTCATGCGAGGTTTCGATCGAGACATTTTAGTTGTGTTTTGATAAAAATAAATATTTCTTATACATTCATTTATTGTTTGAAAAAATTAACGATTTTTAGCGATGAGACAGCCTTTTGTCTAAATATAAATAAAAAAGGTAAAAAAATGATTTTAAGTTAAACGGTTTTATTGTAAACTAAAAGATAAAAAATAAAAACGTGAGGCACGTCAAATATCTACAATATCCAACGAATTAGAGAAATAAACAATATCAGTGAAAATGTTCAAGAGATTTAAGGAAGGTTCTTTAAAGGTGTTTTTTTTATTTTTAGGCTTTTTAGTACAATGTATTCTACTTGTCAAGCCCTTTTATTTGATAGCCATATTAATGGTATTGAAAAAAAAATAGGTTATCCGCCATTTTGTAGCGGCGGCCATCTTGGATTTTGATTTCGTATAGTGCACTGTATCTTACTTATCAAGCCCATTCATTTGATACCTACCCATATTAATGGGATTTAAAAAAATACGTTTTCCGCCATTTTGTAGCGGCGGCCATCTTAGATTTTGATTTTGTATAGTGCACTGTATCCTACTTATCGAGCCCTTTCATTTGATACCCATATTAATGGGGTTTAAAAAAAACGTTATCCGCCATTTTGTAGCGGCGGCCATCTTGGATTTTGATTTTGTATAGTGCACTGTATCCTACTTATAAAGCCCAATCATTTGATACCCATATTAATGTGATTTAAAAAAAAACGATATCCGCCATTTTGTAGCGGCGGCCATCTTGGATTTACAATAATATTGAATATACATAATTGTATTGTCACCAGAACCAAAGGCGTATACCAAATTTCAGATCAATCGGCTGACGGGAAGAGGGTGAAATTTCAATTACTAAATTTGACCCAAGAAAAAAGAAAAATGAATAATACAAACGGAGTAAGCTAAATAAAACCGTTTAATAATAAAAAACAGTTTAATAAAAAGGAAAGAGTGACTGATTGACTGACTGATCTATCAATGCACAGGTCAAACCGCTGAACGGATTGGGTTGGAATTTGAAATACAGATAGGTTTTATGGCGTAGACATCCGCTAAGAAGGAATTTAGCCTTGCGAGCAAAGCCGCAAGCATAAGCTGGTACGTTTATACGAGTAAATTGTCGATCTGTAATATATGTATGTATTTCTTTTTCTGTGTGTTGAGATTTTTATAAACCATTGTTCAACCACTACTGAGCATAGTCTTAATGCGCTATTGGTTCTTAAATCAACAGTTTTGTCCAGAGTCCAGCCACATTCCATAGGCACCTTTGTCGCAAGGAGTCCTCTAATATACAAGTACGATTGATATAGGCATTAATTCTGTTCATGAAAAACTGGGATGAAATCTCTACGAAAATTTGTATTAGTGCAATATAAAATTTTAAAACGTTATTTTCAGAATCTTCTCTACAAAATCTTTTGGCAATTAAAGTGCAAGACCCAAAGTATCTTTGGAATGGATTGAAACCTTGTTTATTTTCATGCTAAGTGTTATGATCAGATCGTAACACCCAATCGCAGCATATTGAAAACGTTATATCGAAACAAACAGAAATCTCGTTTGAACTTCTACAACGCTCCGTTCATAAAATGTAAATCAAAACAGCTGTTCCTGGTGTTTATTTATATATTGGTTGCACTGTGCGTGAAACGGAATGTTATTTTATTTTTTTATGTTTATATTGAATTTTCATTTTGATTACAAATAAATTGATACAAAGAAAAATCGGTTTAGTCGTAATGCGTACTCGTATGTAGACACCAAAAAAATTACACCCTTGTCTTATTTTGTTATTTATTCATGAAAAAAAATCTATTTCGCTTGAATGATATACAACTTTATTGCTGTGATAAAATAATCCAAAAGCAAGATTAAATTAAGATTAATTTACTTTCATTAAAAATCCGAAGCTTTCATTAGACATATTTAAAAACTGGCCATAAAAGGCCAAGCGTAAACAGAAGCATAAAACGTTACATCAAAACATAAAAAGATTAAAACATCGTAAAGTGGTATTTACCTGCATAAACATTGTCATCTCTTTTAACAGCTTTATCGTTTTATCCAAATGGCGTTTTTAACAAGAACTTTTTTAAACGCTCGTAAATTTTAAAAAGACGTCTAAACATTTAGACCAAACGAAACCGTAAAGGTGAACAATTTATGAATGATAAAAAACATCATTAAAGGTTCTCAACGCTGTCAAGACATCGTAAAGATTTAACTTTTCACTTTAATTTTAGTTGGCGCATCAGGGTGATACTTCAATTTCCTTTACATTACTTGTTTATTTTTTTGTAGAAGGTGGCCATCAAGCGGACGGTCCGCATGATGATGAATTAATTATATTAATCACCTTCTGCAACATTATAAGTATTACCAATACGTTGCTAAACTTTTATAATTATTATTTGATGCTTTTAAAAATATGGTGGTCAATAAGGTCTACCTTGCGGTAAACTTATATTATTCAGTACAAGTGCACAGTGTAGAAACACAGTGCAGAATAGTGTACGTACTTCGTACATATTTAATGCCTAGAAATACTGTAACTGAAATTGGCAGATAATATCGCTTTACATCTAGAAACCATCGAGATCGTCTCATTTGGATAAAAAACATTTCTAGCACCCTAACAGAGCCTTTTGTAAAATTGATTCTACTATAATGATAACCAAAAGCAAAATCAGACAATTGAAAAAATAATGGTCTTAAATTACTCCCTTGCGGTGCACCTCACAACTAATTAAGAAAATTGATTCAGCTAAGCATTTAGAACTATCTTCATAAAATTAGCTTTACAATTATCAGAAGCCATTCCTTTATCAAGTACGCACAATAAAATTTTTTAATTACACCGAAAATGTCCACTAACTTTATCAACTTCCTAAATTAATTCAGTGTTACCCTTAGGTGAAGGTTCTTTAAAGGTGTTGCCGTAATCGCAATATAGCGTGATTAAACACCTCGTTTGGTTGTTTTTAGAGTACGTTGGATATTCGATAGCTTTGTTTAATCACATCATTTGCATTTCCACGCCACGTCTCTTGAGAGTTATAACGGTGAAAATGTCGCTTTGGTCACAGTATAATGAATAAATAGTATCAAGTTTTGGTATAGCATATGTTATAGTATTTATAGCTTTTTGGATTCCTGTATTTCAATTGAGTGATTAAGTTTTGCTTTTTTAGGTAGTTTAGTATTTTTCTTGGATTGAATAATTTGAAAGAGTTCTAAAGATACTCCTGGTAAGTGTTACGATGTGTACAGACAAACAAGTACAAAGAAACTATTACAAGTATTTTACTATAAAACAAAATGAGCTTGGAAGTTTCTACTGAAAAGTGGGATAACGTAGAATAACAATATACGAATCTCTTAATATACGAAAATGTCCTAAAAATCCTGTTAAACTTAACAATTATGTACTGTTATCGAATTTAGAAAAGTTTTTTCGTGAGAGACTTTCTAGTTCCAAATACTTTCATGTCACCCTTAATCAAAATCCTGCACGTCACGGTAAATACAAAAAGCCTAATAAATACTAATGTCGCGATATCAACAGGCTAAGGATCGCCCGCATTTCGATAGGGGAAGATCAATTTTCTATAGCCAATTACTATCGTCAATTTCGTGGACACACGGCTCTGAAGATAAGGTATCTCTTGATAGTGCTTGAAAAGTTTATTTGAATTAATTGGTTGAATTGTGCGCTTTGATACGAGATGTATTTTTAAAGCCCGTATTATTTTAGTAACTGTTGACTGGTTTTAATTTAAATAGGTACTTTATTTTCGACATGACATATAGGACCTATAGGTACAACGAAGTAAGAATACGAGCACGAAGTTCTCCTGATGATAAATGATAATATAAGAGATAACGATGCCCATAGTTAGTACAGTGCTTCCCAGGAAGTAAAATTCTGGGTGCACTGCGCAAACGCTTCTTACTTGAGAGTCATAAGATGTTAAGACTCTTCAGTCCAGTAATTTCCCTAGCCACTGTGCTCTCCTACTGAAGCACAGTAATGTTTACACATCACTGCTCAGGCGGTAGAATAACTGGCACTGTTGGGGTACCCCGCCTAGTCGACCTCCTGCAAAGAAAATCTACCCCCGGATGCATCTATTATAATGTTTTAAATTATATTTGCTAAAATATCGTACCAACAACCCATGTAAAATAATAATTCTTTATTGAAACATTCATACTCTCAATAACTATGAAGTAGGTAGGTGTTTTTCAGAATCAATATTAGATAGGCATCCTACCAATTCCACGTCTCTGTGTCTCATAATATTCTCGTTACAGTCTCTGATAGGTAATAAATTAGAGGGTGACCAAAGTATGGCTTCGTCACTCATGGGACGTCTTATTTTATCTTTCGACTCCAATTTATGGCTTGACCCATGGGTAGAGTTTTATACTGGACGTAAAATGCTATTTTGGTCCAGTTTGTTAGTGGTTTTGATGTTTTATTGAATAATTCAAGGTTATAAAAGTAATGTTTCCATTTTTAATAATATTTGAGTTTTTATTGACCGCCTTTGGTTTAGCGTCTGCATTTCCTACAATCACTTCCAGTAATTTGGGATTACATAAGACAGTTATTCTATTTTAATATGATCATAATATACCGACGAATTCTTAGCATAATATGATTACATCTATACGTTGAAGACTAATCTTCTAAATATTTAAAAGGGGAGAGTGACTGACTGATCTATCAACGCACAGCACAAACCACTAAACGGATTGGGTTCAAATTCGGAATACAGATACACACACACAGACACACACAGGCACACACAGGCACACACAGGCACACACAGGCACACACAGACACACAGACACACACACAGACGGAGTTATGACCTGGACCTCCGAATAGAAAAGATTTTGTCACACGGACAAAGCGAGCACAAGCTTGTTATACATATACCTATATATCGTGTTTGAGGACTGATACTGATATTTATTACGATTCCTACTTTTTACACAGTTAAAAAAACAAATATAGCCATAATAATAACATCAAATTGAGGACAATTTTAAAACCAATCATAGAAAAACTCTACACGCATCAAAATGCATTTATTCAAACCATCTACTATAATTATTAGATCAGTTTTGGGACATTACAGTGTCTTCGATAACTATTTAGGCCTAAAACTCGTTGCACGTTCATTTCATTCCAGCCACATAGTAGGTATATACATATTATGGTATATCTCATATAGTATCTAAACTCTACGAATAAATAAATCTAAACTACATTATTCTTAGTAGTACATTTTTATTGTTAAAAATATCTAACACTTTTCAGTAAAATACAATTTTATTAATAACTTATTTTTAAAATGATAAGGTCAAAACCCATTTCAAAACTGTCCATCAAATAAAAGGTTGTCCTAAAAAATTGCCTCGTAAACTATTCAGAAAGGGCAGCCAGCATTACACAAACTTGTTTATATCTCAAGCGGGAACAAAGAGATATTTGATTGACATGACCCGACTATTCCTTCGGGAGCCTCGTGCTAAGTAAAATGTTTCTGGAGGTAGCCTTTTATATTTTATAATCCCGTCTGAGTAGTCTTGGGTATGTTTAGTATTTTATTAGCTAGAATAATAAGCTGTGGTATTAAATCAACATTTAAGAGATAGGCTGGTATTATAATTTAAATGTTTAACTAGTAAACAGTCCTAGTCTCTAGAATAGTAGGCATAGGCAGTGGCTAGTTGCACTGGACAAAACTATGTCGGCGAGCGGTCGTGACTCGTGACCGTGTTCCGACTCTTCAGTGAAGCCAGGGAGATAATGGCGCTCTGAATGTTATTACATTTCTTCTGTTACCTTTTTGCATACCCAGTTTTGCTTGTTATTAAATTAATTAAATTAAATTGTCATTTATTTCAGTCATACAACCATAAATCTAATCTTCACTTAGATACTTATAATAATTAATTAAATATAAATGAGCAATAATAAATACAAACACAAATGAGCAATAATAAATTAAAAATAAAAATTGATAATACTAAATACAACATCGAAAATTTTAATAATTGTTCATAATTAGAATAATTCTTAAATCAATGAATAATTAAATATAAATAACAAAATTACTATAATATATTCTACCTATTATCTTCTTGCCCAGTCAAAATACTCATCCATCTGCCTTGTATAGAATTATATATTATGGACTGTGTCGAGAGTCGAGAAGCGGTCGTTATGACCACTTCTGGCACAATATTCAGTCAGTAAAGCCCGGTCAAAATCTTTGAACTTCTAAAAGAGCACACTGCTTCAGTTCGACTTTTATTAGAACAAGCAAAAACAATTTTATATGTATACAGTTTTTATGAATAATGTGATGTACTGCTTATCTAAGGGCATTCTCTAGGGTCCTCCATTAGGAAATTAAAAACATAGTTTCTTTGATATTCTCTTGGTAGAACTCACTTTGATAGACATTTATTGCTCCTTGCAAGCGAAGTTAGTGGCTTTTATTATTGGGAAATATTATTTGTATACTATGTACGTCACTATTGAGTTTGTATTTTGTGTGTGCCGGCAAACCAGAGTTCGGTAAATAATTATGTACGTGTGTCTCCTATACACCTCTATTGACCTTACGTATAGCTTGTAAATAGGAGGCCCTGGGTTCGAATCTCAGCCTAAGAGAGACTAACTTGTTCCAAATCTTGAGGTAATCTGGGGGTCCAGAAACTGTAACTGGTAACTAGCCACGGCCGACCTACTACTTGCAGCAGCTACCAGTATGGCGGGGTGTAAAATAGAAAAGAAAACTATTTATTGCAAACCACAAATAAAATTAAATAAGCTTAGCACTAAGATTACACAGAAAGAAGTGTTACAATTGGCGGCCAGCAAACGCAGCAACAGCAGACCGCTTCCAACCGGTAGATACATATTGAAGTACAAAGGGGAGGCCTTTGTTTAGCAGTGGACGTCCTACGGCTGAGATGGTGATGATGATGATGATGAAACGCAGCAACGCTACATGTAATTGCAGTAGCAGGCAGACCAGCTACAGATATGCTTGTTAGTGAGCCAGTCAGTACCTGACACTTTGTGAATACATTAATTTGCTAGCAAAACTGAGAAAGGAGAACTGCGAGAAGCTAGCATGTTAGTGTGCCAGCTACTAGTAAATGCATACCCGCAATTATTCTAAATCACTTTCTTCATAAATCTCATAAATTACCGTCTCAGGATATTGGTATTATCGCCAGTGCCTCAATAAATTAGCCCTAAGCCATTAAAAACCGAGCTAACTCGTCCTTCCGACGTTTTTAACAAACATTAACAATTCAAACACTTTTGTGGGCTATAAATTAGTAGAGCTGCAATGTACGGCCAATCTCAAAATGGCGGCGCCGTGATACTTCTAAATTTTTTTAAGTTTTCAGTTGTAAGAGGTAGCGGATTTTCTATATTATTATGAAATTATATTCTGGACCCTTAATTTTCTAGTAAAAATTGTCAGCTTTATATCAGAAAGGTCAGTAGATGGAATGTAAAAGTAAAAGTACCGACTGATGCTTGTTTAAGCAATAAAATTTATGAGACGAGCCCGATGCTTCCAAATTTTGTTGTCATTTAGGTATTGGATAAGGTCCTACGGAACACAGTAACATTTGAGGGATTTGAGATGTATGGCGTATACCAGTTTATCACATTCTGTGTGTCAGAGAAAATACTCGGAAAGCCAGAGAAAATACTCGGAATGACGAGATAAACTAATATCTCAGGAGCAGTGTTGTATTTCAAAATACCATGCGGCACTGATAAGGGCAATCATGATGCTTACCATCAGTCACCTGATTTAGTCCTCTTGACACTCTTCTTTCTATGTTATTACGTGGAGTAAAAAGTCCGTAACTTAGACCACCACAATACGGCGAATGTATCCCCAACTTCCTGCATGTGCTTCCTGAGACGTCACAGTTCGTTGTCGACTCGTGACGTCCTTTCACGGTATAATCCTTGTACACATTTGTTTTATTCAATACAATAATAATTTATAGAGTAGGCCTTGTGTACATTTGTGTCAATGCACTTAAGATATTTTAAAATACATAAATAATGTAGTATGCAGAGTATTAATCTTAGGTGGACTTAATGAAATACAGTAGCGATAGATTTAATATTATTATATCGGGGAATGCTAAGTGAACAATGCCCTATTGTAGACGTCTGTAGGTGACAATAACAGCTCAGTATCAGCAGAAAGTCTTTTATGTTTTGTCTTACATTAAAAACTGTGGGATTGGTTCTTCTTTTTCAGTTTTCATATTTCAATAGTCATTCAATTATAAGAGCTGTGTATATCAAATATCTGTAGCTTTCTTCGTAAGTGATAAAAAAACTAACAAATAAATATCATTATATTTATATTACTTGGCTATAAAATGAAATGAATACATACATTTTTTACTTTATAATTTTACTCGTGCATGAGTAATCCGTGCAAAAGGAAGATACTTTTTAAATTTATTTTTGAACAAATTAGTACCCAAATTAATTTTAAATGCCAATTTTCTCTCAACCCATTAACTAATATACCCAATGGTTCTTTTCAACTACTTCCAAAATGCATTGACTGCAGTCCTAATATTAGAGTCCCTAAATATGTCCCTCCAAGGCTCACGGTAAATCATCACCCTTCTGCTTTCCATTTGCGAAATAGCCAGCCTCCTATTAAATGGCGATTTTTCACGTCCCCTTTCTCACTGTGAGGGTTGAAACGCACTGTTCTTTCTAATAGCTAATTTATGTGTTAAGTTTTTAAGGTTAAGCAAAGGAAAAAAGGAATAGAGATTCATATCATTGTGAAATCCTGAGTGGCATTGTACTGAAATAGGCAGCGTTATCTCTTAACTGCAGGAAAACGTTTTGCTCGTCTTCTTACGTCCTCGCACAAAAAAAAACTACTACCGGCCCTAAGTTTCAGTTTCATTTAGGTTTTAGAGAATCAAAATATTCCAACTTTGGTATATAACTTTGGTTACAGTTTATTCGAACTATTAGCTTCTTAGTACTTGGTTTTCTAGCCTCAGTGGGTCAAGACCCTCAAGTTGAGGGAAACAGTTACCGAAGGCATTTCTTGCGTTGGGGTCGGATTTGATTCTTGGAAACATTTTTGCGAGCCTATTTGAATTTAAAGGTTATTCCGTAGCATTTGCAGTTTCAAAGTTTAGCTTTAAACACGGGTGAGGACAATGGCTTCACGTGAGGGTTGGTTTCTTTAGTGTAAAGCTTCTTAAAGAATATAAAAAGAATAAAGAAAAGCAGAAAGGTGGATGCAGTAAACGCGTCGTATATTTGATGGGAAATATAGCAAGTGATAATTATCACAGAATTCTTCAAATTGACAGACTATCTGGCAGAACCGGACGATGAAGTTTTCTTGATGTTCAAAACTACCTACTGAAGGAATTTGAATCTGAGTAAATCGATGTAATTCTTCAGAGATTATATTTTTTAGAATGTATTTTCAATGTTTGGCTTGGTTTCATTTGTTTGAGAGGCATTAGTTGATGCAAAAGCAGGCATGTTTGGCTCACTTTATAATAAACTTTTTAAAAGTGGGATAGCATTATGATTAAACATAGGTTTTGATTTTACTTTCTTCTTGGCACTCAAACGTCTGCATATTAGAATAATGTTAAAAACTTCTAAATCAATTTCGATTTTTATAATATACCTACCCTGGCCTAGACCCTAAATTGTCACCAACTTTGTTTATTCGCACCAAACCTTTTTGTACCCTAAAAAGTTCTAGGTCGAATACGAAATAATTTATCCAAATAATCAGCAACAGATCCCCAAACAGCAAACATCGCGATTTATTATTTAAAACGGATCCATCTCAAAGTTAAAGGTATATAATTAAGGCAATGACAAAGGTCTCGAGTCGGCTCGACTCACTAGAGGCTGTGCGGAAAGAGAAGAGTCTTAGTGCTGTTGTGAACTAAATTTGAGTCATCTGTGTTAGAACTGAATAAGTATAGAGGTAATATCGCATACCCAGTAAAACACTCACTCATCTCAAAATGTGTGTTAGCTAATGTAGACTTTGGTATGATATATTTTTACTTAATAAACCAGTCGTGAATAAAAAACGTGATTTTAAATACGGCGAGAACCAAAGGAATAAAAGAGAGACCAGTCAAAACAATACCCAGCCAACCAGTCAGACAAATTTTTAATCATAGGGATATTTGTCGTGAAAGGTACTCGGTGCCAGGAAAATATAATGGTCCTCAGTGTTATCGCTAAGCTCAAGCGAGCGTAGAGCTATTCTCCGTTAGGTAACAAAGTACTTGCATAAATTAAAAAAAAAAAACATAATAGCCCTTAGTGGTAACTGCTGAATATTTAGATGGAAACAGTAAATTAACTCCCTGAGGAAGATCCTCGTACAGGATCGAAACGGTCGGCACGAGGCCGAAGTAAATACAAGTGAGTTTATTCCGTTAATTTACAATGATGAACAGTAAATTAGCACACTCACGCACAAAATTTCTACGGCTCTTCTCTATTCGCCCAGTGTACTCAGTAATTATTAAGCAGAATGGATGAGGTCCCACAGGTGTACACGCGTGAACTTTGGAACTCCGAGTGACAGATGGAGAAATGGCTGGGGCCATCACTGAGAATGTGAGACATATTAACGTACATGAGGCTATGGGAGGTGGTTTGGGTAAAGGAAAATAGGGGTTGTCCTAAAAACACAATAAATTTTTCAAGTTTTTTTGTAAAAGGCCGGTCTAGATTAGACCAAAACTCATAATGAATAATATTGTATTCTATTCTAATTTTTTTTTTCCATAAATGACATGCCGTAAAGGTTATTCTGTCATTATATTACAATCTAGCCTAATTTCAAGTAAAGGCTAATAAGTAATTTAAATCGAACTTAAATTGCTACGTAAACATTTAAAACTAAGAATGTGTCCATTGGCACTAGTTCTTATTGTCTCTATTAAGGGGAGGCACTTTGTTCATGTGTTCTCAATAGGTAGCACTACACTGATAAATATAACACTACATTTAACTGACACTGTCACTACACAACTCAAAAGGTTTTGTTCTTTTAAGTCTTCGCACTATGTCCGTATTGCCGATTCTATTCTAATGGTTTTCTTTATATTATGGTCTTCAGGTACACTATATAAAAATGAGAAAAAATAAAAGATAACGATACGTGCAGCTAATGGCAATAATACTACCTTATGCTTTCAAAGCTTTGAGTTTTCAAGAAATTACCTCTACCATCCAAGAACTAGCCAAGTACAATCATATTTGTAAATAAACGGCATAAACTCACTTGTAAATTAGTAACACGGCACGGCACGGCATAAACTCACTTGTATTATAAATAAACTCATTAGTATTTGTTTATGCCGTTTATTTACAAATATTAATCTTAATACTCACGAACCGTTTAGAGTGAAAAGAGTACATTCTAAACTGCATTTTACACGTGTCTTCCAAACACAAGTTAAAAGCCCGATACAAAAAGCCAAGACTCCCAAATGAAACTAAATATTACGTCCTGAACCCTCCCCCTCCATCACGCGACATAGTAAATCGTTCACAATGATTAAAGTAAGCAACAATGTCGCCCTTAAAAAAAGATATCCTTTTGTAAATTACTTAGTAAGAGACGAATTCCACGAACGATAAGAGAACGTCGTATGTCTGAAAGTTTTGGCCTAAGTAACAAGCTACCGTAAGAAAACCTTTTTAAATTTTTGGACCATACTTTTTTATGCTATGTATAGCAAAAGCAAGAAGACGTCCCTTGCTGGTAAGCGGTAACCGCCACCTTTCAAATTTACTCGCGGGACTCATTAGCACTTCCGTATGTTTCCAAGGCCAAACTTGGAGCAGCAGGGTCATTTGGAAGTTCAGTCACTATAAAATTGTACTTGATAGCTGTAATGTTTGCAATATTCACAACTGCTGCACGTCAGCACTCGCCTGCGGCTCTCGTGACACTGACGTGACAGCATTGTTCATGTGCATTCGAGACAGTGTAACTACCTTCACTACAATAGCCACACAAAATGTTTCTGACGTCGATTCTGAACGATCTGCAATTATTAAAGGAATTTCAAAATAAACACGAACGTCTCTGGAAAGAAAAAAATACATAAAAACTAGTTCGCAAACCCATCGCCTTATTCTCATGCCTTGTCCCATAATAAGCCCCCCACGTCACCTGGTGGTGGCGCGTAGAATAATTTATTACATTTCTTAAAAGCCATTACCGTGACGCCGTCAATGGACCGACGTCTCGCCCGCAATTAGCATCAGAACAGCTCCTGGTTCGTTTTACCACGGTAAAGAGATATACAGTAGTTTGACTGAGCATGATTTTTGAACATAAATACCTACAGTCTCGCGGTACATGCGCAAGTCATAGGGCTGCCGGGCAGCCGCTGCCCGCATATTATTATAGTAGGTACCTACCTATTTCATATCATCTACTTACTTAAGCTACTATCTAGATGAGTTATTGTAAATTAATTATATTAATTTTGTATATTTATTTTTATTGATATTTTTATTACAAGCTTTTATTTCATTTTCAAATTACCTACCTATATGTACCTACTTATTATGTCCATATAAGAGACAAGACAAGAGACAAGACAAGAGAAAAGACAAGAGACAAGACAAGAGACAAGACAAGAGACAAGACAAGTGACAAGACAAGACAAGAGACAAGACAAGAGACAAGACAAGAGACAAGACAAGACAAGACAAGACAAGAGACAAGACAAGAGACAAGACAAGAGACAAGACAGGAGACAAGACAAGAGACAAGACAGGAGACAAGACAGGAGACAAGACAGGAGACAAGACAAGAGACAAGACAAGAGACAAGACAGGAGACAAGACAAGAGACAAGACAGGAGACAAGACAGGAGACAAGACAAGAGACAAGACAAGAGACAAGACAAGAGACAAGACAAGAGACAAGACAAGAGACAAGACAAGAGACAAGACAGGAGACAAGACAAGAGACAAGACAGGAGACAAGACAGGAGACAAGACAGGAGACAAGACAAGAGACAAGACAAGAGACAAGACAAGAGACAAGACAAGAGACAAGACAAGAGACAAGACAGGAGACAAGACAAGAGACAAGACAGGAGACAAGACAGGAGACAAGACAGGAGACAAGACAAGAGACAAGACAAGAGACAAGACAGGAGACAAGACAAGAGACAAGACAAGAGACAAGACAAGAGACAAGACAAGAGAAAAGACAAGAGACAAGACAAGACAAGAGACAAGACAAGAGACAAGACAGGATACAAGACAAGAGACAAGACAAGAGACAAGACAAGAGACAATACAAGAGACAAGACAAGAGACAAGACTTGGACTCTTACTCGGACTTTTACTCGATCTCTTACTCGCACTCTTACTCAGATTCTTACTCGGACTCTTACTCGAATTCTTACTCAAACTCTTACTCAAACTCTTACTCGCACTCTTACTCGAACTCTTACTCGGACTCTTACTCGGACTCTTACTCTTACTCGGACTCTTACTCGCACTCTTACTCGGACACTTACACGCAGTCTTACTCGAATTCTTACTCAGTTTCTTACTTGCACTCTTACTCAGACTCTTATCGGACTCTTACTTGGACTCTTACTCGCACTCTTACTTCAGCAGAAAACTTTTAAAAATAAAAAAAAACTTTTTAAAAACTTACCTCAAAAACAGCATAATAATATGCATGCTATTTTTTGGCATTTTATATAATTTATTATATTATGTATACATACGTCCAAAGTAAATAACGTAAATTACACTAAATACTTGCAAAAAAACTATCGCGACATCCGCCCGTCGCTGCGTGGCACCCGCTTCTGGATAATATACCCACTTCTACCCACATCTGCCCACATCTACTCACTTCCACATTCCGGCCGTTTCTATGGAGTCAAACTACTGTATATCTCTTTACCGTGGTTTTACATACTTTGTTTTAAGGCTCTCATTAATTTGTAGTTCCGAGAGTGTAGTTCTAATTTCCAATGACTATTTTAAAAAATCTTTTATGTACGTAATTTTTTGAGCATTTTCAAAAGTAATATCAAAATAAAAACAAGTGAAATTTTAAAAATACTTTTTAAAACAACGAATTAGGGAAATAATAGAAGTCGAACACAGCTCAAAAAGTGATTCAACGCAAAGTACAACTATATGGGCGGGGCGTAAAAAGTACAACTCACCCGCCGCTCAGTCACACAACGCGCTCAGCGACAGATGCACGCATCGTTTGATTTTTAAAAATATCCAAAATAATATAGTTAACGGACAAAAATGACCTCTTGTGTGGTAAATTGGTGTAAAAATGGAAAGAAGGCAGTAAAAAGCAGGAAAAACTTATCACAGCTAACAAATATTATTTTAAACCAAATTATATAATTTCGATTTTAGTTGACATAAAATACATAAAAATATAGGGTAAACTAGGCATGGCTGAAACAATTTTATTTTTGTCGTTCATTGCATTCGCATTCGATTAGGTAACGTTATATTTATTTTGTTTACTAGCTAAACCCACGGCTTCACCCCCGCTACAAAAATGTTATTTTTGTACAATAAATAAGAGCATTTGTTTTTGAATTAAATCAATAATGACTTTTATAAAAGTCTGAAGAAAGAAAGAAAAAACCTCTAAAGTGAAGAATTTACCTGACCCGGCCCCCCCGGCTCGGCCTGATTCGACCTGATTCTGGCATCGCGCTTTTATCACCGCACGAGCCGACACCGATCGAAAGCCCAGGTTTATACGACTAATGTCCAATTATGAAAAATGACAAATATTATAGACGTTCAATCATACAAATGCCTATTCGAAAAATAGTTCACTCATAAAAATGTCAAATCGTAAAAAGGTCCAATTTGAAAATTGTCCATTCTAAAACGTCCATTCGTAAAAATGTCCAATAAAGTTTTATTTTATCCGTGGTTCTATCAATAGCTAATCCCGTAGTCCTATAAAAAGTGTCACGTAGTGAACAATCTTTATTTCCAATGCAATGACAGCTGTCAAACTTGAAATGTCAATATCTCGGAAAATACTCGTCTTAGGCTAATGCTGTCATAGAAGAAATTAAAGGTCTTGGAGAGATCTTCATTTCAGATGACAGCTGTCAAACTTGAAACGTCAATATCTCGGAAAATATTCGTCTAAGGCTGATGCTGTCATAGAAGAAATTAAAGGTCTTGGAGAGATCTTCATTTCAGATGACAGCTGTCAAACTTGAAATGTCAATATCTCGGAAAATACTCGTCTTAGGCTGATGCTGTCATAGAAGAAATTAAAGGTCTTGGAGAGATTGTCATTTCAGATGACAGCTGTCAAACTTGAAACGTCAATATCTCGAAAAATACTCGTCCTAAGCAGACGTTGTCATAGAAGAAATGAAAATACTTTGAAGATCTTCCAGATTTTGATATTTCAAGTTTGACAGCTGTTATCTGAAAGGTAGATCTTCCCAAGACCTTTCATTTCTTCTATGACAGCGTCAGAAATAAACCAATTCGTGTTGGACATTATTCTTCATATTAGTATAATTCACCAAATTAGTATTGGACATTAATACTAGTTGGACAATTTGGATTTTGGACATTTGTCGTACAAACCGATAAAACTTATTCCATATCCTTTTTGGGGATTCTAACTACCTCTGTACCAAATTTGGCAAATTTGCCATTACCTTGTCGAACGCATGGTTGATGAGATATTCGTTTTGTTTCAAGCATACCAAGGTTACCCTAGTCTGACATAAAATAATATATTTGAGTTACCCGTATGGCAATACCGAATTTAACTATAAACAATTTTGATACTTTAATTATTTTTAAAAAAATCGCTACTGTACTTGGTCACTGACCTCTGTTTGAACAGATAAGTAGCTCTGGCGCGAAAAAGTAACACACATGCTTCACATAAAACAGACATGCGTCTAATAATGATACTTTTATAAAATGATAATAAAAGACGATGTGATGACACAAATATAATATTAAAAATACATAAAATAAAGTAATAAATCGTTTATATAGGGTAATCCAATTCTTTATTTTTTGCGGTGGGGTGGTCTTTTCGATGTCTCGTAGGCGGGCATTTTCCTTTATTTTTAATACTTTCCAAAACAAATTTTCTGACTGATGATTTCGATTCGCCTAGAAAATAAAATTTAAAAGTAAAAAAGGCGTACCAGTATGGTAACAGTAAAATAGGTGCCATGAATATAATGTTAAAAGAAATTCCCAAATAAAGCAATTGTATTTGTACTTGTACGTAGGGACATCTTATAGACATTAAAACAAAATAAAAATGCCAAGTGCAAGTCGGACTCGTTTGAATTGAACTCTTTCTTGAAACATCTCATATATACAAAAACAAACGGAAAAAAGCACTTTGTTGTTTGGGAGCCCCTTTTTTATTTTATTCTATTTTTAGTATTGCAACAAAAATACATCCGTGAAAATTTCAACCTTCTAACTATCACGGTTCGTGAGATGACAGACAGACAGACGAACGGACAGCGAAGTCTTAGTTATATGGTCTCGTTTTCCCCTATGGGTACGGAACCCTAAAACGCAATTTTTCATACACATAATATCATCATTAAACTTGGACAATATGAAAAGTATCAAAAATTTTCAGTCATACTATAATGTATTTTATGACTTTAGTTGTAAACAAATATATAACACAAAATAGTTATTTATGGACAAAATAACGATTATTTTACGTTTTCAATGATAAGATTCAATGAGCTTGATGATGTACTGTTAATCTAACTTAAACGTACCTGAGATATACGCTGTTCTCTTAGAAACACTTAGTTAAAGCAGCAACCACTTTTCTATTTGCAACTGCTGTATACGCCGTATATATACATTTTGTAATTCATTTGGCAAGCATCGCCACGGATTATTTTATTCATTTTCATCAACATTATTGTGAAAAATCTTCGAAATAACTTATTAATCACTAAAAATACGAACAACATGTTATTGTTTACTTTTTTTTTTGTCAAATTTGACACAAGTAGTTTGAAAGAAATAGGTAGAATGTTGCCATTTTTATTTTAGTTTTTTCTTATTAAATTTGTACTCCTTCGTTTTGTCCATCCCGTTTGCACATGTTGATTGAATATTTCTGTTTCACTCAACACTATCCGACTAAGTAAAATGACACCCCAAATGAATGAATGGGCGAGTTCATGTACAGAAAATAAATTTAGCATGGTTATGCCTTATCAATGTCCGTGTGTCGCGTGAGTATTATAATTTAGTGGTGTGAGTTTGGGACCACGTTTTTGCAGAAAAAGTAAGGGAGTTACAGGGAGTTGTTTTAAAAACAAGCTTTATTTATTATTATCATCTTGCATCATAAAGTACTCGTCAAGACAAATCAAATGAGCCCAAACTCGATGGGGTTGCGTTGTTTTATGATTGAGTTCCTATGGCCACCTTCCCGCTCCATCATCAGATCAGCTCGATGTCATAAAAATATTGCATTGTCATCCGATTTACACACGCATGCAAATTTTCAGCTCAATTGGAAACCGGGAAGTGGGTCAAATTAAACTTGCAAGATTTGATTACAGACAGACAGACAGACAGACAACAGACAGGTGAAAGTAATATAAAGCTTGTAATAAATGAAACACAACTTTGAAACATAGAGCGAGTTACTACATATTAAGTTAATTATCAGTTAGTTATGGGCATCTTTTCATCGAGAATTGCCCGGGATTTGAAAATTTATTAAAAATGTGTAAGTATTATTTTTTTAATTATATAAAAAATAAAATATTTACGAGAAAAAAAATGTGAAAAAAAAGGGAAAGTATATAATAAATAAATTTAAAAAAATTGCAAAAAATTCATCACTTTAAAAACCCTCACACATGGCTCCCACATTTGGTTGCTACGAACCTTACTAAAAGCTCCTAAACGCACCACTCTACAGCAACTATTATAAAGATTTACGTTCAGTACACGGCGATTATTTAAACAACCGGAGAAAAAACGTTTCCACCGAATAGGGACTTATTTACGATCATTTCTTGGTAAGTGAGTTAAATGCGAGTTAGTACGCTTCCAGAAATGTGAGAGAGTGGGATAGTTTTGGAGCGTTTTCGGTGTATTTTTTCTCCAAGCTTGAAAAAAGTTAAGCATCCACTTTTAAAATCTTCATAAAATAATATATGATAAGGCCGTCTATTATCGTGAACTTCGCTTTAATAATATTACATACATTTAGGTTTTACGTTAACGACATTATGGACGCTTTTTTCCTTCCAATAAAGAGTTTTGTATTGAATGTCGTATTGCAGTCTAGAAATGACGCTTCAGATTTTTTATATAGTTTTATTGTATGTTATTTTTTTAATACGAATAGCAGGACCTATACATTATGTAACTTGGTTATCATTTTTTAAAAGCGCTGGTACCTGTATTATCTCAAAGATGTCACATTCGGTCCATACGCTCTTCTTGACCTGTATTTTACACGACGACAGTTTAAATACACGAAACGCCCCAAGAAAATAAATATGTCACTGATTTATGTTAGAACTTGTCTAACATTGCTTAACTATACTGAAGAATACCTAGAAACCAGTAAGTAAACCAATCAAGACCGCACTTTCACCAGAATCGATAAAGTCATCCAGAAACCAGTCCTGCATCTTGTAACGGTCGCACCAATCACTCACATTCTGTTGAAGCAAACCGAACCGAGTAAATTGCTTGCTCCGATCTGCAGGGTTATTCACTTATCCGTATTTGGGAACCGAACCGATGGTTAAGGAACTTAACAACGGCTCCCGATTTTGAGCTATTCAAGTATCCGTCAGGGAACCGAGCCGAGACCGAACCGAGACCGAACCGATTTGATACGCTATAAATGTATGAAGTGACGTACAAATCGGTACGATGGCTATTCACTTATGCGAATTTTATACCGAGTCGATGGTTTTTGACGTTGATTAAATCAGTACAATGACAGACTTTCTTCCGACGCTTATTCGCTCCCGAATAAAAAGTATTCGTTTGGGAACCGATTCGCGGTCCGCGCCGTGCCAATTTAAAACGTCGAAATGAAATGACGTATCTATCGATATGATGGCTATTCACTTATCCGTATTTGAAACCGAGTCGAGGATTTATGACGTAAAAATCGGTGCAATGGCATATTTTCTTCCGGCACAAATTGATCCGCGGAATGCTTTCGAATCAAAGTTTTATATACTTAAATAATACATATTTTGATGCTATTATCGCTTTTTTAATGGGGTTTTAATATGTGTGATAAATTAAAAATATCGTACTTTACTTCAATTACTATTATAATGAGTTAAAAGCATATTTAACTTTTACATGTCGTGTAAAATTAAATACGCACTTTGCAGTTGACCGCAGTGCGAACCAATGTAAAAAACCGCAGTCTTTGTACGCACGGTAGTGCGGACGTCGTACAGCCGGATGCTGCGATATCCTACACAGTACCTACGCGTCCGGCTAGCCGCAATTTAACAACCGTGTCCCAAGTCCCACGGACAGCCGGACAATCTGCCGTCTGGCTAGCCGCAAAATGCGTATTACATATACATACACACACTAGCTGCTATGTGGTTTTGCTCGCTTTACAGTAGCCTATGTGTTATTCCAGGGTCTACGCTGTAACAAATTTTAGCTCAATTGTTCCAGCCGTTTAGGCGTGAATGTGTAACAAACACACATCTATACAACCTTACATTTTTACAAACTTTTCACATTTATAATAATATTAGTAGGATAATTGTAACAGTTAACAGTACCTACGTACTATAAATACAAATGAAGGACAACAATAAATAACAACAGCAAATAAAGAGTGTTAATTATCATAATATTATTTTTAATTAAATTAAAGGAATACATTATAAATAAGTAGGTTTACCTAATTGAATAATTTAAAGTAAAAAAATTGCAGTTATTAAAGGGGTATAAAGTTAGATACATTAACATAACACATACACAGTAGGTATAAAACAAATTTGTTTATGTTGTCACTTGTCTGTTTGTCCCTATGAATGCATAAATTTTAAAAATTCTGCAACGGATCTTGATGCTTGAACGGATAACAGCCTTAATAAAATAAATGCGTCCATTCCCAAGAGTCAAATGTATCAAAAATATAGGGAACGGAAGAAATTTGTTGTGTATCACACTCGTCTTCTGCTAGAATCATTTCCTCGTCATCTGCGGCTGTGCCAGTCACCTTTGATGCTTTTGGTAAATGTGCGGACGCTTGTATGTTTGTTTTTGTACACAGGCAGCATCTCACATCAACACTCCAAGGAATCAAAATATTAACAAGACGTATTTTATTTCTCTACTAGTCGTCCAACTTTCTTTTACACGTCATGTTAGCGTCCAAAACCTCGGCCTCTTGCAAGATTAGGATGTTCCAATTCAATTATTACTCTACTGCTCTTTTTCTCTTAAAAAATCTAAATTTCTTTAATAAATTGTACATTCTAAAATTCCCAATAAAATTGGCTGAAACCGACATTTAATATTCGTACTGACAATCAATGGCACTGATATGTCATTTTAATAATATTACCTCTTTATATCACAATTTTACTGCCGAAATGCCGTGTAAGTGGTGCCTTACTCGGTAGGACCCGAAGATTGCCGATGATCCTTACCAATCGGTTTTGTGAATTGCATTTGACGTTACTATCGGTGCCTTTTCGTTTCGGAAGAGTCATTTTGATAGATTCACTTGATTCGATACCGAAATCCTGTCATTCTTGCTTTCATATTTACGTTTATTTAAATAAACGTAAATATGAATTTTATATACTTCAATAACTGAATTTAACAGTAAAATGGAAATAAAGATCTATTCTTATTTTATAAAGATCAGTGAGCCGGAGAGGGAGTCACCGCTCTTTTCTGAGATCCTCAGACCGATCTCCTTAACGAAACCGCGCGCTTCACTGCCCCAACTGCCCATGGTCTCTACGGCAACGTGGACGAAATGCCATGGCGTACTTAAGCCTCTTCTTCAAACTGGCGTCTTCCGCGGCTGCTGACGGTGAGTGGATGGTACGTCAAGTGGCTGGCGGCGACAGTGCAGGCACAAGTAGCGTCCCACACTAAGCACTTCCCGTTCTTCCAAGGCACCAGAGTCAGCCCCTTCGGCCTCTTACTGTCGGATCTACTCAGACCCGGAGGCTCGAGCACGCAAGAGACGTTAGCCGATATTAGGGCTATACGTACGATTTTTTTTTTTGTTTTATTAGTTAACATTAAATTAGTACTTTGCTTTCAGGCTTGCAACTCAGTTGAGCGGTGCTTTGGAGTTTTAAAGAGCCGTTTTAGATGCCTAAACAAAAGTTCCGTGCTGGAGTATGCACCAGAAAAATGTGGAAGAATTGTTATTGCATGTGCAACACAATGCATGGCATATTGTATGCTTAAAAAATGGCCTAACTGCGAATATGATACCAGCAGTGATGACTCGATCGCAGAACCTATGGAAAGCCAAGAAAATAATTCTCTATTACAAAGAGGATTACAGGCCCGAGTAGCCATAATAATTAATAGATTATTATAAATTATCTGCAGGGTTGTATACGCTGATATAATATTCTACTAATATTACAAACGCGAAAGTTTTAAAGAATGTATGTATAATGATGTAGAATGTATTTTTGTTGCTCTTTCACACTTGAACTTGAACGGATGGTCATCCGTTCAAGTACCGACCCGATTGAGTTGAAATTTAGTATAGAGGTAGCTTAGACCCGGGCATAACATAATGTAGGTTAGTGCGTCAAACTTGTTAAGTATTGTTACTTTGCGTGCGTATAAGTAGTAGTTTTAAAACTCAGTAAAAATTAGGTACCTACTTGCATTTTGTTGCAGTAAAAATAAAAGGCTAAGAATTATATTGAGTTTTTATTGGCTTATTTGAGGTGTTTTTTAAGGCATTGAACTGAGACAATGAATATTAATCTAATTTAAGACATTTACAAACAGCTTAATGATCAAAATGTAAGCTGTACCAATGTGTGTACCAATTTTCATTTTAAAGCCTCTTCTTGATAAGTCGCGTACGTTTTAATAGTTCTTGCTATATTCCCTAGCGCATTTGCTAGATTTGTTGATAGATTATTGCACCCCTCGGTGATGGCCTTGGAAAGGTTCTGCACACCATCTGCCACTCTTTCGAGAGCAGCAGCTTGCCGCTCCAAAGAAGCTTCCAATGGATCTTCTGTGCAAAAACGTAGTAAATGAGAACTAAATTTATTTTATATATCAAACTAAACATTACTTTTACATAACTAATCCTAATACGATAGCGCTGTAAAATATACCTACAATACAAATATGGAACTAAATGCTTACGCATCACATCTAATTAAAGTAACTGAAATTATTAGCAAGTAAATTTAAAAAAACTTTTTAAAACAAGCTTTCATTATTATTCATGCAAAATTACAGCTCAGACAGACAGACGGACACATGAAAGTAAAGTGTGAAAATTAAGTGAAAAACTTGTATAAACCATTATCTTCTCGTGATTTTTCAATTATACAATAACGAAAGAAATGTGCCTTCAAACCATAACTGTAAAAAAACCAAGTCTCGCAGCTCGCAGTTCATCTACCGTAAAAATTGTGAGATCCATGTATTACCAAATCGATAAAATCTTTTATGTTTTATATTAATAGAACGACTTGGCCATCGCATGAAAACACAATGTAGGAATCTCACAAGTAATATACCGACACAATAGTGGTTACTCGTGTACTGAGAATACGAACAATTTTAAATCAAATTAATACTCATTACGGATATGAACAGGAAGGAATTGTAAGAAAAGTAACTTTATTCATAATTTTAAAATTTAGATAAAATAGCAAATAAAAATCCGTCGATTGGAAACAATGATGATGATTGACATAGACAAATTATAATTTGAGTTGACAAAGATGATTGATGCTTGACAATGAATGACTGGGGCTCCTGTCATGAGTGATATAAGTCGAAAATCGCCCTTTTCCAGAGAAGAAAAACAACATTCAAAAAAATCTCGTGTACGAACTATGTATGTGTGCTACATTAGCTTTTACTTAAAAGAGTTTTTATCATTCCGCATTACAGTTTTTCTTAAAATTATTTCATTATTTATGAAAAACCAGTAAGTTGTATTCGCACCTACGATAATTTTATCCAATCAATCGTAAATAATAATACAAGTAATTTTTTTAGTTTCACTTCTAAGTATGGGGAGCCCCATAAGTTTAATTTTTTTTTTTCTATTTTAGTGTGAAAATCTTAACGCGGTTCACCGAATACATCTACTTACCAAGTTTCAACAGCATAGTTCTTATAGTTTCGGAAAAAAGTGGCTGTGTCATACGGACGGACAGACAGACATGACGAATATATAAGGGTTCCGTTTTTTGCCATTTGACTACGGAACCCTAAAAACCATCTTGATATTATCATTTATTTTAAAAAATAATAAATCATTAACCTATTAAATTATGTTGTTAGTAATATTGTCCAAGTTTGCAGATATCTCAATATTGAGCAAGTTGTTGAATAAATGTTCGATCTATAGGTTTTCTGTTAAACTTTTTTAAAGAATATGTCCCCAATTTTGGACTTTAGATGAAAATTGCCCCATTACACATTAGCCATTAGGTTTTAAGGTTTTATTAGGCCTGATATTGATTGGCGTTAAGACTTCAAATCTCACTATTACACATAGTACTTATTTTTTGATTACATTAAAAAAAATATTCTATGTATTTTTAGATATAATTTAAATTGTTCCCTGGCAAATATTGTAAAAAATCGTGAAAAGTAATATATCAGTAATGTATTAATATTCAAGAAAAAAAAGTGTTTTTATGTGAAAATGATTATAATCACAATTGTACCACCAACCACAAAATACTGATTATAATTGAGTAGATGAAATCGGAGATATAACTTGAAATATATTCATAACCACTTTGTTATTGCAAAAATAATGCACTTGTATCACTTTTCACAAAATTATCTCCCAAACTATAGAAGATAGAACGTGAGTAAGACGAATAAAATCGTTATTTTGTTTCTCATTATTTAAATTTAAAAATCTCAAAAAGGCTAAAACTCAAGTTACATCTCTTATCACTGGAGGCACAGATGGGAAATGTTTACGAAGTGTGCTAGCAAAATTTATGCATATTAACTTTTCAACAGATTATATGGGTAAATATTTTTACTACAATATACCACCAAAATGAAACTATCTTCGTAAACAGTTAGATCTGTAATCTATGCTCTATTTTACTGTCCAATTGCCGTGTAGGTGGTTCCTTACTCGGTAGAGCCCGAAGATTTACGAAGATACTTTCCAGTCGGTTTTGTAAAACGGAATTGACTTTTCGATCGGTTCCTTTTCCTTTCGGTAGCGCACTCGGTTCGGTTTCGGTATCGGATAAGTGAATCACCCTGCTGATTGTGCGATTAACAAATTGACACGGTTGCTGCAAATTAAGGGGCACTTACACGTGAGGTTTAAAAGAATCGCGGGTAAGCGACATTGGATAAAAACTTGAAGAATTATTAAATATTATCTTTCTTCGTGATATTAAATGAAGGACTTTTATATTATTGGTTAATAAAATTCTCAGTCAATTTAATAATAATGTATTTTTGTGTCTGGCCTATGAATGATGCAATAAATTAAGAGCTTTTAGCTGTTCCTCTCAATAAGTTAATCTAACCCAGTAAACATCAGTTAGGTTTATAGCCCTTGTCCAGTCATTTCTTGTAACTTGCTTAGCCTAACTCATCAAGAACACCTAGAAAAGCACTATATTATAGTATAAAAAAACGCCTGCCGCGTCTGTCTGTTTGTCCCTATGGAGACTTAGATCTTTTAAACTATGCAACGGATATTAATGCGGTTTTTTTAAATAATACCTGCATGCATAATACCTGCATAATATAATAGACAACACTGATCATTTTCTATAAAACACTAAGAAATGCGCGCGGGTCCAATAGTACATAATAATAAAAAGACGGCCGGTAAATTCGGAATAAAACGCCAAACAGTCGCCAGTGTAAACATCCACAGATCTTGCGGTTTGCAAATACCAATCGATGCAGAGATAAACAGTGGCGATAATTTTGTAATTGACTTGTTAATAAAGAAATTAACTTGTCGTGTGCACAATTAATGGGTTTAAGCAGGTTTCTGGAACGGATGAGAGTTTTTTCTCGTTTATTTGTAAAATAAATACACATTTATTATGCTTTTAATTTACTTTATAGCTTGTTTATCAGAAGGAGATTAAATAATAAAATTAACATTTAATTTGTTTAAGATTACGAGAAAAGGTTACAGTGCTTATTTTTGCAAGTTTATAGCAGTTGATATGTATTAAATCCTTGTAAATTTAATACAATTTGCTTTGATTCTTAATTGTATTAAATATTATCTGTAATAAATAGATAAAGGTTGATGATCAGCGCGAATTCTTTATAACTAATTGTATATTTAGTGTTTAGCCAGAGTTCGCGGCCATGGTTTAGAGCGGGCTTTAACATATCCATAAATTAATGTTGGTCTATTATATTTCCCAAGTAAAACAAAAAGCCGTTTACACCACACGCAGCTCACAATAGACAGTACAATGACGCTTTCCTTTGGGCCGTAGGTGATTTAAACAATGCCATTCACGACTCGATTAAAGTTCACAATGCTCATAAAGGAATAGCCTCTGGTACGGACTGACGTGTGTATGAGGATGAAAGACCTTCAAACAATTTCCATTAACTTTCATAAAAACAAACGAATGTCAACTCTAACTCGTTCTAATAAGAGTCTGTGATATTTAGTTAACGGTTCGTGGAAAGTGGTTCAGGTGAACGCAGCTTAATTGTTTTTTTTTCTTCCTAATGAGGCACAAGTGGTCGACAATAGCTGTCATTGTGTCATTGACTTTACATTTTTTTGTTTTTCCGTTTAATTTGTCTCATAGGTGGAGCCGGATGCGTAATATGAGACTGTGAAAACAGATTAATTCATGAAAGGTATTGTAGTCAAAAGTAGCATTGTTTTGGGATTCTGAATTATAATTTTTGTCTTGATTTTCTTAGGTTAAGAATTTGTATTTGAATAGTCATGATGGGATGTTTCCAATACTTAAAATATATTATGGTTCTTACATAAAGTTTAATAAGTAACTTTGCTTTTTTATTCAAATATATTATTACAAACTTTAAGCCTAATATTGCCTATTATTAGATATATAGATATACCACTAGAATCATTAGTTATTGAATTATGCCAATTGATAACTCATCACTTCGTCTTAATTTATTTTCTACCTAAGTCAAAAGTCTAGTCCACTTAAACATTCAAACCATTCAGACATAGTTTAGAGCGTCCATAAATCGATATGGCGATCATCGGCGCGACATTACCAAACAAATCACGTGCGAGGAGACTGCCCTGCGCTCGTTAGTACACAGCAAACAAATCTGATTACCTAACGAGACTACCTACTATCTACAGGTAGCACAGGAGACGGTGACTGTCCAATCAAATGTATTTTTTTAAGTACAAAGAGGTGAATGTGATTGGGCAAGATGTAAAACTGAAGAAGTGGTTTTTAAAATATACTTTACAGTTATCGTTTTATCAAGAGATTTATTTAGTAGGTAATTACTACATTATTTAAGGCATTGAAGTAGACATCGAAGTTCACCTACTTTTCCTTTGAGAAAACTCATCTAACTCATCTAACGATCATTATAATATAAAAGAGAGTATTCTGTGCTAAATATTTGTGTGTCTGTAATAATATAATTAGCAGTGAGGATAAAATATCAAAATAAAATATCTATTTATAATTATCGGATCAGCAGGCTTGGTGTTCTTCCACGCCAAAATGCTCACGTTCGTGATAAAATTAAAAAAAATATATTATTTGGAAACATTTTATGCAACATTAAAAGTACAAATAAAATTAAATAAATTCACCAGAAAATATCCCCGTAGCTCCTAGCTCAAAGAGATAGCTTTCTTAAGAACTTAATCAGCTTCTTCTACAATTTAAAGAACACAAAGAAATCTCGTTAGAGTATCACGTGATTTGATTCCACAATTGTCTAGAAAACCTATTTTTAGAAGTTAACTATTGCTTTTACTAGATATCTGAATTTTTTTGTCTTCCTTTTGATATCGATTTTAGAGAGGGGCTTATTTATTAACAGCTACAGAAAATTTATTACTTTTGATACTAATATTAGAGAGGGACCTAGATTTGATTCCATAATTGTCTAGGAAACCTATTTTTAGGAGTTAACTATTGCTTTTACTGGATATCTGAATTTTTTTGTCTTCCTTTTGATATCGATTTTAGAGAGGGGCTTATTTATTAACAGCTACAGAAAATTTATTACTTTTGATACTAATATTAGAGAGGGACCTATTTGGTTGCGTTTGGTTCTTTCTAATTGGCTTTGTTGATTAACTTTTATTGAAAAAAGTTAGCTTAACCCCTAACTTTTTGACCCAGGAGTAAGAAATGGTAGGTATTATTTTTATTCCAGGGTCAATATTATAGGGCAAAATTATAATGTAACTTTGTTCTATGATGTTAAGTTGATAATATACAATTTTTTAAATGCAGTACATAATGGTCGAATACAGTTCTTTCCAATATTTGCCAATCTTTTCTAACGATCGACCTGATGGTTCGGTCTGATTCTCCTTTGCCCTACTTTAAAGTTAAATATTATAATGTACAAAACCTGTACTCTAAAAATTTCTCCAATGCACAAAATCCATGTAAAATGCATGGGTCGTATTAAAAAGTCCATGATTCTGTCTGACGCGGCGCAATTAACCACCATTGTTCCATATAAATCTTTATTTGTCTGTCCGACGGTTTGTACTCGCATGATTGTCGTGTATTTCAAATGTTTTAACACTTTCCAATTAAGAATATTGGTTGTGAGAGATAAACCATTTTATAATTGGATGTGGAGGCTTAAGGAACTGTTTCTCGTGTCTATGAAAACTACATGCAAATTCGGAATGGTAGATAGATGTCTATAGTACATATTTTTCTACAAAATTTAAAGCAATATATTTTATTATTTCAAGTGTTTAATAACGTTGAAATGTCTAGAATAACATGGTGTAACCATGTTATTCTAGTCATGTGCATGCATGTTATACGTGTAAGTTAACGTAAAAAAACACTAAATTGACTTAAATATCAATTTGTTTTTCACCATTACATTATGGCCGCTCTGCCAGGATAATAATATACAATTGGTTTTACCTATGGTAAAAACTAAAAAAACCGGTCAAGTACGAGTAGAACTCGAGCACCGAGGGTTCCGTACAAACCTACGGGTTTCTACGGAACCCTAAGGGAAAGTGGGAATAATATTATATACTGTATGTTTTGATTCCCTTGCGAGTACTTGCGAGTTTGAAAATATGCGGCTAAAATTGCTGTTTCTTTTGATTGCGTTGACATAGATGTTTGATTTTTTTACAGCTTAAAGTTATTATAAAGTTGAGTATTTGATATGAATTTCAATTAAATACCTATACGCGTTCTTAAGGAAAGGGATATCAAATACAAAATTATTAAAAATATTTTTTTATATGATGTAACTAAAAATTTACAGTTTTCGCAATTTTTCCTGTGCTTGTGATATTAAGACGTTGCTGTGTACCAAATTTCAAGATTCTGAGTTAACGGCAAGTACTTACCCTGTAGGTTTTGATTCCCTAGAGAGTAGTCGCGAGTTAAAAAATACGGCTAAAATTGCTGTTTCTTTTGAATGCGTTGAGATAGAGGTTTGATTTTATTACAGTTTAAGGGTTTAATAGACCTTAGTATTTGATAAGAATTTCAGTTTAATACCTGCACGCGTTCATGAGAAATAAGGTAGTAAGTATGAAATTTTTAAAAATATTTTTTTATATGATCTAACTAAAAATGTACAATTTTCGCAATTTTTCCTTTATCTGTGCTCTAAGGAGTTACTTCGTGCCAAATTTCAAGATTCTAAGATCACGGGAAGTACTCCGTAGGTTTTGATTTTTTGAGAGTATTTGCGAGTTTAAAATTGCGACTAAAATTGCTGTTTCTTTTGAATGCGTTGATATAGAGATTTGATTTTATTACAGTTTAAAGGTATTATAGATTTGAGTATTTGATATGAATTTAAATTTAATACGTTCACGCGTTCATGAGAAATAAGGTAGTAAGTATAAAATTATTAAAAATATTTTTTTCATATGATACAAATAAAAATTTATGGTTTTCGCAATTTTTCCTTTATATGTGCTCTAAGGAATTACTTCGTGCCAAATTTCAAGATTCTGAGTTTACGGGAAGTGCCCCGTAGGTTTTGATTTATTTGGTAATGTCGAAAATTTGCTGAAATTTGCGACATATTCGACTATATCTTTTGATTGCGTTGGCCTAGAAGTTTGAAATTTTCACAGCTCTAAGAAGCAATAGACTTTAGTATTTCCTATTAATTTCAGCTTGTTACCTCCACGCGTTCCTGAGAAAAAGGGTCTTGACAGACAGACAGACAGACAGACAGACAGACAGACGGACAGACGGACAGACGGACGGACGGACGGACGGACAACAAAGTGATCCTATAAGGGTTCCGTTTTTTCCTTTTGAGGTACGGAACCCTAAAAAGACTGTTAAAAGCATATTATGTTAATTCAAAGAATTACACATTCGTATTTCAAAACTGCATTAATAGATTACTTTGAAAATGTCCTGCAAAACATAAAAACATTTTTCAACGTATCCGCCGGCTATTTTGGCACTGTTTCCCAAACTTCTGGTAAAATCCTAAAAACGCTTGGAACGATATTTAGAACAGCACTCAGAGATGCCTCGAGGTGACACCCGTGTCAACGAAGCCATACACACTATAGGCACAGAAACACGGCACAATAAATAACGAACAGAAGAATCAGATTATAAAGCGACTTTACAGAGACTCAATAAGTGCGAGATGGTCAATATCATAGAATACCAGACACAGTGCCTGTGTGTTTAAAAAAAACCATAGAATTATGAATTATTTTGTCAGTAGTGCATTGCGCCTTTTACCTTGAGATATTCTCTAATTCTGTCCGTCCCAGTAATTCCTCTAACATTGCCCTTCATTCTGGAACTGAATTATAGCTGTACATTGTCTATTACTGCTTGGTGGATGAATAACTGGCAAAGGTGTAGTATTTCCCCGGACAACCTCGGCTACTTTATGTCATCAGTCATATTTGATTGAAATCCATATGTATGTGCTTCTACCGGCGCGACACCTATTACAAGTAATAATAATAACTTGGTAGATCCTGATTTTTTAATATCAAACTAGTTGACCCGGCAATCTTTACCTTTTAAACCTTCTCTGGACTGCGACAAAATTTCAGAACCAAAGTTTTCTAAATCAGTCCAGCCGATCTCGATTTTTAACGAGACAAACGAACAGCAATTAATTTTTATATAAAAGTAAAAAAGTTAAAGTTAGTAAGTTAATATGACCATTTAGTTATTTCCCTAATTCGTTGCCATTTAGTCAAATTTTTTCCAATTGTGGACTATAACAGTCTTCTGTGCCTATTTATTTTGCGTCTGCTGAAGCTTTGGGGTGCGAGTTGCGAGTAAACATTTTAGAGGGGAAATAGCAAAATGTAAAAGTGTGACTGGGAAAGCTTGGATACAATTTTCTTGTTTTTGCAAAAACATATAAATGTTTTATCTTTGAACAAACTGAAAACATTCGCAAAGTTGTTATTGTGCCCCATCGAGTTGCTACAAATGCAATATAATAAGAATTTCCCCAATCTTGCAACCTAGTAGACGGAATAAATCCCGCCTTAGCAACTTCATCTCACCTGCTCGTGGTACATCCTGCTGACAAACGAACGAGGCCCTGGCGAATGATACAAGACCTTACGCCCTACGGTTGCCCTTTTTTACCCAGGAAAATGCGTTACACATCATCATCCCACGCCGAGGGGTGCGGGGCGGTATGTGGGATACCCACTAAAAAAACTTGGGGGGGTTCCTGCGGGACGCCATAATGCCGGGGCAGCGGGTACGCCGAAGCATTCATCTGCGGCCAAGCACTCATCGGCGGCGCCCTACGATAGCTTTACTGAACACAAAATATATCAAAATCCTCTAAAATCATCAGCAATGTGAATTTAGGCTGACGCAGACGTGGGGTAAGAGGGGTAGTACTTTAACATTTATTGAGTTTCCATGTCCCCCCGAGGCTTGTGCCACGCACTGTCAGTTTTCAGTTACAGCGCTTTTTAGATACTACCTACTCTGTTTTAAACTATTAAGTATGCATTCGGTTTTAGCACTATCATTGTACTATCTTACTATCATTGTATTGTGGTGTTTTCGGTGTTAATAAATTCGCAGCTTGAATTATTATATATTATTCAAATTAAAAAAAAAAGATTTTATTAGGTATACGTGTATATAAACCTAATAGCCTTATTTGAATCGAAAATTCTGTTAATAACATCACGAGTCCTATTAACGTAAAACATTACCTACTTAAAATATCAACCTAGCAAAAAGCTCTACATTAAAACAAAGCAAACCTTTCGACGTTTCGCGGACAAAAACCGGCCCATTCCTGTCAACTCCACTCCGTTCCATTGAGGCGGTGTAGTGCAAAAACTGATGTGGTTACCGTCACTGGTACATAAATTAAGTCGGCTGTACAAAAACTATACAATATTACAGAAAATATAATATGTATTGTGATTTTTTACGCTAAACTTAGTTTAGTATAAAAAATCACCGGTCATCGCCAGAGATCGCTATGAAAATAACCTTATTATGTGCTTTTCAAAAAGTTTGTATACCGTTTATTAAAAGATAACTATGTAGACATATTAGATAGGGCAACATTGTAATTACGCCATTTCCTTTAATTTTATCGGTGGGCAGAGTTGAAAATGGCAAACTCTGGCGTAACACTTATAACGGGCGCTGATTTGTTTAAATAAAACTGCTTCGCTTCGTGGCGGCGTGTGATTGGTCGATTGTTGGGTGACGTAGATTGGCCAATGAGCGTGGAGCAAGAGTTGTGGAAAAGATCCGATGGTGGCGCTAGTAAGCGAGTTTACGTGGTAAGGATCTCTGTGCGCGGAAGCTCACACTTTTGGCTTGGGAACCGGAGAAGCGACTTGGGACTCGGACAACTGGGAATATTAGCGTCCATTACGAGTGGAACGCCGAGTCCACCGAATAAAGCTAAGTATAAGTAGTGCCATAGATAGATTAGCTTGGTAGCATTTTTATCATTGTCTAATTATAATAAATTGTGCTAATGCTTGTAATGTTTTATTATCCTCGGCCGTTATTATCCACACCATCTAATTGATGAGGGGCTTTAGAAAGCGACCATATATATAGGCAGGCTGGGCTCACCCCTAATTCTACATCAGAAGTGGGATAGAGAACTAAACGTTTTTCAATGTTTCAGATTTCCTGTTTTATTGTTCGCCGCACCTGCCTTTACCGGCGGCGGCGAGTGCCGAGCAACAATCTGCGCGCTGTGTCTGCGCGCTTGGTCAGCGCTCGTGTGTACGAGATTCGTGCTCGCGTTTCCTGACTGCGTGCATGCGTGCATGTGTGTGTATGCATACACCTGCGACGCTGCTGGTTGAGCATCGAGTTTGTGTAACCGTGAAATTTGAGTGGATTAGAGTGATCGAGCCGGTGAGTCGATTCCATGATTTTTTTGTTCATACCTACTGCAGACTACGTTTCCGTAACTTGTTTTGTCTAGTCGTGTAGTGTAGCATTTTAATGTGCGGTGGGCGGTGGTAGATAATTTGGTTCGTGAACAAATTTTCTTAATGCGATTCAATGGCACATACCTACCCTCACTTCTTTTTTGTTTGTCAGATTTTTCTGGGTTTAAGCTTGTAGTATCGCCATAGCTTATGAAATTAAGTAACCTATTAGTATGCGATGGGCGGTAGTAGATAATTTAATTTCTGAACTAATTTTCGTAATGCGACTCAATGCCACATACCTACCCTAACTTTTATTTTGTCACGATTTTCGTGGGTTGAAACTTGTAGTATCGCCATAGCTTATGAAATATGATCGCTATAGCATATAGCAGAGGTATCTGAACATTTTCTAAATTTGAACGCAGATCTTAGTTCGTGTAGTTTAAACAACGCCGAACTGCTTCAAGAATTACAATGAGGTTAGGTTTGAGTTAGGTTAGGCGAGCAGGCAGCTGGACAGTGGTGGCAGTCCGTCCACTACTCCAGCAGTGGACGGACAGAGAGCACGGGTCCTTGACCTTCCGGCTCGTGCAGGTGCTTTCCGGGCACGGATGCTTCGGAAAGTACCTGCACCACGTAGCCGGCAGGGAACCGACCCCTGCTTGCCACCACTGTGGTAGCGACGTGGATACGGCGCAGCATACACTGGAGGAGTGCCCAGCTTGGGTCAGTGAGCGCCGTACCCTCGTCGCTGTTATGGGGGGCGAACTCTCGCTGGCAACCATGGTAAGAGCCATGGTTGCGAGCGAGGAGTCGTGGCAGGCCGCGGTTTCGTTCTGCGAGAGTGTCATCTCGCAGAAGGAGATCGCGGAACGCGAACGGGAGGTCACCACCGACCTCCCGATGCGTGCCCGGAGAAGTGGGCGTCGGAGGCGTATCTTCCACGCCCTTCTCCAGCCCCCATAACCTGGGTCTAGGCGGCGAGTACGGGGGTATTCGTCGCCGCAAGAACAGACCCACGAGGTGGCGCGCGCGGTGTTTCCGCGCGCCCCTTGAGAGGGTGGGGTGAAACTCCTCTTCACCCCACCGCGGAGGGGTCCTCCTATCAGTGAGGACCAAACGCCGTCGGGGCAGCGGATGAATGCTTCGGCGTACCCGTTGCCCCGGCATTATGGCGTCCCGCAGGACACCCCCAGGTTTTTTAGTGGGTATCCCCGCCGCTACCATCTTTGGCGGGGGAGTCCCACATACCACCTCGCGCCCCCCGGCGTGGGGTGATGATGCGTAACGCATTTTTCCTGGGTCAAAAAAAAAAAAAAAAAAAAGGTGCACTATTGAAAAATGCTATTTTAATGCCACCGGTTTGTGTACCGGTATAATACGATATTCAGAGATCTTAGGCTTACATTACAATTGAGGTTAGGATTGAGTCAGGTAAAACGAAATTCTGTGCTGTGTTATCTTTATTACAGATGAGTGACGAGCAGCAGCGCGTGCAGCGTTGCCCCGAGCAGCAGCGCGTGCAGTGCTGCCCCGAGAGCAGCGCGTGCAGCGCTGCCCCGAGCAGCCGCGCGTGCAGCGCTGCCCCGAGCAGCAGCGCGTGCAGTGCTGCCCCGAGAGCAGCGCGTGCAGCGCTGCCCCGAGCAGCCGCGCGTGCAGCGCCTCCCCGAGCAGCAGGGCTACCCCTAGCAGAAGAGGAGGAGTAGAAAAAAAAGCGGGGAAGGGGAGAGAGAAAGGATTTGTATCGCGTTTTATGTTTTGTTGCTAAGCACCACGTGCGATTGAGGTCCAAACCAAACCAAAGAAAAAAAAAAGAAAAAAAAAAATTTGATTTCCCCTTTGCTTTAAAGTAAAAATTGTTCTTAGTAGAGGAAAGATTAGACGATTTTTTAATTGCAGTTGTTCTCTGATACGCTTGGTGTGACATTTCTCAAAATACTTAGTATTGAAATTCAAAGGATGTTAGTTTCTTAGAATGATGTCGTGATCAGTTTCGGTTGGCAGTGACATAGTAATTCAGTTCGTTGTAAGGATACCGAGGTCTTTCTCGAACCCTCCGGGGCTTGGTTGACTGCTGTATGACCATAGATCGATGAGACTTTGTTATCCGAACTATTGTACGTGTATCAGATGTATAATAGTCTATCCTGGCCGAAGGAACTGTTGTCAGGCCCGCGGGGTTTAGTTGGATGGGTTTCCTTCTGGTTCAGAGGCACTGTTTTAGATGTTATGCTATAGAGAAAAGCGTCGTTCAGACCTAACTTGTTACTATGTAGTTCCCACCCGGATGGTGATCACATCATCAGTCATTTTTTAAATGGTAGTTCACTGATTGCTTTGCGAATCTTTCTAGAGAAATGAGACACTAATTGTGTCAGGATGAACGAGCGGTTGAACATGAAATAGACTGAAGTTGTTTCTTTGTTATAGACGTGCAATGAGTTCGCCCTGCGAGAGTTCGCCCTACGAGAGTTCGCCCTACGAGAGTTCGCCCTGCGAGTGTTCGCCCTACGAGAGATCGCCCTACGAAACGCTCTGCAAGAATACCGCCCGAGGACGTGCGGGCGTCAGGGCTGGCCGTGAAGACATATTAGATAGGGCAACATTGTAATTACGCCATTTCCTTTAATTTTATCGGTGGGCAGAGTTGAAAATGGCAAACTCTGGCGTAACACTTATAACGGGCGCTGATTTGTTTAAATAAAACTGCTTCGCTTCGTGGCGGCGTGTGATTGGTCGATTGTTGGGTGACGTAGATTGGCCAATGAGCGTGGAGCAAGAGTTGTGGAGAAGATCCGATGGTGGCGCTAGTAAGCGAGTTTACGTGGTAAGGATCTCTGTGCGCGGAAGCTCACACTTTTGGCTTGGGAACCGGAGAAGCGACTTGGGACTCGGACAACTGGGAATATTAGCGTCCATTACGAGTGGAACGCCGAGTCCACCGAATAAAGCTAAGTATAAGTAGTGCCATAGATAGATTAGCTTGGTAGCATTTTTATCATTGTCTAATTATAATAAATTGTGCTAATGCTTGTAATGTTTTATTATCCTCGGCCGTTATTATCCACACCATCTAATGATGAGGGGCTTTAGAAAGCGACCATATATATAGGCAGGCTGGGCTCACCCCTAATTCTACAACTATATAAAAGTATTGTATCCGTTATTCTAACCACCATAACACAAGCATTAAGTTGCTTAGCTTTGGTGGCGCTGTGTGAAAGAACCTCAAAAATTTATTTATTTTACCAGCGTAGATCAAGCCTGATCTACACATGCTGTGCTGGTACCTTTTTGCGGCGAGACTATTTTTTTTTTTCATATTTTTTAAATAGCACGCTTGTCAATGTTTCTGTGTGTATGTCTGGTTGCAAATAAATTCATTTCTTTCTTTCTTTACTGTTTATTAAATTATAACTCAACATATTAAAAACGAATGCTTACGATAGTACTGCGATTAACTCATGTAATTGTTCGTTTACTACATCTGTAAAGTGGCAGCAAACTTTACAAACACTTAAGTTTGTAGTCCTTTACATTTTATTTTTAAGGTATGAATTTAATTGCTTCTGACACCGTAATATCCAAAAATATTTAACGATTCCGCGTCAAAAATAGGTCGAACATAAAAAGCGTTTTAAAGTTCGAATAATCGAATCTATAGTCGGGCCGGCCTAAAAGGCCACATTTGACAGATGTCAGTCATAGCAAACAAGTGTTGGGACATTGTTTGTTTATTTCGATTACAGGATATGAATCGATACGATCTTCAAACACGTTGGAATCGAATACAGTTTTATGAAAACATTCATAAAGTCTAATTAATTTTAATTCTAATATGTTTTTCTTGTAAACATGTAATGGCGTCATGGGCTAGTTTTGCCAGAAACATCTCCCGAGTCATAAAAAAACCTGTAATAAAAAAATATGTTTATTCTCTATACATTACACAATTTTATTTTAATTACATTATATTTTACTATAATATAATCACAATATTAACAACATATTTTATTTTAATCGCAATATAGTTATTTATTTATGATCAAATATTCAATCCAAGTTATAATTGCATTCGATTCTACATTTCAAATTTCGATTTCGCGATTTTATTGGGTAGCATCCTTATTGTTTTAAAAACAAAAACTGATTGACGTGACCTTGTATAGGGTGTCCTATTTATTCATCTAATGTTTTTAACCCCCAACGCAAGAAAGGTGGGGTGTTATAAGTTTGACGTGTTTGTTTGTCTGTCTGTTTGTGTATCTGTCTGTGCCATCGTAGCCGAACGGATTAATGAAGTTTGTTTATTTTTTCGTTTATAAGATTAATAATATTACTCGGCAATGTTCTTAGCTATGTGTATAACATATTCTTTATAGTTTAAAAATAAACACAACAATGACTTGAAACAAAAATTGAGTATTTTTTATTTTTAGTTTTTTTTGGTTAAACATAATGCCACAAAAACCGTTGTTTCGGCTTATCCGAAATTGACACCGTTGAGGACTTTAAATTTTTTTAATAATGTGTGTGTGTGTGTGTGTGTGAGTATGTTTGTTCCTTCTTTACGTTTCTTCTGCTAGAAATTTCAATTGTAGTTTTTGTTAGACTTTTTTATGGTAGAAAAATGCGTGAGCTCTTGATGAAGGACATCGTAATTGTCCGAAACTCAGGATCGAGCCTAGCTCCGACCATTATTTCCGTGAGTTTTTAGCCGTTTTGTTTACATAGTAATATGGATAACTCTCACGTTAGTTTTCAAAAATGCACAGTAGAAAAATCTACTTAGTAGTTTTTGGTAGAATTTTTAATGATAGAAAAATCTACCAAATGGTAGAAAATTAATAGTAGTTTTTGATAGATTTTTTATGGTAAAAAACCGGTCAAGTACGAGTGGGACTCGAGCACCGAGGGTTCCGTACAAACCTACAGGTTTCTCCCGCACCCTAAAGAAAAGTGGGTATATTATTATATACTGTGGGTTTTGATTCCCTTGCGAGCTTGAAAATAATCGGCTGAAATTGCTGTTTCTTTTGATTGCGTTGACATAGATGTTTGATTTTTTCACAGCTTAAAGTTATTATAAAACTGAGTATTTGGTATGAATTTCAATTCAATAACTGTACGCGTTCTTGAGGAAAGGTATAGTAAATACAAAATTATTAAAAATATTTTTTTATATGATGAAACTAAAAATGTACAGTTTTTGCAATTTTTCCTGTGCCTGTGATTTAAGACGTTGCTGTGTACCAAATTTCAAGATTCTGAGTTAACGGCAAGTACCCTGTAGGTTTTGATTTCCTTGAGAGTAGTCGCGAGTTAAAAAATACGGCTAAAATTGCTGTTTCTTTTGAATGCGTAAAGATAGAGGTTTGATTTTATTACAGTTTAAAGGTATAATAGACCTTAGTATTTGATATTAATTTCAGTTTAATACCTGCACGCGTTCATGAGAAATAAAGTAGTAAGTATGAAATTATTAAAAATATTTTTTTATATGATCTAACTAAAAATGTACAATTTTCGCAATTTTTCCTTTATTTGTGCTCTAAGGAGTTGCTTCGTGCCAAATTTCAAGATTGTATGATCACGGGAAGTACCCTGTAGGTTTTGATTTTTTGAGAGTAGTCGCGGGTTTAAAATTACGACTAAAATTGCTGTTTCTTTTGAATGCGTTGAGACAGAGGTTTGATTTTATTTAAGTTTAAAGGTATTACAGACCTTAGTATTTGATATGAATTTCAATTTAATACGTTTACGAGTTCATGAGAAAAAGGGTAGTAGGTATAAAATTATTCAAAATATTTTTTTCATATGATGAAAATAAAAATTTATAATTTTCGCAATTTTTCCTTTATCTGTGCTCTAAGGAGTTACTTTGTGCCAAATTTCAATATTCTGAGTTCACGGGAAATGCCCCGTAGGTTTTGATTTATTTGGTAATGTCGAAAATTTGCTGAAATTTACGACATATTCGACTATATCTTTTGATTGCGTTGGCCTAGAAGTGTGAAATTTTCACAGCTCTAAGAGGCAATAGACCTTAGTATTTCCTATAAATTTCAGCTTGTTGCCTCCACGCGTTCCTGAGAAAAATGGTCTTGACAGACAGACAGACAGACAGACAGACGGACAACAAAGTGATCCTATAAGGGTTCCGTTTTTTCCTTTTGAGGTACGGAACCCTAAAAATCAACTAAATGATAAAAAAAGAATGGTAGATTTTGCTAGAAATTTCAATGGTAGTTCTTGGTAGAAAAATTTAATGGTAGTTTTGGCAGAAATTATGATATAAGAATTTGGTAATAAGTTAAATGGTAGGCAAAAAATCTACCAAATGGTAGAAATTTTAATGGTAATGCGTAAATTGTTAATTGTAAATTCGAGTATAGTGTTCAGTGTTCAGCTAAGTGTTGTCATATTATTTATTGTTCAGCTAAGTGTTGACATATATTATTTACAGAAAAAATAAGTAAAATTTTTAGATCACCCTGTAAGGGAATTTTGATGATGTGTCAAATGTGGCCTTTTAGGCCGGCCCGACTATAATTAGATTTAGGCGCGATCTGTGGGCGGCTTCATCGTGGACGGTACAATTACTGGACTGAGTTCGGTGAAAATATAAATGAGGCACACGCATAGTAACTATGTGTACAGTAGGGTGGGCTTTATTTTCGACTTTGGCAATATTGTTGGGGCACTTTGTCATTTGATATTATAAGCATCTAAATAGGTAATAAGTTATTTTTTTGGGTAAGATTTAGGGGTCAAAATTGTACAAAAATCGATAGCCTAATTTATGTTTCGCAAATGTTTCATATTAGTATTCTTCTTCTCCGACAAACTAGAGATGCTATATTATATTATACTAGCTTATGCTGACGGCTTTGCCCGCATGGCAAAATCCTTTCTTAGTGGAGGTCTACGTCATAAAATCTGTCTATTATCCACATTTCAACCTCATCCGTGCAGCGGTTTAGGCTGTGCGTTGATAGATCAGTCAGTCAGTAAATCAGTCTCTCTTTCCTTTTATATTATATTAGCTTGTGCTCACAGCTTTGCCCGCATGGCAAAATTCTTTCTTAGCGGAGGTCTACGTCATAAAACCTATCTATGTTCCAAATTTCAACCTAATCCGTTCAGCGGTTTAGGATGTGCGTTGATACATCAGTCAATCAGTTACTCTTTCCTTTTATATATTTAGAAGATCACAATTAGCACAAATTTTTTAGTCGTAAATTCACAGTTCACAGAGAAATAAATCATCATTCATTTTGGTTTTTACAAAACTGATTCCAGTGGTTATAGCATTTTTCGGTTTCAACCATTTTCCTTCTGTTTCCAATTAAAATTCGATTTGTCAAACAGGAACGTTAAACTTATTATGATTTATTCTTTTTTACGGTCGTAATTTTTATGACGTCGTCTTTGCACACAATGTTGTGGATAACGGAGCGTTTGTTGGAAGACATTAAAAATATTAATTTTAGGACATTTTTAACGCGTTATTTATTGGGTTATTTGTAACTTTTTAATATGAGATGGAAAGTGTTAGGAGCATATTTTAATGCAACATTGTCAATGTATTTTTTTTTCCACTTCAAAATTAAGACAATATTTATATACTGTAATAAATTTACGTTATTTTATGACAGTCATTCTAGATTTAAAAAATTATAAGGTACAACACATTGTCTTACAGGTAAAAGATTAGAGAGAAAAATATATTTAGTTGCTATGAGAGCATTTAAAAATATCCCAAGCACCACTATACAATTAATTTTCTACAGGTAAAACCGCAGGGCACAGCTATTCATTTACAATACTTAGTTGTAATGAATTGAAATAACCAACAGAAATGAATCTCAAGTTTTAATTAAGGTGTCTCAGAAGAGCAATCTGTGAGAGACTTTTGTTTTTATCTCTGCTCTTTCAGTGCAGTTTTCTGTTTGTTCTGGGAATTAATAGGTACATCCTATTGTAAATGTGGAAATGTATACGTGCTTGAGTGTGTCTTTGTGTGTGTATTGCCTCACACCTAAGCGGCTGAACCGACTAAGGTGAAATTAGATTTTTAGATAGTTTAGACCCTTGGAGAACACATAGACTACTTTTAGTGCTGCTTAAATCCCTGTACATAGCTAGTTCTTCGTATAAAATAATTTTAAATAACTTCTAAATCCAAAAACAATGTCTTTCAAATTTAAATGTTCTTCTTTAATATTAGTTCCTACAAGTTAGAGATAGTGAAATGTTTTACACTAATTATAGTGAACTAAACTAAGGTAGTATTTTTCACGTAAAACTCAGCTCACTTATGGACGTTAACGTGAAACAGAGGAAGCAAAAATTGTAGGCATTTGTCAAAGTCCTTCCTAAGGAAATGGTGCATAAATTAAGTCCGGCAAAAAAGACCAGTGGTCCTACCAACAGTTTATGTTGTGAAAAAGTTTTATAATAAACATTAAAAGAATAAAAAGTCGAATGAAAAATGCAAAAAAACATACAGAACTACTTAATCTGATGTGAACGGTATTTTAGAGTTTCTGTAACTGTTCCTTTTGTTGTATCTGTATTAAAAATGGTAACACCTTTAGGTTGTAACCAGAGCCCTGACTGGACACTGTCGCCTTAACAAGCATATGTCCAAACTAGGGCTATGCGACACTCAAACCTGCCGATTCTGCAATGAGGCAGATGAAACGCCTCTTCATCTGCTGGGGGAGTGTGGAGCACTGATGCGTAAACGTAGCTCTATTTTGGGACAGCACCTGCTCAACCCGAATGAGCTTAGAGAGATGACCCCTAGGAAAATCCTGCAGTTTCTAGAAGCTGCTATGGTCTGTGGTGAACCCTAGCGCCGCGCCTAGGGGTCTTTCTCACCATAATAAGCGGCGTTCACAATAGGCCAATCATGGCCGCAGTGATATCATAGCCGCAATACATAAATAAAAAAAACGCCTTTTACATAATTACTGCATTGAAGCTGTAAATTGTGCAATAAAAAAAGAACGAACGCGACGAAAGGATAGGCAATAATTATTATACTCGTATTTTATTGTACAGAATTTCATAATGAGTTCAAAACAAAAACTCAAACCCCTCGAAGTTCAACGACCTATTTCGTGAGCAAACTTCTGTATTGCTTACGAGAATTCTTCAACTTTCTCTTCAAGTTCAGTGAAACAATTTCAAGTGTCACGTGCTGCTGTCAAGTTATTTCCGATGTTAGTTTCGAGTTGTCAATTGTAAACTGGAATCGAGAACTTTTGGTAGTGGCAGGTGATCTATTGCACATTTTTACGAAATAACCCATAAAATTGTAATGGTAACTGTGAGACTATTGTAACAAATACAGACACTACATCAAAAACTTAAATTGTGGTCATTTCTTTCTCTTATTGCACCGCCACATTGGGTAAGAGACACTTTTGATCGCTGGGACGCCTCGATGTAGTCGTCGCGACTCTTCTACTCTAACCTGCTCTAGGTTTGTTGTCGCCCAATGTACGTAGAATAGGCATTCTCTATTTTTCTAGTAGATCGACAAAAACGCGACATGTCGACCTCGACATCGCGAGAAGACCATGGATCATACACATGTCCAATCGTCAACAATCTCAAAAAAATCGCTTGTTTTACACAAATGCAAATAGAAGTATTGTTAAAGTTTGGCTTCAGTTTTATATTAGGAGCGGTATCTACCATTACCCTGTGTGATAACTTTTGTCTGTCTAGTTGTAACGTATCGGTAGTTTATGTTTAAGGGTTCTTATTTGTTCGCTATGGCTGCAACTATGTTAAGTTTAACTACAAAGTTTAAGTTTTACCCATAAATCTTATAATATTAGGTACAACTTTCTATAATAATCATTAATACTTTAGAAATTTAGTACCAAGGTAGATAGATCCTTATTAATTTATCTACAAAAAAATATTAAACGTTAATTTTGAATATTTTAAGTGAATGCCATTTTAACCGACTAAAATAAAAAAGGATGCCTATTTTTGTTTTTTTTTACTTTTTTACCGATTAATTATGTATATTGCAGACGCCTAATAAATAGACTTGAAACATTCTGATCCTCCTCACTGTAAGATAATAAAATTATATAATAATGTATTATATCTCCTCAAATTTACGCCACACCTTTCTCCTTCCTTTCAATTCCTCTTTGATTCTACACGTAAAAGTCAGTTCTCCCTTTAGCCACGTGCTCATGTTAGAACCACAGATCATGTCCGCAGGTCGCAGTGAATTAATTAAACGTGCACGCGTGATGCGTGTCACGTGTACACTTACTTATAATGTATTTTTTGCATAGGACGGTGTGCAATCTTATTTGTGAATAATCGTATTAAAAATAGTCATATTATACCTCTTCAAATTTACACCAAACTTTTCTCTTTCCTTTCAATTCCTCTTTGATGCCGCTCGTAGAAGTCAATCCTCCCTTTAGCAACATGCTCATGTTAGCACTAACCACAGATCATGTCCGCAGGTCGCAGTGAATTAATTAAACGTGCGCGTGTGATGCGTGTCACGTGTACACTGCATATATCAATCAAGGGGACAGGACTCAGGACGCGGTGTCCGGTCTTATTTGTGATCATTGGTCATATTAATTTACCTGTTTTAATAATCTGCATCTTAATATAGTATATTGATAGCATAGAATTAAATAGAATTTGTGTATAAAAGAAAAATAATGTAATAAATTGTCAAAAGTAGTACATCACGACATGTTGTTGTTTATAATGTTGGCTGCCTGGTCCTGCAAGGTTTCTGGTGTTTTAAAAATAGCATATATTTCAAATGTCACTTTTAGACAATTTTTCCCGTAGATGTACCGCTGGAACTCAATCGAAATATAAGTAAATTACTATCACTGCATAGTAGAGGTATAAAGTTGCCTCCCGTCTGTTTGTCTATCTATCCACTGTCCCTACGTATGCAACGCATGCTGCGTTCATGTTCATACGTACGCGTTCGTACGTCGTATGCTGTTACTACGCAACGGATTTGGATGTAGTATTTTTAAATCATAGATAGTGATTCAATAGGAAGGTTTATAATAAAGTATGCATTGACGTTATAATAGACAATGTTTTTATATCTACGAGTATGATAGTATGCATAATATAGTAGAGAAACACTGATAATATTTTTTGTTAGGTGCTACGAAGTAAACGTGAGTCCACTAGTCAACAATGAACAGCACCTGTCCCTTGTACTCGGAACATTATCACACGCCGTTACATAATTACTATAATAACAATAAAATAAACATAACGATGCAGATAGGTAACTGTTATTATTATTATCTGTTATATAACGAGTGGATAATATCATTATCATTATCGTTATGTTTGAATAGGTCCCCTTGGTACGGTCAGTGCAGGTGTACGCAATGGTGGAGATAAAACGTTTTAAAATTGCACTTGTCAGCTATACAAATTACTCCTGATGTCTATAAAAATGATCAGCAGTTTATTAGTGGTCTGCCTCCTCCGACCTAGTAAATTAAATTTTGCTTAAATATTAAGGGCATAATATACCTCTTTAGCCCAGTCAATGAGTGCCCAAAAAGGGTATGTGGATCGAAAAGTCGAAAGCAGAAAAACTAACTTAGTAACTTTGTTTGGACTAGTTAGGAGATAAACATACTAAAAGTCCCCACCCCTCCGAGGTGAGCCCGAGGGGGGGGAGGCCGAAGAAGGTCCTATTTTTAGGTTTTTGCTTATATGTCAAAAACTGTGCGTTGTGCGATATTTTGTTGTACTACATTATTAAACCTCATAAAATTTTCTACTACTTCGGCCTTGACACTTTTTATCTATCCCTAATCGTTGTCCAGCTATGAGCTTCCAAACTTGGTCTATTTTGAAGACGCTTAAATTAGTTTTCAATACAAAGTTGGTAAAAAAATCTTACAAATAAAATTTGACCAACTTCTGGTTGTCGTATCATAATGAAACTTTGCAAATGTCTAGAAATTTGATGACAGTTTAATAATCTGGTACCACTGAGCTGATCAGATGATGGAGCCAGGAGGTGTCTAATGAAACTCTTCAATGGCTATTAGTAAACCCCGCGAGTTTCGGCACATAACATTCGAATCGATGAGACTTTTTCATCACACTTGCTGTCAAGGGTCTGATAATGGACCAGGAGGTGCCTACGTCTCATCAATCCGAATGTAATGAGCCTAAAATCGCCGGTTTTACTAATAGCCATTGAAGAGTTTCAGTAGACACCTCCTGGCTCCATCATCAGATCAGCTCAGTGGTACCAGATTATTAAACTGTCATCAGATTTCTAGACATTTGCAAAGTTTCATTATGATACGACAACCAGAAGTTGGTTAAATTTTATTTGTAAGATTTTTTTACCAACTTTGTATGGAAAACTAATTTAAGCGTCTTCAAAATAGACCATGTTTGGAAGTTCATAGCTGGACAACGATTAGAGATAGATAAAAAGTGTCAAGGCCGAAGTTGTAGAAAATTTTATGAGGTTTAATAATGTAGTACAACAAAATATCGTACAACGCACAGTTTTTGACATATAAGCAAAAAACCTAAAAATGGGACCTTCTTCGGCCTCCCCCCTCTCGGGCTCACCTCGGAGGGGTGGGGACTTTTGGTATGTTTATCTCCTAACTAGTCCAAACAAAGTTACTAAGTTAGTTTTTCTGCTTTCGACTTTTCGATCCACATTTCTTCTTTTACTGGACTATCTTATGCATTTAAGGAAATGAAATGTTCTTTAATTCAATTCAAGTTCACTAGATATACTTGTGTACATTTAAATCTAGGTAGATGCCATCCGATGAGGTAATAGCTGTGTAAATTTTACTCGCTAAAAATAGAACCTATGTGTCCTTCGAGAATAAAAGCACGTATACTCATATATAATATTCATATGCCAGCTATTTAACTTTTATTAGCTATTTACTATTTTTCTACTTGTTTTTTATCGTTTTTTCCCAGTACTGGGCAAGAACCTCCTAATGTAAAGAACATTATGTGGGTAAATAATTAAACTATTTCTACGTATAAAACTGCTGAATGCTGAATGATGGAAATGGATGATGGAGTAGATTCACACATTATTGTTTTGTCTACTATATAGAGGAGTATAACTATATATGAAGTTACCCTTTCTATCTAAACTTCCCAAAGGACATTTGCTCTCCGTGGAAATTCAATCAGACTTCAAAAACTGATAAAATCTTTTTATTCCGGACAGAACTAGCATCCAGTACTAGCCTTCCAGTGTGTCTGCAGATGTTATCACGTTTTAGGTTCTCTTTTATAGTTTGCTACCTATTTTACGGAATGTCCTATACGAAGGTCGGTATCAAAAGTTTTGTTACTTTGTAGGTATTTTTGTATTCGAACAAAATAGTCTAGCCTTCTGACGACCCACGTCCTTTAGAAAGGACATAGCATTTTGAATGGATTAATTTAAAAAAATATATGCTTTAAGTCCAATAAAACAAACATATACCTAATTTACTTTGGATTGTACTAAGGATCTAAAAGGGAAAAATACCCTTAATGTTTTGACCATGGAATACACAAGTCTAACTCAAGGACAAAAAAAAGATACAATAAAATTTATGAAAGTGATATACCTATTTCAAATTTAATAATTCTTTATTATATTTAATGTTGTAAAGTGTACCTACAAAAATTTCATATGCAACTTTGTCCCACGAATAAGTCGAAATGTTTGTTGAGTTTGACTTATTAAAACAAGTATTATGTACAAACCTAAAGTACTGGCAATATTACGGAAGAGTTTTTCCTTATCTCCAAATTAACTACCGCGCTAAATATTTTTCCAGCAGTTCACGTGAAATAAAAGTACTGTAACGTTCACAAAAGCCATTCTACAGCAGCTTTATCAAAGGAATCAAGACTCTAATGTACCCATTGTCTCAATAGTCTCCGATAGTCCTATAGTCTCTCAAAGTCTCTAATAGTCTATAGACCAATAGTCAAGCGATAAGGACTTTAGGAACAAAGCCTAGGTTTTAACCCATTATTGAAAGAAAATAGTTCTTTGTTGAAGTATTGGATAAGAACATTTTTATTTTAGGAAGTGTGAAAGGGGCTTTATTATTTAAGTGCTTTTTATATAGACTATAGACGTTATATAGACTAGCTTATGCTTGCTGTTTTGCCCGTATGGAGAAATTTCCACCATTCCATTATTATGTGTAAGATTTTATTTTATTTTCTCTTAAAAGTGTGTTGTGTTCAAAAAAGTGTTTTCTATCCTATTCTTTTTTTTTTCGTCAAGAGGATCATTAGATTTATTTCAAAATATTCAAACTTAATTAAGTGAACTAGAAATTTCTAGCGGTTTACGCTGTGCGTCGATAGATCGCCAGTCACTTATTCTTTTTAGATAAGTATGAATATTATTTTAGAGACCATCCATAAATATTGTATTTCTAGATTAAAAATAACAATTTCGGATCCATTCATTCTAAGCGATTTTTTCGCCATCACATTTCACGATAGAATAAATAAGTGGAACAATTTTAATTATGATTATGATTTTTTTTTATCATTCTTTATATAGGGTCCATAAATATTGTATTTCTAGATTAAAAATAACAATCTCGGATCCATCCATTCTAAGCGATTTTTTCGCCATCACATTTCTCGATAGAATAAATAAGTGGAACAATTTTAATATGCCATAAACTATGACGACCACAATCATTTATCATTCTTTATTTCACACTGAACTTTACCCCATTAAAATATGGATGAAATTCGTATTTGAATAACGCAAATAAAAGTTAGTGCATTCGACAATAAGACAAGGATAACTTTGCAGTTGATTTTTCATCACTATTTATTTCATTCAACCTTATTGTGTAGAACATAGAGTTGAGTTTAACTCTTAGTGAATTTTGAGTAGGTGAATTGTGATGTTGGTTTTTGTAGACAAGTTCTGAGTGCATAGCTGTCCCTGCAAGCTTTATGTCTAAGCGTGGATGGTTGGAAGCTTCTTAGCGTTTCTTCGTAAAATGCTTTCCTGGTACATTCTAGCAGTTTTAGGCTTGAGTTTCAGTTTTGGGAATGTTTATTTGAAGAATCTTTAAGAGTTCTTTACTTTAAAAATAGGCAGTTTTCTTTAAATAAACATTCTGGAAACTTGTGTTTTTATAACTTATGCGATCCCAATTCATGTGCTTCTAAATTGGTTACTTTTATTGAAATTTATTACAAAAAAATGATTTGATGTCTAACATTTAAAGAATCATTTTAGTATATTATGTAATAATTGAAGTACAAAATTTACAAAACAAGAAAATGCTAATAGGTAACTACAGGTAACGTTTTATTAGATATTTTATCTTTGCTTCTATATTGACTAGATAATATCAGAATTAATTCTTTGGGTTTTATCTACTTACCTACTTACTTATTCCTAGAATCTAAACAATCCTTCTCGAATTTTCTCCTTCATCATCACAATTTAAATGTCCAAAAAAAAATGTTTCTGGTCTGGGTGGCTTTCAATATCTATTATAAGTATTTATTTACAAAAAAAACTGATCGTTGTTGGGAATACAAAAGGCAAACGAGCCCGTGGGCATTCTCCCACCAGATGGAGTGATCGAGGGGCCTTTCACTTGAAAGGCCCCTCGTACCAAGTTTTGCTCGATCGTCAGGGATGCAATGGATAGGCACCGGTGGAGGCAGATCGTCAGACGAGTCACAACACCAACGTCCATAATCAATGATGACCACGATCCTCAGCCACGAGGGGACGACTCAAGAGAGAGATTTACAAAAGAAAAGTATAAGTATTATATCCGTTATCCTAACCACCATAACACAAGCACTAAGTTGCTTAGCTTGGGGTTAGGTGGCACTGTGTGTAATGTCCTGAAATATTTATTTATTATTTAAATTTATTTACCCACATAAAACCGCAAACTGCGACCGTAGCTTACCTGCAAACAAAAACAACTTATTGAATTACGTCGTACAACCCCGTTAATTAGGTCAGCGATGCGAAGGGCTTCACTCAATTACGGGAAAGATTAAATTTTCCGTGTCGCGGAGTTATGGCTTTCATATGCAAATGTAGTTCGGGTGATGGGACGAACGGATGGGACTCACGGTAGTTTAAACTTGCGAGTGAAGTCACAGACAAATAAAATATTTCTTTATCTCGGAGCGTAAATTACTGAAGAAAATAAATAGTTGGATAGTTATATGGTATAGTTATAAAAAGGAAAGTATATAGTTCTGAAAGGTGCTGGTGAAGGTTATACTAGTTCAATTGACTCTTCTCGTAATGAATTAGTAAATGTGAACTAAAAACTAAATCGACTTTTTAACTTGAAAATTAGACCACTTACAATAAGTTTATTTTATAACTTGAAAACCGCTCGACCGATTTCGATAAAATTTCAATATGACTCTCTCTCTGGACATATATTATGTACAATCCATAAGTTCAGGCATCTTCGGATGAATGTCAGACAGTGTAGTTATTGATCCGTTGAAGTTTAGTTTTCGAAAGCATTTTTTTAAATCATTATAATATTATATTTATAAAAATACAATAATAATATTATCAATCAAATAACCCGCCCCTCATTTAAATGATTAATAAAAATAGCTAATTCAAAGTCACCTCTAAAGCATTCCCTGAACCAAGAAGTAAATTTTGATGGATGGACTTTTCACCTGGAAGCTATCGTGTTTCGGAAGGCACGTAAAACTGTGGGTCCCGGCTGTTTCATATAAAATATGTAGGAGGTAGTCGTTAGGTCATGTTTCAGGCCTTGTAGGAATCTCGGCGACCTGAAACTGCAACATTGCAGGTTGGCCACATAACCTATAAATTGTGATTTATTGACTGGACTATACTCCAGTATAAACCCTAATTATTATAATTATGGATCTAGTTCGTCTGTCGTTTGTTCGTAAAATATAGTTAAATATAAATATTCGACCAATATCTGATGTTTTACTCAGCCGTGTGTTCGAATATGTTATGACAGGCAGTGATGTAATATTTATTTAGCTTTCATATCAATTTCCATAGCTGATCCGCGAACTGTTGAATTTTGCATCGACATTATAAAACCAGATCGGAATTCAGAATATAAACAATAAATATCATATTTTGGTTAAAAGCATTTGATCTATCCAATATACACTGTGAGTTTTATCTTTTTTATGCTTTTCTGTAAGTAGGTATAGAATAGAATAACAATTTATTGCAAATCAAATGATATTACTTAAGTAGATTTTATTATAACTTTCGGCGGTGTTATTGCAACTTGCAATTTTTTACACACAACCAGTATTATTAATATGCCTAACAACTATCGTACGATTTTGAAAAAGGGTTGAGCCTAGCTTCTACTTTTATATCTATGATTTAGACGGTATTTTTTTTAACAACTATCGTGTCCAGTTCTATTTGAGCCATAGTAAAATAGCACTACATACGAGTACCACCTCAAAGCTAATTGTCAAAATTTCTCGCTACCATAAAATTTAGAGTAGATTTTAACAAGTATAGGTTTTACATGTAGACATAATAAACTACTACACATAAAAACTTTCCCATTTATTATTTGTGGGGCCTCTCCCCGTTTTCCGATAGATTTTCGTAAGATCCGTACAAAAGTTTCAAGTAAAACTGTAGTGTCCGACTTAAAACTACTCTAAAACTCACGCAAAATAGACCAAAAGAAGAGGGGCGTACTTAAATTTTTATCTCCGTAGATGAAAGTTGGGATACAAACTATGACAATAAAAGCGTATACCGCGAGATAAAGACTTAACTGACACCATATGCTACCCAATAACGAGCGTCAAGATGGCGGGACCAAGTTCTCACAGTTACGGTCTTACGGTTTCGTTAGTGCTAAAGTAATTTTTAAATTGTCACGTTTATCGTGTCATGTGGTCAAATAAGTATATACTGCTGGTTTTGATATTTGTTATTTAATATAACATGTAATTAAATCTCCGTAAATAACAGAGTTAATATTATACTATGAGCACCATAATTTAAACTAAAAATTTCTTTAAAAACAGATAGTCTCAACGTTAGGAATGATTTTAGATACATTCAAACGAGGTTCGTGAAATACGAGTACACTCAGAAATGATAACGGTGAAGATACTTCGAAAATTTTGAGTTTATGAAAACTGTTTTTCTTTTCAATATTTCTTTTATATTATTACTAGCTTATGGTTGCAGCTTTGCCCGCATGACAAAATCCTATCTTAGCGGAGGTCTGCGTCATAAAACCTATCTATGTTTGAAATTTCAACTCAATCCGTCCTGCAGTTTAGGCTGTGCATTGATCAGTCACTCTTTCCTTTTATATATTTAGATTCTTTATTTTGTCAATAATAAAGATCTGCAGATAATATAGGAAATTCTCTATAGATAATCTCTAAAACATAATAGTAATGATCGCACTTGATGCTTTTCTTTGGAGGACGATATCTCCCTTTATAACAATAGTATGAGTTAGAAGTGTCCATCGTCCGTTCCTTAGGTGAAGTTGGCGACATTTAGAGCGTTAAAAACAATCTCTGACACTCAGTGTCGAGGGTTAATGCGTTCGTGCTGGGAACTGTTTACAGAACTGCGATTTGAGAGTACTACTATAGGTTTTAGACGTACCCAAAACTCTACCTGATTATTCTTTGATTTCGGGTAAGCGATTAATGGCGGGCGCTTGCCATCCCTTTTATGAGTTACAAAATACTACGCTTGTTACCCTGAGATCATAATTAATATTATGTATTCAAAATTAAACAACACACAATCGCCTGCCGTTGTGTTGGGCCACGGTTAAGTGTTTCAGCATGACCGTAGCCCCAGCATCGTGGAATCGTGGCCCAGGAATATCCTCAGGTCCAAAAGTCGCATCCAGCGCCATCCCAGCGAAGGGGACCATGATTAACGCACCGAATAGGAACGCACGAGCAGACGACCTGCCTGATATTTATAATGAGCGGTTACCATCGCCTATGAGACGTCTGCTACCATGAATTTGTGGTCAAGAGGGGAAACAAATCGCTCCTCATCGAGAACCCCCAGTACCCCCAGTTTGTGAAGAGCACTGGTGAAGTGGGAACGAAATGAAAGTTTCGCTCGGTTTCGTTCATTCGCCGCGCGCTGATGTGATTTATTGTTTGAATCCGTTTGTTTGGAGTCGCACTTTCAACGGTGACGCCGTACGGTCCGATTGCTTCGGGAAACTCCATTGCGGTTAAATCGAGTTTTGATATCATGTTTTTTTAACTATTTTTTTTATTGACATTTCACACAGCGCCACCTAACCCCAAGCTAAGCAACTCAATGCTTGTGTTATGATGGTTAAAAACAAAACCTGTAGATCACACAAACATTTGTCCCATGCGGGAATCGAACTCGCAACCTTCTGCAATTGAGATTTTGCTAGGTAATTCCCGCCTGGCCCATCATGTGTCCCACTGATGTGACAAGTGCGATTGCTGATTATTTTTAATCTCACGAGCCTCACAAATGGCTACGGCCATTAAAACTATTTAAAAATACGATTTTTTCGGAATGACTAAATGATGAATTGTGTTATTTTTGTAGATAGCAATATGTACTTCGCGAAGTACTATCAATTTCATCATCTTGGCCTATTTATTTGATAACTCATAATGCAATATCTCGATCCGATCACTCAGTAACCTAGAGGTATTATTATGTTTTACGTAATTTATCCTATATTATTTTATTAAACCTGAAAGTTTGTAAGAATATATGCATGTCTGGATGTATGTTTGTTACTCTTTCGCTACAACGGGTGGACCGATTGAGCTGAAATTGATACTCGTAGCTTTGACCCTGGAATACCACATGCTACAGTATATCAGCATAAAATCGCTAGGTGCAGCTAGTATGTATTGTATAATAAAAGGCTTTTAATGCACCTACAAGCTAACTTAAATACTCAAGTCATGTTCCTTTTCATTCCATTTAAACGTTAGATCTTACAACATAGGTAAAAGGTACCTGTCAACATCTAATAAGCACTTATAACATATACTAACACTAACAATTAGTAAACTTGCTATGCCTATTGCATGCACATTCTATCCTGTGATTTATAACATGTCTATACCTTTTCAATGTAACATAACTTATAGTATAACCAAGCTAAGATTGAGTACACACAGAGTGAAATTTTCATCTAAGGTGAAGCAGAACAAGCAGCAATGTGTTTATGATGTCCTAGTAGTATTTCAGCGATTTCAGAAAAGGAAAGGTTTACAATCGAAATATTTTTATGTAAAGTACATTTTAATGTTTCTCAAATTCGTAGTCTTTGATTTTGAAAAATCTTTGAAATCTAAAAGATCAGCTCATTTCATTGTTCATATTTCCATTGCCATTTTGTCTGTAGGAGATTGTTCTATGCGATGACTCCGCCGATTGTTTACCTTTTAGCTTTTTTGTATTTTTTGTCTGTTTTAAAATATTTCCTCTGCTTTGGTATGCAGTAAGGAGTTATTGTACTGTATCTTGCAAACGTTAACTTTCAGAGAACCTTTGAAGGCTTACTATAAATGGCTTCACTAAAGCCAACTAGCTTTCTAAGCGTCATTATTCTATGACATATGTATATGCAGTTAAGTTTGATTGTATCGATGAATATACGATATATCAGAGGTTGATAATTGCACTGTCCGGTGTACAATGCGCAAATTGTATGGTGATCAATGAATGGTAGTTATTAGTGACTTGTTATGTGTTGTAAACTAGGAAATCTGAATAGGATTCTCATATCATTGTATGGGCGTCCTTAGTTATGAGAGCTAGGATATTAATAGTGTTTACCTCCCTACTTAAAATTATTTTTAAATTACTTAAAACCGAAATTATATTATAAAAAATGCTTTAATTTGTAGGATACATATAATGTTTATTATTTACCTAGGGTATCTATTTTTATTGTGACACCTAGGGTATCTATTTTTACTCTGACAGTTTAAATAAGATTGCTTGTTATATTGGAGTATAAACCCCGTGCGTATTATTATTATTTATATTCCGAAAATTATTGTTTATAAAATTATGAGGAAAACGTCAAAATAAAATATTCGTTGTAACTCCAAAATATCTTACACATCGTATGTTTCGTATATTATACCTTAAATATAAAATAAATTCCTTATAAATCTTACTAATATTATAAACGTGAAAGTTTGTATGAATGGATGTCTGGATGGATGTTTGTTACTCTTTCAGGCCTAAACGGGTGGACTGATAGAGCTGAAATTTGGTATAGATATAGCTAAGAGCCTCGAATAACACATAGGCTACATAAGTACTGCGGGTAAAACTGATGGGCGCAGCTAGTATTATATAAATTATTACAGTAAAAACCAATACATACTCTACCTTGTTAGTTCTACGTAGAACAGTTTCTAGTTTCGTTAACAATTCCCTTTTTGCATATCCTGTGACGTCACAGCCCCGTTACAGCACTGCAGAGTCTAAAATGTCAGGGAAACGTTATCTCTTGTCTACGTTCTTCGATATAGGAGTTTTCTTTTTTTTCTTTTTAATAATATGGCAACATGTGCATTTTGCCAGTGTCGAGTAAAATTCGTGAATGTTCACGGGATATTAAATTATGGTCTCCACTTTCGTGTTTTGCCAGTGTCAAGTTAAATGTAATAGTTAGTCAGGTCAGAGTCAGAGTGAGCTTAATAGCTCGTCTAGTCACGTGAGTCTTCCAGTAAAATGGGTGGAATTTTACTGAAAGTTCGGAGGAGTTTTGGAGGGGGCACCAAAATTCATATTTCAGCACCATATCACTTGCCTACATCTGTGCACATTCAAAAACACTTAACACGCAATATTCTACCATTATTACACGCTAACAATCAAATTCTACACGATTATTAAGCAAAAGACGTGGAGCTAATGATATGATCAAGGCTTGCCGCCAAAACTCTCTAGGAGTTTTCTTTGAAACAAAGTCTGACATTTTGCTAGTCTGCTATTTGTTATAATATAACCTTAACTATATGTATATTCTGAAATTTTACCGGATTGATCCCGAATTTCAATAGACAGGGATGAGTGGAGAGAAGGGAGGCCGTTGCCCTGCAGTGAGACAATATAGGCTAAATAATAATATAATATATTCTGACGTTTCTGTAAAATTCTTATGCATTTTAAAATAAAATTCGGTAAATAAATATAAATAAATGTTTGGTATTTATAGGTCTCCTATCGAATAGATTACCTTATTTTGTCAGAGTCAAATATTAATCAAAATTTAAGTTTGCTTGGCTAACCTTTATATTTTGTTGCAGTTTCAAGTTTCAAAGATTACGCATACTATATGGTAACATGACCTAATTACTGCCTCGTACAAATCTTACAGGAAACTGATGGTTACTGTCCATATGGGGTCACCACACAATCATCATCATAATCCTCAGCCTATGTTCGTCCACTGCTGGACATAGGCCTCCCTTCTCCACTCACTCCCAGCGACCCTCCGAATATCATCGCCCAATGTCGTCCATGGGCGCCCAACTACGTTTACCAAGACGTGGTCTCCACTCGAGAACTCGTCTACCCCAACGGTTATCGGTTCTACGGCAAATGTGACCAGCCCATTGCCACTTCAGTTTGCTAATCCTTTCTGCTATGTCTCTCTGGTTACTCTACTACTCTGGTTCTCTGTCGGATTACCTCATTTCTGATGCGATCCTTCAGAGAGACGTCGAGCATAGCCCGCTCCATAGCTCTCTGAGCAACTTTGAACTTATGGACTAGTCTCACCGTAAGTGTCCACGTTTCTGCGCCGTACGTCATGACAGGTAGGAGGCATTGGTTAAAGACTTTAGTCACCACACTATCATAAAATAATTTTGAAGAATTTGAAGATACCATGAGAGATAGATCTTCCAATTTTTACTAACCCCAAAAATAGCTCTACCAAAATATAAAACAGAATGTCCGCATAACCTCACTTTTCTCTTAATAAATCAGCTATGGATTGTACATGGCACTTCGTTTCCGATAAATACTAAAATAGCCCTCAATATATTCACCACTTAAAAATAAGTCGCGTTTATCCACACCCCAAGTGTAACATAACAAAAACTGACCAATTTAATAAAACCCTTCACTTATGTTTTTCACTTTAACTCTAAAACAAAACGCGAGGTCAGCTTATGTTGGTCACTATAAATACTGTAAAGTTAACTTGGTGTAATGAGAAAATGAATTGTGATTTTTAATGGGTTGTAATAAAGTTGAAATTTGTTTGGCAAAGGTTTTACTAAAAGCTGTCGGTGTAACGTTTTTCAGTAGCTTTTAAATAGATGTTGAAAGTACCCGACAGAGGCCATCAAGATGTCCTAATAGGCGTAACGTATGCCAGAAATAATTTACAAATTGGTCTGATGTGGAGACGGGAAGAATGTATCGGATTTTTTTTGATTAAGTGAATGCACGAAAATTTAATAAACAACGATACAGTTTTTTCGTTTCTTTATTCATTGGATATCTGTGATTCAAGCGCTTATCACAAAACGTTAGATAATTTTAAGAATATCAAAAATGAAATTACTGTTGTACCAATCTAATAGACACTGCATTTTTATTATTAAATAAAGATAATATTATCATAAATTCTATTTCAGGTCTTTATTTAATGATTTTACCCGCTTTCCTGTAGCCTGCTATACCAAATTTCAGCTCAATCGGTCCACCCCCGTTTAGGCCTGAAGAAGTAACAAAAATAGACACTCACAAAAATCCTTTGAAAATATATTAGGTATTATTGTTATTATATATTATACACACGTTATATCCGTGTGGCTGTATGGGTAAGTAAACTTGAAAAACATAAACAGTATTAATAAAAATAAATGTCCACATTAACTGATACGAGTATGAACTGAGTTCGAACCGTAGCGGTTGACCGCGACGTCATTATTTCAGGTGGCGCGCGTGACTGTTTGGTCGTGTCGATTTTGGGACTGAATTTATAATTAGGAGAAGTTTATAATATACTAATTGTGCCCAGCGGTTTTACCCGCTGTACTTGTAGCCCATATGTTATTCCAGGGTCTTAGCTATAGCTGCGAATGAGTGCTTCGGCGTACCCGCTGCCCCGGGATTATGGCGTCCCACAGGAACACCCCCAGGTTTATTACAGGTATCCCCGCCGCACCCAACTTCAGAGGGGGTATCCCACATACCACCCAGGGTGGGGTGATGATGCGTATAATGCATTTTTCTTGGTTAACCCTAGATAGATAACCATATTACACTATACACTAAAGATAACCATACGTCGACTCGACGTGCGAATGTTTGAGTGAGCATATTTTCGATTAAGTGTATACTAGGTTTATAAATGTAATAATATGTGTTAATGTATGTAATTGAGTGCCGAGTACATAAAACAACATAAGTATTTATTTAAATTTTATTACGAAAAAACAATAAGGAACAAATCAAGGAACTTCTTATTTTACGGAACTTAAAGATAAGGGAATCTCTTCGTCAGTCTTATAATTTACCATTAAAACTTTTCAAAATCAACTTTTTATACTCTCTATAATATAAAAAACCTAAGTAAATATAAATCCTTAGTAATTTTGGCCTCATAGGTACTTAGGGCAGGCGCTAAAAAAACTGACACTAAAGATAACCATACGTCACATCGACGTACAGTAGGTAAATATCTAGGAAAGTATTGCACTTCCCGGAGCGATACGGGTGCGTCCTGCAAGCTCCAACGGCCGAGTGAGTTGGCGGGAACGGCGAGTTTAGGGACGCGAAAAACAAACGAGTTATATCCATTTTCTATAATCGATTACGTCGATTCGACGTAGGTTATCTTTCTAGGGTTAAAAAAAGGGTCTAAGCTAACTATATCAAATTTTAGCTCAATTGGGTGGACCGTTTAGTCGTGAAAGAGTAACACACATACATCTCTAGTGTAAAATATAAAAAAAAAATATATTTTTATAAGTTAAGGGAACTAGATATGCCTTAGTTCCATACATAAAAGTATCTAGATAGGTCCTTCATTAGGTTAATATGTGTTCCTAAGCAAAGTTGTGAAGAGGGAGCGGTCAGGCGACTCGCCTTTGCACTGCACTTAATTATAAAGTTTCCGTACACTCGATTAGAGAGCTATATTATATACTTGAAACGCTGGACTTGAGCACTTTGAGCACCTTTAACTTAGATAACTTAGGACTATGTAGTGTGGTTGGGATTAAAAACTTATTGGGAAGATTTGGTTCAAATTATCGTTGATTTTAGAAATTAGAATAGAATATTATTAAAAATTTAATAATTTTATTAAATTTTTAAGGTATTTTAATTTATGTTTTTCTTCTAAATAAATACGTCCATTAAAAATTATAATACATATTAAGCTTGACTTTAACCTAGTCACTATTCAAATGATTCTAATAGACAGAATAAAATTATTTTAACAGACCACCGATGAATTGTAACCCTTAGAAACAAAAAAAATATTCCAGATTGATTGAGGCCTTCTCAGTTATCGGAGAACACGTCTACACCCCATTTGTGAAGTTGGTTATAAAGGAAAACTTGACTGATTGATTTATTAACGCACAGATAAACGGTTTCGACGGACCCGGACAACTAAAATTTTCAATACAGGTAGGTTTTAAGATGTACTTAGCCCAAAAATGTATTTATTCATATATGAGCAAAGCCGCAAGCACAAGCTAGTAGGTATCTCATTAAGTACCTTTTACCTTTAGATCTTTGGACTGCTGGACTAAATAAAAAAAGCTTTTTAAATAAAACCTCAGGTGCACTTAGGCACTTTTCAATGACCACTTAGACCACTATGTTCATAAAGCGATACACTGAGTACCTAGTAAAGGTGATGCTTGTCGCATATAAGTCTGACGGTTGCCACTCTAGTGCACTGGCATTTATAGCCCATAGGGATTTGTCTGCTTCATGCTTCCACGGGCCTTTAAAGGTTGAGATAGTGTTAGTTTTTATGAAAAGAGTTATACTTTGGAAGCTTAGACACAACCTATTAATAACCCTATCAATATTAGTTTATACACTCAATATTATTTTTACAATTTTCATAGAATAAAAATTGTAAGTATTTAATTTGAGCGGGCTATGCTCGGAGTCTCTCCTTAACCGATAACCGATGGGGTGTTCTAGAGTGGAGACCGTATCTTGACAAACATAGTGTAGTGCGTTCTTAGGCGAGATGGGGCGATGATGTCCGGAGGGTCGCTGGGAGCGGGTGGAAGAGAAAGACTGAGGACCACGTTGAGTGGCGTACCATGGGGGAGGCCTATGTCCAGCAGTGGACGATTATAGGCTAATGATGATGATGATTTAATTTGTAGTTCAACATACAGGGTTATTGGTAATTCAGTACATGGCGCTCAAATCCTGTAGTGAGATGCAAGTTTTTATTAGGTATGTGAGATATGAGCGTGTATGTTTGCTTCTCTTTCACGCTTAAACTACTGAACCGATTGCCATGAAACTCGATATTGTGAAGAAAGCTGAAAATTTTGAAGAGCAATAATTAAGAACAGGCTGATATTACTTACGTCTGCCGCATTTATTATTTTTGAATATTTTACCTGTAAAAAATAATATAAATATATATTAAAAACCTCTGAATATAAACACAACTATGTAAATGTCAGTCTGTCAAAATAAACCTTAAATGTAAATTTAAATGGCATCAAATTAAAGACATTCGTATACCAATAAGCTTAATTACAATTAATACTGAATAGCGATGTCAAACAGTAATTCAACGTAGGTACAAACAAGGCTTAGCACATTTAACCACGGGAATAGAACCTATTATATCTACTAATTTCTATGCGAAAAAGTCTACCAGCTTTTGCAGGGGGAAAGTGAACTGACACCAATTAATTATACCACATCAATGAAATTTCGATATACGTAACCACGCACGCACCCGACAATATTGTCAAACTTTGGCATAAATATACTCACACAAAAGTTCTAAAAACAATCTTAAAAACTAAAGGTAAGCCATTGGCTGTCTTATCGCATAAAAAAAATCGTAAAAAATCGTATCTAAATTTGTATCTACTATTTTGTGGACATATGGGCCGAGGGTCCGAAATAAATGATTTTTATTTATTTTATTTTATTTATTTATAAACCAATCACCAATATCTTACAGACAATCTGACTGAAATAAATTTTGGGAGCGTATGCAGGGGTAGTGTGCAGCAATAGCGATCACAAGTATTGTTTAAACTAGTTATGCCTAGCGGTCTACTTTTTTGGCAGCGGTGGTCGCCAACAGTGACGTATCCAGTTGGATGTCTAATCAAAGACATGAGGTGAAATGGAATAATGGAATTAACACTATAAGGTCATGGTGGCATTCAATTTAATAAGAGATGTCGCTGTCTGTCAATGTCAAATTGAAATTGCTTTCTGCTAACAGTATGCGAGGTGTGTCATGTCAAGTCAGAGTAAATCTTGGATTGAATATTGCAGCGACCTTCCATAAAGAAAGCCATAGTTGAGGGGTTCCTAACTTTCGTAGTCACATTTTAACATCTTTATTTTTTTTTATTTATTATTTATATCTTATACATAAGGCGAACATAATGACGTGTTTCAATATTAAAACTAGGGATAACCTTTGAGTTAAGTATCCCTGTGGGTGTACCTATTAGAAGTACTCGTTATTTATTAGTTACCGATTATGTATTAGTGTGACTATAATATTTTATGCCTATGTTTGAGAAATCTGTCAGGCGCGTGCATACCTACCTATACTTCGTTTCAAAAACAAAGATATTTTTTGCGGGGTTTGAAGGTTATATATCTTTGAAAATATCATAGATATATTCACAAAAACTGTTATATCTGATATATCTTATGATATATATCAGATATATTATGAAAAATATCCGATATACCTATATATCCAATTTATTAAGATCAATCCTTTGAACCCTGCAAATTAGCTAAAAAATTATCTTTGTTTTTGAAACGTAGTACAGTGACGTTATCGAAAATTCATTAGTGTCACAGACAGGTATATATAGAATACACTTAGTGTGGTATCATTATTTTGTTTGCGTTGGCGCCCGAAGAAACTGCAGGCATTTTTTATTAGTATAGCATAGAAATTAGTTATGGCTTTCTATTCTCGTGGTTAAATGTTGTAAGCAAAATATCTACAACCGTTTAATAAAAACACACAAATTAAAAAAAAGAATACAAATAAAAAACAATTATTATTATACCAAAGCGTTACAAGTAACGCCATCTATCCTGCTATCCCGGATCTAACCGACTTTCAACTGTTTCCTACTTCCCTTTCGAAGGACCGTCTAAGTTTCTAAGCTTTCCGAGGGGTGGCGCTAGAGGCGCGTAATTTAGGGTTGTACGATTGTAGTTTATTGAACCCTATTCAGAATATGATGTTATAATAAATAACGACATAGTACCAACTCAGATTCAGAAGAAATTTACAATTTTATTTAGAACTATTTACTGTGTTGTGCAGACCCTACCTAGTGTGGGATAAGGGCAGGAAGATGATGATGACTTACAACTATTAAGTAACTAGTAGGTACAAGTAAAAGGTTGTTAGTTGTTTTACCCTAACATTAACATGTTTTTTTTTAAATTCATAATTATAGGTTTGCCTTTGACCACGATCTCGCGTGATGTTAAGCGATGATGCAGCAGACGGTAGACTAAACCTAGAAGGCGGGATAGATCTCTCCCTGGTTTCGCTTAAAACATCATTCCGAAAGACGATCACAATGACCGCTTGGCGACACAGTTTTGTACAAATATTTGCATACAAGAGTTATCTATCTATCTATTTATCTACATAGATATAATCACGCCTAGTTCCCGTTGGGGTAGGCCCTCCACTTAATACGATCCTGCAACACCTCTTTCGCTTCCTCACTTTCATCACACACATACACTTTCATCACAAAATTTTTCTTTCAACTTGGCTTAAAAATATAAGGTTGATCAAGCCAATGTAAAATAAAATAATACTACCGTTTTAATTTTTAACCCTAACATTATTACAGGCGAGCCCACGGAGTCGACGCGGAAACTCTTTACCGACTGAACGCAGACGTTTCTGTCACTAGTCAAGAGCGAGATGAATTTTAATCGAGCACTCTTAACTAGTCGCCGCGCTGTATTGTAATTTCGAATTTTCTTAGAATGATGTTTACGCTCCTGTTTTTACTGGGCGCCTGGTACTTCTGAGATCATGAAATAACACAAATAGGCTACTTTTCAGCGCGTGGAGCCGCTAGGCGTAGCTACCTACAATATAATAAACCGCCGGAAATTCCCGCTATAAGACCGCCAATCTTGTATATAATAACAATTAGTGTGCCTAGGCAGTTAAATTTAGTTAAGGTTGAAAGCGGTTTGGAGTTTTCTGTGAGCTTTCTGCTTATTTTATCAATAAATAAATATCTTAAATAACAACTGAATAACTAGTCATGTTGAGCGGACTAGTTTGCGCTTATAATGTGTCATTTTTACGAAACAAGCATTATCCACTTCTAAGAAGAATCTCGGTCAGTTTGTCTAAAGTCTAAGAAAATCTTTTAATCCGCGAGATTGTCGCCTTCCGAGGAATTTAGCCCAATTTCATCATTTTCATGCTGATTAGGTGTTTTGGAGGATAAAAATAATGCCGTGGAATGAAAGGAGTGATCAAGGTTATGTCGGCGTTATGACACTTTTTATTTTCTCTGAGCGTTTTATTTATTTTTACTGCAGTCTTTGCGAGCGGAATAAGTGTAATACAGTCTTATTAGCTACGTACCTATTTATTTGTACTATTCTATGTTTATATTTATTGTTGTCTGATATGATATGGAGTCTTTAATTAACACTCACTTATATTTTGAAAGACATTTATTGTGCTATGATATTATACTGATACAGAGAAGCAAGGTGGGAGCGCGCGCGTTGCGCTCCGGTGTTATATGCTAACTAAACTATAACTAAAGATGTACGGATGCACCGTACATACTCCCGGCCCAAATATGCCAAAAGTACTTAACAGTGCTACATGAAGGTGTAGTGCTTTTATGATGAAAACATTTTAAAATGATGAATAATGATACAAAAAACCAAATGAAGACTACTTGCTAAATGATATAAAAATAAGTGTTAGTATGATGATACAAGGTGAAAAACAATGTCAAATGTTAGTATATTTTCAACAAAACACATATTGATAAAATTCAAGTAGATAAAAGAGGGGAGAGTCTATGTCTCTGTAAAAAAAGGGAAGAGTCTATGTCTCTGTTCAAATTATTTGCGATTTACGCGGCATGGGGGAGGTGGCCCTAGTATTCACATTCACTGAGAGAGCAGCCTCCCGTGGCATGCTGATTACACTTTCACGTATAACACTATCACTTATATCGCACACTGGAGTGGCAGCCTCTCGCGCCTCCCTGGGGCGCGGGCGAGGCTGCCCCGCTGGCTCCGGCGGCGCGGCGGGCCCGCGTCTGCTGCGGCGGCACCGCCACCAGGTGCCGACTGCCACCACCACGATGATAAAGGCGATGACGATGTACGTCATCGAGTAGTGATGCACGTCATGCACCGTGAGCTGGTTTTCCGACTGCTTTTTGATGTTGTTTATGCGTTTCTGCAGCTCATCCCACACTTGTTCAGGAGTGTTAGGTTGGGATGGCATGCTTTCAACGTGCAATGATGTGTCGATTATTTTATTTATAACTGATATTTCCGGAGCCTTGATGGTAATAGTATTCTGAAGATTGTTCCTGGTGTGGATACTGTATTTAAGTCCTTTTAGTACACATCCATTTCCTAATGATATAATTCCATTGCCTTGAATATCCTCTATAGACATGGTGTACGCGCAATAAGTGCGAACATGGCATTTGTCGCAGCACGCGTACAGCCACTCGTTCCTTTTGTGTAATTTGATCCATTGATCCCGACACGGCCAGCTGATTGTAGTACAAGCCGCGTTATCGGTTAATGAGCTTAATAGCTTTATATCGCATACTGATTGTTTAAGTTTAAGGTCGTAGAATGGAGTGTTTAATGAGCATAATATTTTGAAATCCGACATGTGTGTACACGAATTTAAATCGTTTTCTGATAATAGAGTAGCGACATCCTTTTTGATGTTGTAGGCGATGTACAGTAAGGGGGGATTTACATAGTAGGTCATATTATTTCTATTCTGTGGTATGCTGATTATTTTGTCAAGTTCGAATATATCCGCACTTAAAAGCGGTATCTTGATTTCGATGATAAGGTAGTTTTTGACTACTCGAGCTGCTACTTTTAGTAATTTGTAGAGATCTCGTATGTTGTCTCTGTCCACTGGTAGTATCAGGTTACCTTGAAGTTGGCCAGAGATGAGATTCATTTGTTCAATCAGCTGTTGTGGTAGCAACAAATGCATATCGATGCGACCATGGTAGATGTCAGTGATCGTGTCGATTAATGTTTCTTGTATTCGCCTTATTTTTGATAAGATGATATTCGCTGATAGCGCTGCTGATGTGATATATAGTGCATTTTCAGTAGCATCTTGCAATATATTCATTTTCAGTGACATACTTTGTAGGCTTTCATTAATAGAATGAAACTGCTTCGTCATGATTTCTTCATTTCTTCGTAGTATGTTATATTCTGATTCAAGAACAGATGTTTGGTTTTTCAACATGTTTTGTAGATGATTTTCATTCCTTGCAATTTTCTCTAAATCCTGTCTGTACTGCTCTGCAAATCTTTCGTCTAAAACGCCAAATAAAGTATTTGCAATGTATCCAATTCCATCCACTAAACCTCTTTTCTTTCTTTTCAAATCTGGATTTTGTAAGAGATAATTGTAGTGATCTATTTCCTTTAATTCTTGTTCTAGTTGCAATGTGATACTTTGAAGATGATCCGACTTCTTTGATAACTCTATTAGATTTTCGACGTAAGAATCAATGTTTGATATGCTTTGCCAATATGTTGTCATATTATAGTAGATTACGAGTTTCCATTCGTCCTTAATGTAATGTAGATTCGCTATTTGATCGAAAAATAGTCCTTGGTTCTCGTTTAGAGCTGTTTTGTTGTATGTCGCATGTTCAGATAATGTTTGTTGACTGCTAGGTGATAACAATGATGTGATTACTAACAACACAGACAATACATTACTCAAGATATGCCCTCTGAGACGAGGTCGCAGCTGTCTGGTTGGTCTGTCTGGTTGGTTTTGATCAAATGGGCTTGCTGATGTCTGTGGAACTTGCTGTGGTGTCTGTTGTTCCTCTTCTCTAACTGGTAAGGGGATGAGTTTGCTGACGGGTCGTTTGATATGATGATTGTTGTTTATCTTTAGAGTTACAACACGAACAACGCCGTCCTGTCCCGGATGCAACTCCATTACCCGGCCAAGAGCCCACTTGCCTGGGGGTAAGTTTTCATCCTTGATAATTACCACATCATCAATTTCCAAATTCTTCTTTTGATTGCGCCATTTACTTCGGGCTTGTAAGTTTTGCAGGTATTCAGATGACCACCTTTTCCAAAAATGATTGTTCATAGCTTGTACCATTTGCCAACGCGTGGTAAGACCGACTGAGTTTGGTTCAGTTTGCGGTCGTGATAATAGTGGCCCGCCGACCAGAAAATGTCCGGGGGTCAAGTATTCGTCATCTGTGTTCTCTGATAGCTGACAAAGTGGCCGAGAATTCATGCAAGCTTCGATTTGATGTAATAGCGTTGCGAATTCCTCGTAAGTCAGTTTTTGCTCTCCTAACACTCGCTTGAGATGATACTTCATGCTCTTTACGGCTGCTTCCCATAGTCCTCCTGCACTGGGCCATGCAGGACCGTTGAAGTGCCATTCGATTCCCAAATCATTGATGTTGTTGATAAATTCCGTGTTGATACTATTTTGTACAATTTCTTTGTACTCTCGCTTTAATACACGATCTGCACCTACGAAATTTGTGCCATTGTTGCTATATAAATGGCGAGGGGTGCCTCTTCGGGCACAAAACCGTCGGAAGGCTGATAAAAACGTCGGTGTGCTCAAATCTGATACTAGTTCTAAGTGTACTGCTTTTGTAGACATACACACGAACACTGCCACATATCCTTTAGAGGTTCGTACACCTCTACCCTTATTGATCTTTAGCTCGATGAATCCCGTAAAATCAACTCCTGTGTGAGTGAAAGGACGAGAAGGGGTGACTCTAGGTTTAGGGAGGTCCCCCATGATATTTTGTGCGTTATCCTTGCTGTACCTTCTACACCGAACACATCTTCTCAACTGACGTTTGACTGTCCTCATTCCACTGATGATCCAAAACTGATTCCTAATATATGCTAGCGTCAGCCGAGGTCCGCCGTGTAAAGTAGTGATGTGTGCTTGATCTATGACGAGATCTGTGAGCCGCTCGTGGGATGATAATATGATAGGATGCTTTGATTGATCTGATATGGCTGAATGATTCAACCTCCCGCCGACTCTCAACAGACCCTGTTCGTCTAAGAACGGGTTTAAAGAAGAGATCTTGCTCTTTGAAGACACATGTCCATTCTTCTTGATATCTTCAATGTCTTTATTAAAACATTCGCTTTGACTCTGTTTGATTATAAGTTTGTGTGACGCACTTATTTCATGTGACGTCAACGCACTATGACGCGGTGCATTCGCCTTATCGCGAATGCATGTTATGAAACGTAACACCCAGGCTAGTACCTTGGTAGCCCTTGATAGCGAGCTGTGACGTTGTAAAAGCTCGTTGATAAGTGATTCATGCTTCTGTTGTAAGGCGGTGTTTACACTTACTGCATTCTTCAATTCTATTTCCGGACTTTGATAAGTCGTGCTTTGAGTCTTTTGCTGCTTATAAGTGGTTAGCCATTCAGGCCCTTGCCACCATAACTTGTGCTTCGCAAGTTGATCTTTCGAGAGGCCACGGGTTGCGCAATCCGCGGGGTTTTCCTCCGATTTGACATGTTGCCACGATGAGGGTGGTATCGCACCTGTTATCTGTTGCACCCTGTTCGCGACAAACACCTTCCATCTTGATATGTCACCATTAAGCCAACCCAAAACAATCATTGAGTCGGTCCAGGCGTGTACTTTTAAATCAATTCCACGAAAAGATTCCAGTACCTTTTGTACAAATTGCGATAATAAAAGTGCTTCACATAATTCAAGACGTGGGAGTGATACTTTCTTTGATATCGGTGTGACTTTTGTTTTCGCCGCTATTAGTTGCGATGTGTTCGCTCCCTTATCGTTTGTTACTAGGTACAATACAATGCATATGCTTTATCGGAAGCGTCACAGAATGCATGTAGACATCCTTTGTTTTCTGTGTTCCCGATATGCCGTGATATTTTGAAGTCGTTAATTTCAGCAAGGTCGATTTGCAGTGCTTTCCATTCTTGATATATCTCTCTAGGTACATACTCGTCCCATTTAAGATCTTTGCTCCAAGTGCCCTGAAATATGAGCTTAGCTCTTATTGATAAGGGCGATAACCAACCCAGCGGGTCAAACAACTTCGATATTGCTGATAATAAGTCACGTTTTGTGATTCCTGTGTCGCTCGTATCGTTTATATCTTGATTGTGATACGAAAAGCTGTCTGATGTTGGATTCCACTGAAGGCCAAGAGTTTTTCTTGACTCTGCATTTTTGAATTCGAGCTTGTCGTTACGTTGCTCGCATGATAAGTTTTGTAACAAGTTAGAGTCATTACTGCTCCACTTTCTGATATTCATGTTTGCTGATTTTAAGATTTTAATGATATCTTCGCGTAGTTGATGTGTTTTTTGGAGAGAATTACTTCCGGTGAGCATGTCATCCGTGTAAAATGAACTCTCGATTGTGGCAGCTGCCAAAGGGAACTGTTTCGATTCATCCTTAGCCAGCTGTTTCAGTGTTCTCATTGCGAGATAAGGTGCTGCTTTCATTCCATATGTCACCGTTGCTAACTGATATTCCCGTATAGGATCCGATACTGATTCGCGCCAAAATATTCTTTGTAAATTTTGATCCGATTCTCGAACATTGATCGCTCGAAAGAATTTTTCAATGTCTGCAGTGATCACGAATTTGTATGTACGCCACTTTAAAATTAAGGCTTGCAAGTCTTGTTGAAGGTTTGGACCACTGTACATTAAATCATTAAGGCTGTTGCCTGTTGATGTTTTGGCTGAAGCATTGAATACCACTCGGAGTTTGGTTGTTTCAGAGTCCAACTTAAGTACTCCGTGATGAGGTAAATAATGTGACTTCTTCTGATCGGATTCTTCACTGCTGACTGGGCGCATATGATTTAGGTTGATATATTCTCTCATAAACTCCTTGTAGGATTCGGAAAATTCTGAATCTTGATTTAACTTGTTCTCAAGTTGCTTAAATTGTGCTGACGCTTTTGATTTTGACGACCCCAATTTTTCCTCGAAATCAGGTTTCATGGGTAACGCTACAACGTATGATCCATTCTCGCTTCGTGTTGTAGTGTCTTGATAAAAGTTTTCACAGTACTGATCTTCTTGTGATAAGTTTGTCTGGGGTACGCTTATGTCTTCGATTTCCCAGAATTTATGTAAATGCTCTAAGTCGTGCAAAACTACATTGCATTGATAACTCGTTGTTACCGATCCACACAATAACCATCCAAATTGGGATTGCTGTGCGATTGGTTGATCTACACCTTCCCCACGCAGAATCCCTCCCAGAACAATCCGCGAGTACACTTCTGCTCCAAGAAGAATATCAACGGGGCGGCTGATATTGAATTCAGGATCTGCTAGACTGATATTATTGATGTGAGGCCACGCTGGCTTCACAAATGCTCGATTTGGCAGATTTTTAATCAAATTGTTCACAATTAAAACATTGGTATCCAACGTGTAATCGCTATACATTGATCCGATTTTTAGATTTAACATTCCTTTGCAGTTGTTTTCTTTTTCTCCTACACCAAATACAATGCCTTTAAATTGCTGTCTTGGCAGATTTAATATTTGTGCCGCTTTCTCACTGATAAGAGATATCTGCGATCCTTGATCTACCAGTGCTCTTAAAACATGAACTCCGTTTTGACCTTGTACCTTCACCAAAGCCGTTGATAGAAGTATCTCAGACAGACTGTTATCCTGAGTTACATGTGATGTGTTGGCTACATGATTGTTAGTTGGCCTTGATGTTTGTGGATTTTTAGGTTTGTTGGATTTATTCAAAAATGCTTCATGCAACATAGTGTTATGATTAGCATCACATTTCATGCAACGCTTCGTAGAAATGCATTGCTTGCCGTGATGGTCGTATAAACAGTTCACACAGAACTTGAGACGTGTGATAGTATTCAATTTCTGCTCGACAGGCATTCGTCGAAAGTCGTTGCATCCGAAGATGCCATGATCAGCATTACACAATGCACATGTTGTTTTTCTAATGAACTTTTGTTGATTGTGCTGTTGGTATGTCGTTTTTTTTACAGGTTGAGCTTCCTGCTTACGTCGAGATGATTCCAATACAGTAAATTTTCCTTCCAAAAATGTCAAAAATTCGTCAAGATCTGGCAATTCTCGCGGCTTTTCAACTGCTTCCATGTACTCTGAATACGTTTCAGGGTCCAATTTTTGAGACAAGATATGCACTAATAATGGGTCCCATGTAGTGATGTCTACTCCCAAGTTTTTAATGGCGTTTAAGCATTCTTTGCTGACGTCATGAAGCTTTTTGATATGTTGTAGTGATTTTTGTTGTATGATAGGAAGGCCCATTATAATATTTGCGTGAGACGAAAATATAAGTCTGTTATTGTTGTATCGATGATTTAATATCTCCCATGCTGTCGTGTAGTTATCGGTGCTGATCGTTAAATGTTGTATTAATCTTTCAGCTTCTCCCTTTAATTTCCCTTTTAAGTATTGCATTTTCTGCGCGTTTGATAAAGCAGGATTTTTGTGGATCGCTTCCAGAAATAAATCTTTGAAGGATGTCCACTGATGATAGTTTCCATGGAATGTTGGAATCTCGATTTGTGGTGTTGACTTTTCCCTGTATGTCATTGACCACATGTTTGAATTTAATCTTCTTTTTAGTTGTATATAAGTTTGCTCATGTCGGTCAAACGCCAACGCGCACCCTGATGATCCTCCTTCGGTTTGACCTTGAATCTCCCAATGCTGCTTGTCAACGTAAATCCACCTTGTGTTAAGGGTTGCAAGTGCATCTTCATATTCCCATTTTGTTGATAACGCATCTACATCTATGCTATCTACTGTTCTTTCGAAAGCCATAAAATTGATCATTTGTTTCTTCACCATTTCGTCTAATTTGCTGAATACTGCATCAGAGGCAGAAGCGCGAATTTGAAATAGCCTTTGGAATTGAAAGTAAATAAACTGTATTGCATCTAACATTAAAGGACGCACAAACACACACACACACACACACACACACACACACACACACACACACACACACGCACACACACACACACACGCACACACACACACACACATTTTAACAGTACAAAACCGTGGTTAGCTCTATTTATTATTTTGATGTTCTTTTTAATTAAATATTGGAGGATTAACTAATTTAATTAGCATACTTGTAATTGTTTTTTTTTTTAATTTGTTACTACTCGCTGTCACTGTAAACTCGGCTTAACATCGCAGACCGAGCAGGGAGGTATTGAAAATCAGCGCTGGGTGAACATCCCTGTGCACCCAGCATACGCTGAATGCCCCCCTTTTGTCCATTTTTCTCATTGTTTTTTGTGTTCCATTTTTTTTTTTTCTTATGATGTATCTTGTTTCTCTCTTTTTTATTTCATGCTATGTATTTATGTAATCTGGACAATAAATGATATTTTTATTTTTATTTTTATTTTTTATTTATTTTTTTACTCCTGTTGCGGATCGACGAGCCTTGTAAATAAATATTCCTTCTTTTTTGTACCTGTGTAAACTCCCGTAGCTTTAGTCGCATTTATTGCACATATTATGTATAGATTTCGTATTTTGTAGCTTAAGTACTTAAATTTGATAACTCGATTACGAGCAGTTATGTAAACTCTTTATTTTTTATTATTTGCTAATTTGATTTGTTGTTATGTAAAATTTGTCATGGTTTATTTACTTCTTGAATACGCGTAAATAAACTTATTGTAAACGAATATATGTACTTGAATAAGAATATGTAATCGCCAAATTGCTAGAGAAAGACAGCAATATGTTAGAGCGAGACAAGTACATATAAAAACCGCGCGAACGCGTATTTTTGCCATGTTTTTGCTTATTGTAGATTATGTAAAAGAATAAGTAAAGATTATGTAATACATGGTAATAGATAACGTCGTAAGCTAGATTTTAAGATTATGTTGAGTAAAATCCTACGATGTATGAAAAAGTTATAGTCGAAAATGTGCCGGGCCCATAGTGAAAAATATCGAAAATTATTGTGAATTTTGTGTAAAAATTAGGTGCTCTCTATCCGGTAAGGGTAGGGAGTGCCTAAGGTGCCCGGCAAAAAATTATAATTACGCTCTACGACTTCGCTTGAATTGTATATTGTATTATATATACACCTAAGAAGAAAACGAAATACAGTCCACTATTATTGAAGAACCGAAGTTATTATTTACGACCCCCACAACGTGGTCCTTCGAGCCGGATTACTCCAGCATCAGCCGTTCCGCCTGTCAACTTGGGGACAGCGGGCGGCCCACCTACATTTGTACCGTTCCGCTTGTCAACTTGGGGACAGCGGGCGGTCACCCACATTTGCATCGTTACGCTTGTCAACCTGGGGACAGCGGACGACCATCTGCATCTGCATCGTACGTTTGTCAACCTGGGGACAGCGGACGACCTTCTGCAACTGTACCGCGCCGCTTGTCAACGAGGCGACAGCGGGCGGCATCAAGCAAGCGTCGAGCGTCGCTTTGGTACCGTGTTACATTAAATACGGTACCCCAACCCCGAACGAGGTTCCTGAGTCGTCAACCGGCGCCTTATGGTGAAGAGGCCACAAGAGGCACTTCAAGAACGCCCAAAGGCGCGCCGGGTACGAGAGGACGTCCCAGGACCCACCGTCGGTCTACGAATACGAAGACTCGCTATCAACAACAATAACGCGGTTCGTCCGCGGCCTGTGCTCCTTAGCCACCTAACGGTGTCAAAGGGCGACGGAGACAGGTCCAACGCCTATATTGGTGGAGTAGTTGCTTGACACGGCGCTACCGGTGGGCAAGACCACCGAACAGTGTTCTTACGCCGGTACGGGTGTGTACAGACGAGGGCCGGACTGTAGGCACTGCTGAAGCGGGAGGACATTCCCCCCTCCCGCCGAGCACCTCGTTCTGTGCATACTTCTCTGCCGGGTAAGTCCCCCCTCTCCCGTCCCCCTTTTCCATCCCCAAGGGAGCGTATCCCGGCCTTTAAACAGGGCCGGCCCCTCCTGCGGGTCTGTTAGGGACGTTAGGGAGGTAGGGACATTTAGGGAGGTAGGGCCGTTAGGGGCACACAAGAGCCGAAGATGCCGACTACACGCAGCAAAGCCGCCGTCGACGAACGAGACGGTACCGAGCTACGTGTCTACGAGGATTACCCGGCATCACCGTCTACAAACCCCGCACCCGCGTACATCCCGCGCCCCGCACCACCGCCTACCACCACGTTGGACAAGCCACCGAGCCGCGCCCCTTCCGTCCGATCGACGGTCAGCGCCAGTGCAAGGATCCGTAGAGCTGAATTGGAAGCCGCCGAGCTGATGGCGGACGTACAGCGAAAGGAACTACAGATTCAAGCCGAGCTGATAAAGAAGAGGTTAGCAGCAGACATTGACGCGATTCACGAAGAAGAATCGGAACGCGGAAGTCTGCGTGATCAAGACATAGCTGAAAATAGCAAGCGAGTTAGCGATTGGATTAATCGCGTACAAACGACCGACACCGAAGAAGCAGCGCGCCCACGTGAGCGCACGGAACGTGCGAGAGAGACAGAACGAGTCACTATCGCACCGAACCGTGCAACGTACAAGGCAACGCGGAACGAGTCGTCGCCTTACCGCGCCCCGTCCCATGATAGAGGGATTGACCGACTAGCCGAAGCTTTAGAGAAGATGGCCCGAGGGAACCGAAGCAGAAAACCACCAGACCTACCGCCGTTCAGCGGCGCACCGGGGGAGTGGCTTCCGTTCAAAGCGGCCGTCAATGAAGCGACTACGGTCTACAACATACCGCCGATAGAGAATCTCGCCCGTCTACGCTCGTGTATAAAAGGAGAAGCCCGACAGTGTGTAGTCGCGCTATTATACACAGCGACGGAGCCGTCCGCGATTATGGCAACGCTAGAACAGCGTTACGGACAGCCAGAGATAATTATCGATCAAGCCTTAGAAGAGCTAAGGAAACTGCCGCGTATAGGAACGACCGCGGCAGATCTGAACGTGTTTGCAATTAAGTTGCAAAACATCGTAACTGTCGTTTCGTGTCTTGATAAGAAGGGGTACCTGAAAAACCCAATGTTAGTTCGCCACATCACTGAAAAGATGAGTGAACATTTGCGATCCCGTTGGTGCGATTATGCAGAAGATCACGGATTCCCGGACGAGTCTGAGATCGTGACGTTATCGCGCTTCTTTATGAGAGAAGCGGATCGTGCGGTACGTCACTGCTACACGACAGCATCGCATACGGCGAACAAAGACACGAAAACGCAGAAAACATCGCAACGAACAACGAACGCTAAAGTTTATACCACAACTGAGAACGGTAACACGCAGAGCAAGAACGTGTGTCATTGTTGTGGTTCTGAACATCCCACGCCACAGTGCAAAAAGCTCAAAGAAATGAGTGTGCAAGAGAGATGGCAATGGGCGAAAGAGACAAAGATATGTTTTGTTTGCCTCAACAACAAACATCGTCGCTTCGCATGTAAGGCTAAAAAATGTGGAATAGAAGAATGTAGAATGCCTCATCACGCATTACTCCACACAAAGAGGGTTTCATCACCATCACCGCAAGAAGACTCTGCCATCACCGCGTCTGCGAGAGTACACACACCCCACGGAGTTTTACTCAAGGTGTGCCCGATTACGATCAAAGGACCCGCCGGTGAAATAGAGACTTACGGATTAATGGACGAGGGTTCTACAATTAGCCTTATCGACGACGACATAGCCGCCCGGATCGGGGCGCAAGGACCATCAAGACCGCTGAATATTCACGGAGTCACGTCAAGCCAGAGAGAGGCAAGTAGCAGAGCCGTCGACGTCGCGATTAAAGGCAGACATCAAAGCGAGTACTATAACATCAAAGCGCGCACCGTGCGACAGCTCGAGCTAGGCAGTCAGTCTGTCGGGCGCGAGCTACTCGACCATCGACATTTGCGAAGTCTGCGCGACAACGACTTATGCTACGCCGACGTGAAGCCTCGGGTCTTGATTGGAGCCGACAATTGGCACTTGATAATATCGAGAAAGTTGTTGACTGGCAAGAGAACACAACCAGCCGCGTCTCTAACAAAACTCGGATGGGTGATACACGGGAGTACCCCGCACAGCGCTATAGTTTCCAGCGACGAGCGGGTCTTGCATGTTCGCACGTTACAAGAACGGGACGACGAGCTGCACGACCTAGTGAGAACGCACTTCGAGTTGGACTCTATAGGTATCTCAAAAAAGCCGAAACCAGTCGCCGAGAACGAACGAGCGGTAGAAATATTTAACCGCACGGCGACAAGAGTGGAGAACCGGTTCGAAGTGGGATTACCTTGGCGCACCGATGATGTACACCTACCACCGAGTTACGATATGTCACTGCGACGTCTGAAAAGTATCGAGCGAAAAATGGACAAGTCGCCCGAGTTTAAGGTGGCATACTCGAACGAGATAAATAAATTAGTCGAGAAAGATTACGCGACTAAATGCGAGAACGATCACAGCGGAGACGATAAAATGTGGTACCTACCACACTTCGCAGTGACAAACCCGAACAAGCCGGGTAAAATCCGCCTAGTTTGCAAGAGCAAGTCATCGCGGTTCATAAAAGCCGGTTTCGAGCTCGCTGAGTGGAGTTCGAACCGACTTCCATTACTAGGGGGAGTAGATAACGCCGATCGCGTTACTACTCCAAATGAGTACGGTAAAACCCTAGGACTCAAATGGGTCGCCACTACGGACAAATTCGCTTTCAACACGAATATGCCGCGAGTACCGCCAGACGTGCGAGCAGGACAACAAATACCGACAAAGAGAAAATCACTCGGCGCCGATATGTTGGTCTTTGACCCCGGGGGACAGATTACGACTCTCCCGCCTGAAAAAGCTGAAAGTTTCGCCGAGATTTACGACCTCGAGTATATTAAGAAACTGTGAGCTCCCAGATGTTACAGCCCGGAATCAGCTGTAAAACGACAACGCTACGAAAAGTGAAGTTTAAAATGAAGAGTGCACTATCGCTATCTCTCTCTGAAAAAGCACCGAAAGAAGAAGTGCTCAACACCGCTTTGATCGAGATTGAACAAACAATCAACTCGCGGCCATTGACCCACGTATCAGTATGTGAAGAATACCCGGAGGCATTGACCCCCAATCACCTTTTACTGGGTACCGCGCTTGGGTCACCTATAGTCGGAAAATGTGATATCGCAGATAGAAGAGCGTGGAGAACGTCGCAAGCCATTGCGAACGCCTTCTGGACGCGATGGGTAAAAGAATACGTACCTACATTGACTCCGAGAGGTGACATTAGAAAACCGCTACGTAATATTGAAAAAGGTGACGTAGTGATCATAGCGGATGGGCTATTACCACGTGGTGTGTGGCCTCGTGGACAGGTAGAGACCGTTTATTGCGGACCTGATGGTGTGGTGAGGAGTGCGGATGTGCGAACACGGGGTGGAATATTTAGACGACCAGTAAGACGGCTCATCGTCCTCCCTTTTTAATGATGGCTGCGATAATCTACGCCAGGGGGAGTATGTTGCGGATCGACGAGCCTTGTAAATAAATATTCCTTCTTTTTTGTACCTGTGTAAACTCCCGTAGCTTTAGTCGCATTTATTGCACATATTATGTATAGATTTCGTATTTTGTAGCTTAAGTACTTAAATTTGATAACTCGATTACGAGCAGTTATGTAAACTCTTTATTTTTTATTATTTGCTAATTTGATTTGTTGTTATGTAAAATTTGTCATGGTTTATTTACTTCTTGAATACGCGTAAATAAACTTATTGTAAACGAATATATGTACTTGAATAAGAATATGTAATCGCCAAATTGCTAGAGAAAGACAGCAATATGTTAGAGCGAGACAAGTACATATAAAAACCGCGCGAACGCGTATTTTTGCCATGTTTTTGCTTATTGTAGATTATGTAAAAGAATAAGTAAAGATTATGTAATACATGGTAATAGATAACGTCGTAAGCTAGATTTTAAGATTATGTTGAGTAAAATCCTACGATGTATGAAAAAGTTATAGTCGAAAATGTGCCGGGCCCATAGTGAAAAATATCGAAAATTATTGTGAATTTTGTGTAAAAATTAGGTGCTCTCTATCCGGTAAGGGTAGGGAGTGCCTAAGGTGCCCGGCAAAAAATTATAATTACGCTCTACGACTTCGCTTGAATTGTATATTGTATTATATATACACCTAAGAAGAAAACGAAATACAGTCCACTATTATTGAAGAACCGAAGTTATTATTTACGACCCCCACAACTCCTTTAGTAGAAGTGTTGTGCTGAGGCTGGCCAACTTCAACGGCTTCAGCAGCAGCTGACGTCGACGCAGTTTGTTGATCATGCTGAGGCTGAGGCGGGTTTAATTTGGGTGCCGCCAATGATGTAATAATGCCAACAATATAATTACGAGTAGTGATATATAATTCCTTAGTTTTATTATAGTCATCTTCAACAAAATACCTATGACCCACCATACCGTAATCCCTAAGTTTACCATCATTTGATTCATACTCACTTCAATAAGTTTCTAATTGATCAAGTCGCTTTTTACAATACTCTAATGTTTTTCGTTCTACTCCATCTTTCTTCAAATTGATATAAAGTTTTGATATAGCTTCGTAAAGCTCTGTTTGATTGAAGTATAGAGTCTCCATTTTATAATAAAAGGAACGCTCTTACTTGTTGATGATCTGCTGCCTGCTGCTTGCAGGATGATGTCCTTGCTATCTCTCGAAATGATAATTAATCCCAACCTATAGGGCACTGCATCCAAACTGCTTCGAACACTGCACTGTTCACTGATATGATATATTGGTATTTAATGCAAAGTTAATAACCAAAATTATGATAAAAGTTCACTGATATTATCCAATAATAACTCGAAGGACCAAAAATAAATGTCTGATATGATATGGAGTCTTTAATTAACACTCACTTATATTTTGAAAGACATTTATTGTGCTATGATATTATACTGATACAGAGAAGCAAGGTGGGAGCGCGCGCGTTGCGCTCCGGTGTTATATGCTAACTAAACTATAACTAAAGATGTACGGATGCACCGTACAATTGTACTATGGTCGTATGAGCCAATTTTTATAATTAGGCCTATCATAATATAATATTCATTATTTACAACATAGGACCCCTTGACTACCACCGTTTTAATATATTAGTATAATAATTGGAAATAATTTTGAAAACGGCACCTATTTATTTTGATTAATTCGTACTTTATAACATCGGCTCCACTTAAAATGTTGTCCGTGATATCCTATTCCGGACTTTCACAAAATAAGTACCTATTTGAAATTTGAAAACCAAAATTACCTATTTAGTAAATAGCCATTCTCAAGTTTCAGTAATGGGAATATAACGAGGCTTACACTAAACGATTCGTGAGTATTTAGATTCATCATTGTAAATTAACGGCATTAACTCACTTGTATATACTTCGGCTTCGTGACGACCATTATTAAAATAAAAGAAATATAAGCATGATTCGAAGATTAAACAATAAAATTTAACTCTTCGACCAGTCAAAATATTAATGTTTATTTAGAATCGTGAGCTACCACGAGTACTCGATTAAAATTCACGTCGCGCGAGTGACGGGTGTGTCAAACGCTCAAAGCGAGCCGGCCGCACGTGCGATCTGTCGCACGACGCGACGCACCGCAGCGACGCAGCGACGACGGTACCTACTAAAGCTGATTAGGGCTGGCACTTATCGAATATTGACAATATTCAACGATGCAACGATGCAGCCGTAGATGGTAGCTGACTTAACCCAGAAAGTGGTAAATCCCTTCTTGGATTTACTTAACATCGTGCCGGAATATGATCACGTATAGTATAGCTCCAAGTAGTTTATAATATGCATTTAGAATTTTAAATTTGATTAAATCTTACTAGTTTGCAATTTTTTTTATCCAAATTGATGAACGAGACGAGCTCTGTGCCTATTTGATGTTAGGCATTGATATACGGCCATCATAGTCATTCGTTTATGCAGTCTACAAAATAGATTACAATAGAAAAGACTTTATAGAAACACCACAAATATACAGAAAACACAAATGTACACAAAACTTAACTAAAACACAATTTTGTAACTTAAGTGTTTGTGTGAGAATTAGCAGATTTATCGCTAAAAGCGATCTCTCACACACAAAATAATATTCTCAATACACATACATAACACACTTAAAAAATAAATAAACGAGTGACAGCCCTACTCTCAGTTCACCGGTGGTCGGAATACCATGAAGTGATTATCACCGCTCGGAAATGGAAGGAATGAGTCCCGAATATTGTTTATTGAGGAAGAACAAACGAGTTCCGATGGTACCCGCCTGGGGACAGGTCAGGTATTATTGCATACTTTATGTTTTATTGAAGAAATTGGGTGGGAATAATATTATTATGAGGGATTTATCCCGCCTTCTAGGTGTAGACTGCTAACATCTACTGCCGCATCGTCGCTTAAAATCACGCGAAACCGTGGTCAAAGGCTAAGCTGCCTCTACAATAAATAAAAAAAAACATTTTGGTCACATTCTCGAATGGTCATTAAAAACGCAGTTTGTCATAGTTGCAAAATGTCACAATGCAAGTCATCATTTTAGAAACATGTTATATAGACCAATTCGTAAATCGAGGGCAAAACCGACGCATTAGCTAGTTTCTATATGAATGAAGAAAAGCGCAACTGATCTGTCAATGCTCGCTTATCGGATTGAGTTGAAGTTTGGCACATAGATAGAAAGAAATAGAGATGTTCTAACGTGAACATTGGACATTAATTAAGAAATGATTTTTCAATGCAGCCAAAGTTAGTAACAAAATATTAAGGCAACTTTAAAATCCACATTGAAAAATCTATCAAATTTTCATCAGGGCGGATCAAAAGTAATGCACTACACACGGTTGGGAACAATGGCGAGCGGGAGTGGGGTTATTTTAATGTGATTGCGCCGCGTCTGTCTCGACACTGCATTATTAATGCATCCCTATTGCACACTGGGGCGTAGTCTTGCTAGCAACTGATGAGTTTTCACAAGTGTACCTATATGTGTAAGTTTTGATGTTTAATTTGTACACAAAGTGATTTTGGTGTAGATATTAAAATACAGACGAATTGAGACAAATGGAGGATGTCCTTTTTGAAGATGATTAAAAACAATGCTGTATTTATATTATAGATATTTTGCTTTTCCATTTAATATTTTTTTTTTATTTAATCATATTATTTTAATTAAATGTTATTTGTATTGAAAATAACATAACAAAATAAAATAACACAATATAAATAAAAAAAAAAAACAGCTTTTTGAAGAGTCTTCAACACTTCTATTTTTGTTTTCCATTCTACATAAACACACATACAGAAGTAGGTTAAAAAATGTTGTACCTAAATTAAACTAAAAAACATAAACTAAAAAATAACACTAAATTCTCGCTATCTAACTATCTCAATTTGTTAGCAATAATATTAACGAGTGTGTCACGAGATTTACGTGCACGGTTCGCAACTAATTATTTTGGTGCATTTAGGAATTCCTTTTGCGCCGTCAAAGTTTGTGAAAATATTGGAATAGCGCACGTCCAACGGGGAACCTTTGTTCTTTCATAAATTTAAATTAAATAATATACCTATTATGTGGGCAGGTATACTAACCCGCTCCCCTAGACATTTAATATTTTGTATTCTATTGGATGCAGGTTGCAAGTAAAACTTGGTTTATTATATGGTACACAATATGAGCACAAAAACATCCTTGCTGAATTTAGCCACGGTTACCATCAAAATCTTATATCAGGCTAAAACTAATGACACTATTATAGTCAAGATAGAAAATGTTCATAAATAAATGAAGTTGATATCTTTTTTTCGATCAAGTTCTTTCATTTGATATCCACATTGAGGTTGTTGTGAAAAAATATTTGTCATTTTGTAGCGGTGATCGTCTTGTATCTACAATGATAATATTAATAAAGAGTATAGTATTATAGAGTACTAAAAATAATATAATTATTGTATTGTCATCATCATCACCATTAGCCTGAGTTTTAAAGGCGATTTGGTTGCTAGACATTAAAACAAAATTCATCACATCGCAAGCGTCGCATGCTTTCAGAATTCGCAATAACCAATCACCTATCCAATAAAATCTTCTGACCAGCTTTATCCCTACATTCCTTAGATCCCTCGAACCTCTAATTGTCCCGCGCATAAATAAGACAATGGGAATAATTATTAGTCCGATACTGGGCGGGCATACCGGCCCGTGGCGGGGACAATGCGGGCCCCATTGTTATATGAAAATCTAATTGAATTGGGGCGTGCATGTAATCTGCGTTTGGAAGCGGTGAAATTGCCGAGCTTTGAGCTTTTCAGATGATCTCTAAATTTTAGATAATGCGGTGAACTTTTGTTTAATTTTAGTATCTATAAAAATTGGATTAAATCGTCTTTTAATCACCATAATGGATAAGTCAGTGTTTGTAATGGATTTTTTTTGTGTATGGTGTAAGATATAGTACGATCTCAACTAATCTAATAGATACCTAAATATCTTAATATGTAGGCTTCTAGGTACCTACCTATATTTGTTCACTGAATATTAGCACCAGCCTTAATTCTAAGCTACCAAATTCTAACTTAATTGGTGCAGCCAATTCAGCGTAGTGATACCTCATAACCCCATAATTAATCTCCATTAGGTATATAGACTAGGCGACTAATTCTCTAGTGAAAAAAATAGTTTGAACTTTACAGTTTGCCATTTGAATATGTTTCTTTTTTTTATATGAAGAAGTAAGAAGACGAACAAGACGCTCTCCTGATGTTAAGAGAAAACACTGCCCATAATCAGTACAGTGAACAGTGCTACCTAGGATTTCACAATGATGCTAAATTCTAGATGCGCTGCACTGCATCAACCCTTCTTTCTCAAGAGTCATTAGATGTTAAGACTTTTTAGCCCAGAAATCAGATCAATTCTCTAGAATGTTAGAATAATACGAGTACTTATGTTTTAGTAAATAAGAATTGCACCAGATTCGGTTCATTCTTAGTACTATTTCCAGTTACAGGTAACAAATGAGGCGTTGAACAAATCTGTCCAAATTCCCCAAAACAATGGGCACAATAGTCTTTCAATTAAGTCTGTCTTTAAAAACGGTTAATTTATTCAACGACGGCGGAACTAAAGCCAACTTTGATTTATACTCCTGAAAACCTTTGAGGCTTTCACTCTGAGGGTGAATATTAAATAAAGCCTTTCACGAATTTAATTTATCTGCCTGTAATGCTGGCTGTCCATATTGTAGATATGAATGATCAAGATTCAGAAATCTGTTCCGCGCGTACCCATTAAAAAATTCTTGTATAGAGAGAAAAAAAAAAACATAAATAATGTGTATTCTAAATGGGGTGGTAAATATTTTAGAGTTTTCCTTATCTTTTATTTAATTTTATTAAGTCTTATTTTGTTATATTAAGTCTTTCAGATAAAAGGCGACAAATTGCAAAACTAGCACATGCTCAAATACTCGTACATACATAATATTACCTCTATATTATAATATACCTATTTCAATGATTCGATGTTCAAAATGAACGTTAAAATTTACGTATAAGGAATAGTTAAAATACTAAATGTTAGTTTTTTATCGTTTGGCATCGCGTCGCGTCGTTTCTGTTCCAATAAAGTTCGAATTTTCTTTATCTATTTTCAGTTTTCTTTAAGTTTGTACGATTGCGTGTTTCTTCGTTATCATGGTATATCTAAAGTGTTGGCACTTGATAATATTGTTATTAATTACTTGGAATATTTCGTCGGTCATTATGAATGTTTTTCAAATGTTTTTCGGTTTTAATTGCTTATTTTCGTTATGTTTTTGTTTTATGAACTAAATATTTGCATGCAACGTTTGTACATGATTTGTTGCTATCATCACGCTATAGAAATAATAACGTCCCGAATTAAGTTCGATAACATATCACCAAATGGAAAATGGTTATGCGATCTACAATAAAGCATTATTTTTCAGTCACGCCTTAGACACCCTAAATAGGTATACACTATGTCGGAAAACGACAAAGTATACGTACATATCTATTTTCCGACGCTCTACAATCTGGTAATGTGGTTATAGAAGGCCAGTCTTCATAATTTTTATTTCATTCTAATTGAAGATCATAACAACTAAGTTTTCACTGTTTGGCTAATAAGAATTGTAGCCTTTTTGAATTAATCATTTTTGATTTCATTTTGACTGTCTGATAAGTTTTAAGGCAGAGGATTTAAACAGTGTTTTCCGAGCAATACAATTTGTAAAACGTGATTAATCGTCTACTGCTTCTCCATGTAGATACTATCAGGTGAGATGTCATCTAAGGGTCATAGCTCATTAGAGCCACCCAGCACCCACTCCGCACCGCCTCGTCTCGTGCGGTTAGCATTCTTTATATGGACTTGTATGGGTATACGCTCACTGCATCAACTCCGTAGCGTCGCCGGATCGCCTCGGTCGCAAGGCGAGGCGGTGCGGAGTGGGTGCCGGGTGGCTCTAATGAGCTATGACCCTAACACCTATTTAGCATAAAAACTTGGAAATCCAGACTTGTTATTTGTATGTATTTATTATAATGCTGATTTTTTAAGTAGCTACGACTAAAATTTGTACTTCTGTCTCCTTATAATATACTTTGTATCAGTCGTCGCTCTAATTTCTGTCTTTCCTTTCCCTGATTTCTGATTTCAGACAACTGTCTGGAAGAAATCGCTATTAGCGATATGGTCGCCAATTGAAACGTTTTTTCTCTGTTGCGATTTTTTATTCTATTGTTTCTTATGGTTTAATGAAGGGTTTACTATTCTATTCTGTATTAGATTTTTTTCAGGCATTAAACATAAAACACTTCACCACGATCTAGCCCTAAGTGTCCTTTAGCCATAATTTGCGAAGTTATCTCTGGGCTCGCCTATCTGTGTGCACCGACTGATCGTAAACCCCACGTTATTGTGCCGTTGTAAACCACGAAAAACGACCTTTTTACCGGCTCGGGTACTTGTGGAAATCTACGCCGATGCCCTAGGACCTTATGGAATAAATTACGAGGAAATCTAGAATAAAATGTGGTATGAAAGTAGAAAGTTGTTGATTTTTTTAGACGTGCTTGGGATTGTGTTAACGCAAAGTAAGGTTGCGCAACCATACCATGGTTCGTTATGATTTTCAAGTTTTTCGCCCTTGGCACGTATTTTTATTGGCTTTAAGCTTTGGAGATTTAGAACAAAACTGAAAAAGAAGAAATTATATAAGTGGAGGGAATAAATACGTTATTTTTTATGTATTAACAACAACACAAAATCTTATAACTGAAAAAATGGATTCAGTCAACCAAAATATTTTTTTCGAAGTCAAGTCTAGTTTTGTCCATAATGAAGACTTAGTTACATTTTATTTATAGAACAGACTTCTCAATTTCAATGTTCACTAAGCGTGTTCAACACGAACTATAGGTAAATAGGTAATAAATAAATAGATTTACACTAATAGGTACAAAAACGTCGGATAGTGGCAGCATAGCTCATTAACAATAATCCTTATCGCTGTACACGGTTAATGATACTAAAGGGGGTGGTCTACCACTGTTGGTGTACCGCAGTTTATGGGGTAAAACCATGTATTAGCCTTTGACTTGTAATATTCTACATGCTAATGAAATTACTGGGCTTAAGAGAGCTGCCTCTTCAACAATTTAGGCTTAAGGCATGGTTATTAAATAATTGTTACTATGATTTAAATGAATTCTGGAATTATAAAATAGAGAATGCTCTCATTTAATTAAATATTATATTGTTTAGATTTGTTATTGTCATGATTTGATTATTGCTGAATTTTATTATGTACCTATTGATACTATTTAATTAGATTGTATATTGACATTATTATTATTTGATTAATTTTATTGTATATTGACATTTCGCCTAATTATTAAGATGTTTGATGTTTTATTATTATGATTATTTTAATAATTAATATTGAATGATTTACGATGTTTTTAAATTAAATTATTATGATAATTTGAATAATTAATATTAGATATTTCTTATAAATTTTGTATGTCAGTCGAGCTGACCAAGCATGCTGTTCAATATAAACATTGTTCCACCATACTTTACCATGTTTGTGACAAATAAATGAATTGAATTGAATTGAAGAGTGTTAACATCTTATTTGCTTATAAACAGCATAAACTCACTTGTATTTACTTCGGCTTCGTGCCGACCGTTTCGATCCTGTACGAGGAGGTCCTTACATCTTATTACAATTTTATTTACTTTAACTGGTCCGTTGTCTGTCTGTATGCCTGTAATCAAATCTTACAAGTTTAATTTGATCCACTTCAGAGTTGAAATTTATTTTACCATTTTACCATGTATGTATAAATCGGATGACAATGCAATATTATAATGACATAGAGCTGATTTAATGATGGAGCTGGAGGGTGGCTGGTGGTGGTGGTGAAAGGAACTAACACTTAATTTCAATCAATTTATTTTACAAGCTGGGGTTTACTGTCCTACGATGACTGGTTAGACGTATCAAACACACCAAGCTTTCTTAGCCCGGACAAGGATAAAGAGATCAACCCCAGGAAAACCCTTCAGTTCCTCGAAGGTCAGGTGTGGCCGCAGTGATATGAAAGCCACAAAAAGATAATAAAAAAAACACACCAAATCTAACTTAATTTCGTCTCAATCGGCTTACACGTGAAGACAAAAATAACAATCTGTCACCATTACACATTTTACACACATATTATGATCATTTTCTCTCTTTTACAATATAAAAACATACAGAACCCCATAAACATGCATGTAGGCAAACCGTACACCCATAACCGCGGTCCCTATCACAAAGCCATGGTATCAGGACCCATGCTTCATCGGTCGAGTTAATGTGAGCCGACACGCGAAACACGGTGATTAAAATTAATAAAATTAGTTAGCAGGTGGACTGGACCCACTGTTGTAAAGTAAATAGGCCGAGTGGACTAGTTATGACAATGTACGTATTGGTGAAGACAGTACTTCATCTTAAGATATTTCTACGTAGTGTAAAATATCTAATTTAAGCGAATATTGCTCTGGCTTCAACAGGTATTCATGGTTTATACGACAAATGTCCAAAATTCAAAATGTCCAACACTAATTTGGTCAAATACTAATTTGGTCCAACATGGATTATGTCCAACTAGGAATAATTTCCAACACGAATAATGTCCAACATGTTTTTGGTCCAACTATGATTAATGTCCAACACGAGTTGGTTTATTCCTGATGGTGATAGGAACACGGAATCATGCTTTACTGTCAAGTAAAATTATTGTTATAGGTACCTACATTTATCATACTAAATTTACGGATTGATTGACACCAAGACACTCTGTGTACACTCCCTGCAAGCTAGGTTACGCCAAATCTGAATTTAAAACCGACTTTCATGACCTTCTTTTTCTGCGTCTATTTTTTACATACTATTTCCATATTATTTTATTGCATACACTTTATTTCAATCGCAGGTTTCCTTTTTGATATTCGGCCATGTTAAGAATCTAGTCACAGAAGTAACTGTAAGCGCTTATTTTCGAAAATAACTTATTATCCAAAATCAAAACTGAAAGGCAAAATTTTAAATTATTTCATCATAATCATCAGAAGAAGGTAAAGCAGATTGTAATTTATTTCAATACAATTAAGAATAAAATAATTATATTTTACAAATAAATAGTTCAGTGCTTTCTACATGTCGTAAGATGGGCTACTGCATAACAAAACACTGCACTTTTATGCGGCCATAATAGGTCGGAAAGGCACGTGAAACGACTTTTTAAGCGAGTGAGTGATAAAAGGCTTGGAAGGATGCCCATTCGAGAGGGCCCAGCTTACCTTTGTAAATTGAGAATGATATGATACCAACAATATACCTAGCGGTTTTAGACCATCGTAAACTTTACCAGGAACGATGTAATTGTGTTTTTTATTACATAAATTAAGGGTACAAGTGGTTTTTTTAAAAGTTTGGTGTTGTGTGGACTATGTAACTAAATAAAAATGTAATAATAAGGAAAATATTTTTTTTAAATCGTCCAAAAATGCAAAAATCGGAAATAAAATAGTAGAGATCAATTTATAATAATGTTATTAATGAAACACTTTTATGTTAATTTTATATTAATTGTTTGAAAATATTTTTTTTTTCAATTTTGTGCATATTGTTGGTAAAATCGTGTTTTATTTCATAAAGATAAAATAACCGGACAAATCGTACGAATGATATAAAATGAAAGTAATCTAGAAGTTTTTTCATAATACCTCCGGGAGTTTATTTATTCGGGATACATCGTAATAATAGTTTGAGTGCTTTCCAATCCACCAAAGAAAAAGTCAAAGAGATTCTTTTATCGGATTTTTATATACGAAAAATATGTGTATTAAAAGTTGTAATTTTTTTTATATTTATATGGCCGACAGTTTGCTCTTCATAAAGGTTTATTCAATTTACTATTTATTTTGTTTACCTATAGGTGGTCAGTCAGACGCTCAAAGTAAATATTAAGTAATTAACTAGCAAAATATTTACCTACTATAAGTTAAATTGGCAATATTAAATATTTACCGTGAGTAATTTATTTAAAGTAAATATATACTAGTAATATTTACTCTGAGGTCAAACCGTTTACGGCCTAATCTAATATATAAAATTCTCGTGTCACAGTTTTCGTTGCCATACTCCTCCGAAACGGCTTGACCGATTTTGATGAAATTTTTTGTGCTTATCCGGTATCTATGAGAATCGACCAACATCTATTTTTCATCCCCCTAAATGTTAGGGGTAGTCCACCCCTAAATTTTTTATTTTATTTTTTAGACAAAATTTTTAATTTCTATTTTTTTATAATACAACATACAAAAATACATACAATCCTCAATTTTCACCCTTCTACGATCAACCCTTATTTTTTAATAGCCATTTTAGTAATTTAATCATTTTTCCTCTCCGGTCGAAAACTGATCAATCGTCATTTAATTAGTTATCCCCGCCAGATGTCTACAGGTGTCACTTCTAACCCAGTAAACAGCACGGAGTAGGGATGAGAACGAAGCCGGTCTCCTTTCTTTCTCACTCCCTACACAGTTGTCGGCCATCATTATTGTTTATGCATCAAGTGTAGTAGTAACGTTGACAATTATTATTTTGGTATCTCAGTGTAACTCTCATATTAACTTTTAATCATTCCTATTTTATCAATAATAATTAAATTATCAATTTTGAGTGTATTTTGCACGATTAGTTAATCAAGTGATTTTATAACCTCAAAAGTACTCAACACGTGACACGAGCTTTCAATAACAACGGATTTTGTGTTGTAAGTATACTTTTTTTATTTATATAGAAAATGTTGTTGATCTTATAAAAATGTAATTTTAATTTAATTTTATTTAAAAAATGTAATTGAACAATTAAGATTTTCATAGTTTCCAAAAAATCAATCATTATGAATCTTTATTTTGAAATGTCAATGGAAATATTGGTTGAATGAAAAAAATTTGAGACAATGTTTTCATAAAATTTAATTTTTTACTTTTGTTTGAAAATTGTTTCCATAAAATAATGCTTATTTCAAGCATATACCACATTCTTACATACATACAATATACACATTCTAAAATACATACATACTTCCAATAAGTAAGCTATTTTTTGTCTAAACTAGAAATTACTAGGAAATTATTTATATGGCAAAACAACGTTTGCCGGGTAAGCTAGTATATTATATTTTCTCTTTTCTTGGAGTATAATAATATTATCTTACTAACATTATAAACGTGAAAGTATGTAAGAATGTATGGATGTCAGGAAGTCAAGATGTCTGGATGTATGTTTGTTCCTCTTTCACGCCTAAACGGGTGGACCGATTGAGCTGATATTTGGTATAGAGATAGTTTAGACCCTGGAATAACACATACGTTATAGTACAGCGGGTAAAACCACTTGGCACAGCTAGTAGTTATATAACCTACTGTTATTGATGTGGAGAGGATTGGCAAAGCTGTAAGCCTGTGCATGTCGGATCCATCAATTATGATGGGGTACTGTTCCGGCATACAGACTTTCTCCACGACAATGCGTTGATGGTAGTAGACAAGATCTAAAAGGCGGGAAAATCATTTCCAGGCTTCACCAAACACCATGCTGGAAATATGTACAAAAAATTGCTTTTAAGCGTTAAATGCTTATCACACTTCTAAGTAAGCCCCACAATCCCTTGACACCCCGTCTCGTATCAAAGGTCCAGACATCCTAGATGTATTCAAAGCACAGTCTTGACGGATCATTCGTTCCCAGCCAATCCTCCCGGGGCGCCCCGATATTCAGGGATACCAGGATGTTTTGTGTTTATTCGTACTGTAAAGTTTTACTGTGTTTCTTAACCTACGTGACTATTGCAGGAACAAAGGAAACTGGAGGTTCCTTTGACTTTTCTAGATATATTGGAAAATGTAAAGAAGAGAGGTTGATTTGCCACGTTTTAAAAAATGACCTATTTGTTTTGTCTCATGAAATTAGTTTAGTCCTTGTGCTATTTAGTATTCTGAGCTTTAGATTAATTTGTTTACAATTTGCTCCAGCCAAGATGAGTTTTAGTATTAAAATGCACGTTTTTACCTAAAGGTCAGGACTAGGTTTTGATGGCACTTTTACATTAAATAAACTTAAATAGATTCGAAGTAGATTTTTAACATATAATGTAAACACGTGAGAGGTGAAAAGCATATCTACGAAATATAAGACATAAGATTTCTTTATGTTACATGTTTTTAATTACATACAACAACAAGTTACAATAGTGCTTATAAACAGAGAGTACATTTAAATGCAAATGACATAAAAATCATTCTCGGTTGCTGTGCAAAGCTGAAGTAAAACGATTTTTGTTGAATTTCTTTACGTATCTACCGCCGTGGTGTTAGTTTTAAGGACTCCCTAAGGTCTAACATCCATTTGTGACGAAAGCTGGGTTCAAAGGCTTATCAAGCAAATTTGTATATTTGGTGTTAAGATATAAAACAGTGTATGACTACAACATCGTTGCCAGTTATTTATTCGTCAAGCAGTAATGTGTAGATATTACTGTTCCGGACTGAATGTCAATGTTACCAGCGAAATAAAATGTAGTACCTATGTGCAAACCTGATACAGGGTATACCTATTATGTTACACGTCTATGTGCAAACCCAATTTCAGATAACTCTGCACACAAGAATATTTGAACTCCAATACAAATAAATTATATGTTACTAGCTTACGCTCGCAGCTTTGCCCGCGTGACGAAACCCTTTCTTAGCGGAGGTCTACATCATAAAACCTATATGTATTCCAAATTTAAACCCAATCCGTTTAGTGGTTTACGCTGTGTGTTGATAGATCAGTCAGTCTATCAGTCACTCTTTCCTTTTATATATTTAGAAAACTATACATTGTCAACATAAAAATGTATGAAGGATGAGCCCTATCGTTCGTACCTTAAAAAAATTTACTTTTATTGGCCACGTTCTTTTAAATCAAATATCGAGAGCTAAAAAGAGCAAAAAGATCAGCGCATAAAGAGCAGCAAAAAGAGAGAGCATAATATAAGTGTTTTCTATTATATTCTACAAATACATAGATAACCTCGACACAATATTTTGCGCTAGTTTCGCAAACATCGCACACTTTCGTATTAATAGCCCTCCGACCTTTTATCAGCACCCTTCCTGACTACCGGGAATATTAAAATTAACAAAACTTATTTCCAAAATACCCGAGTTATCAATAACCCGCCAAATGCCAGTGAATATTGCACAAGCGTTATCAGAAAGTGAAGATATCCCGAATATTTTATTCAGGGAGGTAGAGAGGCTGACAAAGAAATGCGAGTTAGACCGTGGCCTGAATAAACTTACGCCTACTGATGGATCTCGATTGAGAGTTAAAGTTGACAGAAATAGGTGTTTTAGTTAGGTACTATACATAGGTTACCACGATTCGCTTTTTGTTAAGCGATAGGATGATGCGGCCATATATATTATTGCCGATTGCTACCATCGACCAAAAGATTGGCATCTTTTCATCAATTATAAAATAGAATAGAATAGAAAATACTTTATTGTGACACCACAGAAACATAAACATAGAAACAGAAACATACAGAACAGAAACAGTCTATGTTTTTTTTATTCCAAAAATATAATTTGTCTTTTTTGAGGCATCATTAATTATTTTTATAGATCTTGGATTCTCGGTGTTTATTTCGAAATATATCTTTTTATTAAGAACATTTTTTTTTATTAGTTAATATTGATAGTCATCAGATGTTAGTGTTTATACATTATGTTCACATACTTTCGATTCACCATCATGCCAAATGTATATTTTATAAAACGAGAAGTATACCCCTGTGTATAATATGTGAGTTTCAGTAGTAAAGGTATGAAACGATATTGGGTCGAGCAAAAGCCGGAGGCCCGACATTATTTATTTAATAAACCCAATCTTTGCGAGTACTAACATAATTGCTTGTTTCAATTTCCAACAAAATTCCCCAAATTTCTCACATAAAATGCATATTTAAATATATATCCATGGACCTGGAAAACTACTAGACGGGTTCCGCCTATTAGGGAATGATGCACCCCTAGTTCGTTTAAATGTTGCGCAAAACGTGTACACACTTTTGCATCTCTTTTTTGCAAGCTTATGTGGTGCTTATGGTTTTTTTTTTAATTAATATTAAAATTATACCAATAATTATAGCTTGATAGAGACCTAAAGATCTACCTCTGCTGATGAGATCCTACATAGAACATGAAACAGGACATTCGACTCTTAAACACTAACATTTTTGTTACTGCTGTTAATTGTCTTATGTTGGATCTTACCGTCATTTACAAGTATAAATTAAAGCGCCTCTGATTTGTCCAAAAGACGGTAAATTTCCATACATGACAAACTTTCAAACACTTATGCGATCAATGCTTGGATTAAAAGAAATGATTCTATGCGTTATTTTTTATGCTTCTTTCATTTGGTAATGACTGTAACCTTCTGTGTAAATAATTATTTTGATAAAATTTTATGTGAATTTTTGAAATGCTTTCGTGAGTTAATTCATGACCGATAACAGAAATTAATTAATTTATTGCATGCTTTGTATTAATAGCGCATTTTATTAACTTCTTAAATGTTTTAATATTATTTATGAGCTGAAATATACTCGTAATGAGAAAAGATTAATTTGTTTACGTTTATTTTTAATGCAATGGAATAACGTAACTTTAAATTATTATCAGTTTGATCCTACGAATAATAATATTTGATCTAAACGACTGATCTTGACTGAGAAAAAGTGTTCCAATTGGCGGATCTACAGTGTATATTATATCCTATCAAAAACATAAATGTGAAAAGAGAGCCAAGTTCAATATTACGATGTATGTACTCATAGTTACCTATGATTTGGTAGTTGACTTCAACGACAAAAGAAGTGAGATCTAAATGGGTGCCAAGTTCAATGGTCAGTCCTGAAAAATATTTACAACAACATAAAATATTTTATTACAACTTAAAAGATTATTTCTTCTTATCACTTAGAATTAATATTATTTTGAAGCCTAAAGACTGACTTGGCCAGTTCTCATAATATACTAGGTAGGTACTCTCTTAACTTTAGCTTGATCACTATTAAACGCACTTAATGTTAATTAGTGCGCCACCAGTCTTTTATCGTGTAAATTAGTCCCCTCCATCCATTGGTTGTCTGGAAGAAATCGCTCTTTAACGATAAGACCGCCACTTGTACATTGTAATTTTTAATTTTAATTATGTACTTATGTATTTTCTGTAACATTATGTGGTGTACAATAAAGTATCTATTGTCTTATCTTAATGATACTTCGTCGTATGGTACCCATGAGAACTAGCCAAGTCAAACTTTGGGCTTCAAAATAATATTAATTCTAAGTGATAAGAAGAAATAATCTTTTAAGTTGTAATAAAATATTTTATGTTGTTGTAAATATTTTTCAGGACTGACCATTGAACTTGGCACCCATTTAGATCTCACTTCTTTTGTCGTTGAAGTCAACTACCAAATCATAGGTAACTATGAGTACATACATCGTAATATTGAACTTGGCTCTCTTTTCACATTTATGTTTTTGATAGGATATCATTGCTTTTTGTACAGTACTTTTTAGTATGTAATAGGTTTAAGACACCCAGTCATAATAAGATTAATACCAAATGATTATTTTATTGCACCTCCCCCCACCCCACTGCTCCATGGCACGGCCGTCGCACCGCGCACCGCGGCCCGTGAGCCTCGCCGTGCTTCGATATACCTATACCTATAATTAATTTAGTAATTATTTATATATAGCATTTATGTGCACTATTGATTTGAATATTGTACCTAATCAATTGATTTTTAAACAATACTAGTTACTAACAAATTTATCTATATTCACCCAGCTACGAGTATCTTATACCTACCGCCTACCTGGATGGAAATTTAACTTTTTAGATAATCTGGAACTGGATTAGTATTTCGATCAAAAGAAACCTAAGCCGACAAGACTTGTAATGACGACGACTTGGCGGGGGCACTGCCGTGCCCCCAGATACCGCCACATACCTATAATATTATGACTATACGTTACAGGTACGTAGGTATCTAAAATGTTTACACCAACTAGCACCTAAGGCGATATACATACATTATTTTTATTGTAAACAATGTTAATATTATTACCTCTATGTTACTGAGCCGCCTTGTGCTGGTGAGTCGATATATTGATAGGTATTTACATAGGATATACAATTGTTACGTAGGTACCAGGAACCTATTTTTATTAGTGACTAGCTGTGCCTAGTTGTTTTACCCGCTATACAGTTTGGTACAGTAGTGTATATTAGGTTATTCCAGGGGTCTAAGCTATATTTTTTATTATACCAAATTTAAAGTCAATCGGCCCACCCGTTTAGGCGTGAAAAAGTAAAAAACATATGTACCTATATCCATACGTACAGTAGGTGTAAAGTTTGTATTTATATTTATAATTATATTAGTAGGAATAGTGGACTCGCGCGCACTTCGTAATATTTAACAGAAAATAGCCGCCTACACAAAAATTATAGCAACATGCAACATGTATTGCTTTATGCGTTCCTAGGCGTCCCAAACTTTAATATCATACATTTTTTAAAAATAATAATAATTTAAAATGATAAAAAAATACTAGTTTCTGATTTTTCCCTTTGTTACTACGACATTACCTATCGGGATGCCAAATTTCAGCTTTCTAGGTCATCTGGAACTGGGATATTACTTTTGATCTATCCCTCAGTATGTATTAACATCAACGATTACTGGATGTTTATATCTAAATAACCGTTTGAGCTGTGTTATTGGAATTTGGAACAGAGATGTAGTTCGTATATTTAAGTATATGTGCCAAATTTGACTTGTCTATGTGTAATAGTTTTTGTATAACGAGGGTGTAAAAAGTCGTCAAAACGCGCTTTGGACGGTTCGTGTAATATAACACACGGCGCAGTCGCCAGTTCCTTTGCTTGAACTTGGCTTGACTCGCTGCCGCGTGTCTAGATAAGTATTTAAATAAAAATAACAGATAATCAATAATTATGTTTGGGAAATGGCTCTGTCCGATACGATTTTTTTTGTAATTTGTACGCACCCTGACACATAATAATATGCCGGATAAGATCCTGATACCTACATAAAATGCCATATAGTGCATACAAATCCGAATGTTACGAAGATCCATCCCTGATTGCGAACGTTTTTCCACACACTTAGCTTTGTGTGACGCCGGCTTCACGAAGGCAAAACCGCTGGGCAAAACTTGTAAATAATACAAAAAATCCAATACATGGAAAGGATCTAATTATACTAAAAAGCTTTTGAAAATATTGTATGACTTTAGTTCAGAAGTCGCGAGAAAATTAAAAATTACGCGAAATGAGATGCCTTTTGAATTGAAACGAGGACCTCTCAGGTCATTTCATAATAAAAACACGACGGTCCCTGCCTATTCAAGGTAGAACTAATTTACTTGTCTTACAAATGAGATAGTAGAGTTCAACCACTTTTAAATTACATGTCGTTTTGTTAGTTGTCGGGAACATTTTGTTTGGGAGACAGATGAAATTTTAAAATGGTACTCGCTATTCATAATCATATTTTGCAAGTGTCTTTTAGTTATTTAATTAGAAGGTGTCCTGTTGAATAATGAAGTTCTATGTATAAAGATGAAAATTAATGTAAAGTTCTTAATTTAATAAAAGGAATGCTGATCTATTATAATCTTTTCCTTCAGTTAAATTTTGATAAGGTACAGATTGACAACATAACAGATTGAGAACATAATATAGGTTAGATTTTTATTAATAATTATAATAATACTCTGATTTGAAATATTTATAAGTATGGCATTAAAACATAGCTATTTATGACCCCTAAAAAGATTTATGAACCAATATACTAAAAACCCCATCTGAGGTAGGTGGGGAACAAGTGAACTTTAAAAAAAAAACTTTTTAAAAACAAGCTTTTATTGCATTGTCATCCGATTTATACATGTATGCAAAATTTCAGCTCAATCGGACACCGGGAAGTGGGTCAAAATAAACTTTCAAGATTTGATTACAGACAGACAGACAGACAGACAGACAGACAGACAACAGACAGGTGAAAGTAAATAAAAGCTTGTAAAAATAGTCTCGTATAAGGTGCTGTGGGATAAGCTTCTGAGGAACTCAACGGTGCCAAAAGAAATAATGGGGGTCTTCCAGTATTGGTACCATAACCAGACGAACATGGTGAGGTGGGCAGGGGCGTTCTCGTCAGAATACAGGCTGGAGTGTGGTGTTCGGCAAGGAGGCCTTAGCTCACCAAGGCTCTTTAACTTTTACATCAATGACCTGATTGAAGGGCTGAGCAGTGCCGGGGTCGGATGTTGTATGGACGGACAATTTGTGAACAATTTAAGCTATGCAGACGATATGGTTCTGCTCGCCCCTTCAATTAGGGCATTGGGAATCTTGTTAAACATATGTGATAGGTATTCTGTGACACATGGACTTAGGTACAATTCCAAAAAGAGTGAACTACTAGTTTTTAAAGCAGGCAGAAAGGCACCTAAATATGTACCTACAATAAAGATTGGAGATGCGCCAATTAGTAGAGTCACAAAATTTAAGTACTTGGGACATTGGGTCACGGAGGACCTCTCAGATGATATGGACATTGACAGGGAGCGGAGGGCGTTGGCAGTGAGGTGTAATATGTTGGTGCGGAGGTTTGCTCGGTGTACTGATGAGGTTAAAATTGCACTTTTTAAGGCTTACTGTCAGACATTTTACACATGCAGCCTGTGGACCAACTTTACACAAAAAGCTGTTAATGCCCTTCGTATCCAGTATAATAATGGATTTAGGATGCTTTTGGGCCTGCCTCGTTTTTGCAGTGCTTCAGGGATGTTCGCCTTGGCAGGTGTTGATTGTTTTCAAACAATTGTACGGAAGCGGGCAGCATCTCTGATGTCTCGTATACGGGACAGCTCAAATGGTCTCCTAAATACCATTCTGTGGAGGACTGACTGTCCTATAGTTAGGTATTGGCTGATGATGCACTCCCCTATGGTAAAATATAATGTAAAATAAAAATATATAAATATATCTTTCTTGGACATTAAAAAAATTGGAAATCAAATAACGACTATTGGACATTTGTATTTATTTAAAATTTGATTTTTTCTTATCTTTGACATGTATATAATTAATTGGATTTAAGACATATTTATTTATTTTAAAATTTTGTAATTCTTGACTTTGGCTTTTCCTTTATATATTTTATTTCTTATGAATTGAATTGTGTTGAATATGATTTTTTATCGAAATAAATGCTTTGAATTGAAAAAGACGGAGGACCAAGTTGTGTGCCATGAGGGAGACCTATGTCCAGCAGTGGACGAACATGGGCTGATGATGATGATGATGATGATACTAAAACCGTGTCGCCAAGCGATTATTATGACCGATGATGTATAAAGAAAGCCAGTCTGCTACCATCACCATCTACGGCAGCATCGTCGTTTAACACCACGCAAGATCGTGGTCAAAATCTAACCTTTAACGAATAAAAAAGAACTATAACTCTGTATCAAAGAATACCGGGGGTAGACTTCCTTTGCAGGAGGTCGTCTAGGTGGGTACCCCAACAGTGCCAGTTATTCTACCGCCTGAGCTGTGATGTGCTAACATTACTGTGCTTCGGTAGGAGGGCACTGTAGCTAGTGAAATTACTGGGCTAAAGAGTCTTAACTTCTTATGACTTTTGAGTAAGAAGCGTTGGTGCAGTACACCTAGAATTGCACATCATTATGAAATCTGGGTAGCACTGTACTGCTTACGGGCAGCGTTATCTCTTAATATCAGGAGAGAGTCTTGCTCGTCTTCTTACTTCTCCACATAAAAAAAGTATTGTAGGCTCTAACAGTACTGCAATTATTTCACTAAGTTATGTAAATTAATTCGGCAAAGTGCTAAATTATTTAATCTCAAGCTCATTCCAAAATTCACGGGCATAAGCGTTCGCCATCAAACTGAAGCGCGTCTTAAGAGACGACTATTTGACTAAATTACCCGCCCTCCAGACTCCGGATCGCTCAAACGCAATGCCAACTAAAACTAAGGATCTGCTCGAAGATCAAATGCTAGGACAGATGCCGCGAGTTCAAGTATTAATGCTAACAATAGATCATGTGGTCGTTCAAGGACAAAGCCCATAAATAAATAATTAAAGTAATTTTCAATTTCAGACTTTTTTTGTTTGTTATTAATTAATAAAAACTAAATCTCGATGCCTGCTTGGTATTAAGGAAATCTAAAAGTAGTGCAAGTCATTGAGAAATGAAAGAAAATATGAGTTGAAGGCTATTCTGGTATGGGCATGTTATGAGAATGAAGTATAGAGTGGAATGGAAGAGGAAAATGACACGTGCGTGAATTAGGGTCCTACTACTTAGTGTGAGATAAGGGCAGAGAGAAAATGTATAATTATTTATAGAATTTATCATCAAAAGGCAAACACGGTCAAAGTTCGCTTGATTGCCATAAAACCAACACAGTCACGGCATTTATTCTGATATATTATAACTATGGATTTGCCTGAAGCGTTCTGGCGCTACTATGAAATCCATTATCGCTTAATTTCGAAATACACTCTCGAATCTGAACTCTGAAATTGCAAATTGGCGTCTTTGGCGTAACACAACGATACCTCGCGGAATTTGTTCCTTTAGTCCTTCGTCCTGAAATTCAAAGCTAAATAGGACTCGCGATTTTAAAGGTACTTTTGGTTAATTAAATATACTGATAAGAGCAAATGAGTATTTGGTGTTTTAAGCCTATGTATAATAGGTACCGTCTAATCTAAATTCTCTGCTGTAATTTCATGACCTTCATGAAAAGTAATCATTTCAGTTTTTTTTCATAACTCACAATGACCTCTTCTAAGCCGTACACTCTTGTCAGAGTGGTCGTGGTGCTTCTGATACTCGGTCTTCTGCTCATAATGAAAATTCCGCGCTAATTTGTGAGTCTTAGGGCTTGTTCACGTTTGAACGCGCGGGCGCGGGCGCGGGCGCGACAGACTTTGCTTACACCGCACGTGCGTTTGTACGTGAACACTTTCATAGCACGTCATATGTTTGATATTTCGCGCCCGCGCCCGCGCGTTCAACGTGAACAAGCCCTTACTAAGTTTTTAGAGCTAGCGAGGAATTCAAACTATGTGTATTCTAGCGAATAAATGTTTTTGATTTGATTTGATATGCCAATTTCAACCTAGTAATTGCTTGCATTAAGGGTATTATTATTATTGAAATTTAGTTCAAGGGGTTTTTGCCGCTTCGACCATTGCTGATCTATTGTGACGCCCTGTTGAGCTATAGTTCACTCCCTAAACCCGTAGCTTCTAATAACTTCCATTAAGGGTTATAACTGATTGTTAATTATGTGTTTACGCGAAACTTAGATATAATGGTACAATACAATATTCTTTATTGGGACAAAAAATAACAAAATAGACTTAAAACTAAATTAAAGTACTAATATTAACGAAAAACTACTACGTACCTACGTTTATACGTACGTAAAATACTACGACAAAAAAAACTAGCCATATTGAAGAGTTCACAGTAGCTCCACAAATTTACGAGTGTTTAGTATTTATTTACATCTAGATAATTCCTACGAGTACAGTCATATGTACGAACGTTACCAGTTATGTGTTTCTAGAAGACTTCCAACCGTCTTACGTAACAGCTGGCTTACCCGTTCTAGGAAACATTTATTGTTTATTCACTTTTCACTTCAGAAACGGAAAATATTGTGAAAATATCTCGGTTTTACTATTGGAAGGAATACCAGACGATTTAGACCCGTATCTACATAATGTATGCGAGAATTTGAAATAAACTGAACTGCATTTGCGTGGCGTAGGTACTAGGTACCTACCTACTCGTTTGTAGTACTAAAAAGTTTCTATGTTATGCTAGAGAGAGTTTGTATATCAACTTTGGAGAGAGGGACTTTGAATATTAACTTTTGAATAGCGTGAAGCTCAGGTGTGAATCCAAATTCCTTGCGATTTAACTGACATCAAAAAAGGATAGGTTTATAATTTGTCAAACTGATTTTACATAACACAAGCATTCAGTTGCTTAGCTTGGGGTTTGGTGGCTCTGTGTGAAATGTCCTGAAATATTTATTTATGTATTTATTTATTTCGCGGTATTTTTGGGTAGTGAGCAAAACTTTTCTTTCTTTCCATTTATTGTCAATAACAATGAGCACAGCGAGCAACTTTTAAATTTATTATTATTATACGTATAAATAAAAGTAACACTAAGGGGAGTCGCATAGGAAGAACTCGCCCTAGAGAAAATTTCCGTTACTGACCCGTAGTCCACCTGTTTTGTTCATTTAGTTGGTGAAAAAAAATTACCCGTGGTCCAAATATTTATTTTTGTACAACTTGTTATGTACACCTAAGTGCACGTAGTCCACCTCCTGATAAAATATAGGTATATGAACAAAAATGCCTTGACCTGCTGTTAAGAGCGTATATATCGAGCAGAGATGTAACGGAGCTTCGATTCCGGTTCCGTTAAGTCGGAACTTCCGATTATAATTACACTTTCGGTTCCGACTTCGGTTCCGATACTTTTGTATCGGATGTTAATCGGAGGTCGAACGAAACAAAACGGGCGGCGCGCGACGGCCTGTGCCGAACAGGTTCATACATGTCGCGCGGGGAATCCCCCGACCTCCACTACGTGCACTCTATCATCAATTATTTTGTTCACTTGTTATTATTTGTTACGCCGTACGCCCACGACACGTTTATAGGTTATAGAATAATTGTTTTGATTTTTCGGCTTATTACCAATGAAAGTGATCTGTTTTTGTGTGGGATAATGAAACCTAAATCCAGTTGTATTTGGAACTACTTCAATGAAGTTAATTCAGATTCGGCAAAGTGTAAACTGTGTATGAAGTCCATTTTGATTTAATTTGTTTTAGCTTTTGTTCATTTATTGTAATGTAACCAAATGTAACACGCTACTTTGGGTTTTAATTTTAATTAAACTTTAAATTCATTAATTTTATCTTTTCTTTATTTGGAATTATGCCAATTTTTTTTCACAGTTATTTTTTATTTTATAATAAAAAATAAAAATGAAAAGAATTGACTATAAATCATGTTTTATTTGTCCTTAAACAAACTGACCCTGCCTCCGATTTCGATTCCGATTTCGATTCCGATAAATCAAATTTGAAAACTCCGATTCCGATTTCGGTTCCGATAAAACTACCTCCGTTACATCCCTGATATCGAGTGACGCTCTCTCGCTCGCACTATTTGTAAAATTTTGAAATATAAATTCATAGAATTAATTTATTAAAAATTCCTTAAGAACAGTCCTCCATAATATTATTGCACACATTTAGAAAGTGTTTCCAGTTGGATTTATTTGAAAATGGCATGGAAAGAATTTTCGGAAATTTTTCTTTCAAATATACGGTCTTAACTCGTTATGTTATGACCTAGTAGGTTCTTTTAATATCTGTTGATATAATGTATAATGGGATTATCAGATTATCAAGCATTTTTTTCAAGCTGTAAATGAAAACGCGCGTTTCGCCTTTGCTGAGTGAAAACGAACAGAAAACTAATTTACCCTGCAATACCTACCCCGAACTAGTTTAAAGAAACCAGAGGCCTAATTAGGGACAAAAGTTGATTTTGCCTTAGTTTGCGGCTAGAGGGTTAATTAGTTTGTGAAATTGGGGTATTTTCCAAATAAAATATATTTACATAATATCAAAATCTTTAAAACATTAGTCCTAGTCTTTGCTGTAATTGCTTTTAGTCAAAGAATATATTGGATTTATTTAATTTTTTTTTAGCACATCATCGATGACCTACTTGATAAGTCCCGACTAAAATAATTAATAAACTAAATCGCACTCCCAGATCAATACTGCGGCAACTCAAAAAGTATTTTTACTGTAATTGCAATTTTATCTAAACTTGTTTAACTTTGAAATTATAAAAAAAAAATTATTTGGTACAGTATTATCTGGGGGTGCGATATGATCATATTATTTATCTTTTTCGGTCTTTTCTTTTTTTTATTAATATAAGTGTAAAACGCGGAAGTTTAAAATGTTACATCATCGAAGACTGCACATCTATAAGACGATTCAAACCGTGGAGCACAATTGGCACCACTATGGTGACTAAACAACCAAGGAAAGACTAAAGACCTCGCACTAACTTAGATAAGCTGATGTCCTAAAGCTGAAGAAAACTTTATTAAAAATCTGAAATGTACTGGTAAAACCGTGAAGGATAGTTAGTAGTTAGACGTGGTACTATCTATTTTAGATTTTTAGTACATTACTTTAGCTTCAGGTATTATTATCAATTACAAATATTATAAAGGCAAGCTGTCTTAAGCATCAATAGAATATTTTTGCATAAAAATAAAATATGATAATATGAATAATGAAATATAAAAATATGAGTTATTTTTGTACATTTTCTTGTGTGTTTTAATAAAGGATTATATATTATCTATCTATCTATCTATGATGTGTAGGTACTGGTTTGCAAAATTAAAACCCTTCAGTATAGCTAGTCGTGTTCCAAAATCCCATCACCTTCTTACAAGATACGGTTAATCCAACAAAAAGGTGAACAAGGCTAAGCCGTACTAAGCCAAAATAACCAAAAAAGTTTCGTAGAAACAATCCCATATAGTAAGCTCAAGCCCAAAAAGCCTATTACCTGTAACATGCGACATTAGAAACAAAAGGGAAAGGTAACGTTTGGTCCCAATTTGAAACTGCGATTACCGTCTACCCTTTCATATTTACAACTGATGTTATCGCTGAAAATCTGCTGTTAACCTTGACCGGGACCTTGAAACATTAAAGTTTACAATGTTACATAGAACTGTACATATTACCAAGCTTAAATCGGATTGAGAGTCGGTTACGAGGAATCATTATATGGAGTAAATTTTATAAATTGAGTAGCTTACCGGGGTAGGCTTCCTTTGCAGAAGGTCATCTAGGTGTGTACCCTAACAGTGCCACGAGGCAATTGCTATCCCCTAACATTTGGTGAAAGTGTGCCTAGTCTCTTTCATAATTATTAATTATTTTCTTTGATCAGTTTAAAAAATCAATAAAATAATTGTAGTGTACCAAATGTGGGTACCATCACCTAATCGTAATTATAATAATAAGCAAATGTAGGTAGACTTAAATAATCGTCCATCAGCGAGAGATCTGTTGTATGACGCATTGTGAACTCTCATCTCGTTGATGAGGGACGAAGCGTATGAACTTCTGGTCAACCTCTCGAGCCCCAAGAGACCGGCGGAGCTGACGTATGCTGAGGCGAGCGTTTTATTGCAAAATCATTTGCAGCCGACGCCGTCCATACTCGCGGAAAGGTACCGGTTCCGGCAGAGAAGGCAGGCGACATCTGAAAACGTAAGTGATTATGTGGCGGAGTTAAAGAAGTTGGTGAGACATTGTGCTTTCGGCGAGTCGCTCGGGGACAATCTACGGGATCAGTTCGTCTGCGGCATAAAAAGTGACATCATAAGGCAGCGACTTTTCGCCGAGGACAAGTTGGATTTCACCGGGGCGGTGAAATTAGCGACGGCATTGGAAGCGGTGGAGCGGGATGCGGCCGCGGTCGAGGCACGGGCCGTGCCGGAGGCGGAGGCGGTGCACGCGCTGCAGTACGGCGCGCGCGCGCCGGCTCGGGGGCGCCGCGGACAACAAGATGGCGGCCGTCGCGGTGCGGCCGCGCCGGGATTGCAGCGGGCCGGCGCCGGACAGAACAACTGCAAGGGCTGCGGAGGCACGGGACACGGCTACGGGGAGTGTAGATTCCGTGATTATGTGTGCAGCAGGTGCAAGCGTACGGGACACCTGCGGCCCGTGTGCGGAGCGTGGGGCGCGCCGGGGCAGAGCCGCGGGACGCCGCGGCAAGGCACCGGGAGCCGCGGGATGCACTACGGCGGCGCCGAGCTCGACGCGGAGGACTGGGACGTCGAGTAACAGGAGGATCACATCGACCTCCATCAGTTAAATTTAAGAAATTATAAGGCGGTGAGTTTGCCAATTTCTGTAAATGACATAACTATCCCGATGGAAATCGACACGGGCACGGCGATTTCTTGCATCAGCAAGGACACCTACGATATATACTACTCGAACGTGCCTATGTCGCTCTGTCAGTTATCAATCAAATTTTATGACGGGTCTCACATTCGGCCCCTGGGGGTCATAAAGCCCATCGTGAAGTATGAAGACAGAGCTAAAAAGCTGGACTTGTTCGTCATCGACGGAGGAACGACCGCTCTTCTGGGTAGACAGTGGCTCTCGGAATTGCAAATAAACATTCCGGCCTTCGGGTGCCACCACAATATTGTAAATAAAGATGATGAGATAACCGTTTTGCTAAACAGGTATAAGGAGTTGTTCGACGGGAGCCTGGGCAGGTTCACGGGGTGCGAGGCGACGCTGCGGGTGCGGGAGGGCGCGGTGCCGGTGTATCACCGCGCGCGGCCCATGGCGTTCTCTCAGCGCGCCCTGGTCGACGCCGAGCTGGACTAGGGATGAAAATTTCCGGAAATATTCCGAAAGTTTCCATTACTTCCATGAAACTTTCCAAATTTGACAGAAACAATGGGGAATAAACCCCAAAACAGAAATCTGATTTTTTAAATGAAAATGCTAAGTAAAGTAAAATTACTGCTGATAGGATAGTAGGCTTAGTGCCTGTCTACAATACTCAATCAAGAATTTGGACTATAAAATTAAATTTCTAACTGATATACCAAGGAAAAGAAATACGCTGTTCATTGATGGAAAAATCATACCAATTACCAAAAAAAACGTTGTATTTTTGTTTTACTTTGTTAAATAGACTAATTCTTGTGCATATGAAAGTATATACACGTGTCTGTATGTAAAGGGTGAAACAATGCAATAACTGATTCACAAGTAATAACCTGGCTGCTTGGTGAGCTAATGTTGAAACAGAATTATATGAATTATGTTTATATAAGTCGGTATCAACGCCCTCTTTGGTTGTTTATAATCTTTATAATTGTAAGTAAAAAAAAATTATGGGTTCAGCTATCATAAGTAACCAGTATCATAGTTTTCACTTTTTCTTTGTATATTTCCATCGTTAATTAAATATTCATGGCAATTACCATCATTTATTATAGTTTTGAGATAGATAAGTATAATAACAAAACAAAAATAAACCCAGAAGGCCGTAGTAGTCAAAAAAACGCATTCAAAAATTCAGTGTTAATCTGGAAATTTTGGAAAGTTTCCTGCAATGTTTCCCTATATTTCCGGAAACATTGGAAGTATTCCTGGAAAGTTTCGGAAACATTCGGACATTTTCATCCCTAAGCTGGACGCCATGCTGCGCGCCGGTGTCATCGAGCCCGTCGACTGCTCCGACTGGGCCTCGCCGCTCGTGCCCGTCAACAAGGCGGACGGATCGCTCCGGGTTTGTGTAGACTATAAGGCGACTTTGAATCCTGTGCTTGTGGTCGATCGTTATCCTCTTCCCAAAATTGACGATGTACTTGTGGCGTTAAACGGGGCTAAATACTTTAGTAAAATTGATTTATCGCAATCGTACAATCAGATCGTTCTCGACGAGTCCAAGAAATACACAGTTATTAACACTCACAGGGGTTTATTCCGTTACAATCGGTTAGTATTCGGCCTGTCCTCGAGTCCAGGTATATTTCAAAGAATTATGACAAATCTATTGCAGGGAATACCTAACGTGGCCGTGTTTATCGATGACGTCATAATCGGTGGCGAAACGCGGCAAGAACATCTAGAAGCGTTGAATAAAGTGTTCGAACGGATGCTCGCGAACGGGTTACGATTGAGAGAGAATAAGTGTGTATTTCTGGTCCCGGAAGTATCATATTTAGGCTACATTCTATCGGAAAATGGGATCAGGGTGGATCCTTCTAAAATTGAGGCGATTGTAAAAATTCCAAGACCCCAAAATGTACCGGAACTACGATCGTTCTTGGGGTTGGCTAATTTCTTCGCTAAGTTTATTAGGAATTTTAGTCAGATATTAGTTCCGCTATACAATTTACTCAGGAAGGGGGTAGACTGGCGGTGGTCACAAGAATGTGAGGGGGCATTCCAGGAGATAAAGAAATTATTAATCAGCCCGAAGGTTTTAGTGCATTATAATCCTAACATGTCCCTCATCTTGACGTGTGACGCGAGTCCGACGGGGGTCGGGGGCGTGATCTCGCAGCCGTGCGGCCCGGCCGGCGCCGAGCGACCTGTCGCGTTCGTCTCGCGCACACTCACTGCAGCTGAGAAAAACTATTCTCAAATTCACAGGGAGGCCTTAGCGATAGTATTTTGCATGAAAAAGTTCCATCAGTATCTTTACGGCAGAGAATTTACCCTTCGTACAGACCACAAACCGTTGGTGTCCATTTTCGGCCCGAACAATGGAATCCCCACGATGACGGCCAGTCGCATGCAACGGTGGGCGATAATCTTATCAGCTTACACTTATAACATAGAATATGTAAGAACGAATGATAACTCTGCGGACGCCGACGTTGCCGGAACAAACGTACTTACATTTCGCTCAGGAAGCGTTATTGTTAGATCATAATGAATTAAAAACATGCTCAAACCGGGATCCCATTCTAGGAAAAGTTTTAGGATTCATACGGGACGGTTGGCCGGCAGAGTGTGACATTGCGGCTATGCGTCCATATTTCAATAGGCGACGTGAACTTTATGAAGAATTAGGTTGTGTCATGTGGGGTCACAGGGTTGTCATACCAGAGCAATGCAAAACAAAGGTGTTAAAGATGATACACGAACCTCACATGGGCATAGTAAAATCTAAGGTTCTCGCGCGAAGCTATGTATGGTGGGCCGGCGTCGACGAGGCGGTGGAGGCCATGTGCCGCGAGTGCGGCGTGTGCGCGGCGCAGGCGGACGCGCCGCCGAGACACGCGCCGCGACCCTGGCCCTGGCCCCACCGTCCCTGGTCTAGGTTACACTTAGATTTCCTAGGGCCAATTTTTGGCAAAACTTACTTAGTAGTTATAGATGCTATGTCGAAATGGTTAGAAATATTTCAGGTGCCGAGTACGGCGGCCAATTGGAGCATAGGGAAACTGACGGAGTTGTGGAGCCGGTGGGGGCTCCCCAAGCAGATAGTGACAAATAACGGGCCGCCGTTCACCGGGGGGGAGTTCGGTTCCTTCATTAGGAATTTAGGTATCGAACACATATTCACGGCACCGTACCATCCGGCCTCTAATGGTGCCGCCGAGAACGCCGTGAAAACCTTAAAACGGGTAATAAAAAAAGCTGATTTTCAAAAACAAAACGTGACTGACGCCTTGCATACTTTCTTATTATACTATAGGAACACGGAACACTCGTCTACCGGAGAGAGTCCGGCGATGGCAATGTTAGGTAGGCGATTACGTACTAAGCTAGACGTGCTGAAACCGGACAGGGAGACGCGGGCGAGCCGCGTGCAGCAGCGGCAGGTGCAGGAGGCGGGCGGCGCGCACAGGACCCTCCGCGAGGGAGACGACGTCTGGTACCGGCAGTATTTAAAGGGTGAGAAATGGTTACCTGGTAAAGTAGAAAGTAAGCTCGGTCCGTCTAATTTTAAGGTTATCGCTGAGGGGGGGGGGACGTACAAGTACATCGCCACATTGACCAACTCAGGCACAGGAGGAGAAGCTCCTTGGTCTGCCCTAATCCTGATCGATCCTTCCCACAGATAGACGCATCTGAAACCTTAAAAGAGGGCGAAGTGAGTGAGACGTCTACGAGCTCAGAACTTCAGCCAAGCTCACCACAGCAGTCGGAGCAGTCACGGTCCGGGGGTAGCTCACCATTCACAGGCGCGCCTCAATCCCCAGAGTCTGCCCAGGAAACCGTCACAAATATGGTACAGCCCGACCGCCCATTTAGAAAGTGCAGGTTGAATAAGCCAAACTATAAAGTGTAATATCTGGCTACTCTTAACTTAGTATAAGAAAGTAAAACTGTAATATGTTATTTTTATTATTTATATTTACTAAAGTCTCATAAGCATTACCCAGATCATGTAACAATTGTATCGGCCTTGTCATATTATTATTATATAAAGATAATATTAGTTTCTGAAATAAGTGTGGAGGAATGTAGTGTACCAAATGTGGGTACCATCACCTAATCGTAATTATAATAATAAGCAAATGTAGGTAGACTTAAATAATCGTCCATCAGCGAGAGATCTGTTGTATGACGCATTGTGAATTATACGAGCAACCAGTACGAACGTTTTATTATTTCTCTGACCCTCGAATATCACAATAATAATAATATGGTACCTTACAAACCCTGTCAGAGTCAAATCATAATCACAATAATACCTTATTACTAAAAATGATCCTCAAAAAACATACACAACCAAAATAAAGTCGCTAAACTAGGTTTTTCAAGGCCACGCGGATTGAAGGGGTCCATAATTTGCAATTCAAAATATCCATCTACATTCTGTGCGCCTGTAATTTTATTGCCGAACGATAAAACAGATCGGCAGTAAATGTTGACGATAGGTCGTCAAGCCATTGTTAGCGACTTTACAAGACTTGAAATTCTAAAAATCATTGAGTTATATCACTCCGAACAAGAATAAAAAACAAGTTTTTTTTAACCAAGCCGATAATAAAAGGAAATAGGGTCCCGTTTTTATCCTTTGGGTCCGGAACCCTAAAGAGTCTTTCATTCAAATAAGAGCCAATCAACCACTTGTTTGTGATTGAATGTGAATGGAGACAAAATATCGACAATAGCCATAAAAAAGCTGTGACAAAACCGTGTCGCTAAGAAGCGCATCGCCAAAGAACAGAAGAAATTCTATCTATATATTCTTTGCTCGTGGTCAAATTCTATCCTACAATTATTAAAAAAAATAGAGCCATAACAAAATTTTGAGGATAGCTCATCAAACTGTCAAACCTTCAAGCCGTCAGTCCATTGTTAGCGACAAATTACAAGGCTTGGTATTCTGAAGTCCATCGCCTTAGCACCCGAACTAAGTTATAAATCGAGTTCGGAAGCAGTTTGTCTTGTAAGTAACCGCACTAGTTTGACCTACGAGTTTAAATATTGAAGACCTTGGACTGTTATTTCAGTAAATATTTGGTTTGGTTAATAGAACTTTGAACTTGTGACGGTGGACACACTGAAATGTGAAATGTGGAGCTTGGACGTAAATGGAAGTAGGTGCGCCATTTGCAGGTGTTATTTTCATTGTAAATTGATATAAAAATTACCTGTACTCCACCATAACCCACTGTACTGTATCCTATGTGTTATTCCAGGGTGTCAGCTATTTACAAAATTTCAGTTCAATCGGTCCACCCGTTTAGGCGTGAAAGAGTAACAAACATACATCCAGGCATACTTTCTCACATACATCCTCGTTTATAATATTAGTAAGATTTATGCATGCGTATTTGGTAGTATGCCTGTTCCAGTGGGGAATTAAAGTTTGGATATTTTTTGAGTCTATGGTTGCTATTTTTATGTGGACTCGATGTTGCGTGAAGCCAGGGTGGGATTTATCTCGCCTTCTAACTTTAGTCTACTGGTAGGCTTTGGCCGTGGCTAGTTACCACCCACTGGACAAAACCGTGTCACCAAGCGGTCAATTTGGCCGTGTTTTGGGATGATGTTCAGTAAAACCAGAGAGTGACTTATCACGCCTTCTAGGTTTAGTCTGCTACCATTTTCAGCAACATCATCGCTTAAAATAAAAACGGATTAGTTTACATTCTAAATTCTAGTTCACCTAAGTAAAATCTCCTAAAATGATACCCATTAATATGAGAATCCTAAGTCCTCAAGTGCAGATAGAAGTTTAAAGCATCTGCTATTCATATAACGTTCCGAGTCAGAGATATTACCTGAACAGCTAGTTGGGACTTACTAGACGACTCAGGGAATTAGTCAAATAGGACTTGTGAAGTTTACCTACATGGGGGGCTACTTCTGAAGTAACTCGATTAAATCGTATCAAAATATTGCACTACTTCTCTGGCTTGATCCTTTGGAGAAAGGAAGAGAATGCTGAAGTGGAGAGGAAGCATATCTTTTTTTACGACGAGAAATGTATTTATTCATACCCGTACCTCCAGAGAGAAAGGCACAGGTTATCTGGGACTTAATTGCCAACAGGACTGTAAGGCCGGCAATAATACCCACTCAAACCCCTCGGTAGGCTGTCTTTGCGCCTTTATGGGGCAGGATGGGGTCGCAGTTGCATACACCATCCCACCCCGGCGGTGGCTCGGTCACTAACCTAGCCCTTTGGATTTTGTCCTAAGAATTATTGTTCCCAGGAACTGATGAATAGATGGGGTCTTGAAAGATGAAGGCTTACTGAAATTCGAAGACTGGTAGGCACCGGGTAGGTTTAATTAGAGGCTCGCATCGGGGACCAAAATTTATATAACAACTAGCTGCGCCCAGTGGTTTTACCCGCTGCTGTACATTAAGTAGCCTATGTGTTATTTTAAAGTCTAAGCTCTATACCAAAATTTCAGCTCAATCGGTCCACCCGCTTAGGCGTTAAGAAGTAACAAACATACACACTCACTCATAAACCTTCGCATAAAATATAATGTTAGTGTGATTCCCATAGAGGGTAAGATCCTTCTTAAGGAAGTAAAATAAATGTTTATTTAAAAAAAATTGAATTAGAATGATGACTGTAATGAACCTGTATCAGTTATTAACAACTATTATATCCTCAATAGACATCTATGTCATCTCCCTTATCTAGTCTAAATATATAAAAGGAAAAAATGACTGAGTGACTGACTGATCTATCAACGCACAGCCTACGCTGGAAGGATTGGGTTGAAATTTGGAACATAGATAGGTTTTATGACGTAGACCTCCGCTTCGCGAGAAAGGATTTTTAGCTACGCGAGACTAGCTCCGCGAGAAAGGATTTTACCACGCGGGCAAAGCAGCGAGCACAAGTTGTTTATAAAATAAAATAGAATATTATTCTAGCCTTCTTGTTCTCGTAGTAGGGACCCACATCAGTATTAGTCAAATACTGTCCAGCTCGGCAAGAGTTTGGAGTTTCCTATTCAAATGAATATTAAATCTAAAGTGTTGAATTAAGCTTAGCTTATGGGATTTCAAGCCAATTTATTTTAATCTTGTCTATTTATACCGATATGGTTATTCATTTAAAATTGAGGTTATTTATTTACGATAATGACTGTAATTAAATTTTGATAAATATGGGCTATGATAACTATTATTTAAAATAAGAAAATTTTATTATATTAGTAGGTATAACCGAAAAATCGATTCCATTATGCTGTAAGACTCTATAGGTTGGATAACAAAAATACATATTTTGCGCGGCTTAATCATCAAAGTTTCAAGTATACATTTTCTTTGTTATTTATTTATCTAAATATATAAAAGGAAAGTGTGACCGCTGAATGGATTCGCTTGAAATTTGGAAAATAGATAGGTACTTACTACTTACTAGATTGGCGCGAGAACCCAAAGTGAGTTTTGGCCTCCGACAATAAGAGCCTCCAGCTAATGAAAATAGATAGGTATTCAAATATTATATTTCTATATGTCTGATACACCTAGTAGTATTTCGATAGTGTTATATAACCCCTATGTTCCCAAAACAATCATTATTTCATCAATAACCGTAAAAAAACGAAATAATAAGAACAACCTTATCAGCAATCTAAATCGAGCAATTTAACTGTCCAAGTTAAAGCTACAAGTTAGTTGAACAAAACTGGCAATCAAAATCGTATCATTTCCATTAGGAAGGAACCGAGGATATCGTTGGAACTGTTATACTCGGTAATTTCTATCATTATCTAGAGATGGGAAGAATTTTAATGCTAAGTTTTTTTTTATGTTATAGGTGACAAACAAGCAGACGACTCACCTGATGGTAAGTGGCTACCGTCGCCTATGGATACCTGCAATACCGTGGGTACCGCTTGTACGTTGCCTACCTTTCAACACTCTATTCACTTGTCTTTATAATGACAAGACTTCACCACTTCAACTTTATGTGAAAAAACTTCTTTAAATTTAGTAGAAATTTAAAACTTTTTTAACATAATATCGCATATATTAAAAACGAAAAAACAACTTCAAAATAATTATGGGACCGTCTGCTTGTATCATGAAAAACCTAATGCTTGATGTTGCCTACTTATTTTAATTTCTACTTCTACAAAACCTAAAAAGGATTGACTTAAACTGATCATTCTTGTAATAAGTAATAATATGTGATAGAAAACATAATTTAAGAGCCTTTTGAAGCTGTTTATAAAGGAAATTGATTTTGGAAGTCATATAATAATACAATATATTTTTCGTCTTCAACATCCTTAGATAGATAAATTATAATAAAAGGTTATGACGGACAAGGACGAGATGATATTTTATAATTGCTCCATTTGTTCGTATGTAAACTATTATATGGAATATTTTACCAACAATATTCCATTTATTTTTCAGACATGCATATAAAATAGACGAAAGTATTAGACATTATCAACACGTGTTTCATGTTCAGTAAAACCTCTTGCGGTTCGGTGCATCCCTAACCGCGCGTCGGTTGCCAAGATTTGAGTTGCCAAGAATATGGAACCAGAAGATAACTTTTATTTCAATGTAACCCATTCATAGGAATCACTGTTTTACAAGCTTTTATTTACTTTCATCTGTCTGTTGTCTGTCTGTCTGTAATCAAATCTTGCAAGTTTGATTTGAGCCACTTTCCGGTTTTCGATTGAGCTGAATTTTTGCATGTATGTATAAATCGGGTGACAATGCATTATGACATCGAGCTGATCTGATGATGGAGCTGGAAGGTGGCCATATGAACTCCGTAATTAAACGACGCAACCCCATGGAGTTTGGGCTAATTTGACTCGTCTTGACGAGTACTTTGGGACTAGATGGTAATAATAGTAAAAGCTTGTTTTTAAAAATCTCTTCTAAAATTTCACTATTTTTAGACTGGCGTCACTCCAGACTTGAAAATGACTGTTTGAGGAGTTTTTCAGGCTCGAAACAAATGACAAGCGCTCATCGCACTTTGGTGACACAGTATGGCTGAAAATGTAAAGAATTGGTTTCTTCTCTATATAAATAAAGTTGTATAGGTAATCATCGCCCAAAGTCAGGTAACTTTGTAAGAAAGCGAATAAGATCGATTTATCTGCAGATAGTTTGTTTAATTCATCACACATTTATTTCCAGTTTTATCGCATAAAGCAATTTCTTACAGACAAACTAGGAATATTGAGAACATGTGTAACAGTGATGTTTGGAATAGCAACAGCGCATTTATTATGTTAGCATAATAAGTATAATATCACTCCTAGATACGCTGCATCCTTACATTTCAATTTGTAAAATCAGGCCACAGCAGGAGCCACGAAGCAAAATAGCATTAATAACTGAGAGGGAACACGGCCGGAGGTGTTGTGAGATTAGCCGAGGATGGGGCAAACACTCCGCGAGGGTAATGTCTCCGTAGACTGCTTACTCGGACGGATGAACTAGGAAACTGGTGCTTAGCTCTATAAGACTATGAATGCTACCATATTCGGCGGCACCATTCCTTAAGATCAGGCGAGATCCTAGTCAAAGGCAAAACATGTAACAAAATAAATAGTTCTAAATATAAAAAAACCGGCCAAGTACGAGTCGGACTCGAGCACCGAGGGTTCCGTACAAACCCGTAGGTATACCAAATTTCAAAATAAGCTTACGGGACGTAGGTTTTGATTTCCTTGCGAGTAGTTGCGAGTTTGAAAGTATGCGGCTAAAAATTAAAGGTATTATAGACTCCGCAGACTTCTTACTCGGACGGATGAACTGGGAAACTAGTATACTTGGTTCTCTATACGATTGAAAAAATACTGAAATAGTTGAACCCGCGGCGTAGCCCCCTTTACACCTTATTATATACTAGCTGCGCCCAGCAGTTTTACCCGCTGTACTGTGTAGCCTATGTGCTATTCCAGGGTCTGAGTTATCTCTATACCAAATTTCAGCTCAATCGATCGTTTAGGCGTCAAGAAGTAACAAACTCACAAACTTTCGCATTGATAATATTAATGGGATTTTGCAACGATCTCCTAGGGAAACCGTTGTGAATTTAGAAAATAACACTATATGTTGTTACCTCGGATTATGTCCCTTTATGAATGCTAAGTTTCATACAAATCCATTCAGTAATTTCGGTGTGACACGTCGCATCGTCAAAATACTGACAGATAGAATTGATTTGTTTAATATATAGAGTTCCGAAAAAGGTGCCTGGATCTGCTTAAATCTATGTGTTATTTTTGGGTCTAGGCTACCATAATACTAAATTTCAACACAATCAGTTCAGCCGTTTAGGTGTGGAGAGGTAACACAAATATACACTTGGTATTATATAGTCTGACATTCTTGTAATAATCATCATCGTCATGATCATCTCAGACGTAGGACGTCAGCTGCTGAATATGGCCTCCCTTTTGGACTTCCATATGTACCGGTTGGAAGCGACCTGCATCCAGCGTCTTCCGGCGACCTTTAGAAGATCGTCTGTCCACCTACTTGTAATACCTACTTTAAATTCAGTCTCCAAATGAAAATCTTAAAATTTCACCAACTACCTCAGGGCAAGCGCAAGTACTGAAATTAAATGACTGTATAAATAAGGCACACAAGGTTAGGTCTCATTTCAGGCAATGTGAATTATGTAGTGATCCAGTGCTCTCTAGAATCGCTCCTCGCAAACCCATTGTGGATGTGTCTTGTAAATCTCTAGGAATCGTGATTAAACTTACAAATTGTGTTCGGGTGTAATTTTGTCTTTGTTAAGGCAAACTGGTGGTAATTAGGATCGTGTTATTACAATAATATGAAATAACTATTAATTTGTTTTTGCTAAAAGTTTAAAAAAAATGTGTAGGTAGTGCTTTTTCTGTTAATAATTAGGTTCATGTAATAACAATAATTTGAACTATTTATTTGTTTTTCTTAAAAAGGTTCTGTAAATAGTGTTCGTTCTGTTAATAATACTAAAAGGTAATAATTTATAGGAACCACACCGACATCCGAATAAAAAATATTAATGTTTCATGTTCGAACTTTATTTAATTTGCACAACCTGTTTCCAAAGTTTTGTTAAGATTGGATGATCGGCTTTCAAGTCATCGTCGGATAAACATACGCCCAAGCATTTTAAGGCTAGCTTTTTATGATTTAAATAATACACGTATTAGAATAAAATGCATAGTACTAGTTTTAAAACTATCGTCAGAACCATAGAACGCAAAAATTAGTTTAAGGACGATAAGAACGACAAAAACTTATAACCACATTGCTCCCTTAACTTGGAATATGTTAAAAAAAGTCTCATATTTTTGGTAAAAAGAAAACCGCTCTCCACTCAACATTTCTCTGATAAGCACGATGAGGTATCAGCTACTTTGCGATAAAAATAACGAAGCGATATTTTTATACTGACAAATAACAAGGAAATGGCGGTACCGTGGCGAAAATGAAACAGAATCACCCACGGCTACCAATTTCCGCCTTTAGATAGTCGTAAAAATATCGGTGATACTATACTCCGTAGACACCATGTTTGACAAAACATTTAGATATCACATCAGTAAAACAAATCTAATACACATCTTTTTTTTCCTCGTCTTTACCACAGTATATACACCACTGCTGGACAAAGACCTCCCCCAAATCCCTCCACGCATCTCTATCCTGCGCTACCTCTGGCCAGTCAGTCTGGTACGCGTACTGCGTACACATAACACATCTTATCTTATAATAATATTATATTCTTAGGTACTGCGCATTTTGGGGCAGGATTTAGAATATAGCGAATTACTTTAGAAAAAAAGTTAAAGGTAATAAAGATGGTGATGATGGTGTTTAAGTAGATTTTCATAAATAAATATTGCTTGGAATATAAAAAGCGATAAGGGATAAGGGAGCGCTGTGGTGTGTCAGAAGATGTAGTGACAAAGATAGAGAAAGGAATGCTTAGATGGTTCGGTCATGTAGAGAGAATGGATGAAAGGCGTTTGACAAAAGATATATTGTATGAGGCAAATGTGAATGGTCAAGCCGCAATTGGTCGACCTAGGTGCACTTTCCTTGACCAAATAAATGTCGCTCTAAGGAAAGGCCAGATCAAGAGTACCAAAAACCGGCGAGCGTGCATGAAGAATGTGATGAAAGTCGAGGAAGCGAAAGAGGTGTGTCAGGATCGTACCCAATGCAGGGAAATAGTCTCTGCCTACCCCAACGGGAACCAGGCGTGATTATATGTATGTATGTGGAATATAAAAGACTAGTGAGTATTTTTTATGTTAGACATGCGTTTTTGGCGATCAATTACCGTCTCCTATAGGCATCTGCTACGTCAGTGGAGTCGTAGTGTTATTCAGTACTCAGAAATTTAATAAATGTGAAGACCTAAGAAACACTTCGCTGCATCTTGCGCCATCTATATTTAAATTTAGAATAATGTTATTAAGGTCGTCGGAACTAGCCGTCTACAGGGTATATTGAATATTGTTGATTTCTCAGCTGTGCTTATCTACCGACTTGCCGTTGTCATGACGATAAGGTTGCTAAGGATATTTGATGCTAATATACCTTCTTACTTCTTAATAAGGTTTATAACCTTTTAGTTTACCTGTTCGGTGACTGCCGCATGACTACAAGGGCTAATATTAATAAGCGTGACTGATTGACTGATCAAAACACAGCTCAAACCAATGGATTAATATGTTTGAAATTTGGCACACATATAGGTTAAATGACGTAGATATGCATCACTGAGTCAAATATCCTAAATATGCATATATCTGACGTAGGCTCAGAAAGCAAGTAGTTTTTTTAAAAATAAAAACTGGTCGCATTAGGTCATCCGTGCACATTGCCGTCATCCGTGTTTCCCGAGCGATACAACTTCGAAATTTTCCAAGGCACGAGCAACCTTATTGGCATCTTTCGATATTTCTAGTCGACCGCATTTACACTTTCCATCAAGTGAGATGTGGTCAAACATAGGTCTCTTTAGTATAAAAGAAAACAAATAAAAAGACATAAACTTCTATCAGGATTTTCTCACAGGATCAGGACTTACGTGGGCGAAACCGGGGCGTAGCTAGTTATCAAATAAAACGTATTTTCTTGGTTCAAAATACAGATCATTTTAATATTTGATATATCTAGGGATAACTTATAGCTGATATCATTCATATCTTCGGGGCGTAATGAAAGTCTGGGTTGCCAGACGTTTTGTAATATAAAATGTAAATTTATTTCATTATTAATAACATCATAATATTATTATTACGAGGACGTGAGACACAAAGCTAATGTTTTAGAAAATAAGTGTTAATTAAGGCAGGTAAGAATTATAATAAATTAACCTAAAGTAATAATAAAATCTAGAACAAATCAATCATATACCTACCTACTGTATAATATTACTGGAGGAGCTTTACGCGCTGAAGAGTATCTTCACACCAAATTTCAGTTCAATAAATTCAGCTGTTTGAAAGTAAAGACGTAACATACACACAATAATAAATAGTATGAATAATTTGTGTATTTTAATTAATGTTAATTGGTAGCCAAAAATAACACCAAGATTATTTTTCAGCAGGTACAACTACAAATAGCACAGAGATAGACTCTTTATCGAAACACCACAAAAATACATAATATTAACTATAACCAAACGATAACAATACAAATCAATAATACTTTATTGGAAACCTGGTTACAAGACACAATACCGAACTTAAAACCAAAACACAATTTCATGACTTACAATTAGCGGTCTTATCGCTAAAAGCGCATCTCTTCCAGACAGCCTTGCTGAGAGAAAAATATTGATTTTACATGCCGAGGTTTTAGTACACAAAAAATTGCCAAATATAATTCTTAATGAATAATTTTCGGTATATTATTTTAGTTTTTTACCCAAGAAGAAATGGTAAAGTCTAAACCTGGCAATACAGAACAAAAGGTATAACTTATTCATCGACTCCCAGGTCAAGTTGTGTACCTGGGCAATATTTCAGGGTTGCCAGGTTATACCGGCTATGTAAGTAATTTGTCTGGTAGATACAATGAGGGATTTTTAGCTCGGAGCTAGCCATTGTCGGAGGATACCTTTTATTTTTGATTGGGGCAAGATTGAGAGTAAAGCGAGTGATTTTATGAATTGTGGGCGTTTTGGTAAGTTTTAGTGAAGAAATGATGTTATTAAATTTATTATATACGGCGTAGGTCCTTGACCATAAAAATGTCCTTCTAAGGAATGGCCAGGTCAAGTTACTAAGAAACGGCGAGCGTTTGTGAAGAATGTGATGAAAGTTGAGGAAGCAGAGGAGGTATGTCAGGATCGTACCAAGTGGTTATAATATGTATGTGGATAAAATAATTTATTTATTTAGTTAGTCTAATTGTTTTATGTTAGACACCGAAATAAAAGCAGAAGGTTTGCCTAATGTAGAGCGGTTACCGAAGCCTATATTATTATGTCTGCAACACTAGTATTTCTTTCGGTTTTTTGTCATTATTAATTAAATTTTCCGTTTTGGGTAAATTATATAATGATATGTAATTGAGCCTAGGCTCAAGCATGAATTGAAGCATTGGAGCATGAATTTGGAAATTTGGGGGCAGTTTCTCTCATTCTGATCATATGTATGCATGGTAAGATACAAAACTTTTGTGAGGGGGCATTTTTCAAAATAGATATTTTGAGACAAAGCCATATTTTATGATCATCACGATACACACAAAATAAACGTTACTTCAAATATTTTGTGAAATGAGGCTCTATCAATAATATTGGTACACCATCTATCCAATGATATTAGAAATCTAACCAACTGACATTTACTGACCTGAGGAGTCCAAACAATCCGATTCCCATGACTTAAGGCCCACCACAAACGGTAAGCTTACACGGACGGCTCGCGATAGCATCACGGCATCGCCCCTAATCGCCTAATCGCCTATTGTGTGCGGGAGATCACCATCGCACAATGGCGCGATCTGCGGCTGATCTATCAAGGCATCAGTGTGACGGCGCCCTTAACTTTTGGACTATTAAATTAATATAATAAGATTTTTTTATCTTTACTAAAATATAAAAGAGGGAGTCTGATCTACAAAAAAATTTGGTTGTATCAATTAAAGCTTTTTGCGCGTGATATTTGAATATTTTATATATTATAATTACCTAATAATTTTTTGTGTTGTGTTTTTTTTATTTCAAATAGTTCATCAATGGAATTTGGCGTTACTTTGCGGAAATTCGTGTATATTAATCGTAATCGTAAATATTAATATATTACACATAATCAAATATTAATATTAAACTAATAATTTCTAAAACATTGAGTATTTTTCTTTTGTAAATAGTATTTTAAAGTTAATTAATGTAAATCTATGAATAAACAATATTCAGCAGGTGCTCCAGAATGCAGTCTAATAAATACCAAGTATACCCAGCAACTTTATTATTTCACGAAGTACCTGTATCTTTATTATTTATAACCATTACCTAGCCTAGGCACGCATAAATTAGCCTAGATTTACAGTTATAGCGAACAGTAAAGTTGAGACCTAGGTCGTTTCTAAACATTTAAATCTATTACTGATATCTTCTAGTTAACGCTTTGTTTATTGACTGTACTGAATGCTATTGTGATTTAAGTACTGTTACAGACAAAAATATCTTCAATTATTTATTTATTCAGTAAGAACAATATTATGAGCTTATAGAAAAATTCTAAGCACTCATAAGGTAAAGTATGACGACAACCTACTACTTTATAGTAGTAGGACCTCTGAAATAGAGATTTTAGAGGTCACTTATAAAAGTACTACCTTTGTCATGATAGAGGTTATCAATTTGATATATTATCTCATTTATATACATAATCATAGGAGCTGAGAATTTTATAATATTAAATATTTATTTCGTATGTTTTTTGTACCTACTCTACAATACCATTTTAATTAAATTTTGACTTCTCTAGCTGATTTGGCTTACGTTAGTGTTTTACATAGAGCACAGTTCAAACTTCATCAAAATCGGTCCAGTAGTTAAGGAATTATGAATTAAAACGTCACCCACGTCCTCGCATTCAATAAGATCAACCTCGCACGCATTGTTCTCGCTTTCAGTTACGTTTTATTACAATTCACTTGTTAATACAAGTGTACGTCGAGCAGTAACTGTAGGCCATGTTATCAATCTTCCAGCTCATTATCTTGCTCAAGTGTGCCTCATTTCGCGGCACGCACTGCATCTCATTATCGATTTGCTCTGCGTATTTATTGGGCTCGCTGAGATTGCTGCAAATTTAGAACGATAAAAGGTTAACGAGTATTGAATAGTTAACTATATGTTACACTAGCTGCGTCCATAGGTTTTACCCGCTGTATCTTAGCTTATATGTTATTCATGTCTTTAATCTTATAATTACTTAAAAATCACACGAATAATTTTGTCTAAATTCTATAAAAAATATTGTCAGGGTTTTTTTAAACTACGCAACTTCATTGAGTTTGGAATTGTCTGATTCGTCTTGACAAGTACTTTGGTGCTAGATGGTAATAATAAAAAAGCTTGTTTAAAAAAAATCACTTGTTCTGCACGCCTCTATTAGATATTAGTTGGAAATGCTTGTATTATAAATACAAAACTAATAAAATTGCAGGGGAGCAGATGTACCAAATGAAGTTATTGTACCACCTCTAAAACAGATGCTTGTTTTCAATTAAAAGATAATGCAACCAGTTTTATAAAATAAAAAGCCGTAAATATCATGGAAAATACTTCATGAGCAATCAGGGTCCCGATCACAGACGTATTTATCAAAAATGGGCGTCATAAACGAAATGTGCGAGATGATATATACCGGCCTAACAAAAAAATAGAGTTGCCAGTGGCTTGACACAAATTACCCTAAACTTTTAAAAAAATCTGATATGACCGAGACGTAAATATTAATATTATACACGTGAAAGTTTGTAAGAATGGATGTCTGGATGTATGTTTGTTACTCTTTCACGGGTGGACCGATTGAGCTGAAATTTGGTAAAGAGGTAGCTTAGACCCTGGAATAAAACAAAGGCTGAACAGCGGGTAAGACCGCGGGGCGCAGCTAGTTTGTTATACATTCAAAAATTGTAAATGCTTAATAGAGATTATAATGCAAGCTTTTTTAAAACATCTTTCTATTCTTTATAAGTTCTATGACTACTTTTTTTCATTATAAGGTCTTGCGTCATATAAATCGATGATGCGGCCGTTGATTGTAAAAGATTAAACCTAAAAGCAGGGATAAATACCTCCCTGAATAATTTTAAATCTACAATATCGTTTGTTTCATTAAATTTTTTTTTTTATTCAACTTTGGTGTTTCATAATATTCCTATGCACAATAATAATTTATTATAATAAAATCGCACCTTATAACTGTGCAAATGCACAATTTATTACACTTTTAGGTTTAGTCTTCTACAATCAACGCCAGCATCGTCAATTTACATAGATAATATATTTATCTATGGTATAACACAAAAAAAAATTGACCTCATTAAAATTTACCCCACATTCGGGGTAATTTCACACTGGCAAACTGGAAACAGCAAAAAACGCAATGGCCGCGAGGGACCAATTTGCAGATTTATGTCGTCGGGCCTCGAAAACATCTGTCGACGAAAAAACGGGCACTAATTTGACCGGAACCGCCTCAACGATTACCAAGTTTAACCGAAAATTATTGCCATAATGACATTTGAAATATAACATATCGGGTGTGATTTCTTACTGGAGGAAAAGGGGTTACTCTACGTAACTTTTTTTATAATATTATGAAGAGCGTCAAATAGGCATACGTTATGGTGATGGAAAGCGGTCATGGGTAGCTTTAGGATAAAGCATGGACCGTGGTAGTTTACAAAAAAAAACATAGTATGATATTATATTACTGCAAACATTTACAATAAATATACAAACATTTTGATGGCACATAACTTTTTTTTATACGAATAACCTAGAACGATATAGGTTAGCCTTTGACCACAATCTGGCCTGACCTTAAGCGACGATGTGGCCGTAGATGGTAGCAGACTAAACCTAGAAAGTGGGATAAATCCCTCCCTGGCTTCATTGAGCATCATACCTTAACACGGGCACAATGACCGCTTGGTAGACACAGGTTTTGTCCAGTGTGTGGTAACTAGCCACGGCCGAAGCCTACCATCAGTATAGCGAGTGGAAAAAACCGCACAAAACCAATTAAAGCCATTGGTGTGGGGACTTGTCAACAAATATCATAATTCATCACCATCAGCCGTAGGACTTTCCTTACCCTTAGAAGGCTACAACTCGCGGTTGCATGCAGTCTGTATCCAGTGCAATATTATATTATTATTATGATACACAACATTCTACCGCCTGAGCAGTGATGTGCAAACATCACTGTGCTCCGGTAGGAGGGCACTGTAGCTAGTGAAATTACTGGGCTAAAGAGTCTTATCATCTTATGACTCTTGAGTAAGAAGCGTTGGTGCAGTGCTCTTAGAATTTCACATAATTGTGAAATCCTAGGTAACACTGTACTGATTATGGGCAGCCGTTATCTCTTAACATCAGGAGAGCGTCTTGCTCGTCTTCTACTTCATCACATAAAAAAAAAAAAAAAATTTACTCCGACATAACCCCACTTACACTGTCAGAATCAAATCACAACAACAATTATAGATTGTGAGGCTAGCCTGTTATGTTGCAGTTTCAGGTCGCCAATATTACTACTTATAATATTTATACAACCAAATATAAACTCGAGTAAATAAAATCGGATAACAATAACCCTATAATATTTTGTTGTTATTCATCTAAAGTTTCCACAAACACATGAAGTTTCACTATTTCATTCGTCGCTAAAACTTGCACGCGAGATCGCACGCTCAATAAAATCAAACTGTTGTCAAAAATTCCGGACGTCCGGACTCCGGGCCGCATAATAAAAGTTACAAACTACATTCCTAAAGGAAAACTTGACGATAAATCAAGAAAAAGGTCAAACATTTCAAATATATCGCCCGGGATTTGTAGCGTTCCAATATTTTGTGTTTTTTGAATCCGTAGTGTTGATGGCTCTGGATTTGGCACCGTTTATGATCTGAGCCTCCCTTGATGGCTATAAAACTACGAGAACTATTTTTGACTACGAACTACGAGTATAGTATGTGTTTTTACAGTGCTCTTTGAGCGCACCGCAATACCGGCACTTCTCTTCCCCTGCGGCCCCACCGCGTCCTGCATCAAACAGAGGCGACCCCGTTTGGGCCGCGGAAGACAGAGAGAGTGGCGCATCGTGATACCATCACTCCTCTCCCGCCGCGGCCCCTGCCATAGAGCCACGGTGCGATGGTCAACGCAGCGCGATCCACCTTGGTTGGGATGCCCCCGAAGGAGGCACCGCAACCTTCTCGGCCACTCGCACAAGGGCTGCTGGATTACAGCCCGGCGTGGAGCGGCCGACCGCCTCGGGTTCCTCATAGTTTCACCGTGGTCTCCTCTACCACGGCTACTTATCCCCACCGCCACGCAAAGGCGAGAACTCACCGGGGGGTTTGACCGAGGATAGACCAATGTAACCATGGTCCATGGTTGGTGGGTGTGTATGGACCATTATATTGTAGATGCTCTTGAATACAAGATCCTAAAAACTAATACCACTTTAAATGAGACGAACAAAACAATTTTATAAAATGAAGTGAGTTAAAAGATTCACGGTTAAACAATTTTCGCGGCATTAAGGCCTAATCTAAAATTCCATTACTCGGCTCTAGCAGTTTATGAAATGTTAAGTTACATTGAATCAGGCTTCTCTAGAAACGTTGAACCTAGTACCTACTTTACGACAATGTGGGGAAAGCCAATAAACCTGAATACAAAGAATATGAAAGAAACACAATTTGTTTATTGAACTAAATAAAATATACTTTATTAAAACTTGAAACATTTAAATAATTATTTATATAATAATAAAATATTTATTACTGGCATTTTGCATCTATTAAAGACCCACGTGTACTTAATATTATTATGCAGTACTACAATATTATTATGCATTTCTTATACGTAGCGCCTAACAGAAAAATACCAATGTTTCACTACAATATTATTATGCATTTCTTATACATATTATATAGGTATACCATCCTCTTGAATGCCTTCATTGAGAAAAACAAACTAACAATACTACAGCTACTACAGCAGTAAAGAACACTTTTATTAACCACAGATCGGCCGCAAGCCGATCTACAGAAAATCCAAGTGCTCCAAACCACTGTCAGTTGGCAGAGTGCCCAGAATGCTGGCAGCATTGCCACGTTGAATGGCAATACTTATACGTTGGGCCAAATATACCCCAGCATTTTGGTCACACGTCGCCTCGACCAAGCGCTCAGATAAATTTTGGAAAATGCGGTGAGCTCCCGGACCCCAAGGACCCAAAGTCTCTACCCCAAACGGCTCAAAAATGTAACCGCTATCGAGGTTAGCATATTTACGCCGCTTGAGCCGCTCAGCAGAAACTGCCGCCGCACCAGCCGCAATTTGAGTCTCTGGAAGATGTGAGGGCGCCAGTGTATCAACGCAAGTCGCGTCCCACACTAACGGCCGACCTAACTTCCAGGGAATCAAAGTCATACCGTCAGGTCTTTTACCATCGTCACGCATCAGACCATTCGGTTCGAGAATGGCTGCTACATTGGCGCTGGTAAAAGCCCGGCGAATGATGTCGTTGAGACTGGAGTGGCGGGAGATTCGGCCAGCGCTCCGAGAATTACTCCATCTTTAAAAAAAAACCGCATCAATATCTGTTACATAGTTTTAAAGATCTAAGCATACATAGGGACAGACAGACATAGGAAACGACTTTGTTATATTGTATTAAGATAGATAGATAACACTTTATTGGAACCTACGAAGAAATAATGATTGGAACACAAACAATATATACAAAACAAAATAAAACTAAAACTATATCTTAATAATTTTTTTTTTTTTTTTTTATGTGATGAAGTAGAAGACGAGCAAGACGCTCTCCTGATGTTAAGAGAAAACGGCTGCCCATAATCAGTACAGTGTAACCTAGGATTTCACAATTATGTGAAATTCTAGGAGCACTGCACCAACGCTTCTTACTCAAGAGTCATAAGATGTTAAGACTCTTTAGCCCAGTAATTTCGCTAGCTACAGTGCCCTCCTACCGGAGCACAGTAATGTTTGCACATCACTGCTCAGGCGGTAGAATAACTGGCACTGTTGGGGTACCCACCTAGACGACCTCCTGCAAAGGAAGTCTACCCCCGGTGCATTAAAACAATATAAAAACGTAAGTGTTACAATTGGCGGTCTTATCGCTAATAGCAATCTTTTCCAGACAACCATGTAGAAAGAGGAGAAAATAAATTTACATGGGTTGGTGCTGTGATGCAAATTAACAGAGAGTAAAGAGAGTGAGCAGTTTTTTTTTTAACACAATACCTTACTTTTTATACCCCCTGTAATACCTGATAAAGATTGTCTTTCACCTTGGGTGATTTCAATATCTATATATAAGTATGTATTTTCAAAAGAAAAGTATATAAGTACTATATCCGTTATCCTACCCACCATAATAATAAGCATTCAGTTGCTTAGTTTGGGCACAGATTTGAAAATACATACTATATATATACTATATTTGATTTGATTTTGAAGCGTTGGTGCAGTGCTCCTAGAATTTCACATAATTGTGAAATCCTAGGTAACACTGTACTGATTATGGGCAGCCGTTATCTCTTAACATCAGGAGAGCGTCTTGCTCGACTTCTACTTCATCACATAAAAAAAAGATAAAAGTGGGGTTAGGTGGCGCTGTGTGAAACGTCTTGAAATATTTATTTATATTTTTTTTTATTTATTTAATTCTATAAAGGAATATAGAGGTAAGTACATAATATACGCATGCACCTAGTTCTATGGCTCCCAGTTTGGTTTCCTTCTACATTATATTTTTCCTTGCCATAATTTCAAAGCGGCCGATTTTCATTGAAACTTATTTAAAAGTTAAATAATACTAGCAACAGCCTTCTTTAGCCTTTGTGCTCTAAAAGTTTTATAATTACGTTGGTTCTTACGTTCTTACGGAGGCTTTTGAGGTTTTCCACAGATTATGTTCAATTTTGTGGAAAACTTCCCAAAATATTAATAAAAGGTCTTTTAAGTTGACAGTATATTATGGAATTTACTGGTTTTAACAACATCGTCAGTATTATTTAAATTTTATAATATTTTTTTCTAAAACACATAAAATAGCGCTGCGCAGTGGTTTCTCCCTGTGCCGCACAAAGCTGAGTCTATCCTATTTGACAATAGATTTGTTCAAATTGTATGCTTTTTTTCATGTATCTTTTCTGTTTTTCTACTGGCAATAAATTGCTTTTTATATGTTTATTTATTTTATTTTAAATACATTTTATGAATGGGGCAAACACAGCTTTGCGTACCCTTAACACATTGGCTTTCGCGCCGTTTTGTAGAACTATCTCAGGTGCCTGAAATTAATTTTGTATGGAAATTCCTTTGACAAAACACAACATGTGTGTTTTTTAGCAATCGTGTCCCGACCTTAAGAACACAGCTGTTGTGTTTTCAGCAGTCATTGTGTTAATAATATTATTGTTTAGAGTTGATAAGATCGATACTAAATATTTAAATGTAAATGTCTGTCGAATACCTCTTCCCGCCGAAACTACTAAACCGATGTTGAGAAAATTTTGTACATTACCTACATAAAGAGACATCAAGAAAAGACATGGGATAGTTTTTATCCTACGGTATAAACACTTTTTACCTACATAATATTATAGTCTCGAGAATGGACATGAGATAGTTTTTATCTCGTTTTATCCTACGGTATAAACAATTTTAACACCGCGGAGCATTAGGGTATTAAATAAAATTTTACGAAAAATACTCGTATATCAAACAAATTAATTTTACATAAACTTACACCAACCCTTTGTCGAGGCGTTCAACCTTAAAACTATTAAATAAAGTAAAACGAAAAAATGTAAAACATGTAACCATAAACAATGTTAGTGCGCCCAGTGTTGCAAGTTCGAAATATTTTTAATTTACCCGAAGAGTGGGTGCTTTACTCGCTTTACCTTTGAAGTGTACCGCCTCGCATATTATGATGTACTTCGATATTACTTTATGCCTACCCTCCTTGTTGACTGATGTGTGGTGTGCCTCGCAATATTTTTAACATTTCTTTTGTCGGCCGCCATTTTTAAATTCACAATTTTCGCTTTTGGTTGAACGTGTTTTTTTGAGTTATTAGAAATTTTAAATTAAGGTATTTTTATATTTTTGTGGGTGTACTGGTGGTATATTTAATGTATGTCATAGTTGTTAAGCTGAAATCATGTGAATTACTACGATTTTCCCTCACATATTAACATTTATTATAAATTATAATAAACTTGCCTTAAAATTAATCTAAAATTATCATAATTATTGTCGTAGTCGTGGTGTCGTTATTTATTTATGATTTTATGTGTAAAAGAGCTGAGTCTAAGTCATCTATATAATATCATTTATCTTTGGTAATCAAAATTAATCGTAGGCAACACCGATGCTAATAAATACTACCAAAAAAGTAAGAATATAACGCACCGTCATTTCAAATCACTATTTTATGTTTCTAGCCAATTCTATATTTTTATTTCAATTGCGAGAAGTTATAATTATCACAAAGTTCAGCGGGAAACCACTTTGTCACGTCGTAAGAAAGAAAAACCTGAAGAGAACTGTAATAAATCAAGGGAAGCGAGAGTCGGGAAACGCTTTTTGCGCTTAGGTTTTGATTGAAGAGTCTAATTTTAAAATAAACTTTTATTTTTTTCTTATATCGTTTTGCAAGATTGGAAGTTGAAATCGTTTTGGCATATGTCTACGTGTCAACGTTCAAATAGGTATAGTTAAACCATTCTTACATTGCACCTGGAGCCAAACAAAATATTCAGTAACGATCTGGATTTTAAAAATGGTAATCGTAAAAATAAAATTTTATTTTGTTTACCGAATCTGTGTCAAAGAGCAAACGAGTTTACAAGTTTTGCCAATCCTATTAAATTAAATTGCTGCACATGTCCAAAAATATTTTTAAAAAATATTGCCGTCATCTGTTTCCCGAGCGGTACAACTTGGGTATCTTCAATGTACGAGTAAATAGGTACCTTTCTAGGCATCTTTCGTGATCCATCGTCGACCGCATAATTTGCTCTTTCTATCAGGTGAGATGTGGTCAAACGTAGGGTTCTTTTACATAACAAGAGAAATTAAAAAAAAAAACATTTTAAAAACAAGTTTTTATTATTATTACCGTCTAGCACCATATAGTACTTGTCAAGACAAATCAAATGAGCCCAAACACAATAGGGTTACGTCGTTTAACAACGGAGTTCCTATGGCCACCTTCCAGCTCCATCATCAGATCAGCTCGATGTCATGAAAATATTGCATTGTAATCCGATTTATATAGGCATGCAAAATATCAGCTTAATCGGACACCGGGGAGTGGGTCAAATTAAACTTGCAAGATTTGATTACAGACAAGCAGACAGACATACAGACAACAGACAGGTGAAAGTAAATAAAAGCTTGTAAAAAACCTTTAACCCATAGTGAAACCCATTCTCGTATTCGTCGTTAGCTGCATCAAAAATGTATGAGAGCGGTAGTGTGTCACGTCAGTGTCAAATCTGGTTGAAATGTGGCACACAGAGGTGACAGTGAGACAGATTGAAGTGGAAACGGACCTTTGAGGATTAGACGAGTGGAGCACGCACCGCAAAGGGGTGTACTGTTACAAATTATATTTGTTGTGGAGAAGAAAAAGACTGGAATGTTAATATAATACGTATCTGAAGGAGTTACAATGGATGTAAAGATTTGGAAATAAAAATAAAATTCAGTCTAAAAACAAGTGAAATTTAAAAAATACTTTTTAAAAACAAGCTTTAATTATCATTACCATCTTGCATCATATAGTACTCGTCAAGACGAATCAAATGAGCCCAAACTCGATGGGGTTGCGTTGTTTAATGACAGAGTTCCTATAGCCACCTTCCAGCTTCATCATCAGATCAGCTCCATGTCATAATAATATTGCATTGTCATCCGATTTACACACGCATGCAAATTTTCAGCTCAATTGGAAACCGGGAAGTGGGTCAAATTAAACTTGCAAGATTTGTTTACAGACAGACCGACAGACAGACAGACAGACAGACAGACAACAGACAGGTGAAAGTAATATAAAGCTTGTAATAAAACTAAAAATTACTCTTTATTGTATTTAGAATTAAATGCATTTTCTAGTTGAATTTGAAAATAACAATTGGTACTCCGACGAAGACCACAACTCAGGTGATGTTAAACAACGATGAGGCCGTAGATGGCTAAACTAAGAAGGCGGGATAAATCCCTCCCAACTCCAATGTTGAACGGATTGAGTTGAAATTCGACACAACTATAATAAATAATATTTTTCTGTTGACATCCACTAAGAAAGAATAGGTGACAAACAAGCAGACGGCCCACCTGATGGTGAGTGGCTACCGTCGCCTATGGATACCTGCAATACCGCTGGTACGTTGTCTACCTTTTAAGATTCTGATTTTTTTTTTTTTTATATGATGAAGTAGAAGACGAACAAGACGCTCTCCTGATGTTAAGAGATAACGCTGCCCATCTATCTATCTATCTATCTTTAACGGGGGCTGGCAAATAACCAGCAACACGTCGACCCATTGGGATCTATTGTGTTTACCCCTACCTTATCGTTTCTTACTCATGGAAGAAGTGGGTTATTAAGGCGGTGGTCCCACTTAGAGGAAGAAACCTATACTCCTCTGGTTTGGGAAATGCATTCCCAAGGAGCCTCATGCGTTTCGTAGCCAATACGTCACATTCACATAGAATGTGCTCCATTGTCTCCTTGACCTCGCCACAGGCTCTACAATCGTTTATTGTAGTCATCCTCATTTTGAAAAGCATGTCATTGGTTTCATAATGCCCGGTTAAGGCACCAATGATAGCTCGTCCTTTGCTTCTTCCATTATTTAGTATATATTTGGAAGCTTTTCTGTAGCTGTTACCTAGGAATTTCTTCGAATGTATCAGCCCTTCGCTGTTTTCCCAAACTTGCCGGTGTTTTAGATCAGCATATTCCTTTATGGCCGTATTGATTGTGCATGCTGGCAGACCCATACATGGTTCTGGTCCATGCATAGCATTTGCTGATCCGCTTCTGGCAAGCTCATCAGCCTTCTCATTCCCTAATATTCCAACGTGGCCCGGTACCCAAACTAATCGTACTCTGTTGCTGTGGCCTAATTTATTTAGGGCCTTAACAGCATCTAAGACCAATCTTGAGCTGATCCTGCAGGAATTTAAGGCCTTTAGTGATGCTTGACTGTCCCTGAGAATGTAGATAGTCTTATCTTTTACATTCCTATTTATATTCTCATGAGCGCATGCTATGATAGCATACATTTCTGCCTGAAAGACGGTTGTGTATTGACCCAAACTGTTCCAAAGTTGGAAAGTATTTGAGTATATACCTGCTCCTGTACCAGATCCAGTTTTTGAACCATCTGTGTACCATATGCTGCAGTCTGCGTCTGGTGGTCGTAGCTGCTGCTTCCAGTCCTCCCTTGAGGGGACATGTATTTTAAAATTCCTTTTGAAGATTTTAATCTGCGGCATTACGTCGCTAATCATGTTCATCTTCCTCTGTAGCTCTTCACTGAGCTTCATTTTTGTGTGCCTTGTTGTTGGCCGATTGAGGTCATGAACTCCTACCGCTTTGAGTCTGTATAAGGCTTTCATTGCCTCCTGTTGTATGAATATATCAAGAGGTTTTAAGTCTAAAATTATGTCAAGAGCCATACTTGGCGTGGACTTAAACGCTCCTGTTATGGCCATAGTGGCCATCCTTTGAAGTTTGCTTAATGTTCTTTTGCACACTGCGAGTTCGGTTCTAGGCCACCATACCACGCTACCGTAGGAAAGTATTGGGCGCACCATTGAAGTGTAGATAAACTTTAGTATCTTGGGTTTAAGTCCCCAAGTTTTACCATAAGCTGATCTACACATATTAAAAGCCCTCATGGCTTTATCTGTCACCTTCTTGGCGTGCAGATTCCATGTAAGCTCCTTGTCTAGGGTCATACCAAGATATTTCACATCGGTAGACCATTCCAACTCTTTGCCGAATAGTAGTAACTTCTTCAGACTACCCAGTTTCTTCTTCCTTGTAAATGGAAGAACCGTAGTTTTGCTTGGATTGATTGTAAGGTGGTTTTCAACACACCATTCTTCCACAATATATAAAGCCTGTTGCAAAAGTCCCGATGTAGTTTCTGGAAATTTGCCATTGATCATTACTACTATGTCATCTGCGTATCCCACAGCATAGCATGCTCCACTGTTCAATTTTGTAAGGAGGGAGTTTACCACCAAACACCATAGTGTAGGTGACAATACCCCTCCTTGAGGGCAGCCTTTTGTTGTTGTTGCGTGAATTTCATCTCCTAATAGAGATGCCCATATTCTCCTACCCCTCAGCATGGAATCAATCCATCTGCATAGGGTAGGGTTAATGCCGTGTTCATTGGCGGCCTTCATGATCGATTCGAATGTTGTGCGGTCAAAAGCTCCCTCAATGTCTAAGAAAGCCGCCACGCAAATTTCCTGACCATCAATAGCTTCTTCAGCTTTAGTGACTACGTGGTGCAACGCAGTTTCTGTTGATTTTCCAGGTTGGTAGGCACACTGTAGCTTATGAAATGGTTTCTTTTTTAGAGGCCCATCCCTTATGTATTGATCTACGAGTTTCTCCAGGGTTTTTAAAAGAAATGATGAGAGACTAATCGGACGAAACGCCTTAGCCTCTTCATAGCTTCCTTTACCTGGCTTAGGAATGTACGTTACCTTTACCTTCCTCCATATCTTTGGAATGTGCCCAAAGGCTATGCAGGCCTTGAACAGCCGCAATAAGTGCGGACCTATTATGGGAAGACCCCGTTGTAGTAGTATTGGGTATATGCCATCTGGTCCTGGGGATTTATATGGTTGAAAGTTTTGCACAACCCATCTGAGTTTACGCTCTTCTACTACCTTCTTGGCAACATCCCAGTCTGCTTTTACAGTTCGCAAATTTTGCTCCACTGCAGGCATGGGATCATCTGTGTCTGTGCGATCATGAATTTTGCAGTCGGGAAAATGCGTCTCCATCATGATCCTCAAAGTTTCTATACCTGATTCTGTTAGCATTCCATCTCTGGTCCTAACAGTGTTTAAAGTTATACTCTTGCTTGCAGACATTGCCTTTACTAATCTCGAGCCTTCAGGTACAGTGTTAATGTCCTGACAGTGAGATTGCCATGATTTCCTATATTCTTTGCGTACCGCCAGATTGTACTCAGTTAGTGCTCGTGAATATTCTTTAAAGCACTTCTTAGACTTTGCCTCATTGAAAATTTGGCGAGTAGTTTGCCTTTTCCTTTTTAGTTCTGGTGTCCACCATGGAACCTTTATTCCTTTTGCTACCTTCTCAGGGCAGCTTGTGTACCAAGCCGTGTTAATGGCTCGGTTAAGCCTTTCGGCTTCAAGTTCAATATCAACCGTGGAATTCAACTTGCCTTTGACTGATCCTAATTCATATGTTAATTCTTTAGTGTACACCTTCCAGTCCGTGTATCTGGGGTTTCTCCTGCGTACACTCGGGATCGAGTCTTCTGTGTTATATCTGAAGCAGATATACCTATGATCAGAGCCACTAACTTCGTCTGATACACGCCAGTTAGTGATTCTCCTATATATACCATTTGTGGCCATGGTTACATCTATAACCTCAGCACGTCGCGAATCTACGAATGTGGGTTCGCTGCCTTTGTTTATTAAATGAAGAGAGTGACTTACCAGATATTCGTATAGTTCTTCTCCTCTTACATTTGTGTCTGTGCTGCCCCAGATGATGTTATGCGCATTAGCGTCACATCCCATCACTAGCTCCAGGTTCTCACGGCCGCAGAACTCAACAAGCTCCTTCATGGCCCTCACGCTGGATGACCTTTCATCAGTAGGGTAAGCAAGATAAACAGAAGCTATTACAAACGTTTTACTATTACCCCCTCCTGTAATGACCTTAATAGCAGTAAGGTCCCTGGAACAGTGGTTGTGTAGGGGCAAGACGTCTACGCCATTTCTGGCATATACACAAGTCCTTGCCCTTTCACTAGTAAAGTGGAAGATGGATCCTCCTTTACCTAAACCTGTGACAATACCCTTTGTGTTTATATATAAGGGTCCTGTATTAACGCAATATCAAACTTGTGTTCTTTGAGCTGACGACTCAATAGGGTCATCGCCGCTTTACAGTGGTGTAAATTAATTTGTACGCACCTTAGTCCCGCCATTTGTTCTTTTGATGGGGTGTGGTGTCGACAGTCATTTACTGACTGCCGCCTGCGTCCTTATCCTCCGCCGTCGTCTCCATCTCTGAGAGAGGAGACAATAGGGACAGCTCGCCGATGTCGCCCAGCGCGTCCTCGGTGAGCAGAGATGTGGCCGGTGAGGGAACTGGGCAGTCCGCGGTGATGTTGTGATGTTGACTGCCCGTAGTAGACCCTCCGTCGCTCGGTAAGCCCTGTGGAGCAAGTGGCGGGACCACTGCCCATAATTAGTACAGTGCTACTTAGGATTTCACAATGATGTGAAATTCTAGGAGCACTGCACCAACGCTTCTCACTCAAGAGTCATAAGATGTTAAGACTCTTTAGCCCAGTAATTTCACTAGCTACAGTGCCCTCCTACCGGAGCACAGTAATGTTTGCACATCACTGCTCAGGCGGTAGAATAACTGGCACTGTTGGGGTACCCACCTAGACGACCTCCTGCAAAGGAAGTCTACCCCCGGTAAGATTCTGATCACTTGCATTTTGAAGAGTCCCAGGTTGAAGCTCAACGGGAATACCGCAGTGCAGGCATAATAAGCAAGGTATCAAAATTTATTTTATTTTATTTTGTTTATTAATAAAATCCACAGCCCTTAATTCTAGGTTTACAAAAGTACAATATGCATTTCCTACAGCCAATTAAAGATTTACATTTTTTAATTATAACTTATGTAACTGACAGTCAGCAATCAAGTAAAAATCTAATATTTATTTATACACATATATGATGAAAAGTGTAAAAAGTACCGAAAAAAAAAACTTTTTTTTTTAATTTAGTCTTTAGGTATAGTATCTAATATTAAAGTTAGTGCGTACAAATACCTTAACGTTAATATATTTAATATACAGATATATATATAAAATACAACGCTATGTGATAAAAATAAGCATACAAAGAATACATTATAATAATATCTATTTCACAAAATCCTCCTCAATAATTTTAAGTACATCTTTTTTGAATACTCCCTTACTACTGCAAAATATGTCAGATGAATTAAAGTGCTTATTAAATACATTTTGCAATCGGTTGACTACAGAATATTGTGCATAGTTTGTGGACGTATGAACTACTGCGAACAATTTAGTATGACGTGTGCGATATTTCGGAGTACTAAATTTTAAAACTCTACCAATCAGTTCAGGGCAATCTATGTATCCGTTACAGAGACCATGCAGGAAACACATATCAAGCAGTGTACGACGTTCTTGAAGGCTATTTAGTTTATAAGCAGCACATGATTCTTTATACGATTATAAACAGTAATTATGCTTTTTAAAATTTAAAAATTTAATGAATTTATATTGAATTTTTTCAAGATCACTTATGTATGTAATATAATGAGGATTCCAAACAGTGGAACCATACTCTAAGATACTACGAACATATGAAAAGTACAGTAATTTTAGGCAAACAATGTCTGAAAAAGGTTTACTGACTCTCATGATAAAACCAAGATTTTTGAAAGATTTGTTTATAATCGCTTCTATATGTTCAGAAAAAGTTAATTTTACATCCAGCAATATGCCCAAATCACGGACTAGGTCAGTTTTGTTAATGTTAACATTACAAATTTTATAATTGAAATTAATAGGATTTTTCTTTCGAGTGAAGGACACAAAATTACACTTAGATACATTAATACCGATACGATTATATTCATAATACTCTCCGAGCCGATCAAGATCAGCTTGGAGTTTCAAACAATCAGAATGATCTTTAATTTTAACAAATATCTTGGTATCATCCGCATACATAAGAAACCGAGATTCATGAAAACATTTTCCAACATCATATAAATAACACGCATACAGCAGTGGTCCAAGTATTGAACCCTGAGGAACACCTGATGTTATTTCTATGTAGTCAGACCTGTAGCCTCCTATCACTACTGCTTGAGATCTCTTCCAGAGATATGACTCCATCCATCACAGTAAATTACCCCGAATTCCCAATTCAAAAAGCTTCCGGAGCAATATAATATGGTCCACTCGGTCAAAAGCTTTGGCAAAATCGGTGTAGACCACATCCACTTGATATCCTCCGTCCATATTTGTAGCAACATAATCAATGAAAACACCTAAATTTGTTGTTGTAGAGCGCCCTTCCATAAAACCGTGTTGCTCTTGAGGAATAGATGACGAAACCAATGTGTAAATATGTTTATGTACAATTCTTTCTATCGTTTTACTAAGGACATTGAGAATTGAGATGGGTCTATAGTTCTCAACAGCCGTTTTGAGCCCTTTTTTATAGATAGGGACAACATGAGCCTCTTTCCAGATGTTAGGAAAGAAACCGTCATGAAAAGATCTGTTATAGAGTAAGGCAACTGGTAAAGCGAGAGCCTTTGCACAGTTACGAAAAAATAGTGGGGGTATATTATCGTTGCCTGACCCTTTTGTAATGTCTAGGTTCTCTAAGAGCTTTACAATATCTTCCGGAGAAATGGTAATATTGTAAATCAAATTAAGGTTCAAGTTGTCAAGTTCAGTATTATTGTTACAATAACTAGATGCAGGCTCACTGAAATTTTCTTTAAAAAATAAATTGAAAGCAGAACATATATCTAAAGGATTATCTAAATTTGTGTTGCCATAAGTCATATGAGAGGGATAATTAGTGGTATTATTTCGTTTTGATTTTACATAACTCCAAAAGCTTTTTGGATTAGATTTTATTTTGTCTTGAGCAAGGTTTATATAGGTTCTATAACATTTGTCTTGAAGATTTTTTTGGCGCTTTCTAAGGTCTGAAAATTAGCATAGTCAACAGGGTTATTATATGATTTCCAATCAGCATGAACCTTAGCTTTTTCTTTAATGAGCCTTATGAGTGAACTAGAGTACCAAACTGGATAAGTGTAAGTGCCACCACAATGCACTTTGGGGACAAAACTATCGATCAAAGTATTTAATATGGAGTAAAATTTGCGTGTGGCTAATTCCAGATTGTCCATGTTATTGATAAAAGACCAGTCTTGATTAATAAGTAAGTTATTAATAGTTGAATAATTCGCCTTTTTAAATTGAGATTTAACTCTAGATCGAGGTCTGAGTAGGGAAACTAAAATATCAGTTGCAGTCATGTGTAAAATTGGGTGATGTGTATCCGCGGGTACTAGAGCAAAATTAGACTCCTGAACTCTTATAGGAAAAGTAGAAAAAATTAAATCAAGAATGTTATCACTAGTATTCTTAAGCTTATTATATTGAATAAGACCTAAGAAACTACAATATTATGATACGAGTTCTGTTGCCGCTGTTTGTATCTCTGCTCAGCCTTTTTTAATTATTTTAGGTTCATCAAGAGTCCAATCAATGCAGGACAAATTGAAGTCGCCTGCTATCACAAAGTTATCGTTCGGATGAAAGTCATGAACGTAAGAAATGACATTAATAGCAGACCTAACACGGGATGGAAGCATCAAGTTTGGAGGAATGTAGAACACAGTAATATGAGTGTCTCTTTCTGTACCCAAGTTTTTTGCAGGGATAGTTACCCAAACACACTCTGGATCTTCCTTTCCCCATTCCGGTCTAAGTCGGGCCTCTAGCTCAGCTCTACATAAGATCATTACACCACCGCCTAATGATTTACGATCACTTCTGAACACATGATAACTTCCACCACAAAGTTCAGCGTCAAAAATACCATCATGAAGCCAAGATTCGGTTATCATTATTATATCAGCGTCACACAATAAAACATTATTATAAAATACATCTACTTTAGTTCTCAGACCCCTAACATTCTGATATAATAACTTAAGCCTTTTAGCCTTACTATTCATGATTATAATAGTAATTAAGTGAATAACTATGCTGATATATAGTCAATAATAGAAAGAGTTTACTTATATTTAAATATGCACACGAGATATTCAATACGATAGCAAATGCAAAATAATATATTGGAGTATACGCGAGTATAATTATTATTTATTATAGTACGATGGAGGATGTGACAAAAACGGTATGTCATAAGTTTTTTGTGAAATATTACATGACTGAGTACACTTTCAATAACAGCAGTGTTTAAACATAATGCATTAAATAAAAAAGAAATTATAAGCAAATAGCAGTTAGACAACAAACATGCCAAAACAAAATACCAGTTCATTACATAATTTTGGATAGATCGGTTGGTGAAGATATGGCAATCGGAGGGGAGTCCTCTCCTCTTCGTACAAATATACGACAGTTTTTTGTCCACACAAATTTAAAATTAGCATCTCTGGCTTTTTGTTTGCACGAGTTTAATAATATTTTATTATCTTTTGTGAGATGTTCATTGATGAAGATTCGGTTGGTCTCCCCTCCCATTCCCAGCTCTTTGGCACTTAAGTTACGATGCTTTCGAGCAGCAGCCACAAGTTTGTCCTTAGTGATGCGCTGCTTCAGACGAACAACAATGGCACGAGGAACACGCGAAGCTCCTCCTGAGGCTTGACGCGGCTGGACGCGGTGCGCGAACTCAATATCGGAGGGCACGATTTCTACTCCTATATGTTGAGCGATTCGCTGTACTAATCCTGACGTGTCCTCCTCCTTATTCTCCGGAACTCCTATTATTTCAATGTTCTGAATCCGAGCCCATTGTTGCTGTCTTAAATTTTCATCTTCTAATGCCTTAATTCTGGTCGTTTGTGTCTTTATAATTTCGCCAAGAGCTTTGTTCTCCTCCTTAGTATTCTTAAGTTCCGTATTTGTAGAGGTAATCATTTTCTTTAGGTCCAGAAACTCAAGCTTAAGGTCTTCGTACTGTTTACTCATAAACGAGAGGGATTCCTGATAATCAGTGCATTTAGTCTCGATATTACTGAGCTTTTCAGTAAGTCCTTGGACACACGATTCCAGTACAACCTTTATATCTTTTTTATTGCTATTAAAAAGCTCTTTCATTTTATCTTCGGTGATGTAATTCGTGCTCTGAGAAGTTGAGGACGAAGACGGCTTTTTGGTTGTAATCGTCGTTATATTGCTACCGGCCAATAAACATTCTCCCTCTTTGTTCAACTGTATGGGTTTCGAAGATACAGAAGAAGAAGACGTCGAACGCACTGGAGTATCTTTATTGTCTCCCTTGGGCATTTTGGAGACACACTCGGAGCATCTCCATTTGCGTCTGTTCTCGTCATTCATAGACTTGTAGCGCTTGGGTGAAAGATTAGCACATTGTAGATCATACGCTTGGCTGCAGCCTATACAGTAAATGCTCCTCCTTTCACTTATTACCGTACGGCAACCTGCACACCTTACACGATCAGTATTTTGGGACATTTTAACAGTTTTGCAAAGATAGCATTCAAAAAGTTATTAGCAGCGCTTTGTAAGAAAAAACAAAGTGTATCGCCAAATACAAGTATGCAGGTAGCTTAATCCTTCGCATGAACGCAATAGATCCTATAATGCACTAGCACTGCACCGATGCACTGGTTATCGTTATAAATACTCGAATCAATAAGTAAAAATAAGCCATTTCAAGACCAATAACAGTAATAACACGAAAACTTTTCAAACATTTCAACTCGCATTCCAATAAACGAATAATTTAACCTTTTTCGTCGACTCGATTTCCTTTCCACTGTATGCCGAAGTTTAAGTAGGTTGTGTAACTTCGTCGCTTCCAATAAAACTTGGTGGATGGCTTCTAATCTCAGGCGCGGGATGAATAAATACGGGGTGCACACGATTGCTTTAACGACAGACACCACATATGACAAAACCAACCTTTTAGGCGTGCTTCATCTTAGAACGCAACTTCATTTATCACAAATCACAAGGAGTTACGTTAAAGGTGTGTAAAACACAATTTTATCGAAATATTATAAAAAGAAAAAAGAGGAAATTTACTGTCTGTTCTATCAAGGAACAGCATCTGCTGAACGGATTGAGTTTAAATGGGTATTCCGTTTAAGATAGGTTTTATGACTTAGACCTCTATTGAGAAAGAATTTTGCCAAGAGAAAAAAGCCGCGAGCATAAACTTGCTTCATCATAATATATCTTTTTTTTTTTTTTATACTAAATAGGCCTACGTTTGACCACATCCCACCTGATGGAAAGTGAAAATGCGGTCGACGATGGATCACGTATGACGCCTAGAAAGGTACCTATTCACTCGTGCCTTGAAGATACCCAAGTTGTACCGCTCGGGAAACACAGATGACGGCAAAGTGTTCCAAATGCGACCAGTTCTCATTAGAAACGACGAAGCAAAACGCTTGGTGCGGGCTGTTGGTAGCGCCACTAAGTAGTGATGCCGCATTGCCGTCTGCCGTGACGTCCGTCGATAGAATGGGCATGGAGGAATTAGTTCGTGTAATTCCTGCGCACACTCTCCAAAATGAATCCTGTAGAAGACCGATAGCGAAGCGACCATTCTACGACGTTCAAGGCTCTGCAGCCGACTACCTACCTACCTACTACCTCCTACTGTCCTACTTTAATAAATAAAATAATACTATACTATATGGGTACACTAGACAAAGATGGAGTAAAATGAAAAAAAATACACGCCAATAAATTGAGAAGACGCTTTACTCATTTGCATAGATAGTGTGTGTCTATAACTGCAATGACTTCAGTCTTCTGACTAAAACGCGACTTCTACCTATATTAAAATCTATGGTAAAGAGTATAGAGTGTATGGCGCAGTCGGTACAGGATATCGGCTGTTTGATGTTTACTCACTGTGTTTCTGGGACGTGCAGGAATTAAGGCAGTCTCACCGAATGCGATAGGTTTTGAGCTCTTGGTTTATAAAAACGAGGAACATGTTAAATTTAAATCCACCCATTTCCAAATTCTTCTTACAATTTGGCCATAAATATAAACATTGTGACGTAGATATTTGTTAAAAAAAAAGAAAAATCCGAGAGAATTTCTCAACGAAAGCGAAACCGAAGAGCGTAAGCTAGTCTTTAAATATAGGGATAACCTAAATGAGAAAATTTAGATTTGTGCTTATCAGTTTTTGATGCCTAAATAACCCAATGGCTGCTTAAAGACACAAGAGATCACAAACCAACTGAATTCAGCTAGTTTATGCTAAGCTATGACTTAACTTTTAAAAAAAGAAAGAAATAATTTTATTTTACTTTGGAAGGAAGATATCAGGTACCTACATCTTTTAATCGATTGTTAACACCCAGTTCATTTCTTAAACGTTTCCCCAGTTTGCCATACCAAACTGTCTAATGCAACAATAAATAAAAACAAATCAATAGTCCAAGAGCTGTCTTCGTATTCTAATCACTAATGTTCCTCAGCCCTCAAGACATACGTCAATGTCCATTGATTCACGCGACACTCGACAATGCCCTTCGGCGGTTGACGCTTGACAGCTGATGGAACTCAATCGAATCGTGTTTATGATAATCGATGTTGACAGCACATGTGCTGAATCGATTACGAATCGATACTGATCGGTGAGCATTCCGATGCGATGTTTGATTATATTTCACTAGCTGCGTCTAGCCGCTGATATGTAGCCATAGAAGACTCAACCATAGAGTACGCATTGCCGGAGGTATGCTCTCGCCGACAATATGCATTGACGCTGCATAACACACGTCAAATATCTTTGAACCAAAGTTGCCATGTTTCGGCAATTTTATTTTCATATAGAAAATCACATAAGTGGGGACTGGATTTGTTTGTAAACGTGGCATACGTGTTATTGTAACACTTAGTTTTTTATTGTTTTAATTTTTAAGTTATTCTTGTATCTCCATAATTTTCTTTTATGTTTCAATAAAGGATCTACATATCTTAGTTAGGTGCCGTAACTACACATTTATATAAATTTGTTAAATATTAACAAAATAGGTTTAATTAAATTTTTCAAAGTGAGCATATAAAGCTAGTAATAATAGAATAAATAATTATTATTCACTTCTATAACCTAGGACAAAGTTATAGTCCCTATAAGTATAATTCCGAGTTAAGTAACAAAAGGTTATTTCTTTCCAAGGAAAAGTTAAATCGTGTATGAGAATAGTGGTACAACGCAACGAGACGTGAATCAACCGAGTTCACCTTTCATGCTAGATTTCCTACAAACATTTTGCTTTCTTTATTGCGAATAGAGAAAATATAACAAATATTCGCCACACAACGAAACATTTTAAAATTTACGATAGAATGCTGTACTGAAGCAAGAATAGTCTAGAATGTTCTTTTTTTTCTGCCTTTTTTTACTTTTAAAATATTTTTTATTTACTTCCACTAAATAACATTTAGTTTGCTAGTGCGTACTGGTAAGTACTGACAATTCTGTTAAACAACTAACTCGTATTATTTTGTGAAACTTAGCATAAATGTAAGCAAAAAAAAAGAATCTTCATAATCGGACAAATAGCTTTTTGGAAAAAATCAAAAGATCTGCACTGTAGGCCGACGTAACGATAGTTGGTCGACTCGACCAACGCATCGGCCGATGTGTAAAGAAAAACAGTATAAGATTCTATAATGTGTTGCCTGATTGGATTTGAAATCTTAGTGAAAAACATTTTAAACTAAGAAAAAAATACTCATAGAAAAAGCTTACTATTGTATCCAAGATTTTATGTCTGAGAAAGCCTTATTTGGCAGAAATTACAATTGTAATATTATTTGTTTATACAGTCTTTATTCCCACAAAAAACATGCATATCCTAAAACAAATCTAGCTGCTTGATCTAGAATTGAGCCATTTAGCGACTGGCTCCTAACTCATTTCAAAAGGTTTACCTTTTAGAATACCAATAGAATAGAACAAATACCATCGTCCCTTTTATTAAACACATCGGCTGCCAACTGCCACGAGGAATCAGGCGCATTCAGTCAGATTCTCAAATGGACACTAATAAAACACAAATTGTCATAGAAGTAAAATGTCACAGTAGCTTGTCATTATAGTAGTAAAATATCACAATAAAAGGATATTGTCATAGTAGTTAAGAAAGCGAACAACGCTCTACTGATGAAAGATAACGCTGCCCATTATCTCAATGAATTGAAATTCTGGGTGCAGTGCACCAACGCTTCCTACTCTATTGAGTCAGTAATTTCACTAGCTAAAGTGCTTTCTGCTTTCACCGAAGCACAGCAATGTTTACATATGTCTGCTCAGGCGGTAATAACTAGCACTGTTGTGGTACTCACATAAACGACCTCCTACAAAGGAAGAACCCCCGGTTAAATAACGTAAAAAAACTAAAGTGAATATGACCAAACGCGCCTGATACGCCCGGATCATTATCATAAACAAATCTCAATATCCATATCAGGTAGGACTGTCGAGTCAATCAATACGCACGTGAATGGCCGGCCTTATTAATTAATGCTGCCCATTCACTCGTATTTGTTTAGGTGTGAGTCTCCAAAATAAAAAAAAATAAGTTATAAAAATTGTGGTTATTATTGACTACTATGACAAAATGCAACACTATGTCAATTATTATTATTTGCTACTATGACAATTTGCTGCTGACGAGTAAAATAAATAACATTTTGTGAATATGACCAAACGCGCCTGATACGCCCGGAGCATTATCATAAACAAATCTCAATATCCATATCAGGTAGGACTGTCAAGTCAATCAATACGCACGTGAATGGCCGGCCTAATTAATTAATGCTGCCTATTCACTCGTATTTGTTTAGGTGTGATTCAATTAGCGACCGTACGCCGTACGCTACCTATGTGTTGTTACTCGCGTGTGATAACAAATGATAAAGGGAATTGTTACTGATTTGGGGAATGGAATGAGTTGAGGCTGATTTTAGACGACTTCTAATAAAAATGTTTTTACATAATAAAACCACTGCGCTGAACTGATGCGATTTTTTGCAGCGCTATGCAATGATGCAACTTCATCCAATTAAAAAAGCAACTCGAACTAAATAAAATTACTATTAATCTATTTTAAACTCGTATGTATGAATGTAGAGAGCTACAGGAATTTTAACCCAGGATCTCTGGATTCTCAGGTCCATGTCACTGATATGACCTAACTCTATTTTAAAATATATTCCAAAAATGTAAATCAAACGATGTAGCGATAGAGGTTAATGAAGCCAGTGTTAACGAATTTTCTCGTTCAATTAAACTTTTTAATTAGCTTCAGAACCTCGGGCGGATAATCTCTTTGTAATAATGCTGAACAAAAAATTATTCTAATTAATTTACGCAACTTTAATAAGGTTCCTCGCATTTTATGAGTGGGATGATGACAGATTTGTCTTATTTTGGGTTTTCATTAAAATTTTGTTACTAAGGAAAAAAATTACGTGTAAAAATAACGCGCCTTTCTTATGTTAGATCCTAAAGCTGTTTTTATTATATTTTTCCTATGATTTATGGACTATTCGATGAACGGTTTTATTTTAGATTAAGTCACAATAACTTGATATTGGTTTGAAATTGTTAATATAATCAATTTTTGAATTATATCAAAAATCGTAGTTATAATACATTTTAAACGCGGGAGGCCTAAAAAATTAGAGATTATATTCTCAAAACGTTCCTACATGGGAATCATGCCATACACATACAAAATAATCTTCCCAAAAAAATCATATTTTACATTATCAAGTCTCACCTCCCATTATTAACCTTCGAGGATGATTTGACAGTTTCTCCATAAATTCAAAGGTTCATAAAAGACCCTGACATATTATTAAGTTGGATTTATATTGTCCGGTAAACGTTAAAGAATTATGTGAACGGAGGTAGTCATTTAAGACTCTTTACTCCACTTCATGCTCTCACTAATTGATACATTTTGGAATATAAATTCATTGAATTAACTTTTTGAAAAATGCTCAAGAGAAACTCTGTGCAATATTATTGCACATAGTTTTAAAGTATTTTCAGTTTGATACATAAACAAATTGGAAGTAAAAAAATTTTATTCATTTACTATTTGTACAATTACCTTGTTGTTATTTACAAACTGAAAACATTTATTTTTTTAATTTATTTTTTTAAAATGTGTGCAATAATATTGCATAGACCTTCTCTTGAAAATTTTTCGAAAAGTCAATAGTAGTAGTAATATGTATTTAGTTAATTTATTTTTCAAAATGTATCCAAATAGTGCGAGCAAGACAGCGTCAGGCGGAATAAGCCCTCTTAAATGTTAAAGAATTATGCGAACGGAGGTAGTCATTTAATTCGACAGTGTTGGTGTGGACGAAGGTTTACGGTGTAATGAGGACGTAAAGGCCTTAAATTGTAATAAATTATACGTATTATTATGCAAAATGGTTTATAATGATATAAATCGAACGATGTGTAATGCCTGTGGCATAAATGCATTTTTGTTGTATAAATTTCTTAAAGATTGATTCGATAAAAAGTTAATTGTAGCTCTTGTGTCACTTTTGAAAAGATTACAGAGTAGTTTGTGTTCAACTTGACAGTTTTTTTTTATTTATATTTTACCTTTGTCGTTGTTTGTCTTATAGATCTTATCTTTGCTTATTAACCATTTCTTTGGGTGGTGAACAATCTGACGCTGGGATTGGTAGTGATCCAAAATATTCCATGTAAAAGAATCAATTTGTTAAAAGTTATTATAGTAACACAATAACTTATCTACCTGAGTTTAAAGAAGGCTCCATGAGCTTTTACCAATAAATCATTTATTAGAAATGAAATAAGGTTACTCTAAATATAAGCGATCATTTCCCAATGAAATCAAACGAGGAATACAGACGAAAAATCCTCTCGTATTCATTAAACTTTGTCGATTTTAAAGCTGAAATGTGGGTCAGGAGTCAGGAGTATATACTGGGGCTGTCAGCTCGATGCCACCTCGTCTCATTAAAGTTGTGGAAACTCCTTTCAAATATATTCTATCCCATCCTATCGTTTATTGTTCGGTCGTATCTCTGGGGATTGCGGATTCTGAATAGAAATGCTACGGAACCAAATTATTATAAAGTATATGATAAACAAGTGAAATTTTAAAAAACTTTTTAAAACAGGCTTTTATTAGCACCAAAGTCCTCGTCAAGACGAATCAAACTCGAAGGGGTTACGTCGTTTAATTACGGAGTTCCTATGGCCACCTTCCAGCTCCATCATCAGGTCAGCTCGATGCCATAATAATATTGCATTGTCATCCAATTTATACACGCATATAAAATTTCAGCTCAATCAGATACCGGGAAGTGGGTCAAATTAAATTTCCAAGATTTGATTACAGACAGACAGACAGACCGACAGACAGACAGAGAGTCAACAGACAGGTGAAAGTAAATAAAAGTTTGTAAAAAGAGAAGGCATAGACGAGTTAAATTTTGTTTTTTTTTTGCTCTATTTGAAGTGATGCTGTTCTTACAAATTATCATCATCATCAATCAAGTACATTAGCACTCGTAAGTGCATGCAGTATTTGAATGTCGTGGTTGATCAAACTGACTCAACAAAAATAATAAGAATTAATTAAAAATCCTAATGTCTCATTCAATTATATTATGGATACACTCGTCCTATAAAATCCTAATTAAATGCACTGAACGTTTATTTTTTAGGAAATCTCACTGCAAATAAATTGAACTGACTACAAAGTTCTCACTGCTAAAATTTGTTTTTAAAAGAATTTCAAAACTTGAACGCCTTAAAACGGTTTTATTTATAATCTACTAAAATGGTTAAAAATCTACTAATGTAAAATTTAATTTCCTTCAGTAGAATTATAAAATTTCGCAAAGCCAAATTCTATTCGACAAAAATAAGGATGGTTATAAATTCACTTCTTATATGGCTGGCCATAATATTGTAGCCATAATATTGCAATTATTGTGATGTAAAAATTAAACCCTAACTGAATTACGTCTATAAAACACTACGAACAATTTTAATTAAAGTTTTATAGCCTTTACTGAGAATAGGCTTAGTATGTCATGTTGCACGTTAAATTAAAATTAGTAATTTGCTAGATGGAATAAATAGCCTAAAATTAGCATGAGTTCAAATTGCGAAAGTTTAAAGTGTTAAAATATATTGTTAAGTCTTAAAAATAATAGAATTTTACTGGGGTAGAATTTCTTTAGGCCCGTAATATGTCATGATCATTGAAATTAGTGCGGAAGCGTTCTTACCACGTTTTCATAGACTACTCGGTGAGGAGTAGAACTAACTAAAAATGACCAACGACAGAGCTCGGATTCAAAAAAATCAGGCACTGTCATTTGTCTATATAAACCCGTAGCTAATTATAGTTTGCTCCACTTGGTGGTATATTCGCGCGAAGTATTAAATTTTCAAACAAATCATAGTCAAAAACACTTTTAGTTTTGTGTCAAGTGGATTTGCGCTGGTTTAAGGAAGAAATAAGTGAGCGAAAAGGTGAACAGTCGACAATTTTATTGCATTAACCATAATATTTATTGAATCAAGAATTCGTGAGACAATAAGCCCAATTCCCACCCGCGAAACGCTCACCAATTTTACACCATTTTCCTTTGGCATGTCATTTGGCAAACGATAGGTATAGGATGTGAGCGAACATTGGCATATAAAAGAACCAAATTGCGGCCAAATTGCGCTCTATAAACGTTTGATTTGGCTTCAATTGCTTTTTTATTACGAATGGCGTCTATTAAATTGATTTCAACCAATCGCTGTGCGGAGAACGGGATGATAAAGACATTAGTAAAGTAGGTAGTGATCACCCAATTTTAACCGATTTCCAAAAAAAGAACAAGAATTTACAAATACAACACAGCTGTTCTTAATAAATAATGTTATTGTGTACACTCTCTATATGGTTTTCTGAATCGTGGGAAAATATGTTAAACGTTATATTTTTTAATTTACATTCGCAGATTACTCGAAAACATCTCAATTCATTTGAAAAATCTTCCATGTCATTTTTGATTCGAGGAATATTTACTTCTTATGTCCCATTACAGTTTTTATTGAAATTATTTTTCATGTTATAAATTAAAAGGTGGGTCCTTGCTTATTGAAAGCTAACTTGAAATTGCTTTTTTTTTCGTAATTACTATGTCAGCTGAACAAATTGCTCCTTACTTCTAGGAAAACGCGTTCAAATTAAGACTGGTCAAACTTAAACTAAGTGAAACTTAATTTGCCAGATTTGATTACAGACTCGATAAAGGTTGTAGGAAAGTAAATAAAGGCTTGTTCAAAGATTTTCCATTTCATTGCCCTGCCCATAAAATAAAGTCATTACATAGTTAGGTTTACCATCACAGTATCTGCATTCAGATCTACAGCCGAAGCCATTATTTTTATGGTAAAATGCATTAGTAAAACGGTTGTAAGTCTCACAGGGCCGTTCGTGACCATGCGTCTAATACAGAGATGTCAAGTTTTTTCTATTCACAGGGCTTGTTGCACTAACTGCTGGTTAAGTTTAACCGTAGAATACCCAGTGAGCTAAAAATACCAAAAATATTTTAACAAATTACTATTTTATTGGTATTATTTATTACAGGCTATGATTAGTGATATCGAAATAGCGCTTAAGACAGTGCTTAAAAACAAGGAAGAGTGGTGTTTTTAGGCTTAAAATGTATGTATTAGGCTTAATATATGTGGATAATGAAGTAGGCTACGCATTTATATTAGTTATATTATTATGTTGTTTTTGTACGCTGTAGTGTGATGTAGTTGTTAATTGTTCCAAATAAACTAAACTAAAATCAATTCACCGTTTACTCAAAGATGATTTAATTTTAATTAGGAAAATATTAATTTTATTTCGGAAAATATTTTGTTTCAAATGGTATAATTTCTACGTAGAAATTTTATCGAGATCAGGCGAGTTCAAGGTACGAGTATAAATTTTAAGTTGCGTTTCGAAGCGAGCTTTTGTTTCATTGAATTATACAACCTTCACGTTAATATCACATACATTTTCATGACTACAATATTGTTAATTATGATCTATTCATATAATATTAATAATAACTAGATACCTATCTATTATAAACTATAAAATTTAGTTCTCACAGAGTAAAGGCAAAAAACTGTCAGTTATTGTAATTCAAAGATGGTGAAACCGGTCCTTCTTAAGCTAATCATGTTATTTAACACCTCGCAGCGCAGGGAGTAACATTTCATGTAGCCTTTGCATTAGCTTTTAATAAAGTGCAATGTTTTATGGCAGAGTTACGGTCTCAGACGATGTACAATATTGCATACGAGTGCGCTACGGTGAAAACTGCATTTACGTTAACAAATAGAAAAGAAAAATCACAATTTTACGGACAAATTTGTGCAATCACTTTGTTTAAAGGGTGGGCCAAAATTATTCTTCCCATTTTGTTCTAAATAAAAAGAAAATTTAATCATTAATTTGTGCGACTTTGCTTAATAAATTGTTGCTTATTTTCTATGTAACTACTCAGCCCGTATCCACCGTACCTATCCGTTATATGCCTCCTCATGGTTACACCACACCTTCCGATCCTGTGCGATTCTGATCCAGTTTCCTCCCGTTCATTTTATTATACAACTACCTTATGCTCACGACTTTGCCCGCGTGGCTAAATCCTTTCTTTAGTGGAGGTCTACGTCATAAAATCTATCTGTGTTTCAAATTTCAACCCATTCGATTCAACGGTTTAGGCTGTGCGTTGATAGATCAGTAAGCCATTCTTTTATTTCATATATTCTGTTTTTTTTATTAATAAGTTTAAGGTTAGTTACCTAATTAATTAAACTCATAACTTTACCTACAATAAGAAACCCTTTCTCAGAGGATATCTACTTTTAAAGACAACTCTCAAAATAAGTCATAAATAAATCGATAACAAATTTTATGTATGTTAGTCTGTAAGGTATATATGATATGGGCCGCTGGTACACTGCGTCTGTGGCAGTGTACTATTGCCTGATATAAATGATTTATTATTATTATTAATTTCAGCGCTGTGTAGGTCACGAAAATTTTCGCGCGATATTATCAAATTCTCAATCAAAATGTGTTCTTTTTTTTTTCAATCAAAATAATGTGTTCTTTCACATTTTGTTTTGTTAAAGAGTTTCATTAGCAAAAGTATGTATGTGCCAAGTGGAACAGACCTATAAAGCTTCCAAAGTTTCAAATACGTCCCAAAACTTGAAAAAATAACGAGGAGACAATGTGACTATCCGACGTTTTCGCCAAAATACCTCATTCTACTAAACTAAAATTACAACGCAAAATGTTCGCCGAAGCGTAAATAATTCGCGAAACTTTCTAACTTATTCCTCCAAACTTGGGGCAAAGTTAACGAATTTTTGTAAGGTTCCCCTTTGTTGGAGCTCGTAGTGTATTGAAAGTTTTAGCTCTGTGCGTTTTTGGGCTATAAATAGTTTTACAGCGGATTTTAGAGGTCATTCCTATGCCAAAGGTTGGCAAATATTAAATTCTCGCAAAGTTTTCCTTGGACATAAAAATTTGAAACGGGAAATAAAGTCGTATAGGTGTGCACTAAGACGCCATGGGCAAAAGTAGTAAAAGAAGAATATTGGTTTAGACTAACAATTTTTTCTTTGTTCACTAGTACATTTTAAAGCAATAAAATTTTTGTTTTTAGTGGCATACGGTTTTATTGAGAAAAAACAAGCAAACAATACTACAGCAGTCAAGAACACTTGTTTTAACCACAGATTAGCCACACGCCAATTTGCAGAAAATCCAGGTGCTGCAAATAAAAAAATAAAACAAAATTTGTATACAAATATTTGTCCCAGACAGGAATCGATCCCGCAACATTCTGAGGCGCAAGCATAATGTCGTGTTTGCACACTGTGCCATTGAGATCGCCTAGTTCAATCAATCTAAAATCTAGAAACTCTGAGATTGCGGTCCATATGGGGCTCAAAGCTCGGCAATCCGCTTAACCATACACGGTTTTAGTAGCAATAATTCACAGGTTCCACATTCATTGGTCTTATTTTGGTACATTTATGATTTTTTTTGTTACTTAATGGGATAAAGCTATCTACCGCGCTATTTGGAGTGATGGATTTGAACCTCATTTCAAATGAAGATCTAATAATTGTTTAGCATAAAATGAACAACACAAAATAAACACAAATCTTGCTATCAAAAAAGTTGCACGTATATGAACAAATAACTATAAAATTCTTAATATTTTCCAGGTTTTCAAACTTCAGCCGACAAGCGTTTGGTTTTATTAACACGGACAAGCGGGAACGTTCAAACCACGGCCGATGGAGATTGGACGAGAATTGAACAAAGCTTGCTGTAGACAGACGATGGCCAAGTTGTTTTGGACGATTTTGTAAAAATATTTACAACGAACAGAAAAGGCGATTGTTATGTTCGTGAAATTTTATTCAGTTAATGTAAGAACGTTTTTCTTTTAAAAATTAAATATTAAGATTTCTTATTTTTAATTGCACTAAAAGTTCAATTCATGGTATTTTACATGTACCGGAATGTACCTACTGAATAAATGAGTTGTTTCGTTCATCATCATTATCTTTCCCTGATTCCAAACTAGGTAGGACATTTGAACACATATTGTTTGAACACATGTTGTAATAGTAAAAAAATACATATATTGCGTTTAATGTTATGGGTAGAGTTCATTATATTAAACTAGTCGATTACAGGCGGTTATGAAAAGTAGCTTTTTTGTTATTGAGTGTACACTTTTTTTCTATACAAAGAAGTAAGAAGACGAGCAAGACACTCTCCTGATGGTAAGAGATAACGCTGCCCACAATGTGCAGTGTTACCTGGGATTTACAAAGATGTAAAATTTTAGGAGCGCTGCGTCAACGCTTCTTACTTAAAAGTCACTGATAAACAATGACAAGTAAAAGTGACTGATCTTAACATCACGGCCTACATGTACCTACTAAGTAGGTACATGTAGGCCGTGATGTTAAGATCAGTTAGTAAATCAATGTGTTTCCTTTTTAGATAAGAAGATAAATAGAATTACCAAAAATAATATAAGTAGACGATAAAGCTTTTTATACAACTTTTATACACAAAGAGATTGTGTATAAAAGTCTTAATGAAAAGCGCCAGATTTGTAAGACTTTATTCATCCATTTTATCAGAAACCGCGACAAAAACGACTGTATTTTGTCCAAGTTTCCAACAAAAGTGAGATCTATTTGACGGCAGCCTTCGATAAGCCATCCCACTGGATACGACATCCAACTGGATACTTTCATGCGGCCCCCGCAACCAAAACATAGACCACCGATTATAAAACTAGTAGTAAATAATACAGGTTATCCCTACGTATGTATTATGTACCTAGTTGTGTGAGGATATTTTTGTCAATTTTGTCGGGTGCATGCGTAGTGACGTTATCGAAAATTCATTAGTTTGGATCATTATAAATGTTTGTTTCTTCTCCTCCATATAAATTGTCATTTTTTCGCATAGAAATTAGAAAGAGAGAAATAAATTTATTTGCCACAAGACTTAAAAGAAACATAGTTTTAAGATCGCTTTATCTCATTAACATTGTCTGATGCACTCCTCCCATTGTCCAGTACAGTACTTTTTCTCCAGTTCCCGGACGACTGGAATATAATGCTACTTATGAATTAAGTTAGTTCAAGCATTGTGCTGAATAATAAAATAAATTTAATAAACCTAAGTAAGGTATACAAAATATTGACAATAGATATAATATAATGATAAAATAAAATCGTTTAATAAATGGTTTCCTTTCTCGTGGTTAATTGTGCTAAGACGGCGGCCGGTAACTTGAAGAAACATGAAGGCAATCACCGCTGTTATCGTTATATCAGCTTTTACTTTTGCCTGTTTCATTTAAAGATTTCTTTTCTTCAGTATTTCATTGAAAAGGACTTGTTTCCGGTTTTGTTTGTGTTTTTCTGATCTATTTTAATGTTTTCCTGTGATTTCTTGATAACGATTTCTTTTGGAAAAGATTTTATCTCCAATATATCTTAGAGTTTTTTTTATTGATAGACTACGCAATGATACAGTGTTTTATTACATTTATTGAAGAGCGTAAAATTAATCATTGTTCTAAATGTTTTTGCCCTAAGTCGAAACATCATTCATATAATTAATTACATATTTTATTCAATATTATTGTAAAAACAATTTATTTAATTTAGCAAATAATTTATTATCGTAATAATAAATGGTTTTTAATTATAGGTTTTATTATAATGTTTTTAATTATACGTGGAAACGCAGTTATTGTTAAGGACACTTTTCCACCAAAAATGGTCGGAGCTGGCATTTTGTGATAATTATTTTTAAAACATACGTTATTTTAATTATTTATTTTTGGTAATAGATAAAATAAATGATTAAGTATAAAAATCTACGCATTGTAATATTTTTAGGGAAATAATATTTTTCGTGATTAATTCTGTACTGTCGATAAATTTATAAAAATAAGTAACGATCTCAATAATTGTGTTTACCTATCACTTTCAAAGCATTTTATTAATATAAATGTACAGTACACATTAAAAATGAAGCCTACGTATATTTAAACGTAATATTGGTCTAAACTTAGTTAATTATTCCTACACTGTTCAGAAGTTCAAGCAAAGTTTACCGCCAAAACAAACTTATGTAAACTCACCTCGCATTCGCCGGGTGCACAATCCTCTGTTCCTTTTTACGCCTTCTCACTTCACTTTCCTTAACACTGTTGTCTCTTAAAGTGTGGTATCTCGGTTGGTAACTCTCCAGTTGCGTGAATAACCGCGCTCGGGGCGCCGGCGATTGACTCTGGTGCGTCATCACACGTCCGTACTCTCCGGGAGCCGGAGTCAAACTGAATGGCACCCTCTCAGCGACCCCAGGCCGTCGCTTTTCCTCGGCAAAGGCCACTCGAGGTGGCTTCGGTTGCATCAAGCTTATTTTCTTTTTTTTCGCGGTGGCTGTGACGTAGAAGAAGTAACCGTTGCGGTCCATTTTCGGCGCGGTTGCTTTGACCTGTAATGAAGTTTTTACGTAAGAAACTTTCAGCGATTTTAGTTATGTAATCTGTAGTAAGGTTTTCGACCTTTTTTACGAGAATGTGTTTTGTAAACAGTTAATTAGAAAATTGGTATTTTTCAGGGATATTATTACTCGTACATAATGGTATTTTCTTGTAATGTTAACTACTATATTTCAGTAAAATTTTAAAATTATGTTGGAAAATGGTACTCAACTAGTAAGACTTTTTTTGGTTGATAAAATTTCTTAACCCTTATGTGAGTCACTAAAATTACCTTAATCAGAGTAACAAGATGCCTGGGTACTTACTTTTATATAATAAATTTTCAAAAAAAATATGTTTACGTCCCTTTAATTAGGAGAATAAAAAATCTCTTGGTGCTACATTAGACATACTGAGACAGGTCGATCTATTACATAAATTTCTGAAAAACATTCCAAAAATCCTATAACTTGTATAATATCAATAAAATAAAATAAAATAACCCAACTATGCAACGGAAAACAATAAATCAAAATTTTCAAGCATAAATATTCAGAATCAATGCAATCAACGAACTGTAACGATATTATGTAAAACAACTGGGAAACAATTTAATATCAATTTTATTGTAATGTTTACACCGAAGCGGAAATCGAACCCACTGCCTCTATATTTATTAAGGGTGACTAGGTCAGGGTCCAACGGTCTAACCAATGATCCGTCGCATGTTTCCTGTGTTTATAAAATACTTTGCAAAATATGGAAGCTCAAATTATTTAAATATTTTATGGAATAGAATATATTAACACTTTATTGCACAAAAAATTATAAGAAATATCATAACTACAAAACAAGCTTAAAATTAGACGTAAATATTTGGCGGTTTTATCGCATAAAGCAATCCCTACATTCACCAAGGACACGTTGCAAATTAAGGACTAGCTCTAAAAATACCAGAGCTACGATTTCAAAATTTCGGTGGAAACGTACTACGTCACGCCAAGCTATAAAATAGCGTAGTCAAGTAGCCGTGTCGTCGTAACCCCACACAAAGAGATTAGAGCGCTACATTTAAAATTTTATTCGTCTAGTATTCAATGAAGTTCTTGTACCTGGCAGATATTTTTTTATGCATGTATTCCTATTTTTTTTTTTTATGTTGCCGTGCGACCCGCAGTCATTTGCACAAGTCTTTAATTTAAATAACTGATCACTGCCGTCGTTCATTCTACCAATATCATAAACGCGAAAGTTTGTAAGAATGTATGTATGTATCTTACTCTTTCTCGCTTAAACTTATTGTTATATTGAGCTGAAATTTGTTATAGAGATAGCTCAGACCCTGAAATAACGTATAGAGTACTCTGTACAGCAGGCACAACTGCTGGGCGCAGCTAGTAAATTAAAATTGACCAATACCCACCCACACCGCACACCCAACTTAAATATAGTATAATAGGTATAGATATAGAGATGTAAAAGGCAGAAGGGACGTCAAATCTTATGAGCAAATACTTGAGACTGTGGCCAGCGATGGCTGGTCCTCGATGGGATTAAAATGAGGGGTCCATTGTCAATACACTTCTATTTTTCATTGTGAATTTTGACATTTTGGCTGTTCCACTTGTTAAGAGATTTAGATTAAAATAAAAAGGGAAGTATGGTGCGTCGTTGCTATAGCTAAACGAGGGCCTGCTGGGTCGAAAGTTTGCCGCGCCGATTGTGACCTAAGTAAAATTGTGTGCATGTACCTAATCGGAGCGGTCCTTTGCGAGACGCATGTACCGTATCTTCCGTAACACGTCTTACATAACACTTCATTGCAATGGATCGAATCGCCGCATAAGAACATCATAAATATTTTTTTGGCATAATAAAGCTGTAGATTTCTCTTATTACCTTTTTAGAGTTACGAAAACTACGTTTTGTACGAGTACATCTCCAAAAACATTAACCAATTCTTTGTTAACAGCCCACTGCAGACAGCAATCTAAATCGCAGAGAAAAATACCCGCCGGCTGTCCCGAGTCGTCAGTGTATACACACCAGATGTCGTAGATAGAGGCTTTGCATTGAGCGCCCAGTTAGCATTCAGAAAGACGCCGCGGGCGAAGGCGCGATAACATCATAGCAGCGGCACATACGATGGACACGGATGAATATGGTGGGAAACTAGAGCAGTGACATTACAGAGACTTTTGCTTTGTTCCTGTGGCCTTAGCATGTCCTATGGGATCCCGCAGTAATGTCAAGAGTAGAACTGTCATTACATACATTGTACTTTTATGAAAGTATGGGATGACAGTTGACTTGACAGCAAGACTGAAGTCCACCGCAAAACACTTGTGGCTAACGCTAAAAAAGTGTGCTGGGATGCTGTGTCGTTCGGTTTTATAACGGCATCATAGCAGCGGCACATACGATGGACACGGATGAATATGGTGGGAAACTAGAGCAGTGACATTACAGAGACTTGCTTTGTTCCTCAAACCCAGCGCAAAATGCTCGTGGCTAACACTAAACATGTACTAGGATGACTGGGGCTTGGAGGTAGACTTCCTTAGCAGAAGATCGACTAGGTGGGTACCCTAACAGTGCCAGTTATTCTGCCGCCTGCCCCTCTAGCATGGACAATGCGTAGACTTGTCTTGCTGTCAAGTCAAACTGTCATCCTATACATTCACAAAAGTACAATGTATGGGATTACAGTTTGACTTGACAGCAAGACAAGTCTACGAAACGTCTGTGCTAGAGGGGATGAGTAGTGATGTGCAAACATTACTGTGCTTCGGTAAAGCTTTCGGCACTGTGCCTAGTAATATTACTGGGCTGAAGTGTTTTAGCATCTTATGACTCTAGAGTAAGAAGTTTTTCCAGAACGACTGCCATCCCAATAGGAATGTATATTTATTTTGCGTTAGCCTATATTACAAGCCTTTTGATGCACCATAATCCAGGAAGAATTTTACATACTGAGATTTTAGCCCAGTATCTACGAATTACAACATGCGATCACTGGGCTATTGCCTATGTACTGGGCTACAAAAATGCTACAGTCATCATCATCATCTCATAGTAGGACGTCCACTGCTGAACATAGGCCTTTGGACTTCCATATGTACCGGTTGGAAACGACCTGCATCCAGCGTCTTCCGGTGACCTTCATAAGGTCTGTCCACATACTGGGGGGAAATCCTACGTTTCCACATCACATGAACTACAGTTCATTTTTATAAAATTCAAGTTATAAAAATGTTGACATACTAAACACTACTCATAATATTCGTCATTCTTTTCAACATTGTGTCGCTGCAGTATCGCCATTGAAAATGACGTGCTCATACAAAGGTGAATCGGCGGTGTCGCGCTCATTCCGCTCGCTCCCTACAACATGTGTTTCTTTGTACAATCAACCAGCCTAGCCTGTACAATTACATTTTACCATTTGACTGACTTTTTTATGATCGACTAGCTGAAATATATATATATATATATATATATTATTTATTTATTATTAGCTGAAATATGTGACGTTGCCCACTTTTTTATAAAATAAATAAATTATAGAGTTATTGTTTCATGCTGAAAAGTAGCCTATATGTTATTCTAGGGTCTAACCTATCTAAATTCTAAATTTCAGCTGAATAGATTCAGCCGTGAAGAGGTAACATACACACACAGTGAGAAACTAGCTGTAGCTAAAGAATATTAAGAGAAAAAACATTAAGAGAAGAAAAAATCTCTCTTAATGAATCTCTCTTCTCACAACTCTCTTCTTCTCTTAATGATATAAACCAGCTGCGCCCAGCAGTTTTACCCGCTAGAAATAGCCAATACAAACCCACAACAACAAACAACCAACAAGCAGACATATAGAAGGGCTCACTTTCACTACCACCACTAATGTAACCAATGTAACCAATTTAACAGCGTACCACCACCAATGTAACAAGTAAAAAAATCGTACATAATATTACGACCGTTAGTGCAGCACAGAGATTTGAACTTGGTGATCCAGAATGCAATATGACACGACCCTACACCTTAAAGTAATGTTATTTCTTACATACTTAAAGTAATTTAAATTCTATGCATTAATATAATACTCAACATTCCAAAACTGTACTCCATTGAAAAGTATTGAATACCCTCTCCAATTAGCATCCTATATGGTTGACATAGAAATAGCAAAAAGCTGACGTTTACGAGAAGGCATTGAAGGGTTAAAAGCTCTCCGGCTGGTGTGACATTCCTCCCGGAAAATGTATCTAATTTGAAACGGTATTCCTGCTTCACAACTATGAAATATTTGTGCCGTTTGTCGTACATACTAGAAACAAGATAAGATAAAAGCTAATACTGCAAAGAGAAGAAATAGAGTAGAGAGTAGTAGTTTAAGATATAAGAATAAGTTAGCTATATATATATTATTTAGCTATACACATAATCCATACATCGAAAATCAATTAAAGAAATTGTGTTAATTTAAAACATCTTTAAAGAAATACCGGGGTAGACTTCCTTTGCAGAAAATTGTCTAGGTAGAAACCCCAAAAGTGGCAATTATTCTACCGCCTGAGCAGGGATGTCCAAACATTACTGTGCTTCGGTAGGGGGGCACTGTAGCTAGTGAAATTACTAGGCTCAATGTTTTATATCTCTTGAGTAAGAATTTAATTGAAAATCTTCTTAGAATTTGTGACTTTTTGTGTACGTTTAAAAAAAATGAAATAATAATTTTCGAAGCGCAGCAAGTTACGAAAATTTCACATATTTTTCTAAATCTTTATTTTATTTATACCATTAAATTTAATTCCATTAAAGACGTAAGTAGATCAAAGTATATATAATTTCTCATTTTAATCAATTTAAGAGTAGATACAATCATTACTTAATTAACCTTTACAAACCATCAAAGTTTCATCAAACGCGTCCATCCGAGTCAATATTTAGAAACTACAGCTGTAGCATCACCCCCTATGTTTTACAGTTCAACCATTTTTAAATCACACCTTCAGATGAACAGAATGTTCTTGACTACTTTACGAACGACTGGCAATTTAAAATTGGTCACATACTCCGATGGAGATCATATAGAATGTGGTCAAAAAGAGAACTAACATCATCTCATATAGTTTGTTGGTACCAAAAAGTACAAGTACATAGACACTAACGCCCTCACTCACGTTCAGTTGGTGAATCGTACAAGACAAAGTACCTGTGTTCGTATAATTGGCATGCAGCTGCCTGCCCGCGGACCGCAGGTTTGTTTGCGAAGATAAATATGTTTAATCTTGGAGATTTGGTCCTTTGATTACAGTATCAGAGGATGTTTGGTTACTTTGTGAGGAAACTGCGTGTTAAATGTAAGTTTACTATTTATTTAGTTGCGCATTAAAAATTGTAGGGGAGGATTTAAATGGGTAGGAGGGTTTCTCATCAGTGAATCGTTGGCGCAGTGCAGAATTTTTCCTTTGTAAAATCCTAGGTAGCACTGTACTAATATTATGGGCAGCGTTATCTCTTACCATCAGTAGAGCGTCTTGCTCGTCTTCCTACTTCGTTTGTATAAAAAAAAGCAATAAAATCATAGTTAACTTTATAGGTACATCAAAGAATCACCATGTAAACCTACATATTTTTATAATATTTGCACTTAAAAGAATGAACAAGTAACAATGAGAAGCGAGGCGTTAATTAGTGCCGAATGAGTGCACCCGATACATTATGACGTTAATGCATTTATTGCGTGTCTTGTACTAACCTTAGGGAGGGTATCAACATAGTATAATAGGTACTTCTTGTTAGGGAGATCGAAACTTAAGACTTTTTTTATTATATAAATAAGCGGCAAACAAGCAGACGGCCCGCCTGATGTTGAGCGGTTACCGCCGCCTTTTGCCCTACCAACACTAGAGGTGCTATCAGACCGTTGCCGGCCCTTTAAAAAATTGTATATACCCTTCTTAAATGCAACGAGATTAAAGGACTCTGGGAAGACCCATCGTGGGAGGTCATTCCACATCTTGCATGTACGCGGAGACTTACAAGTAAATTCAATAATAACACCGGTCAACAAAAAAATAAATAAAACCGGTCAAGTACGAGTAGGACTCGAGCACCGAGGGTTCCGTACAAACCTACGGGTTTGTACGGAACCCTAAGGAAAAGTGGGTATCATATTATATACTGTAGGTTTTGATTCCCTTGCGAGTACTTGCAAGTTTGAAAATATGGGGCTAAAATTGCTGTTTCTTTTGATTGCGTTGACATAGATGTTTGATTTTTTTACATCTTAAAGTTATTATAAAGCTGAGAATTTGAAATGAATTTCAATTTAATACCTGTACGCGTTTTTGAGGAAAGGGGTAGTAAATACAAAATTATTAAAAAATATTTTTAGGGTTCCGTACCTCAAAAGGAAAAAAACGGAACCCTTATAGGATCACTTTGTTGTCCGTCCGTCCGTCCGTCCGTCTGTCTGTCAAGACCCTTTTTCTCAGGAACGCGTGGAGGTAACAAGCTGAAATTTATAGGAAATACTAAAGTCCATTGTCTCTTAGAGATGTGAAAAATTCAAACTTCTAGGCCAACGCAATCAAAAGATATAGACGAATATGTCGCAAATTTCAGCAAATTTTCGACATTCCCAAATAAATCAAAACCTACGGGGTACTTCTCGTAAACTCAGAATCTTGAAATTTGGCACGAAGCAACACCTTAGAGCACAGATAAAGGAAAAATTGCGAAAACTATAAATTTTTATTTGCGTCATATGAAAAAAATATTTTGAATAATTTTATACATACTACCCCTTTTCTCATGAATGCGTAGACGTATTAAATTGAAATTCATATCAAATACTCAAATTTATCATACCTTTAAACTGTAATAAAATCAAAGCTCTATGTTAACGCATTCAAAAGAAACAGCAATTTTAGCCGCAATTTTAAACTCGCAACTACTCTCAAAAAACCAAAACCTACAGGGTACTTGCCGTGAACGTAGAATCTTGAAATTTGGTAAAAAGCAATTCCTTAGAGCACAGATAAAGGAAAAATTGCGAAAACTGTAAATTTTTTGTTACATCAAATAAAAAAATATTTTTCATAATTTCATACTTACTACCTTATTTCTCATGAACGCGTGCAGTTATTAAACTGAAAGTCATATCAAATACTAAGGTTTATAATACCTTTAAACTGTAATAAAATCAAACCTCTATGTCAACGCATTCAAAAGAAACAGCAATTTTACCCGCATTTTTAAAATCGCGACTACTCTGAAGGGAATCAAAACCTACAGGGTACTTGCCGTTAACTCAGAATCTAGAAATTTGGTACGCAGCAACGTCTTAGATCATAGGCACAGGAAAAATTGCGAAAACTGTAAATTTTTAGTAACATCATGTAAAAAAATATTTTTTAATAATTTTGTATTTACTACCCCTTTCCTCAAAAACGCGTACAGGTATTAAATTGAAATTCATTTCAAATTCTCAGCTTTATAATAACTTTAAGATGTAAAAAAATCAAACATCTATGTCAACGCAATCAAAAGAAACAGCAATTTTAGCCCCATATTTTCAAACTTGCAAGTACTCGCAAGGGAATCAAAACCTACAGTATATAATATGATACCCACTTTTCCTTAGGGTTCCGTACAAACCCGTAGGTTTGTACGGAACCCTCGGTGCTCGAGTCCTACTCGTACTTGACCGGTTTTATTTTACATGATGTTACTAAAAATTTACAGTTTTCGCAATTTTTCCTGTGCCTATGATCTAAGACGTTGCTGCGTACCAAATTTCTAGATTCTGAGTTAACGGCAAGTACCCTGTAGGTTTTGATTCCCTTCAGAGTAGTCGCGATTTTAAAAATGCGGGTAAAATTGCTGTTTCTTTTGAATGCGTTGACATAGAGGTTTGATTTTATTACAGTTTAAAGGTATTATAAACCTTAGTATTTGATATGACTTTCAGTTTAATAACTGCACGCGTTCATGAGAAATAAGGTAGTAAGTATGAAATTATGAAAAATATTTTTTTATTTGATGTAACAAAAAATTTACAGTTTTCGCAATTTTTCCTTTATCTGTGCTCTAAGGAATTGCTTTTTACCAAATTTCAAGATTCTACGTTCACGGCAAGTACCCTGTAGGTTTTGGTTTTTTGAGAGTAGTTGCGAGTTTAAAATTGCGGCTAAAATTGCTGTTTCTTTTGAATGCGTTAACATAGAGCTTTGATTTTATTACAGTTTAAAGGTATGATAAATTTGAGTATTTGATATGAATTTCAATTTAATACGTCTACGCATTCATGAGAAAAGGGGTAGTATGTATAAAATTATTCAAAATATTTTTTTCATATGACGCAAATAAAAATTTATAGTTTTCGCAATTTTTCCTTTATCTGTGCTCTAAGGTGTTGCTTCGTGCCAAATTTCAAGATTCTGAGTTTACGAGAAGTACCCCGTAGGTTTTGATTTATTTGGGAATGTCGAAAATTTGCTGAAATTTGCGACATATTCGTCTATATCTTTTGATTGCGTTGGCCTAGAAGTTTGAATTTTTCACATCTCTAAGAGACAATGGACTTTAGTATTTCCTATAAATTTCAGCTTGTTACCTCCACGCGTTCCTGAGAAAAAGGGTCTTGACAGACAGACGGACGGACGGACGGACGGACAACAAAGTGATCCTATAAGGGTTCCGTTTTTTTCCTTTTGAGGTACGGAACCCTAAAAATGTTTGTGCATGGGTTTTACTTAACATATTCTGATTATATAAACAAAAATACATAAAAATGTGTGATTACAAATCAAAAATATTTGCTTTTTAAGAAGTTATAGCGACTCAAAAATTTCAAATATTAAGGAGACGCGTAGTTGTTTATAGTCCAGTAAAAGAGGAAATGTGCATCGAAAAGTCGAAAGCAGAAAAACTAACTTAGGGACTTTGTTTGGACTAGTTAGGAGATAAACATACTAAAAGTCCCCACCCCTCCGAGGTGAGCCCGAGGGAGGGGAGGCCGAAGAAGGTCCCATTTTTAGTTTTTTTGCTTAGATGTCAAAAACTGTGCGTTGTACGATATTTAATTGTACTGCATTATAAAACCTCATAAAATTTTCTACAACTTTGGCTTTAACACTTTTTATCTATCTCCAAACGTTGTCCAGGTATGAGCTTCCAAACATGGTCTATTTTTAAGACGCTTAAATTAGGTTTCCATACAAAGTGGGTAAAAAATCTTGCAAATAAAATTTTACCAACTTCTGGTTGTCGTATCATAATGAAACTTTGCAAATGTCTAGAAATCTGATGACAGTTCAATATTCTGGTACCATTAAGCTGATCTGATGATGGAGCCAGGAGTTGTCTACAGAAACTCTTCAATGGTTATTAGTAAACCCGTCGTGTTTGGGCACATTACATTCGAATCGATGAGACTTTTTCATAACACTTGCTGACGAGGGTCTGATAATGGACCAGGAGGTGCCTACGTCTCATCAATTCGAATGTACTGAGCCTAAACTCGTCGGTTTTACTAATACCCATTTAAGAGTTCTAGTAGACACCTCCCGGCTCCATCATCAGATCAGTTCAGTGGTACCAGATTATTGAACTGTCATCAGATTTCTAAATATTTGCTAAGTTTTATTATGGTACGACAACCAGAAGTTGGTCAAATTTTATTTTAAAGATTTTTTTGCCGACTTTGTATGGAAAACTAATATAAGCGTCTTAAAAATAGGCCATGTTTAGAAGCTCATAGCTGGACAACGATTGGAGATAGATAAAAAGTGTTAAGGCCAAAGTTGTAGAAAATTTCATGAGGTTTCATAATGTAGTACAACTAAATATCGTACAATGCACAGTTTTTGACATATAAGTAAAAAACCTAAAAATGGGACCTTCTTCGGCCTCCCCCCCCCCTCGGGCTCACCTCGGAGGGGTGGGGACTTTTAGTATGTTTATCTCCTAACCAGTCCAAACAAAGTCCCTAAGTTAGATTTTCTGCTTTCGACTTTTCGATCCACATACCTCTTTTAGGCACTCGTTGACTGGACTAAGGCCGATTTCGATAAAATAATAATGACACCTAGACTAGGTATCTTTTGAAACATAAAATTATTGTCTCTAAATCGATTAAGGCGTCTTTGTGTAATCGATGAACAATGTCAAATCGATGAAAAAAGATTCCGATGAAATTTAAAACCTTTCCTCCTATTCTTATGTGCAAATTTAAAATACTCAACTCACGCTGCGGCGGCGTTTTATAGATCTCAAGGGCCTGAAAATAATTTTGTATGAAAAAATCCTTTGACAAAACACAATGTTTTTACACTAAATGATTCGTGAGTGTTTATATTCATCTTTGTAAATAAACGGCATAAACTCACTTGTATTTACTTCGGCTGTGTGCCGACCGTTTCGATCCTGTACGAGGATCTTCTTCAGGGAGTTGCTGCGGTTACGCGCCGGCGTCCGCGCCCCGCTTAGCACAGCCCCGCCCCGCCCCGCTTAGCTCAGTGCTAAGCGGGGCGCGGACGCCGGCGCGTAACCGCAGCAACTCCCTGAAGAAGATCCTCGTACAGGATCGAAACGGTCGGCACACAGCCGAAGTAAATACAAGTGAGTTTATGCCGTTTATTTACAAAGATAAACACAATTTTTGTGTTTTTCAGCATTTCCCTTCCGACCTCAAAAACACAGCTGTTGTGTTTTCAGCAGTCAATGTGTTAACTCAACCTTTAGGCTATGTTCACATTATGTGATTCACGTTTTCTTAAAGCGCATTGAAAACATCGGGGCATACTACAACCATTGCTTTGTAAACGTCTCGAAATTTCAAGTAAAGTAAACGCACACTACCAAATCTCGGCTTAGACGCCAGCCTTGTGAACCAACCTTAAAATAGTAATAAATTCCGTTCCTTTCATGTTAAAAGTCACAGACAAAAGCTAGTCTGGAACAAACGTGATTATGTATAATAAATTACTGAAGCAATTATGATGGTAATTTGTTAAATTTGCAAAACAGGACTGCGAAAGTTACAGCGCCATTTCAGTTTACTTGAAAATGGGTGAAATAATTATCTTCATTATTTTGTTCCTTATAGGTTAGCCTTTGACCACGATCTTGCTTGGTGCTAGGCGATGTTGCGGTCAAAAATCGTACCAGACTAAAGGTACAAGGTGGGATAAATGTCACCCTGGCCTCACTGAACATTAAAAGTCTTCTAAGTATTAATTGGAACTGAATCTGAATAGCTTTCATTCTAGTTTATAGTTTACTCTTATTGGAAAAAAAAAACTAACGTTATTCGTGTGCCAAATTTCAACCCAATCTGTTCGGCGGGTTACGCTGTAAAGAAAGGAATTCTTAACATGAGTGCAAATGGTATACTTTCCATCCCATGAAATCCTTCATTAAATTTTTTTTTTCGTAATCGTTTAAGTCATTTTCAAGTTATGTATTAAAATTATGTGGGTCTCATTCTAGCTTATTGAAATCAAGTTTGAAATAAGTCTTTTTTTAATTACTTTTTAAAGTTTTTTTAAGTCCTATTTTAATCAACAAACCAACCAGCTACATAATATATGGCAATTAGATTAACGCCAAAGTCCCTCTCATTCGAGCATCGTTTTCTCTTAAAAAGGCTTTAACAACGGTCTGCCGAATTCAAATTTTCCACACACAAGTACGGCTATGCAAAGGCATCAAAAGGGTAAGTCAGACTAAATTGATTGATACTGGCTTGGCATCGTATTTCAAAATTTTATTGCGTCAGTATGAGGCCCCGCAGTCATACATCATTCTATTATTATGTATGTTTTGTATGGTCTGTGTATGGCTTGTGCAAAAAAAGAAGGAACTTGCGGTTTTGAAAACCATCAATAGAGAATATTGTGCATGGTTGTCATGGAGAGATCGTATATTATAGCGTTAATACCGCTACTTTTAACTTTCAGTTTTTAATAATTGTTATAAGTTTTCCTGCATCTTTAGTGGTGTTTCAATAAAGAGTTATTGTCATCATCATTTTTTTATCTTTGCAAGGGCGGCTACAGGAGGGGCAGGGGGCCGGGGACCCATTAGCATTGTAGAAATACGAATTTTGGCATTCGGAAAAAGCACATATCTCATGGATCGCACATATTTCATGGTCAAGATTATATTTTTTTCTCACTTATTATTAAGAATATTTGAATTTTCGAATCATTCAGAGCGAGTTTAACACACATTTGTCATAGCCCGTCTGCACCTTAAATAGTACGAATCCGTAATCCCACAGCTCTTCATTTTTTGCACGGACAACAGTTTAAATTAAAATAATGCATGTTCTCCTCCATCAGACTTCATAGCCTTGAAAACAGATAACTGAGAAATGTTCTTGAACTTTAAGCTGTGCATTAATTTATCCATTCTTAACATGAACAAAAGCACTTAGCTATAATTATTTCGATTAAGGCTCTTGCGCTTCAGTGAACCATTTCACTAAATAGCTGAAAGCAATGACATTATAATTGTATTAGATTGTAGACGCGATGAATGTTAACATCGCTTCTCAGCAGTCCGCACTATATCGGTTATGGATAACCGAGTCCAATTCGAATCCGGGAAGAATAGCCGAAAATTATTGTGTATGGTAGTTAAAGCACTGCAACCATGAAATTTCTGTCCTGTTTTTGACGGACCTAAGTAACCATAGCAGCGTAGTTTGTATGAAACAATGACTACTACATTGTGGATCTGTTATTAGACTGATTCGGATGGGACTCGGATCGGATGTAGTGCGAGGCGCTCTTACGCGCACGGCTAAATTCTACCTCCTTTTTGGATGATATTTATTTTCGTTAAGACTGCTAATATTAATTGATATATGATTGATTGATTTATGTAGCAAAGCATTTATTTCTTTTTCGATATTTTTAAATTATGAGGATAATACTATAATTATAATTTATAACCTCAATTAGATCTACCCTGAGATGGTCTTACCAAAACTAAATGCTGTAACCGATACCTGTATCATTTAAAATGTCTTTGCCTAAAACCGAGTTCAAATTAAATAAACGAGTTACTTTGACATGGATGCGAGACGTAAGTACCTGAAATCAGGCACTACTTACTGCTAAGTGATCTCTAGGTACTTACTATAACCTTTACTATGAACCTTGTCATATTAACAATATTGTTGGTGTGACTGGAGTTCGAGGTGGAGTGACGACCACAAAAAGATGGCTGGCAGAGACTGGATGAGAAGAGCTGAGGACCGGGCTCAGTGGCGCGTATTAGGAGAGGCCTATGTCCAGCAGTGGACGAATACGGGCAGATGATGATGATGATGACTGGAGTTCTCGGTGTCTGTGTTTCTTTTTATTAATTTTAATTGTATTTTATAATAATAATGCCTTTTTATTCCGGTACATAAGTCTCAAAGTATAATAGAAAAACGTCTCAAATAAAAAAACTGTAGTACGTAATATTTTATGTATTGTTTACTTGTTTTTTTTTCTCAATAAAGGTATTTGCCCAATCAAAAAACCTAATTAATGTTATTTTGATAGAGACTTTATACTTATGCTTACTTATGTGTGTTCTTGACTTGTTTGTGTCCTGATGTCTGTGATTTCTATTTTTGTATTTTAATATTATTTTTACTGAATAGTGTAAACCGTTCTATTAATGAGTAAATAAATAAAATATCAAAATTAAAACAATTGTGAAATTCTCCGCAGATCAGAAAGGATTGCTCTTCGAATTTTCATTTTACGTGACTTTGTAAAATGAGACTTCTTATTCAGGTCCTTTTTGGAGGGACGAGATCTTTCTCACAATTTTTACGGACTGAAAATGGATAAAGGTGTAAAAATAAGGATTCTTTTAACATTTTTCCCTTATTTTATTTATCGCACTTAAGGAAATTTTCCCAAAGTTGCAAGGGTCTTTTAAGTTATGTGTGCCCAGGTCTTCTTTTTATTATAATAAGATTTATTTATAGGTAATGATCAGGGACGACGAAAATGTATGTAATAAAAAAGAAATGTGGAAAAAAATCACAAAAAGCGCTTATCTATTATTTCGTATGTGCGTTTTCTCCACTTGCTGTACTTGTACTGACACAACCGTCATCATGGTCGTATTCTGGAACGATGTTCAGTGAAGCCAGGGAGGGATTTATACTGCATACTTGACTTGATCCTGCTTGCCTCGGCGAGGACCGCGGTACCTAGATAGCATCACCACTAATGTTGCAGACGTTTATTGACGATAACAACTCTTCATTAGGCGAGCCTTCTGATTATGTATAATGTCTCTAACATAAAAAAAACACTATGCCCTTTCTCTTCTTTTTTACATTGTTCCAAATTTAAGTGATACAACAGCAACATTACATTCTTAAAACTCTAAAGAATTTCCAGCCAGCATTTTCGGATTTCTTCAAAAAATAATGCATCAACGTCATCGTTCAAAGGTATTATCGGCGAGTGCCCCCGAAGTTATTTGTTAGGGACACAATGGCAGTAAGTATTAATCTTCTATTGCTAGAACTGAATTGAAACGCCCCCTGGAGTTTGCATCCGGATTTTCTTGCCCCGTTGTTTCTGGCCCTTATGTGACACACGAAACTGACTGATGAAAAGCATTTTTGTGTATAGCACTTCCTACTGATATTATAGATGCAAGAGTATCGCGATCACTCAATCAAAAACATAACTTATTATTTGTTTAAAATACCTACTCACTTATTAATTTTTGTTGAGATTACCTCAACCAAGATTTCGAATTGTTACTTCTTCTTCAGAGTTCAAGAAAAAAATGAAAACGTGAGTAACCTACACAGGCGCGGATCCAGACCATAATTTTGGAGGGGGTCAGCGGCAAGTCTTGAAAATGCGCGTTTTGCTTGTTCCGAGAAGCAAGGAAACTAAATATTCTTATTTATAAAAGCGCGAGCAGCTCACTGCGAGCGCCGAGAAAATTTTGAATTATTCAGCACGAATGACGTGCGTTAAGCTTGCACCGAGTGGCAAGGAAACTATATATTAATAAAAACGCGAGCAGAAAGCTGCGAGCGCCGAGAAAATTTTGAAATTTTCACCACGAATGATGTGCGTTTAGCTTGTTCGAAGTGGTAAGGAAACTAAATATTCTTATATATCGAACGCGAGCAGCTCGCTGCAAGCGCCGAGAAAATTTTGATTTTTCAGCACGTGTGACGTGCGTTTAGCTTACTCCGAGAGGCAAGGAAACTAAATATTCTTATTTATAAAAGCGCGAGCAGCTCGCTGCGAGTGCCGAGAAAATTTTGAATTTTTCAGCACGAATGATGTGCGTTAAGCTTGCTCCGAGTGGCAAGGAAACTTTATATTTTTATTTATAAAAGCGCGAGCAGCTCGCTGCGAGCGCTGAGAAAATGTTAAATTTTTCAGCACGAATGATGTGCGTTAAGCTTGGTCCGAGTGGCAAGGAAACTAAATATTTTTATTTATAAAAGAGCGAGCAGCTCGCTGCGAGCGCTGAGAAAATTTTGAATTTTTCAGCACGTATGACGTGCGTTAAACTTGCATCAAGTGGCAATGATACTATATATTAATAAAAGCGCGAGCAGCTCGCTGCGAGCGCCGAGAAAATTTTGAATTTTTCAGCATGAATGATGTGCGTTAAGCTTGCTTCGAGTGGCAAGGAAACTAAATATTTATATTTATAAGCAGCAAGAAGCTCGCTGCGAGCGCCGAGAAAATTTTGAATTTTTCAGCACGAATGATGTGCGTTAAGCTTGCTCCAAGTGGCAAAGAAACTAAATATTCTTATTTTTAGAGCGCGAGCAGCTTGCTGGGAGCGCTGGGAAAATTTTGGATTTTTCAGCACGTATGACGTGCATTTAGCTCGCTTCGAGAGGCAAGGAAACTAAGTATTCTTATTTATAAAAGCGCGAGCAGATCGCTCGAAATGAAAGATAGTGTGCAGTTTGCTACGAGAACCTACGGATAATTCGTAGGTGATGACCGAAAAAAATAGGACCTTAGTAAAAAAAATATTAAAACAGCGAAACAATTCTATGATTTTGTACGTAAAGCTTGCAGCTAAGAGAAAATTTCCTTATTCTAACTATGAAAGTAGCGTAAAACCAGTTGTTATGATCGGATTTTTTTCCGACTAAGATTTTGGGGGGGGGTCATGACCCCCTTGACCCCCCCCCTGGATCCGCGCCTGAACCTACAGCCGTATCGTATTTGTATTTTTGACCAAAAAAATGAACACACAACGAGGTACCCAATAAAAACCTGGAAGTGTTCCTGTGGAGTGCCATAATGTAGAACCTGTGGGCACGCGAAAGCCCAACATACCCAATTAATCTACTAAGTCCACAAATCATCTATACTATAAAGACGTTGTTATAAAATATTATTCTGTAGTTTCCTCTTACTCCACTTTCGTTTCTCAAACGATCTGCCAGTGTGTCTCAAGACAAGGCACCCCAAAGCTCTAGCACTGCATTTCATAAGTGATTTCTTTTATTACACGGCACGGACAAAAAACGATATGAAAAATCCATAACCGGTAGAAAGTGATGGTTTACGACGTGGTTTTATGGTGTAATGAAAGTAGATTATGGGTATTGATGGTGAGATGACTTAATGGAAAACTCTAGATTGTTTGAAAATTGTAATTGTATAATAAAATTTAAAAAAAAAACAAGCTTATATTGTTATTACCATCTAGCACCAAAACACTCGTCAAGACGAAACAAACGAACCCAATCTCGATGGGGTTGCGTAGTTTAATTACGGAGATCCTATGGCCACTTTCGAGCTTCATCAACAGATCAGCTCCATGTTATTATTTATTTATTTTATTGCATTGTCATCCGATTTATACATGCATGGAAACTTGGAATTGGATCAAAATTAAACTAGCAAGATTTGATTACAGACAGACAGACAGACAACAGACAGGTTGAATTAGGCTTGGGTGTCTTCAAGTCGAGGGTAAATAGGTATTTGCTAGGCCTGTGTGTAACAGCTTCGACCACTTTTTCACTTACCAACAGGTGAGACTGTGGTCAAAAACAGTCCTATTCTATGTACAAAAAAGGCTTGTAAAATCTATGCAATCACGTGAAAAATAGTTTTTTTTTAATGTTAGACACAGACACAAATGCTGATGGTGTACGGTTACCATCGCTTAAAGTTGTCTCCTACACTAGTGGTTCTGCCGACGCGGTGTCTGCCCCAGTCGAAGTATTATCGGTCAAGTAGGCAGAATATTATAATACAAAAAAACCAATAAAACTTACACAACTAAAAATACGTCGACGTACCACGACGACGTATCTATATGACTAATATTTTCTTCTAAAAATTAAAAATTGCACATTTCAGACGAACAAAATGTCTCGCCGCAATGTCTGTGAAAACAACGCACAGTACTATATCAGTGGTCCAACACAAAATATTATGATACAAAATGCAGTGAACAGTTGTACAGTGCAAGAAAAACCTTGGCGCTACTATTCTACGATTACAAAAATACCATAATACAGTATTATTAAGCGGAAAGACTTGCATCTGTGTACCGAGTAGGGGAGCGAGGGGCTTATTGTAACAGTTTTCATGAAAACTAATATAGGCTTGAGATCTATTGATTAAATTGCTACTAAAAAATATGAATGGATGCTGTAACTCTTCCTCTACCAAATCAAGTAAAAATAATACCATATTTGTGGGTAATTATTTTACAATAAATTTTTTTCTAGAAGAAGTCCTGTGTTACAACTTACCTCGTGTTTGGGGCAAGTTGTAACGACAAAAACAAACGACTCTAATTCCTCTTTTTATTTATTCTTTGCTTATTTTAAACATAATTAACATCTTTCTAAAGTAGGTATTATATAATTCTTCTCAAAAATTAACTCAAATACACTATTTGTAACTCAAATACGTGTTGGATAAAATGATCCATAAAACAAAAATTCTTTTTTGGTCATCCACCCAAAGGCATTACCAGCTCCAATGCAATCGAGGTCCACCACGAATAAACATATCAGAATATTAAAATCTAGGAAAAATGAACATCGGTGGGATAAAATTACCCGCAGCGTTAGAGGCACAAGCAAGTGCAACAAGAGTTCCCCTCTCAGCCGATGTGAGGCCCTAATTTGCTTTTGGCCACGAGCAGCTACTATTTTCTTAACTCTTAAACTTTCATTATTCTCACTCTTTTTCTTTATGTATCTAGCATAAAGAAAAGAAGACGTAAGTAAAGAGAGACGTGACATAATCCGAAAGTCTGACTAGCTTTCCGAATACCGCATTTTTTTTCTAAAACTTCAGCTAGCAGCCGCTAACACTTCTTGGCTTTGTGTTGCCCGCTCTGACTTTCTTTTAAACTCCCTCATACTAGAAGAAAGGAAAAAAAAAGTAGTTATCTACTTCTTAATTTGTGTTACAACAAACCCCGGGATTTTGTTACAACTAACCCCATGGTATGATTTTTGACATTTATCAAGATAACTACTTAAACAATTTAGCAATCTTAAAAACGGTTACATATTATCAGAGGTAGATAAATTTGAATGTAAATAAGTTATAGAACGTTTGAAATAAGTCGATAATATTAACGCAAAGCATAATTTTACGACAGTTCAATTTTATATGACCCGGCAAAAGTGAAGCGCATACACACTTCCGCTTACTGCGCCGGCCGACGGGACACTTGCTATGGCAACATGATGCGGCGTGGTTTATAGGTTAAATCGAGTCAAAAAAATACATAAATAAAGTTCAAGATCCTAGTGAAAAGAGCCTGTTACTACTTACCTCTGTTACAACAAGCCCCTCGCTCCCCTACCGCGAACTAATTTCGTGGTCGTCAATCAATTAGGGGCATAGTTTTTCGGCGTCTCGCCGCTTGCTGTGGCAAAGATTACGAATGTTGTGATACAAATAGGACAGAAATATGTATGTAAGTACTTAAACGTTTTAGTTTTCTCATATATTATTCTTATTCAAACACTCTGTAGATGCGACGTGTGACCAAAATTCTGATGTACCTATAATAGCCCTAATGTATATAAGCACTGTTTTCCAACGAGGAATGTTGCCAGCATTCAGGGCACATTTTTTCACATTTTTTGTAGCAAATACAAGTGTTCTTTATTGTTGTACTTATCACTCGTCCGTTTAACAAAGTAACTGAAGTTTCCCCCTTTTTTCAATAAAAGGAATATGCTAAATGCTATAGTAAAAGAGCATAAACATTATTTTGAATCATCTTTTCCCAATCCTTGAAGTCCTATAACAGGCTTCTCTGAAATTTGAAACGATCCTCTTATATCTTAATCTCCCGTTCATATGCTTACTCTGTGTTATTATTGGGAAGTTCTCAGGAACTTTCCTGTTCACCCCTCATATTTGTTCAGCCTAATTTCTTTAGCTACAAGAAAAATATTGTATAACTTCCAGTAAAGGGGAAGTAAGGAGCTTAATTCGACTTGTAAACTTCGATCTTGAGCAAAACAAAGAGGAGTTAGGTACAAGCTATGTCGTGATAAAAACATGGGTTTGACAAGTATATTTTACCACATGGGATCAAAAAAAGAAAAAAAATATGTCCCCATACGTATATGGGAGGACCCTAAATGAAGCAATAAAAAAATATTTTTATTACCGTTCTCTTACCTTGATCATTACCCTACTCTGTGCAACATTTCAGCTTCCTAAGTCTTATAATTTCTCCGTAAAGCCTCGGACAGACGGACGGACAGACAAGGTGAAACTATTAGGTTTCCTTGTTGCTTCCGTAGATTCAGTGCATTTCAAGCTTCCATAGAAGCCTAAAATGTACTGAAATGATAGATGTGGAAAAACAAACGACAACTGTCATTTCAATATATATAGGTATTTTGAGCGTTAACCCCACAAGCATTTGGCTCTTGGCTACGGGCACTGGTTCTCAGAGAAATGGTCAACCATCCAATTAGAGACCAGTTTTAAACGTTTTAAACATTTAAAACGCAGTAAAATATTAGCAGCCCACCAATCACCGTCACAACCACATGTCGTGGATATAATTGGAGGGAAGCAATCAGCAAGACAAACTCTGATTAATTAACATTGTCGCAAATTAAACATGCGCTAAGAAACGAGGGGAGCGAGTGCTGATAGATAAACTGTGTTTGTAGATATTTGTTGGAAACAAATGGGATTCTTGGAGATTTAAGATTTTTTTATTAAACTTTTAAAAAATGTAATATTCAGATACCTTACTTTAATAATGTTTTGCATTTCGATTTTTGCTGCCTGTAGGATTATAGGTCAAAGGGGACAAAGGCTTACATTTATTGAAATAGTACTAAAGTACTATTTCAATAAATGTAAGCCTTTGCACACCTTTGCCAGGCCTATATTATAGCTAGAGTATCTCAGTGTGTGATAGATATCATGCACAGAATTTTGAAATGTGGTGGTATTATCTGTGGTATGTGTGATATGGTCAATATGTATGCTTGTCATTAAGTGGATATTAGGTATTTCAGAAAAAAAAATGAGTCGAATAATTTTTGAGCATAAAATCTATAAAACTTCCAATATCCATAGCATTATTGTAACCAAACCGATTCCAACCATAGTTTTTCATACCTACATTTATCACTGAGATCATCACATTTCTCCGAACGAGGGGACCAGAACCAGGGGCACCGAAGGAACTCTAACTCAATAACCGCCTGCGAGATTTATTAATCAATCCCCTAAACGTGTTTTAACTAGACAAATTGAAAAATTATGTGCTGACGTCTAGCGATGCCACCCTTGTATAGTTTGTGCGAAAACAGATGAGGCTTAGAAATTGAAGGTGAACAAGGGTGCTAATTTACTGAGCACTATTGAAGCTACTGGAAACTGAGTAAGTTACTCTACACCCGCCATTCCAATAAAAACAATAAGAAATTACATTATTCGACACGGCTGTAATATATTAGTTATTTATTATTTTTTGTTGAGATTATCTCAATCGCGGTTTCAGACAAAATCTCAACAAAATTATATTTTCTCTACTTCTTGATTATTTCCGTTATTTAAATTCAAAGTCGGTTTTCATTTCGTAAAAATTCATAAGTTCAACTAGGTATAACACTAAGAAAACCACCTCATTATTTTTTAGGGCAATGTTTACAAAAATGCAAGACAAAATACAAACATATTTAGTTTACCAAAATCCCCAGGGCTCTTTTCATTTTGCACGGACACTAGTTTGATGTATCAACCCTAGTATAGGGTAGTTTTGATAAACTGATTGAGCTATTATATAATTTATTGTGACGTATTGCAAATTAAAATTATACACGCTGTGTATAGTTATTCAAACCTAATAAAGTAAAGGAGGAGTTTATTCATATTTTCTAACTTTTAAAAATCTGTCCATTAAGGATCCAGTGTTTTTTTTAAATTACCATGACATCTATTTACTTAATATTAAATTCCCTTTAGACATCATTTCAGTTTATATTTGAACAGGTTTCGCCGTGATTATGTAAAATGAGCTACCATAAGTTTGTCTATGTACAGTCAATGGTCATTAGACTTACTTTACATAATACATTTATGTGATATGAATATAATGGTATCGTATGACAGCTCTTTGGAAATCGGATACGATAAACTTCAGCTGACTGTACTTATGATGTATTGATTTAGTTTAGTTTAATTAGCTGTGTTTGATACTAAAGCTGACGATATACAGACGCGGGACGGCGCGGATAAGCGGTCGCGATCTTCATTTTGTTCCTGCCCGCTCCGCTTAATATGTGACAGGTTACGTACAAATTCGAATATTCAGTGTGGGAAAGATTTTCGCCTGGACGCTACCGTGTTTCGGAACGCACTTAAAACTGTGGGTCCCAGCTGTTTCCTATAAGATATGTAGGAGGCAGTCGTTAGGTCATGTTGCAGTCCTGTAGTAAATCTCGGCGACCTGAAACTGCAACATATAGGTTCGCCACACAACCTATAAATTGTGATTTGACTCTGACAGTGTAAGTAGGGAAACCTGTTCTGTTGGAGTATAAACCCCAATTATTATTATTTTTTATTATTATTACGAAAAGCAAAAAGCTTAAGGATAAAAACAGTAAAGTATCACATAGTAAAATACTGCGTCCAGCGGTTTAACCCACTAAATATTGCCTATAATATGTTATTCCAGGGCCAATGTGTTTTCTTTTGTTGTTCGCCAAACAAGCAGACGGCCCACCTGATGGTGAGTGGCTACCGTCGCCGTCGCCTATGGATACCTGCAATACCCCCGGACCGCTGGTACGTTGCCTTCCTTTCAAGACTCTGTTCACTTACCTTTTGAAGAGTCCTATGTTGAAGCTCAACGGAAATATTGCAGGCGGCTCATTCCACATTATTTGATGCTTGTCCTACATTTACGCGAATATAACTGCACCTTTTAATAATATGTATAATGTATATAAACACACATAATACGTCACTCACCAGGTGGCCAGTCGGTCAGATTAGTGAAACTCGATGGGGTATGTTAGCATATCAATTCACTTTGAGTGAATAATGGAACAGTATTTTATTAATTTATTTTATTTAAGCTTTTTTTGTTTAGTTGAGTGGGTAAATTTACTCCAAATTCGTATCTAATAAATAAGATTTTTTTAGGTTTACACATTTATTAACAAACCATGACCTGTAAAAAACCGACTTAACTATTTAGGCTGCCTGTCCGTTGATGCGAAGCGAGCTGGTAAGCCTTAGTTTGAATATAGTGACTTTATTTCCCTTACGTATTAATTTATGTATTTTTATATTAAACACCTTATTTGTACACGTAATACTGAATGTTACATCACACAAAAATTTCATTGCTACGCACAGAACCTGAAAATATGTAACATATTGTATGATCTGAAAATATATAAACATATTGTATGAATGGTCAAGCCGTAATTATTGGTCGACCTAGGCTTACTTTCCTTCGTGGCGGAAGGTGGCAGTGGTCCGGTAGACCATACCTACGTATCCCTCGCGTAGTGATGGGCCACACCACTGCCCCTTGTCGGGTGGGACCAGGCCCGGGAGGCTGGTCAAAGGGCTCGGCCGATAGGCGGCGAGCAGGGTGGCGCTGGATCGCGGGAGGTGTCTGGTGGCGATAAGAGGGATGTCGTTTTCCGGACATCTCCGGCGCTCCGTAGGAGGAGGGGAGGAAGAAGAGGACTCTCGAATTTCTCTTTTGCAGGGTGGTATGCATTGGAGGGGTTGGAGAGTCCAATTCTGAATCCCAGGACCTGGACGGAGGATGCGGGGGCGTTCGCTGTCACTGAACAGGTCCGGGAGGTGGCGCGCGCGGTGTTTCCGTGCGCCATTTCGGTGAGGGGTGGGGTCCCTTAGGACCAACGCCGCTGGGGCCGCGGACGAGTGCTTCGGCGTACCCGTTGCCCCGGCACTAAGGCGCGAGGTGGAAACACCCCAGGTTTTTTAGTGGGTATCCCCGCCGCTTCCATCTTTGGCGGGGGAGTCCCACATACCGCCCCGCGCCCCCCGGCGTGGGGTGATGATGCGTAACGCATTTTTCCTGGGTCAAAAAAAAAAAAAAAAAAAAAAAAGGCGTACTTTCCTTGACCAAATAAATGTCGTTCAAAGGAAAGGCTAGGTCAAGAGTACCAAGAACCGGCGAGCATGCATGAAGAATGTGATAAAAAAAAAAAAAAAAGATGAAAGTCGAGGAAGCGAAAGAGGTGTGTCAGGATCAAATGGAGGGAAATAGTCTCTGCCTATCCCAGTGGGAACCAGGCGTGATTATCTATAATATTATGTATGTATATTGTATGATCATTTCTTTAATCATCACAAACAATATAAAAATTTTAAACGTAAGTGCCCAATAAATTATGCACCAAAAGAATTCAATCAAAAACGTCGCCTCATCAACCCTTCGATGGACCCTTCATTGCAAACACATGAGTGATGGAAAGACAACCCACGCAGGTGTCGGACGGCTGACACCCCAAACATCACCGTTGCGTTGTTTTATCTCGGGCAAAGAGTGACTTACGTACAGACGGACACTTACATTATGTTGCCTACTGCCGATATATTATGGCATAATATGTATAGGCAGTGCTTTGACCAAGAGGTCAAAGAGGTCCAAATTTGCCCAAAAGCTCACATGTTTCACAAAAAAGCGATTAATATAAGAGAGGGAAAAAAACGTCTATGTAGAGAAAAAAGAAAACAATTCTAAAGAAGCTATAAACACTTCTGTAAATAATATTAATTTGAAAATTTATGTCATGAGCAATGTTCACATTAGTTTTTAAATTCCTGTAGCATCCTACTAAGAGAATAAATTTTAAAGTATGGATTTATGTTTGCTACCTTTTTAGGCCTTAGGTATGTAGATTTAGATCCTGGTAACACAGCTACTTTTCTGTTATGTCATATCTGTGCTAACATTCATTGTACCGCCGCAGGTGACCAGAGGGGCGGATCAATGGAATATTAATTGGTTTTAAAGAGCCCCAGGATTATGCGAATAATTGGTTGGTTTGACGGCAAATTGTCTGCGCGCGTTGTTTATTCATTGCCAATGTGGCCGCTCGCGTGAGGCGTTTGTTTTGCGGACGTGTGTGTTGCGTTTTGAAGTTCTCGCCTGAAATATTGCAGAACGCTTACTTTTGCTAAAATTTTTAATCATTCGATAATTTTTGCAGTGTTTTACCTGTTGAAAATAGCGAGTAGTTGAGAGAGGAAGGAGAGCACTACATAATATTATGAATAAACGCATTTCCCCTTGCAAAAAAAAATAAAGTCGGAAGGCTGGGTTAAGTGGCGTGCCTTGGAGGAAGCATGTGTTCAGCTGTGAACGTACATACTTTGGAAGATTCCTCTGAGAAATATTTTTTCAATGCAAAGTAGACGCTATTTATGTATAATTTATTATTAATTAATATCAAGTGTATATTTTCAAAGTTGACTTTTAACCGGTAACCCGGTCGTCTCGTGTCACGCGAGCGTTTTCACGCGTAGATGGCGCAAATAAAGGGCCGTGTTCCGCTAACGGACTGTAATGAAAACTTTTTTTTTTATTCTTTCACTATTCACATTTTATATGGTTTTCGGTCGTTTGATCCGTACGGATAAGACTTGAAAAAATCTTGATTTTGATCGTGAAAATGTTTTAGTTACTGTTTTTTAACAAAAATAAAGAAAAATGCACAATTCGTGGAAATCTTTTTATGTATGTTCACCGGTAACTGAAGATGTCTTTTCTTTTTTTGTTTTAAAGATGCAAACTTTTTAGGTGGCCTGGTTAATTTTTTTAGCGTTCTCTTATTAATAAAAAACTTGAAGTCTGCAAACAACCTAAAAAAAACCTTTAAAACATAATATAATTAATAAGTTATTTATTAATTCCTTTAATCATCACAAACAATACAAAAAATGGCGTCGATAAACGTAAGTGCCCAATAAATTATGCACCAAAAGAATTCAATCAAAAATGTCGCCCCATCAACCCTTCGGTAGACCCTTCATCGCAAACACATGATTTATTCGGCATATCCACGATATTCTATAGTTTTGACACATTTTCCCGTCACTAGTTGGATAATCGCGCGCACCTGTCACATGAACAGTACGCGTCGCTTCATCACTGGCTGGCGTACAATAAAAAAAAATATCAGTAAGTTTTGGTACAAAAATATTTTTTTACGGAACAAAAAGTAAGGTATGAAGGGTGATTAATGAGTTAATGGTTATTAAAAACCTAGTTCTAACTAAACCAATTGTTTTGTTCTAGATTCGTTTTAGGTGCAATTTTACTCCTATTTTACAAGCTTTTATTTACTTTCACCTGTTTGTCTGTCTGTAATTAAATCTTGCAAGTTTACTTTGATCCACTTCCCAGTTTCCGATTAAGCTGAAATTATGAATGCATGTAAAAATCGGATAAGAATGCAATATTATCATGACATCGAGCTGCTTTGATGATGGACCTGGAAGGTGGACATAGGAGCCCCATCATGCAACGAGTTTGAACTCATTTGATTAGTCTTTTAACGAGTACTTTGGTGCTAGATGGTAATAATAATAAAAACTTGTTTTTAATATTTTTTTTTTATTTCACTTGTTTTAAAATTTCACCGATACTGTATACTGTACTGTGTGTAAGCGATAACCGTCGTCTATAGACGTCACCAAAACCAGTGGTGTTGGTAATAGCCGAAGCAATTTTTTCCTGTTTATTTTTTGGCTGTACTGGATGGAACGTTCAAAGCAAATTACAAAAATGATATTCCAATTTCAATTTGCATTAAAAAACGTTGCACCCATCTAATCAAAAACATCGATATCGAAAAGAACTTTAATCCCCACAAATGCTTAATATTCGCATTTCAATTTTCATTAAAAAAGTTGCACATTGCACCTATCAAATAAAAAACATCGATATCAAATTTGATCCCCTCGAATGCTAGAAAATGCCCCAAACAGGTACGGAATTAATTGGTCCATCGAGTCGAGACACGTTTTCAATTTGGTCATAATCCGCAACATCCTTGCTTTTGACTGCGCCCCTAACGAGAGCATGAGGATCTGATCTGCGGGAGTACTTTATGGATGAAAAGCTCTTTAAAGCCGGAACGTTTGGCAGTCACAAATGCTTTAAAATGAAATACTTAAACAAAAGTGGTAACAGATAATACTTTGATTTAGGTAGGTTAATATTTTTAGGGATATAAAATTTATACCTAGTCAGGTCATAAATTCTGTCACATGTTTAATATAAAATTATTGGAACAAGTTTATTTATTATGTAACCATTTATATACCAAAATGAACTTAACAAAACATAGATTCTTATGACAATAAAGTTTATTCAAAATGACCTCCGTGATTTTGAATACAGGCCTTCAATCTGCGCGGCCAGTCGTCTATCGCAGCACGAACGAGGTCCATGTCAATATCGGCTGCTGCCTTAATCAAGGATGTCTTGAGTGACTCCAAATTGGGATGAGGCTTTGAGCACGCCTTTTCCTCCAAGTGTTGCCATATCTTGTAATCTAACGGACTCAAATCTGGACTGGAGGAGGGCCAGTCTTCGTGCCGGATGAAAACGATTTCACGCGCCGCCAGCCAGTCTTGTGTGCTCTTCGCTCTATGAGCTGGCGCCGAATCTTGTTGGAATACCCAGTGCCTGTTATTGAACATGGTATGAGAAACTGGTTCCACAAGGTTCGTCAGGACTGTATTTTGATACACAACTGCATTCGTTTTTACACCTTTCTCACAAAAATGTACCTCTGTTAAGCCCCAATAAGAAACTCCCAACCATACCATGAGCGAGGATGGAAAATGACCTCGTTGGACACGCGGAATACGGTTGCTCGCTTCTTCACTACTGTGTGCGTACACCTTATCATTTTGTTTGTTGTAGCTCTCTTCTACGGTAAAAATTAACTACAGTTAAGTTAGTTACAACTAATCAGACACATTTTATAGAGCTATTAAAATAAAAAGTAAGTACTGTACGAGCGTCTTGCAAATGGACCGCTCCAATTATGATCAAGCACACAATTTTGCTTAGGCTAAAATTTAAAATTTATTTAAATTTTGTATGAAAACTTACGAGAAAAATTAAATTAAACGACCTCCTTTATTACCTTACAATATTATGGAGACGAGAAGTAAAACCCTTTTACAAATCCGTTACTCAAATTCACAAGTTAATTACTTTACAGTTACTTTATTCTGAACTGATAATATCACTTGATAAATTATTATTATGTCGAATGCAACCGAACCCTGCAATCTCGGTCGATCGATCAACTCATTACCTCTACATTGCTTTCATACTTTCACTTACAATAAATGATTCGGCGAAACGAGAGTTTATCTTAAATTATGATGAATTAAGGGAAAAATTACGTTGAACTTTAAGATATTGCTAGTAAATTACTAAGAACTCTTTAAAATACAAAGCCTTTATAAAATAATATATAAGCTTAGTACTCTATAAAAATGTCTTCAAAAATTTAAAAAAGTATCTCTTTGTATTTCTACACACCACCAATTTACATAGTATAGATAGTAAAATAATTATATCTAAGTATACGATGTCTCGAAAAAAACCTTTTAAATTTTTTTCAATAGGTATTGGAAGAAAATAGCAAAATTTTTACTTAAATATACTTACATAATAGCTGTTTGTTATGTTATGCCATTCTAAAATTATGTTCCATTTACACCCTAACTTTTACAACAATAGAACCCTGCTGTTAACGCTGACTGTGACAAATATAGCAATTGTACATCATTTAATAGGAGTGATCAGGTGCGTCCGCGATTGCGACTCGACGCCGCGCCGACAATTACTGGCACGGAACGCATGTGTGAATGCGCCTTTATGTCGAGATAATCCGTAAGATGTATTGGGATTTTATTTGCGATAAATTGCATGTGAAAAAAGTATTTCTCATTCTAAAGAAAGATACTTAGGTAGGTTATTTTTACATAATAGTTCAGCAGATTAACATGTTAATTGCTCATTGTGTATTCTGACAAAATTCAAACTTTGTACATGATTTTCCCACCTTCTAGGTTTAGCCTGCTATCATCTACGGTCGCATGGAGGTTTAAAATCATGTGGAGATCGTGGTCAAAGGCTAACCAGAGGGCCTATTGGCTAATTCACCCACTACGATTGATGACAACTTCAATGTACATTGCTGCGTTTGTTGTTTTACTTATATTAATGAGGAGGTTTAAGCAAGTAATGTACGCAATTTTGTCTATGGATTCTAGTGTTTTACATATCGTTTGGCGATAGCCAATAGGCCCTCTGTATAATAAATTAAAAAAATCACGTGTAAAATAATTAAATTTGAATGTATAGCGGACTATTATATTATGTGTTTGTACAAATTCAATTCTTTTTTTTTCAAATTTCCATCTGTAAAATATTAAGCTACTTGAACTACACCAAACTTACTTTCAATCTATATAACATTAGTTTTAGCGCGAAGATGTAATAAACATGAAATATCCACACGGTTTAAGAACATCGCATTTTTCTTATATTATAGGTATCAAATGATTTTCCGTATTAATTTTAATACTTTTTATTAAAATTCTACGTCATCCCCTGCGAAGCGAAGCAATGTGCTATTTTTTATTCGATTTCGCGTCCAATTTGCACGGAGCCAGAAGCGACCCCGCGATGCGAAATGATGAAAATTATTTCACTTTTAATCTCTCCTACATTGAAAATACCTATGGAAGGCTTCGTAGAATTGTGTAGCTATTTTTGCAAGGTAAAATCGATTTACCATAAGTTTTTCAAAATACTTTTTAAGTTTTATTAACATATTTTTTCAACTACGTTGTATATGTAACTTATTTTATTAAGTAGGTATATTATAATTGTATAATATAATAACTTTTCATAAATACTGGCTTCTCAGCCAATGCAAAATCCTTTAAACACCGAAATAGAGTCAGTACCTACCTATATAAACTCAAAAATTATATGTACCTACGCTTTTGCAATAGGCATAATTTGATGAAACTTATTAATTTATCCTTTTTCCCCTATTGCATTCAAAATTCTGACAAATAAATTATCCTCATCGTAAATTTATTTATTACCAACTTAGGCCGCATTGCCTCTAACAGGCGTCCAAATTTTAGTTTACTCTGACGTCAACAATATTTGAAAAGCACTTGTGACAACCATAAAAATTCACCCCAAAACTAGGCAAATTCAACTAAAGATAGAGATCTCAAGTCAGTGACGCGTGACAACCATGTATGCGTGGTACCACGAGTGGGAGCATCATCATTATGGTGCCCTGTGTTTGGGGGATCAATGTCATAGAGTAAACACTCCAGCAGGAACACTCACTTATTCGTCAGGGAACCGAACCGAAGACCGAATTGTCAAAAAGTATCTTGTGGGATGCCACGTGCGTCAGCAGTCAGCACTGTCGCTCTCGGCCACTTGTGTCGTACCACCCTCTTTCCAGCGGCTGTTACCGAGAAGGCGGCCGAGAAAAAGCGACAGAAGTGTTCGGCCTTGGAGGTACAATACTCGTTTGCTCCGTTCGCGGTGGATACGTTGGGCAGCTAGGGCGCAGATGAAAAAATAACGTTTGAGCTAGGGTCTAGGTTAAGAGATAAAACTGGTAACTCCCACTCCCGCTCGTACCTGGTGCAAAGGGTGACCATCGCAGTTCAACGAGGCAATGCCGCCAGTGTGATGGGCACCTTTGCTCCAGGTTCAGTGAGAGGTGGGTTATTTGATTAATTTATGTATTATATTATTGTATTTTATCGTTTATAATATTAGTGAGATTAAGTTTTTAAGTTGCTTTGTACATTTTCTTTGCGTTTATTTTTATTAAATACTTTGTGATATTTTTACTATACCAAATCTACTGGATTTAAATTTTTATAATTTTATACCCAGTACCCAATTCCCTACTGCCACATTTTATCTATGTCAAAGTCATGACGGTGTGTGAAACACGATGATACGGTGCTTTATATTGCAAGCTGCACTGGTTTCCAGATATTATATAAATAGTTAGGAGGAGGGTCCTTCACTTTTGTCGAAGAAGCCCTCTTTCAACTCTTGATTATGGTTCTTAATTCTTAAGTGAATATGAGCAACAATTTTGCAAAGTTTATGATACATTTGAGTGAAAGAAAGAAATAAACAAGTGAAACTTTAAAAAAACCTTTTTAAAAACAAGGTTTTATTTTTATTACCACCTAGCACCAAAGTACTCGTCCCATTTTGTTATAATAATTTTAATGCCTGGGTACCTACATCAAATAAAAAACTTTTATTGATACTGTACTGTAAAAAATAGTTAAAATGTAAGCAATATCATTAATATAACCTAGTAATAAAACTAGCTGTGGTTAGCAGTTATACAATGTGCATAGAGGTCAATAAATTTCTGCTCAATTACGAGTACTTCAGTCGTGTAGGAGTGAAGAAGCAAAACACAGATGCACACGGTATAGTATACCTATTAATTTATAAAATATGAAAGAAGCAGGGTTATAAATCGTACAACATAATATTTTACCTATCCATAAAAGGATTTTAATACCTAACTATAAACAACACCAAATTAACGTACCTCCCTCTTAATCAAGGGCCGCGCATCAAAGCCACGTTTAGGAATAATCTAACGTATAGATGTGAAAACATGCATAGGTCTCGAATTGGAACCGTGCATCGATACCCTCTCAGTCGCCCCCGCCAAAACAACGCTTGAGATCAAAGCTACAATGCAGGAGGGTGAATTTGTCTAGGTGACTGTCTGATGACCATTGCACTTTGCTGCTAGAAGTGACCAATATTCATATTCTCTAGCACAGTACAGTGTCCTTCTACTGAAGGATAGTAATGTTTACATAACACTGGTCCGGCGGCGAAATAACCGGCACTGTTGGGGTACCCACCAAGTCAACCTCCTGCAAAAGAAGTCTACCCCCTGTAAGTATATAGAAAAAGCCTTTGACCCTTTGTGCCATTGTGTACGTCATATTACCTTTGTGCACTATAGTGTTACCAGTTGGTAAGTAATGATGTGGTCGAAGTTGTTGCATATTACAGATCTATCAAATAAATATCTGAGCGTTTTTCTCTTTTATAGATCGAGGCGTGTACCAAAATGCTGGGGTAAATTTGGCCCAACGCATTAAAGTAATACCATCCATTGTCATGCTGCCAGGCTTCTTGGCACGCTGCCAGCAGGTAGCCTCCTTTTTTACCCAGGAAAAATGCGTTATGCATCATCACTCCCCCGCCGAAGATGGGCGCGGCGGGGATACCCTAAATACTTGGAGGTGTTCCTGCAAGACGCCATAATGCCGAGGCAGCTGGTACTCCGAAGCACTCATCCACGGCCCCGACGGCGTTTCGTCTTCATTGATCAGATGAGGATCAGAGGAGGTGCGTTAAGTAGCCTCCTGGGCTGACAGAGGCAAAAATTACTAATTTCTGATTGACTACAAGCTCAATCATGATTTTTAAGCAAAATCAAGTACAGATTCTGACTCTTGTCACATCCAGTATATACGAAATCAGTCTGTACTAATAAGTGCGGTGTGCGACACTCGTCATTACGACCCGGAGCGAGGGCGTCGCCTATTTGTACAGACAAATCGGAAATATCTCCAAACACCTGAGTCTGATCGAAAGCCGCATGAAAACATCTGTCAACCGTTTTTTCAAGCTTTGCGGATTTGGTTTCAATTGATCATGTTCTGCGGTAATGGGTGTTTATTTGATTGTGAAAGACTTTTCGTATAATATGACGTTACCTTTAACACATAGACGTACGTACCTTTGGCATACACAAATTTCTAAATCTATGCTTTAACAAAATCTTTGCGCGATTATGCCTTTTTATAGTAAAGTCTAAATTATAATGTTGGTAGTTGTTGATCCTTAAAAAATCTTACTTCTAAAAAATTTATTAATTAAATAAAATATTATATATATCGTAAATAATATATGCTACGTGTTACCTATATTTTTAATATGTTTGTTACCGTAAACCTCTAGTATAAAATATACCTACTTCTAGAGTGTGGTATAAAATACTATGGCAAACATATTATCTAAAATTAAAATAGGAAATGCGACTGCAGCATGTTGATTCTGTACCAAAACAACTAGAGAGCGTAGTAAGACAACATGCAACTCGTACGTTATCAAACATATTTTAGTTATTTTAAAATCCTACTTTAAAGTTTCCATTTAAGTTATTAAAGTATTTAAAAAAATGAATTTCATGATTGTTTCAAATTTCAAGAAAAAAAAATGACTTATTAGTCAGTTTTTGATTTCTCATTGAGTTTTGCTAGCATCAGTCTATAGAACATCCAAGTATTTCAAAACACAATTATATGGCTTTCACAAGAATAGCAGCATTTCACTAAAGTAAATAAATGGAAACACGGATGATTCAATACGAACGCTGCATACAATCAAACACAGCAGCGAAACATTTCATTAGTATCAGTCGGACGAGTTGCCAAACAGAACTGAGCTGACTGCACATATTTTACTCTGTGACAGCATAATAAACAATGCAATTGGATGAGAGATGCATCATTGTTCCTGGATTGGGTAATACTAGAAGGTATCAAATTTATATATAATTTCAACTCGAGTTATACTTATACCCGCAGCTTTGCCTGCAAGAAAAATATTGCATGTGCCCTTAAAAATACACAACAGGGTCCTTAAAAATACTTTGTGTACCCGTAAGTCTTAGGACCTTGTACATCATTCAACATCGCAGAGTCGCTACGGACATAATACTTCTAAGGATTTTAAATACTTTATAAACCTACTAAATTTTAAATCCTTGTACACAATGCAATTCTTTCTCTTTCTTGTGCAATTCTAATTTATATGCCAAATGATTGAGTTCCAATATTATGAGCCGAATTAATCAAGGCCATAGAAAGGAGTCTCAACTTGCTGCAATATAATCCTCTGAAAACGACTAGTTGTACAATAATACACGAATCTCATCAACATTGATGGCGCGACGTAGAGCGCTCGTGTATCATACAATTTAAGTGCATCTGTGATTGTTCCTGCAATATTATCCTTGTCATGAATTGTGAGATGTTTGACAAGTCTAAATTCGATTGAAGCAATCAAATATTACTTTCGTTTGCTGCGCTCTTTGTGATAGTATCCAGAATTTTCCATCGAGCATGGCTGAATCTCGCTGACAGGTTTTGGATCATATGTACATAAGACTTTGAAAGTTTTCAGATTTCGAACACACACACACACACGCACACACTTTTTTGCAATTTTTCAAAGAGCTGGCATAGTTATCTACATTAGAGTTTGCTCTACATAGCAATTTCAGCTGAATTGGTCTACCCGTTTAGACGTGAAAGAGTAATAAACGTTCGCATTTTTAATTTTAGTAGGATTATCTTTACACAATTTCATAGGTAACTTTTATCTACCTCTAAATAGGGTTTAACTTGTATTTCTAAGTGATAAGTAGCACTATTTTCATGATATTTGAAATGTATAAAATACTATAGCCTCAGGTACATTAATATCCGACAGAATTTCTCTGTTTATCAATTTACACTAGTATGTGTCAGTACATGTATCAAGTAACATATTATTATGATTCACAAACACGTCTCGTCCGTATGGAAATGTCTGCCGTTTATGTTGGCAAACGTTACTACGAGATGGTAACGTACAATTTTCAATTAAAAACAACTATTTCAGCTATTTTCGTCTCGTTATCATTTAAAATTATCCTTGAAAAGTCAGGTCAGGTCAAATTAACAATCTCAAAATTAATTAGATCACAAAAAACGTCTTTTAAATTATTGTAACGATCAAAAAGTAGAGATGATTGACATAAAACGGGTGACTGTGTATAAAAAAATTAAGATGTAAATACAAACTCTTTGGATGTGTGTAATAATTAATAATATTGTGCGGCGACCTTCTTGAGGAGTTTTCAAAAAGTTTATTCTATGAATTTATATTTCAAAATATGTCAAATAGTGCGAGCGAGAGAGTATCCCGCGGACTAAGCGCCCTTAAAAAAAACCATGTAATTTTTTAACAATCCCATCTATATAACATGTTTATTTGAGAATCAAACCTCAGCTATATTACAAAAAAACAGCATAGAAACCTTTACTCACTTGTGCTTACATCAAACAACTTTTTGGAATATGAAATCTTTTAGAACCAATGGTAAGGGATACCGCAACCACCCGCATCAGAGATTTCAGTGCATGCAAATACGTGCACCTTCATTTCTGTTTTTTACATCATTTTACATCGTTTGTGAACCTGTGTATGCGATTGTGTACTACACACTCATTAAAACCTGAATTCGAAATGTTTTTTGAACATAAACACGAATTTCACAGCGAATAAATTTCTTATTACGTTCATTTAAACAAATTGTTGAAATTTGTGCAGTTCGGAGAATATTAAAAAGTAGCGCTATTTATTTTAGTTTTGTTTATGTGAATAGTGCATTCGTTAGTGGTCTCTACGGACTTGGTATTTACCTTGCTTACTAGACCTGACAACGCGAAGGCAATGACCGACACCGCGTCGGTGTGAAGGGACCTTGATGATGTTGCCGACGCAGCATCGATTTAGTACGTGGGATAAATTCCTCCCAAACTTTGACTGCTTTTGAATACGTCTTATTTAAGTGACGGTAAGGCCTTAAGACCTGCGTCCTGATAGTCTTCAGGCCTGATAGTGTGTTAAACACCGAAATGCCTGGACATTACCTATTGACGGATGAATAAGGCAACGATATGGTTCTTTCCCAGGCTGGCTCTGCAATAGACGCTTACCACCACAAAACATCTGCGAACATTCCACAAATATTAACAATCCTTAATTATTTGAGGGGTGTAAACAATAAAAACTCAAAAGCAACAAACAGCAATAAATAGAATCATAATAATAGGCATGTTCCATTAGTTTCAGGTAAACGATACCTTAGGGACAGTTGATGGGTGCTATATAGATTTCTTGTCTGTCACCAGATGTGGTAGCTTACATTTTTTCATTAGGTATGTTAGGAGTCAAAATTGGATTGTGCCCCTAGTTTGTGTTTGAGAGCAGCTGTCAAACAGTGACGGTATTCTGTTACACCTTGCTGAAATTCTAAATATGTATATCTACTAAACTACTATTTAAGCTAATCCCACATTGGGTGTGCCAACGCGACGTGTTCAAAGCAATTTAAGAAGGTACGGCATGTATCACAAAGTCGCGCACGCCCAATGAGGGGTCAGCTTCACTCTTACGTTTCTTTAATACTTAATACAAACGATGTAGTGATATTGAAATGGTAACTATCAATAAAACTTGCACTAAATAATAATTCAAGTACGCAAATACAAAACTCCGTAAATGAAAGCAAATTTTTTTTTTTTTTTTTTTTTTATACTTAATAGGATTTGGAACACTTTGCCGTCATCTGTGTTTCCCGAGAGGTACAACTTGGGTATCTTCAAGGCACGAGTGAATAGGTACCTTTCTAGGCGTCATACGTGATCCATCGTCGACCGCATTTCCACTTTCCATCAGGTGGGATGTGGTCAAACGTAGGCCTATTTAGTATAAAAAAAAAAAAAAAAAAAAAAAGTTCTCATTAGAAACGACGAAGCAAAACGCTTGGTGCGGGCTGTTGGTAGCGCCACTAAGTAGGGATGCCGCATTGCCGTCTGCCGTGACGTCCGTCGATAGAATGGGCATGGAGGAATTAGTTCGTGTAATTCCTGCGCACACTCTCCAAAATGAATCCCAAATTACAATTACAAGCTTTTTATTTTATTATTTACTTTCACTTGTCTGTTGTCTGTCTGTCTGTCTGTCTGTAATCAAATCTTGCACGTTAAATTTGACCCACTTCCCGGTTGTGCTGAAATTTTGCATGCATGCATAAATCGGATGACAATGCAAAATTATTATGACATGGAGCTGATCTGATGATGGAGCGGGAAGGTGGCTATAGGAACTCCGTAATTAAACGACGTAACCGCATCGAATTTGGGCTCATTTGATTCGTCTTGACGAGCACTTTATGGTGCTAAATGGAAATAAATAAAATAATAAAAGCTTGTTTTTAAAAAGTTTTTTTTTAAATTTCATTTGTTATTAAAATATACCTACTTTGATTATTTTATTGGTACATCGGTCCACCTCATATTTAAATACAAATTACACACAATTAATTACACTTGAATTATGCGTTTGAGTATTAGGTTTCTTTTTGAAAAAAAAATTGGGTTTAAAAAATCTCACCTTCATTGTTCCCAGAATACACCACAAACCTCCAAACAGTAACAAATGATCGTTCCACATCAATTTGTCTGGAAATCGTTAAAATCCAGTTTCTCTTATTAATTTCTGCTCCCTACCTTACGCACTCTATACACTTCCCTCTTACCACTGAAGAACCTTATCATAATAATAAAACTAGAATTTTGGTTGAGGAACCGATCAACAATATTTAGTTTTTGTCATCATCAAATTTACGATAGTAAATAGTGGAATATTGCGTTTTTAAAAATGCTTAAATAATTTAGAAGGTGTGTGTGTATTTCTTGTAACATACTTAGCATAAAATAAATAAACTCACATACACGTTCAGCTCCCAAAGGAAATTGACAACAGTTTATTGTGATAAGGTACTAAAACGACGGTATGTTTCAGAATTCTGGTATGAACCGGTGATAACCAGAAATATGGTTGTTATACAGTTTACGATTTTGATAGATGACTGGGGGGCAAGTTGGGGCGATAAAAAGTCAAGCTGCTAAAATATGTATCAGAATTTTTAGAAAAATATTTTTGAATGCCATATTTTTTTATATAATAGAATGATATGTTATTATTATTTTAATGAAGTAAGCATATTACAAGCAATCTTATTGTGTAATGATGCAGTATTTTATGTGGTCTAATTATTGTGATTTTTTTTCCTTTTGGCCATAGCACGATTTTTACTGTTTTTTTGTACTTGGATTTCTTTAATATATTATGTTGTTCAGTAATCAGACAATTATATAGTGGACACTTTTCCATCATAGTACGTCTTCAGACTAACGGACCTAGCTCTAGGTAATAAATAAGTATATTTATGTATTTGATCTGATTTTATAGGACGATATTATCGCTAAGCGATAAAGTCCAAAATAAATTTAAAAAAAAAAAACTACTTTAAAATAATAGGTCAATCCTGTTCATGTCAGTAACATTTAGTTTGGCTAACAGGTGCAGTTTAAAAATGGTTTATCTCTACTTTACGTAGGGGGTCTCAAAATAAATAAATCAAAGCAAAATCTTAAATATCGTAATGCATCATACATCATAGGTACTTGAAGTCGATTCAAAGCGTACATTTCTTTCAAGATTCCTTTACACCCTAAAACACCTTGCATGAACCTTACGATTTGTTCTCGAAAGTTATTCACTTTAAATAATAGCAGTGGGATAGCATTTCCATTCCGAAACCCACCGAGGAAAGAAATAATTGCTATGTAAATTACAGGACGTATTATAATTAGTCTTTGAACTTCATCATCATCAGCCTATGTTCGTCCACTGCTGGACATAGGCCTCCCCCATGGCACGCCACTCAACTCGGTCCTCCGTCTTTCTTCTCCACCCACCCCCAGCGACCCTCCGGATATCATCGCCCCATCTCGCCCATGGGCGCCCTACATTACGTTTACCGAGACGTGGTCTCCACTCGAGAACTCGTCTACCCCAACGGTTATCGGTTCTACGGCAAATGTGACCAGCCCATTGCCACTTCAGTTTGCTAATCCTTTCTGCTATGTCGGTAACTCTGGTTCTCTGTCGGATCACCTCATTTCTGATGCGATCCTTCAGAGAGACACCGAGCATAGCCCGCTCCATAGCTCGCTGAGCAACTTTGAACTTATGGACTAGTCTCACCGTAAGTGTCCACGTTTCTGCGCCGTACGTCATGACAGGTAGGACGCATTGGTTGAAGACTTTAGTCTTCAAACACTGCGGTATGGGTGACGAAAAGATTCGACGAAGTTTACCAAATGCAGCCCATCCCAACTGAATCCTCCGATTGGCCTCCCTCTCAAAGTTGTTTCTACCCAACTGCACTGTTTGCCCAAGGTATACATACTCCTGAACAACTTCGAGAGGTAGTCCATTTACGAGAATCGGTTCCGGAACGACCCGATCATTGAACATCACTTTGGTCTTGTCTATGTTCATCCGGAGTCCGACTCGTTGGGAAGAGTCAGCTAGGCTGGTTAGCATTTGCTGTAAGTCTTGCAGCGTTTCCGCCATGATGACGATGTCGTCCGCAAATCTCAAGTGAGAAATGTACTCGCCATTGATATTAATGCCATGTCTTGTCCAGTCCAGTGTCTTAAACACATCCTCTAAAGCGTTGGAGAACAATTTGGGGGAAATAACGTCCCCTTGCCTCACACCTCGTTTCAAAGGGATATGTTTAGTCTGCTGGTTCTGGACTTGCACAGTCATTGTGGCGGCATCGTACAGACTTTTCAGCACTTGGATATATCGCCAATCGACTTGACATCGCTGCAGAGACTCCAAAACAGACCAGGTTTCGATGGAGTCAAAGGCCTTCTCATAGTCCACAAAAGCTAGACACAGGGGCTGATTATACTCTTCGGTCTTCTGTATAATCTGCCGCACTGTGTGGATGTGGTCTATGGTGCCATAACCTGATCGGAACCCGGCCTGTTCCGGTGGCTGGAACTCGTCGAATCTACGTGCGAGACGATTTGTGATAACTCTTGAGAAAAGCTTATAGACGTGGCTCAAAAGCGAAATAGGTCTGTAGTTTTTCAAAAGAGTTTTGTCTCCTTTTTTGAAAAACATCACTACTACGCTTTTGCTCCACGCCTTTGGAGTTCTCCCTGTGAAGAGGACGGAATTGAATATTCGCTGGAGCTCTCTCAATACAGGTACACCTGCAGCCTTCAAGAGCTCCGAGGTAATTCCATCCTCACCAGGGGCTTTTCCATTTTTGAGCTGTCCAAGGGCCATCGCCACCTCGTCTACGCTGATATCCGGGAGGTCTTCGGTATAGTGACGTGTCAGAGTGGCTCTTGAATCATCATTGCGGGTATCAGACTGAGGCGCGTGCGAGGCATACAGCTGGCCATAAAAATCTTCCACTTCTGCAAGAATCTCTGACTGAGAGGTAATGACGTTTCCACCTAATGTAGTCAACTTCGTCAGATGGCTCCTCCCCAATTTCTGCACAAAGACCTTTGTCCCCCGGTTCTGCTCGATCGCTTCCTGTATGGCGCGTGTATTGGAGCTCCGGAGGTCACGTCTTACTGCCTTGGAGATTGTTTTGTTGAGAGCTCGTCTCTCCGACGAAGATGACGGTGGGTCTTCCCGTCTCTCCTTCATCAGCTGCAAGGATTCCTGAGAAAGCTTGGACTTACTGCCTGTGCGTTTTTTCTCGCTCAATTTAGCGCCTTCTTCCTGCAAGATTTCCACCACTCTGTTGAGGTCCTGATCTACGTCATCGTCAATTGTGGTTTCCAAGGCTGCAAATCGGTTCTCCAGTTTGATCTGGAATGCTTCGGATCCAGCAACAGTTTGAAGCACATGAGGTCGGAGCGCGGACTTCATCAATCGAACGCGTTCAAGCTTGCAATTGATATCCAGGATGCCTCGGACAAGTCTGTGATCACTTCCGGTGTTAAACCTGTTGATCACTGAGACATCCCTGAATATGCGCTTTTTGTCCGATATGATGAAGTCTATCTCATTTTTGGTCACAGAGTCTGGGCTTTGCCACGTCCACTTCCGCCGGGGCTGTTTCCCAAAGAACGTGTTCATTAAGAATAGCCCCTCTCTCTCCAGGAAGTCAACGAGCATTTGCCCCCTATGATTTCTGCTTCCTATACCATGTGGTCCTACTACCGATTCGCCGCAAGTCTGTACTCCCACTTTAGCGTTGAAATCACCCATGACAACATTGAAGTGTGCCTTTGTGGTGTTGTGCAAGGCTTTGGATATGTCCTCGTACATATCCTCTACATCCTCATCCGAGTATGTCGACGTTGGTGCATACACTTGGATAACCTTTAGGTCATACCTTTCTGTTATCCTCAACACAAGGTATGCAACCCTCGCGGACACACTGGAGATTTCAACAACGTTGTCTCGGATGGCTTTATTAATCAGGAACCCTATACCGCCCTGGGATGGTTGGTCTCCTTCTCTGAAATACATAAGGTGGCCCGACTCTAAGGTAACCGTATCCTCTCCCTCTCTTCGGACTTCGGACAATCCCAGTACGTGCCATCTTATGTGTTTCAGTTCTTCCTCGAGCTGGTGTACGTGCTCATCTAATCTCATCGTGCGTCCATTATAGGTAGCCAGGGTCAGTCGTTCACATCGGCGGCCTACCGTAACCCGGAGATTCTTAGCACCCCTCGCCCTACCGTTACCATAGCCGCCGCCTTGGCTAGGAATAGTAGGGCTGCCAGGAACTAGGGGCCCTTGATTTATGTGACTTGCCATGTTGGGATTTGCCCATAATTGCCGCGCTGGGCATGCGTGTTGGCAATCGCAGAGCGTAGGGTCTCGTATCGGTGGCGCTGCTGCCCACCACCGACCTAGGTGATTTACCTACGCTTATTCGGATGGTTATACCGCCATCTGCCGGTCGCCAGAGCCTCGTTCGTTAGTCAGCAGGATGTACCACGAGCAGGTGAGGTTGGCTTGGGACTTATGGATGGAGTTTAGTCCCCGTACACCCCGTCTTTGAACTTACTTATCTTAAATGTTAATCTTCATAAGCGTTTTGTAATTATTAGTTAGTAGTTAGTTAGTTAGTAGTAGTTTATTTGTTATTTTCTTTGGTTGCAATAATGGGTACTCTATTCTATTATATTGTCACTTAACGTCGTTTCACTTTAATATATGAAAAAAAATGAAATACAATTTTCAGAAAATATTTATATTGGGGTTGGTGTAAGAGCTCAATATTAAAAAAATGAGTCACTTTTTTATAAAAAAAAAGTAAGCACACACTTTGTGACTGCCAGTCTCACAGTTGCTGATAACACCCAAAAATTTTAGTCAAGTCCTCGCTCTCGACTTTTCTCTACCTAACCTTTTCAAGTATAAGTCTCGAAAAAATCTTAAAATACCTTACATACATCCATTGTAAATAATATTTTATTTCATTCGGGTGGCAGTTTCACCTAATAAATAAATAATCGAGTTCCATTAGTACCGCGGCCGGATTTACTCCCCCAACAAACTTCCGACACCATTTGAAATTCATTCTTCACCGTGTGACGCAATAAAAATAACGTTAGATATATAGCTGCACCCCACTAATGTTACCATTCTATTACTTTTTTACCATATTTTTTTTACAAAAATCCTAATAAAAACCAAAATAGTTAAGGAAGTCAGCAAAAAGTGTTTTGGAGATAATACATTTTTATTAGTTGCTTCTAAGACTTATGCTAAACAGTGGGGTGTGAAAAGTTTTGAATAATAATGTCTACTATAATTTTAAAAATCCAGCGCTCCACTTTTCGATGCGACTACATACTCGATGCGATCCTTCAAAGAGACACGGAGCATAGCCCGCTCCATAGCTCGCTGAGCTTTGAACTTATGGACTAGTTTGTATATTACTAGAACTATTTTGTATATTATGAGTACCTACCTTTTTTTTTTTTTTTTGTAATGAAGTAGAAGACGAGCAAGACGCTCTCCTGATGTTAAGAGATAACGGCTGCCCATAATCAGTACAGTGTTACCTAGGATTTCACAATTATGTGAAATTCTAGGAGCACTGCACCAACGCTTCTTACTCAAGAGTCATGAGCTGTTAAGACTCTTTAGCCCAGTAATTTCACTAGCTACAGTGCCCTCCAACCGGAGCACAGTGATGTTTGCACAACACTGCTCAGGCGGTAGAATAACTGGCACTGTTGGGGTACCCACCTAGACGACCTCCTGCAAAGGAAGTCTACCCCAAAACCTATTAATTACTCAGTAAATACAAGTGAGTTTATGCCGTTTATTTACAAAGATGAATCTAAATACGCACGAATCGTTTAGTGTAAAAATTCGGGTTAAAGATCATTTATTTAAAATTATAAAAATTACTCAGTAATTTAATAATCCATGTTATAATTCTTCCGCAGTTATAATCAAAATAAACAAAAATAAGAAAACACCTTTAAATAAAGGAAAATTAAAAAATTATGTTTAATTTTGTGTGTTTTTTGGTGTTTTATCACAGATCATGGCCACCGTACACTTAAATGATAAATTATGCACCCCTCGATTTGGCTGGATGCATTAACCACCCCCTTTGATATTTTTACTCAAGGTAAATGTGTGTAAAGTGAGTATTATTGTGATAGAGCGATTAGGGTAATGAGTATTTGAATGAGGCCGCGCTAATTTTCAACAATTTGGGGAAATTGAATAATTTCTGATTTACATAAAGCCCCTGGTAGCCTTGTGTTATTGGATGGTTGCATATGGCTAGAAACATGTCGCTTACAGAATGCGCTACTTTTATTGGGCAAAAGGATAAATTTAAAAGGCTATACACAATTATCCCACTAATTCTATTTGTGATTTGATAGTTTATTCCTAGGTAAATGGATATAATATATTTTTACATAAATTATAAAAATCCGAAAGAAATAGTGATAGAAAATGCGAAATGCGAATGTGTTTGTCACCTTTTTACTACAAGAAGGATGTGCCTAATTAGTAGCTTAAACCACAGAATAATATTATATAGACCACTTTTCAGAAAATAAACAAAATGGACAATCAAGAGAGAATAGGTTCTTACTGAACAAGCGTGCTAAAACTTCGACTGCATCGTCACTTACCAACCGATGAGATTGCGGTCAAACGCTAAACAAGCGTCTGCTATAGAACAAAATAGACCATATACAATTTTCTTACAAAAATTATTAGGATTTTATTATATTTTATTAGCAATTTGTTTAGACATGTATTATATTTTACATATCTATTTATAAGTAGGCCAAACAAACTACAATTGTGATTTGACCTAATTAGTGTCCGACCGAAATTTCGGTTTCGGTTTCGGTTTCGGCCGAGTTTCGGCCAAAAATCGAGTTTCGGCGAAAGTTTCGGTTTCGGCCAAAATTGGCCGAAACTTTTGCCGAAACCGAAACTCCCTTCGGAAGTTTTCGTGCACTCTCGCCTAGCTTCGTTTCTCGCGACAACGCTTTGGTGGACGACTAATAACTGTAATATAGGTTTGTTAATTTAAAATGTGTGATTTGATAATATTATCTTTGTTGAGACTGGAACTGAGCGTGTAATAGCAATTTTAGTAAATATTATTTTTATATAGAGGTACGTAAAAGAGATTGATGATTCAAGTACAAATAGGTGCAAACCAAAGTATTGATTAGTAAGATTTCAAAATACTAATACTTAGTATTTTACCCGTATGTCCCCGAGCGGCTCAATCGAGCCGCACCTGCGCATGCGAATTTGAACCTCATTTTAAAGAAGCTAGAAATAATAGATATCAATTTTGATTTGAACTGGGAGTTTTTCCTAGATCAAGGGGTTAATGAAACAGTAACAATTAGTGTTTTGATTATAATTGATAACTGATAAATATTTTGCTATAAGAACTTAATTTAAATAAATAGGCCAAGCGCTATTCAGACTACGCGCAATGTAGGCTTCCGTGAAACTGGCAAATCTATATACTGACTTAATTTGCATCAACGATATCTTAAAAACTTATAAAACTATCTTAACTGATAGCAGTTAAGATAAACAGGAAAACCATAGGGTTTTCCTGGAAATTCATGGTTTAAACTATATTCGTGATTTTTAACAGTGTTTCAAAGCAAGTGGTTTAGATTTTAGAGGGCAGGAGGACGCCCAAAAAAAATAATTAAACTTGAATATCTTTCAAATGGATCATTATATCGAAAAATTTCCTTAGATATATGTCCTTCATTAAAATTACTATTCAACAATACCCCAAATGATGGGATCAGCCAGTAAAAATATCATCCCCATTTTATAAGTTTTACCGGGGGTAGACTTCCTTTGCAAGAGGTCGTCTAGGTGTGTATCCCAACAGTACCAGTTATTCTACCGCCTGAGCAGTGATGTGCAAACATTACTGTGCTTCGGTAGGAGGGCACTGTAGCTAGGGAAATTACTGGGCTAAAGAGTCTTAACATCTTATGACTCTTGAGTAAGAAGCGTTGGTGCAGTACACTTAGAATTTGACATCACTGTGAAATCCTGGGTGGCATTGTGCTGATTATGGGCAGCGTTATCTCTTACGTCAGGAGAGCATCTTGCTCGTCTTCTTACTTCTACGCATAAAAAAGGTACCCTAAATTAATTGATTTAAATTTATTTTTGTAACCGTTCTCTTACTCTAATCATTGCCCTCCTCTGTGCTAATTACAGTGCAGTAAATTACAGTTTTCTAGGACTTATAGTTTCTCCGTAAAGCCGCGGACAGACGGACGGACAGACAAAGCGAAACTATAGGCTTCCTTGTTGACCACGGAAGCCTAAAAAAATAAAAATATATATATTATTGTTATATATTTTATATTCCAACTGATGCAACAAACTTAATATTATACTGTGCTTTCATTTTATGTCCTAATTAATGCAGAATAATGGGTAAAATGCACCAAATTTCAGTATTTTAAAGATTTTTTTACTTGACCACGTGAGTTTCGGTTTCGGTTTCGGTTTCGGCCGAAACTAAAGCCTCGGCCGAACATTCGGTTTCGGTTTCGGCCGTAAAACCAGTTTCGGTCGGACTCTAGACCTAATACGTCTTAATCTCACATAAAACTTATAATTTCATAGAAAATTTAGACACGCGGCAGCGAGTCAAGCCAAGTTCAAGCAAAGGAACTGGCGACCGCGCCGTGTGTTATATTACACGAACCGTCCAAAACGCGTTTTGACGACTTTTTACACCCTCGTTATACAAAAACTATTACACATAGACAAGTCAAATTTGGCACATATACTTACATATATGAATTATATCTCTGTTCCAAATTCCAATAACACAGCTCAAACGGTTATTTAGATATAAACATCCAGTAATCGGTGAAGTTAATACATACTGAGGGATAGATCAAAAGTAATATCCAGGTTCCAGATGACCTAGAAAGCTGAAATTTGGCATCCCGATAGGTAATGTCGTAGTAACAAAGGGAAAAATCAGAAACTAGTATTTTTTTATCATTTTAAATTATTATTAATTTTTAAAAAATGTATGATATTAAAGTTTGAGACGCCTAGGTACGCATAAAGCAATACATGTTGCATGTTGCTATAATTAGTTGTAGGCGGCTATTTTCTGTGCGATACTACGAAGTGCGCGCGAGTCCACTATTCCTACTAATATAATTATAAATACAAACTTTATACCTACTGTACGTATGGATATATGTTTTTTACTTTTTCACGCCTAAACGGGTGGGCCGATTGACTTTAAATTTGATATAGTAAAAAATATAGCTTAGACCTCTGGAATAACATAATATACACTACTGTACCAAACTGTATAGCGGGTAAAACAGCTAGGCACAGCTAGTCACTAATAAAAATAGTTTCCTGGTACCTACGTAACAATTGTACATCCTATGTAAATACCTATCAATATATCGACTCACCAGCACAAGGCGGCTCAGTAACATAGAGGTAATAATATTAACATTGTTTACAATAAAAATAATAATATATTATGTATATCGCCTTAGGTGCTAGTTGGTGTAAACATTTTAGATACCTACGTACCTGTAACGTATAGTCATAATATTATAGGTATGTGGCGGTATCTGGGGGCACGGCAGTGCCCCCGCCAAGTCGTCGTCATTACAAGTCTTGTCGGCTTAGGATCTGGAACTGGATTAGAATTTCGATCAAAAGAAATTTGATCGAAATTCTAATCCAGTTCCAGATGATCTAAAAAGTTAAATTTCCATCCAGGTAGGCGGTAGGTATAAGATAGCTGGGTGAATATAGATAAATTTATCAGTAACTAGTATTGTTTAAAAATCAATTGATTAGGTACCTACAATATTCAAATCAATAGTGCACATAAATGCTACATATAAATAAGTACTAAATTAATTATAGGTATATCGAAGCACGGCGAGGTTCACGGGCCGCGGTGCGCGGTGCGACGGCCGTGCCATGGAGCAGTGGGGTGGGGGGAGGTGCAATAAAATAATCATTTGGTATAAATCTTATTATGACTGGGTGTCTTAAACCTATTACATACTAAAAAGTACTGTACAAAAAGCAATGATATCCCATCAAAAACATAAATGTGAAAAGAGAGCCAAGTTCAATATTACGATGTATGTACTCATAGTTACCTATGATTTGGTAGTTGACTTCAACGACAAAAGAAGTGAGATCTAAATGGGTGCCAAGTTCAATGGTCAGTCCTGAAAAATATTTACAACATAAAATATTTTATTACAACTTAAAAGATTATTTCTTCTTATCACTTAGAATTAATATTATTTTGAAGCCCAAAGTTTGACTTGGCTAGTTCTCATGGGTACCATACGACGAAGTATCATTAAGATAAGACAATAGATACTTTATTGTACACCACATAATGTTACAGAAAATACATAAGTACATAATTAAAATTAAAAATTACAATGTACAAGTGGCGGTCTTATCGTTAAAGAGCGATTTCTTCCAGACAACCAATGGATAGAGGGGACTAATTTACACGATAAAAGACGGTGGCGCACTAATTAGCATTAAGTGCGTTTAATAGTGATCAAGCTAAAGTTAAGAGAGTACCTACCTAGTATATTATGAGAACTGGCCAAGTCAGTCTTTAGGCTTCAAAATAATAATTAATTCTAAGTGATAAGAAGAAATAATCTTTTAAGTTGTAATAAAATATTTTATGTTGTAAATATTTTTCAGGACTGACCATTGAACTTGGCACCCATTTAGATCTCACTTCTTTTGTCGTTGAAGTCAACTACCAAATCATAGGTAACTATGAGTACATACATCGTAATATTGAACTTGGCTCTCTTTTCACATTTATGTTTTTGATGGGATAATATCTTACGTGTTTCATTAAACAGTCATTTTAATATCCACTCAATTAAATAAGCAATATGTAACTAAATGTGACACAAACTCATATAAAAGTCATATAATTATAAACATTTCACACTCAACTGTAAAATTACTTGAAAGCCTGAATTTGAAAGCGTTATTGTATTTTTATGAGGGTTATAAAATGAGTCACATAAAGGATTGCAATTAACTCAAGTTTTTGATATTAGCTATTGTTTTAATTATTCGTGTGTTTCCTAAGGCGCTTTGCAGAGAGAGCTACTATTGCAGGAGCACTGGTAATTTCTCTCGTTTTCTCTTCTCTTCTCTTCTCTTTTTACAAGTTTTTATTTACTTTCACCTGTCTGTTGTCTGTCTGTTTGTCAGTCTGTCTGTAATCAAATCTTGCAAGTTTAATTTGATCCACTTCCCGGTTCCCGATTGAGCTGAAAATTTGTATGCATGTATATAAATCAAATGACAATGCAATATTATTATGACATCCAGCTGATCTGATGATGGAGCTGGAAGGTGGCCATAGGAACTCCGTAACTAAACTACGCAACCCTATCGAATTTGGGCTCATTTGATGCGTCTTGACGAGTATTTTATGATGCAAGATGGAAATAATAATAAAAGGTTGTTTTCAAAAAGTTTTTTTTTAAATGTCACTTGTTTTAATTTTCTTTTATCAGAACCGGTGATTTCCTCACCTCGTGTGGTGACTATTTTACCTTCATGGTTTACTTGAAATGTATAATAATAAATTTCGATAAAAACTATAATATGGTGGTTGACGCTTAAATATTCACATTACCGTCTCTGAAACGCACACTGCGTGTAGAAATGCATATAATGATCTATAATGTCTTAACTTTCCCAGATATTGTAACACTAATTCACCCACTTATAAATTGCGCCTCTCTGCTAAACAAAATCTTCCTGATATTACTGAAATGGGGTGCAATTAAAGAGTGGCTCCCTACCAAAGTTGGTTGGCGCCACGGCCCCTCACCTCGCGGTAAATTCTCCGTCGTTTGCTGAATCACCGCTGGGTAATAGAGTGTGAATTTATTTATCTCCCCACTGAGGATGGTAAATCCTTCATGGAGATATCGTTTTCTTCATTATCTGTGGTGATTTTGACGTTTAAAGGCTGTGTTTTGGTGGCGGCCTCAATTTGTAGGAAGTTCGTGGTACGAAGTTAGTTTTACACTCACCTTATAGTAATCAAACATACAAATCTTTGTGAATATATCAAGCAACATTATTATTAGGTGCCTACCTGTTTTATGATTGGAAGAAATTAGAAGTAATTGGAAGTCAATTAATTCAGATTTTTTTTTAAAAGGAAAAAAGTTGTTAATTTTTTTAACATGTTTATATTTTTTAACCTCACCTAGTAAACAATAAATGATGAATGTCCAAGAGTCATAAGATGTTAAGACTCTTCAGCCCAGTAATGTCACTATGAGTTCGTGTCGAGAACACACAGTAACGTCCTAAATGTGAAATCTGACAGATTATAATTCATCAAATCCCCTGGTGCTTCCACTCGGTCTGCTCACAAAGCATCTTGATGAGCTAATGGCAACTGGCGAGACACACAATTTGTCTACCAGCTATTTTTCATACGGTATCCTGGTTCTACTAGAGCGCACATTGCAAATTTCCTTCATTAGGCATTTATAATAATAAAAATGGCAATTATTACTCCAAAATTAAATTACCACAAATAAATAGCGTGTGGTAAACCTACTTATTTTAATAATAACTAGAAGGCCTCCATATTAATCAAATAATTGTTTTTTTTTGCTTTGTTAGAGTCAAATCTATGAGATATATTCTATTGCCGTTTCAGGTTACCGCGATTACTATAAGGCCTGCAACATAACCTAACCTAACAACTACCTCCTGTATAAATATCCTATAGGAAACAGCTGGGACCCACAGGTTAATGGGCCTTCCAAAAATCTTTGTCATACCTACTGAGAACATAAGGCCTAACACGCTCCATAATTAAACTTTCTTACCATACCACGTCTATCCAAAAAGAAGTGTAACAACTTATGTTCTTACAAAATCTATAATACATAACAATAATTTCTTTGAAGTCCATATGGTGTGGCGCCTGTCCCTAAAAGGGCCCTCCCAGGGCAATGGGAATTATTTCCTTGCCTTACTCCTTATTTTACGTTACAATTGGAAGACCGTAATTGGTAAGAAGTCATGTTAAACCTATTTAAGATGCTTCTTATTAACACAATCCTTCCGGATTTAGAATGTTTAGTCAGTATTTTGTTATAAATTCTCTTACCTTTGAACTTTCCACTACATATCGAGAGCTATGATTTCAGCTAGCAAATCTCTTTGCGGACGATTTTATTATTTTTTTGGAAAATTATTTTTGAATAAAAAAATAGCCGTCTGAGCAAATTTCAAGTTTTTATTGAGTACGCGAAATGAATGGAATAATGAGAACGCGAGCGAGTTTAATTCATGACCTGAAAACAGCACTACCGACTTCGATGAGATTAAAATAATACCAAGATATAATAAAATAAAACAAAGATAACAATATTTTTCCTACTTTATAATAATTTGTTCATAAGCCGTACAAAAGTTTGAGCTGCAACACATAAAAAAATACAGTAAGTACCATAGATTAAAAAATAGGAAGATAAGGTATTAAGGTTTCTGACATGAATCGCTTCAATTAGGCTCATGGGCCTTTATTTAAGAGCGGAAAACTGTGCCTGACAGTAAGAGTATAATTTTCACTTACACAATTTTACATCGGCGCGAGTCGGCGCAGCAACCGATACTTTCCGATCCAACAGGACCAAGTTTGGCATAGCAACGATAGCGCTATTATGGCGCATCTTCCCATTTTCTTTTAATCTAAGGTAAGTACTTATTAATAATTATAATCATTGTCTAGTTGTAATTACTTACAGCGTTAAGAGCCTCTATCTCGTACGGACTGAGTTTGTACGATGCATCCGATCCCACGAAGCGAGGTGTGGACCTGTTAACAAATATTTAAAAATGTATTGAGCTTCTTTAAAATTTGGGTTTAAATTTTTTTTTCTGGCATTTGGTGACATAATTAAGGAACACTAGCTGCGCCCAGTGGTTTTAGCTTGTGTGTTATTCCAGGGGCTAAACTATCTCTATACCAAATTTCAGCTCAATCAGTCCACCCGTTTAGGCGTGAAAGAGTAACAAACATACATCTAGACTACCTGACATCCAGACATCCATACATTCTTACAAACCTTTACGTTTATAATATTAGTAAGATTTTAACTTCTAGCATGTTGGGTTATTAATAAACGAGAGAGTTTTTGTACGTTTGTTCATTGTTGCTTATACGCAAAATTCAAAATCCAGTGGACTGATTGCGATGAAACTCGAAATATGGATACAATATGGGCCGTTACGCGTCACTTAACATAAAGTGACAGAAAGTCAATCAAAGTCCTGAATAACAAGTTAATGGAATAAAACTAGGAAGAATAGAGAATAAGGAGTTGTAATTAAATTAATAATGAAATAGTGTAGACTTTAGCAATATTTCGTAGAGCAGCGAAGTGCCGGTTGGCGTTAGAACCACTTGAAATTATTAACATTCATAAATGTTGGTAAGTGAATTTATTAATGTGTGGCTCTAGGCTAGTTCTGTGCCCCTAGTTTTAGCAATAAGCGATTAGCGGTTTTGTGTGTAAGGTAAAAAAAATAATAATGATTTTTCTGATCATTAATCATTTTAATTTGGCTTAGCAATGAGTATGCGGTGTATTGTCTCACAGTAAACTTGAACTGTCATCCCATACATTGTATCTAATTTAAAAGATATTTATTGTCAACAATTTGAATAGGTAACATATTAAACAAGCTAAATTTAAAAACATTTTTAAAAAACAAGCTTTTATTACCATGTAGCACCAAGGTACTCGTCTAGTGTCTAGACGAATCAAATGAGCCCAAACTCGTTGGGGTTGCGTTTTTTAATTACGGAGTTCCTATGTCCACCTTCCAGCTCTATCATCAAATCAGTTCGAAGTCATAATAATATTGCATAATCATCCGATTTATACAGGCATGCAGAATTTCAGCTCAATCGGAAACCAGGAAGCGGATCAAATTTAACTTGCAAGATATGATTACAGACAGACCGACTGGTGAAAGTTAATAAAAGCTTGTAAAAACCCTACTTTTCTATTACGAAATCAAGTGCACGTTGATTGAGTTTTTTAAACTGAAGTTACATCCGAATGGGTTTTTTTTTCTAAATGAAAGTCGTCTTGCTACGCTATTATTCATCATCATCATCATCATCTCAGCCGTAAGACGTCCACTGCTGAACATAGGCCTCCCCTTTGGACTTCCATATTTACCGGTTGGAAGCGACCTGCATCCAGCGTCTTCCGGCGACCTTTATAAGGTCGTCTGTCCACCTTGTGGGTGGACGTCCTACGCTGCGTTTGCTAGTCCGTGGTCTCCACTCGAGCACTTTTCGACCCCATCGGCCATCCGCTCTCCGCGTTATGTGGCCTGCCCATTGCCACGCTATTATTAATTATTATTAATTGTCTTACGGGGCTTACAGGGCTTAGCGTGTGCATTAGACATGTTTAAGGACTGTGCAAAACCTTAGACTGTTAACGCGAGATTTACCGCCGCTGTTACATAGGCTCTTAAAAAGAGAACTCTTCAATAATAGCCACAAAAAAAAAAGAAATACTGTTGGAAACTTTAAGTTATAAAATCCAAGCAAGCGTTAAATTTGTCTCGCTTACAGTGTGGCCACAAGCGCCACAGGTAAGACAAATACGCTCATTTCCTGCGGAGTGCGCCCGAACGTCCGCGCTCGACAAATTGTGCCCGCAGATCTTATTCTAGAACTTCTTGATTATTTTCATAGCTATTTTATTAATATAAAAATGAAAGGGAGAACGTTCTATACGTTCTTACGCTTTTTTTATGTTCAACTCACAAACAGACGGCCCGCCAGTGAGTGGTGGTCACACTCGGAAAAAGAAGGTAAATAAAATATATAAAAGGAAAGAGTGACTTACTGACTGATTGACTGATGATGCATAAACCAAAGCGCTGAACGAATTGGTTTGAAATTTAGAATACAGATAGGTTTTATGAGGTAGACGCCGAAGGAAGGATTAAGCCATGCAGACTAAGCCGCGAGCATAAGCTAGTCCGCTATAAAACTAGTGATATGACACTGTGTCTGGCAGCTGGCATTACCATTGGGGTTGCTGGGATTTCCTCACGCAGCATTAAGCTGAGTCTATGCCAATTGACAGCAAAATTACATGTACACAATATATACCTGTGGCCGTAGCATGCCACACGGAATCCCGACAAAACTTCAAGAGTATCACTTCAGCGGGATCCCGTATGGCATGCTACGGGCCCTGCAATATACGAGGGGCATGCCAAAAGTAATTAGATACTCTTTACTCGTGACTTTGATATTGTCAAGTTATACACCATCGTAAACCCTGTTTTTTTATTAATTAATTTGAATGTGGAACATATTTGAATTCATCTGTTTTTTTCAATATACTTTTTTCTGTGATAAAGTGGGGTGCATTTTCTTAGTGAAATAGAACTTGAGCGCTGTGATTTTCGCGCTATGATTTATATGATCATAAAAAGGTTTAAAAGCTCAATAATGTTTTGATCTTTTGATAACTACTTCTGGTAAGTCTGCTTGTTCATAAGCAGTACTTTTTAATTGCATTGCTGAATTTAAAAGAGGATGAGGAAGCTTTGAATACGAAGCGTAAACAGGCCGTCTGCCAACCACTGTCACCGGTCACCTAAGAAAAAAATAATTATTTTTGGGAGGAAACCGACGAATTTCATATGTAGGGCTAGAGCGTGAATTGGGTAACGTATCAGCAGCAATTCAAACCATTATTGATTATCACGCTTCTTTCCATAAGCGTTGTTCGAGGTGGGTGCCGCATGTACTGACCGATGAGTAGCGAGACCGTCGGGTAGATCGGTGCCCATTTATCATAGACAAATTCGACGGAGGTAAAAATAAAAACGTATACAATATTACTTAATGGCATTGAAGCAAACTTTATAACTACGTTCTCGAAACAAAGCGAAAATCAACCACATGGCGCTTTGGAAATTAACAAACACCAACAAAATGTCGCCGTGAGCAATGCACATAGAAACAAATCGTCGCTATGTTTTCTTTATAAAACCTGCCATATTGCTACTCCGGTGCTAGATAATCATAGAACAGTACATTTTGAATGGTTGGTAATAGTTTCAGCTCCAGCAGTATTATTGGCTTGATGTGACAACCGACCAAAGTCTAGACTCCGGCATATTCTTGGACGTCGCGACAACGCCGCGCCGCACACCTCCGCGAGACCATTTAATTTTTTTAAGTTAAAAAATGTGTTATTTCTATCTTTCCCTACATATTCATCTAACGTGACATCTTGCAAAGTTTACCTGATTGACAAAATTAAATAAAATTTAAGAGGCAAGACATTAGAGAGCAACGAAGATGCGCTAACAGCTCAAAATTATGTCATTTTTAAGGTATCTGAAAAATAGTAGACTAAAGTATTTTTAAAATAGTTAAATGCATGAAAAAGTGTATACGTGCTCAGATTGAATGCCTTTAAATGATACATTATAATAAAACATGATTAACATAATAATATTTGAGTATCTAATTACTTTTGGCATGACCCTTATGCATACACTTTTTTGTATTTATGTAACTTTTGTAATTTTTGAATGTCAATAATTTTTTTTTTTACTTTTTTTTTTTACTTTTACTTTACCATCGTATTGTCGAACAAGGGAATTAAACTAAATATATAAAGGAAACAGTGACTGACTGGTATATCAACGCAAAGCCCAAACCACTTAAGGGATTTGTTACAATTTTGATCATAGATGGGTTTTATAACGTAGCCCTCCGCTAAAAAGGATTTCGCCACGCGGGTATAACCGCGAGCGTAAGCTAGTAATAAAAAAGTATTATGACTACTTAAATTGGTTAAGACGGCTAAATATTATACAAGTGAATTAAATTAAAAATTTAAAAAACCCCCAACGCTATATGTAAATCACCATTTTGTGTTGGCGGCTATCTTGTATTTTAAATTTATTATAGTGCGTTGTATTCTACTCGTTAAGCCCTTTCATTTGATACCCATATTGACGCGGTCGTGGAACAAAAAAGTAATCCGCCATTTTGTAGCGGCGGCCATCTTGGACCGATTTCCACCAAACATGGCTAAGAACACTCTCGACTAACTCTACTTTCAAACAAAAAAAACTAAATCAAAATCCGTTCATCTGTTCGGGCGCTACGATGCCACAGACAGACACACACAGACAGACAGGCACGTCAAACTTATAACACTCCGTCGTTTTTGCGTTGGGGGTTAAAAAGCGCGTTTACTCTCCAGAATAAGGGTGTAACCTTAGAGCGGCAGAAAGTTCGCCGCCTCTTTTATTTATCACGGGTTATACGGCAACAAATCCAACTTTTTCCCTCCTCGCTTGACAGATCGCACAATCTGATATTTTATTAAAATATTGAAACAGCCGCTTTGTGGGATGAATTCAGGTTAACGAATCGGTCGAAGGCTGCCGGAATCACAATTGGTTTTTGACCTTTTTGTTTTTACGTACTGGGAAGGTTACAAAAGTTGAAGCAAACTATTGTAGGTGTACCTATAGTAGTAAACTTATTTTAATTATTGTATTGTTACTTTAATTATTGTATTGTATTGTATTTTAGTAAACTTACTTTAATTATTTTATTCTATTGTGTTTTTATTGTTTGTACTTTTACATTTATTTAATTTGTAATTTGGGTTTTTGCCTGCACTAAATCATTTTTATTTATTATTTATAGTACTTAATATTATTGACGACCTCTGTAGCGCGGTGGGCTAATACCTGCTTGCAACGCAGAAGGTTGCGGGTTCGATTCCCGCATGTGACAAATGTTTGTGTGTCCCACAAGTATTTGTTTCTGGTCTGGGTGGTCAATATCTATTATAAGTATCTATTTACAAAAGATAAGTATATATAAGTATTATATCCGTTATCCTAACCACCATAACACAAGCATTAAGTTGCTTAGTTTGGGGTTAGGTGACGCTGTGTGAAAGTATGTCCTGAAATATTTATTTATTAAAGTTTGTAAAATATTTACCTTGCTATGCTCAATATTGTTGAAATGTAGAGGAACCACGTCGTTCCACTGAACAAAATATTTATTTTTACCTTTAATTTAAGGTTTGTTACAGTTGTGCATTTAGGTATAACTATTTTTCGAACGCTTTAAATTTTTCTCTGACACTCATTCGCTAAATCTTCGTTCCACAAATAATTATCTTCTGATGTCAACAACCCCTACCATCTCTTCTAAATTCACTGACAAATCATTCACTGACTATGCCGTCCATCTGTGGAATGCTCTCCCCGTCCCTATAAGATGTGCAAAAACACATGAAAGTTTTAAAAGTCAGCTAAAAAATTACTATCTGTCACAAAGTTAGTTATTTCCTTGTACCTATCTAGTATAAAATTATTTATTTATATGTATGTAGTATATTTAAGTGTATGTATTACATAGTATATATATATATATAATGTATGTAATATATATGTATATATTGCTTATTTATGTATATTTTATTTATTGTTTGTAAGATAATATATGTATTGAAAATTGTATCTCCTGTACCATATCCCACCCCACTCTTTATATCAGCCTCTCCATTCAAAGCTGGTTGCCTGGAAGAGATCGCTTTAAGCGATAAGGCCGCCCATTGTAGACCAAATTGTTTTATATTTATATAGTTTCTGTGCAGTTGTTATCTTAGTTTTATTTAATATTAAGTCACTTATTGTAAATTTCTTTTTCTTGGTCACAATAAAGAGTTTTTGTATTGTATTGTATTGTATTGTATTTCTTAAAGTGGTGTGCAATTAAGTTATTTTATTAAATATAATAAAATAACTTAATTGCAATTTTTTTTGTGCAATGATATACAGAATACTGTATATCATTGCACACAAACTATCTATTTACTGAAATTACCTACTTACTTAATTGGAAATAAATAAATCAGTAGATTAAAATAAATCTCTCTTCTCGTTTTTAGGGTTCCGTACCTCAAAAGGAAAAAACGGAACCCTTATAGGATCACTTTGTTGTCCGTCCGTCTGTCTGTCTGTCTGTCTGTCAAGACCCTTTTTCTCTGAAACGCGTGGAGGTAATAAGCTGAAATTTATAGGAAATACTAAGGTCTATTGCCTCTTAGAGCTGTGAAAATTTCAAACTTCTAGGCCAACGCAATCAAAAGATATAGTCGAATATGTCGCAAATTTCAGCAAATTTTCGACATTACCAAATAAATCAAAACCTACGGGGCACTTCCCGTGAACTCAGAATCTTGAAATTTGGCACGAAGTAATTCCTTAGAGCACAGATAAAGGAAAAATTGCGAAAACCAAAATATTTTTTTTGCATCATATGAAAAAAATATTTTGAATAATTTTATACCTACTACCCTTTTTCTCATGAACGCGTAAACGTATTTAATTGAAATTCATATCAAATACTCAAGTCTATAATACCTTTAAACTGTAATAAAATCAAACCTCTATCTCAACGCATTCAAAAGAAACAGCAATTTTAGCCGAAATTTTAAACACGTAACTACTCTCAAAAAACCAAAACCTACAGGGTACTTGCCGTGAACGTAGAATCTTGAAATTTGGTAAGAAGCAATTCCTTAGAGCACAGATAAAGGGAAAATTCCGAAAATTGTACATTTTTAGTTACATCATATAAAAAAATATTTTTAATAATTTCATACTTACTACCTTATTTCTCATGAACGCGTAAACGTATTTAATTGAAATTCATATCAAATACTCAAGTCTATAATACCTTTAAACTGTAATAAAATCAAACCTCTATCTCAACGCATTCAAAAGAAACAGCAATTTTAGCCGAAATTTTAAACACGTAACTACTCTCAAAAAACCAAAACCTACAGGGTACTTGCCGTGAACGTAGAATCTTGAAATTTGGTAAAAAGCAATTCCTTAGAGCACAGATAAAGGGAAAATTCCGAAAATTGTACATTTTTAGTTACATCATATAAAAAAATATTTTTAATAATTTCATACTTACTACCTTATTTCTCATAAACGCGTGCAGGTATTAAACTGAAATTCATATCAAATACTAAGGCTTATAATACCTTTAAACTGTAATAAAATCAAACCTCTATCTCAACGCATTCAAAAGAAACAGCAATTTTAGCCGAAATTTTAAACACGTAACTACTCTCAAAAAACCAAAACCTACAGGGTACTTGCCGTGAACGTAGAATCTTGAAATTTGGTAAGAAGCAATTCCTTAGAGCACAGATAAAGGGAAAATTCCGAAAATTGTACATTTTTAGTTACATCATATAAAAAATATTTTTAATAATTTCATACTTACTACCTTATTTCTCATGAACGCGTGCAGGTATTAAACTGAAATTCATATCAAATACTAAGGTCTACAGGGTACTTGCCGTGAACGTAGAATCTTGAAATTTGGTAAGAAGCAATTCCTTAGAGCACAGATAAAGGGAAAATTCCGAAAATTGTACATTTTTAGTTACATCATATAAAAAATATTTTTAATAATTTCATACTTACTACCTTATTTCTCATGAACGCGTGCAGGTATTAAACTGAAATTCATATCAAATACTAAGGTCTATAATACCTTTTAACTGTAATAAAATCAAACCTCTATCTCAACGCATTCAAAAGAAATAGCAATTTTAGCCGTATTTTTTAACTCGCGACTACTCTCAAGGGAATCAAAACCTACAGGGTACTTGCCGTTAACTCAGAATCTTGAAATTTGGTTCGCAGCAACGTCTTAAATCACAGGCACAGGAAAAATTGCGAAAACTGTAAATTTTTAGTTACATCATATAACAAATATTTTTAATAATTTTGTATTAACTATCCCTTTCCTCAAGAACGCGTACAGGTATTATATTGAAATTCATACCAAATACTCAGCTTCATAATAACTTTAAGCTGTAAAAAAATCAAATATCTATGTCAACGAAATCAAAAGAAACAGCGATTTTAGCGGCATATTTTCAAACTCGCAAGTACTCGCAAAGGAATCAAAACCTACAGTATATAATATTATACCCACTTTTCCTTAGGGTTCCGTAGAATGTCGTAGGTTTATACGGAACCCTCGGTGCTCGAGTCCTACTCGTACTTGACCGTTTTATTATTATTCTAAATATATAAAAGGAAAGAGTAACTCACTGATCTATCAACGCACAGCTCAAAAAGCTGAACGGATTCGCTTGAAATTTGGAATATAGATAGGTTTTATGGTAACGCGGGCAAAACCGCGAGCATAAGCTAGTTTTTATATAATTTTATTTGTACCTTGAATATTTGAAGCATCTATTCCTATTATTACAATATTTCCAAATGATCCCATATAACATATTGTACAATTATTAGCTCGCACAATAGCCTACTCCGTAGATAGGACGGTCGTAAAGCCTGCAGCCAGATTGCCGCCAAGTATACCGATATCGGCTCACTTCCCGACATCAGAACATTGTGGAGCCTTGAACTAATGTTATGTGCGATTTAGACTACAGTATTTACCTACTTTACCTTTGGTTTTACATTGGTTGGGAAAAAAAATGTTAGAAAATAATTACGCTTCTCTTTTCTTTTGTATACTACAACCTCTCTTGGGTAGGTCCTATGTCATTATCAATATTATTTCTCTCTCTGCAAGGTTGTCAGAAAGGTACCTGTCCCACCGAAGGCGAGAAAACAAGTAACTATCGGCGATTTTCTCGCTCAAGAAACGTACAAAAGATATAACATTCTGTGTAAACAAGAGAGATGCATATTATATACAAAAAGATCTCTGTCTGTTCACACTGCCGTCGAGAACTCGCTTCGCTAGCTTGTCGTTAAGTGACTAAAGCTATGAAAGATAACACTCGCTCAGCGATACTTGCGCTTAATCAGAACTCACGCCGAGTGAGTTGGTTACCAGCGGTCATTTCTCTACTCGCACACTCGCTTGTAGCGTCCTTGGCCCAGTGGTCATACGTCCGGCTTGTAAGCCGGAGGTCCTGGGTTCAAATCTCAGTGTGGCAAAGATTTTCGCCTGGACGCTACCGTGTTTCGGAAGGCACGTAAAACTGTGGGTCCCGGCTGTTTCCTATTAGATATGTAGGAGGCAGTCGTTAGGTCATGTTGCAGGCCCTGTAGTAATCTCGGCGACCTGAAACTGCAACATATAGGTTAGCCACACAACCTATAAATTGTGATTTGACTCTGACAGTGTAATTAGGGAAACCTGTTCTGTTGGAGTATAAACCCCAATTATTATAGCTAAGCTACACAACTATCGGGCTAAGCACTCGCTGCTTGCCGCTCGCCAACTCGATTCTCTAGCTCTACCTACTCGTTAAGCGCACATCGTTGCCGTTGGGACATCTGCCGAAGAGATCGCTTTTAGCGATAAGGCAAGAATATTGATTTTCACTCGAGTCGGTCGTCAAAAATCTAAATTATGTAGGTATTTAATTCCTCTTTAGTCTTATCTAGTCTCAATTGTCTAGCTTATTTTTATTGTATTTATGGTGTACTTATAGTTTTCTATTTTATTCTATTATCAAATTCATATCCTGACCACATTCTAACAAAACGCTGAGCCTGTTCCCATTGGCGAGTACCTACATTAAATTTTTAACACACTATGTAGATAAGCGTAAGCTGTAAGATAGAGCCAATAAATTATTTTCATTTCAAGAAAATACTGAAAATTTACTGCAATGTTGTAACTTACCTATTAACTTACAAACTAGTACAATGTGCTAACAAAATTACGCCTAGATGATGTCTCTCAACTCCCAATATCAATGCATTGTCGTAAACAAGTGAATTAAATTAAAAACTTAAAAAACCCCCAACGCAATACGTAATTAATTTTTTTTGATGGCGGCCATCTTGGATTTTAAATTTTATATAGTGGGCTGTATTTTACTCGTTAAGCCCTTTCATTTGATACCCATATCGATGGGGTCGTGGAAGAAAAAAGTAATCCGCCATTTTGTAGCGGCGGCCATCTTGGATCGATTTCCACCAAACATGGCTAAGAACACTCTCGACTAACTCTACTTTTAAACAAAAAAAACTAAATCAAAATCCGTTCATCCGTTTGGGAGCTACGATGCCACAGACAGACACACACACAGACAGACAGACACGTCAAACTTATAACACCCCGTCGTTTTTGCGTCGGGGGTTAAAAATAGCGTAGAGGTATTTTTTAAGATATATTCCAAGATGGTAAATTAAATTGAAAATTGAAATACATATGTCCATTGAGGTTAATTTTTCCTATTTTTTGCTATCTACTAAGTTTTTCTCAGATTGCAGATGAATTTTTAAATAATTTTTTGTTGTTCCTGTAAAGTTAGTGTTTTACAGTTACGACTTTATTCCACAGAGGGTGCGAAATAGTCAAAAATCTTATGTCCTTAATCCCTCTTTAGCCTTGTCTTGCTTATTTTTATTGTACGAGTATTTATGGTGTACTTTATAAAGAGTTTTCTATTCTATTATCAAATCCATAAGAAAATACTGAAAATGTACTCCAATGTTGCAACTTACCTATTAACTTACAAACTAGTTCAATGAGCTAACAAGAGCACGCCTCGGTGATGTCTCTCAACATCAATGCATTGTCGTGATGTTTCGAAACGTCTCGAATGTTCTATAATAACCTTTGGCTCGATCACGAGCTGTTTGTTTTGATTGGGACTAATGTAGGTTAACATGGGATTCGTATTAACAATGGCTTTTGCCTGAAGATACTCGTAGATGCTTTAAAAGGGATCTTTACCGACTGGCGACCCGCCTTCGCTACGATTTCTCCATACATGTCCACCAATGAGCTTTTCCCTTGAATGAAGGGAAACGAAATTAATGGCAAAATTTTTTCTTAGCGGAAGTCTACAACCTAAACCCTATCAGTGTGCCTAAAACCTAATCTGTTAAGTGGTTTGTCAGTGTTTCTTTTTAAATATTTAGATTATAATTTCACAGCTTCTCACACAATCAGCCTGTTATGTCAACCTGATTGTATGTTTAGTTCATAAGTCTGCGCGTCTTCGAGAAAAAGGGTCATAAGACGCAGACGGACCCACGAATGATCTTGTAAGAGTTTCGTTATTTTCTTTAGAGGTACGATTCCCTAAAAAAAGGGCGCGGTCACAAACAACACAAAGATTGCGTCTAACGGTGAACGCACATCCATCAGAGCCGAACGCGCCGAAGAAATCGAATTTTTTGAATTCTTTATATGAAATGTCACGAAACCTCGCACACTTACCGCCGGAGTCGAATCGTCCGAATCGGAAGATTGCCTATATAAGATTTCCTACAAAAATTCATTCGACGCGGTCGATGCGGATAGACGAGCACTTTATGCAGTGGTAGCACCTACTAAAGTCTTAGATAACTAATACGTGTTGCAAACCCTTGTTATTTCTAACAAATGAGACATAACCACGCTAACTGTCACGTCACCACTCACCACCTCTATAAACAAACATCGACACTGTTACTCCGGGAACGGTGATTGGTGACTAAAATAACAACTGCATCTGCTGTCAAGACTTAAGTTCAGAAAGGGCAAAGGAATTCCCACTGAAGAACTTTGACAGTGTTCTCATAGGTCGCGTTATAATTTTTTTTTATCCACTCAAGCGTCCACGGTGACTACAGTCCCCAAAAAAACACTTGCTTATTCTGTCCCGGTGACCATAGTCCCCAGACGGCATCGTTCCGTTTAAATGTGTACAGCGCCTAAATCTGGTGATATTCGTTCATTTGAATGTTATTATATGGTGCTTTAATTAATTTTTTATCTGTGGAAGATGATTTTATTTGTAAAACGAGTTCATTTTAATTAGAAAAAAAAAAGAAAATGACGACACAACGCACAAAATGGCAAACTTTAACAGTGTGTGTGGATGGTTTGTGGTGGATCATGTTTTCTATCCATTATTTATATTGTTATTGTACATCAAATTAATCGTGAAGATATATCCTTACGAAATATGCAATAGTACAATAATTTCAAAATGTTTACACATATTATTTTAGCTGCAAAAGTTACATGATCAGTACGCGATTATTGGTGGATGATTGTAATGAAACTTTATTTTCATCATTTATAATTAATAAGTGTCATTTACTTGTAATTAAATTAAATTCTGGATTCTTTGAGCTTTACGTTAGTATTTTTTATTCTAATGTAGGTTTAGCAGTTTTTCAGTAGTAATCGTTTTTGATGAGCGGGTCTCGCGCCGGCGGAAAAAAAAGTGATTTTTTTATGTGTGGACAGTTGGAGCATGTGTCGCCCGCCCGGCTTGGACGCTTGAGTGGTTATAGAATGTGCCTCTTAACATGTTACAAATTTCATCAAATTTAATTTGGAGTACCTAGTCTTCAAGATTAAAATGTTTGTTACATTTTTGTAGTCGATTAAGATGTTTGTGCTGCATTGTGCATGTCTTGTAATATTTTTTTATTTACAAGACATGCACAATGCAGGTATTCTAAACTATCCTATGTAGGTACCTACTTATAATATTTTAAATTCACTCTCTCACGCCTAACAGGCTGGAATGATTGGGCTGAAGCTTGATATATTTGTAGACCCTGGGATAATAAGCTAATTAGCTACTTTTCAGCAAGTAAAAGCAGCAAGAAATAATTTCTTATTAGGTATAAGAAATTATCCTAGATGAAAATGTTCAAGAAATATTCCTAAGAGCTACCCTTTCTCGCGAGATGCACTCAGCCACTCAGCACAACAAAGAGTTGATTTATTAGCTGCAACTATGACTCAGGCTAACGGATGAGCCGGCTAAGGGGCCTGTCAGCTCATTTATATGTGTCATGCACTAGGAAAATAGGTACCTATTGACCTATTGATTAGTTAACTGTAATATTTTATTACACCAAATTTTTATTTTACGTAATTTCATTAAAGAACAGCTTAAGTAGTAATAGCTTTTGACCACGGTACCTATGAGACTTACGTGTACCTACGTAGGTACAAAATAAAAAAAAAAACAAAATCAAAATCATTTATTGCATGAAATACATGTACATAATATGATGTTAAATATTGTATAATGGTATCAATGTATCCTGCCTTAAAAAGCATGCAATTTTAATTAATATTTACAAAATGTCAAAAAATCCAATAAAATTCAATTATAAAATTATTATGCGTGATTTAATCAATGTCAGTTAAAATAAAATACAAGAAAGAAAAAACAATTTAAAAATATAACAAATAACAATGATAATAATTAATAATTGCAGTGAATTAGAAGATATAAAATGTCATGTCAGATACAAGAATTAAAATTGATTAAAAAAAAAAAAAACAGAGTCATAATTTTATACACTAATGTCACAATAATATTAGATAGGTAATAAATATACATAATTTAATGTTTAAGAGAAAATTTTGCGCTAAGGTAGAGTCAATACAATATACCTACATAATATATGTCACGGCTAAAGTCCGAAGTACGGCTACACCCAGATTTAGCCGGTTAAACACAGGTGTAGCCGACCGCAGTCGGTTAAAGTTAGGTGTAGCCAGCTGAGTCTGCTCCTTTTGCCTGCGATGTATTTTTTTAATGTAATAATTGTACTTTTTGTCATTATTGTTTCTTTTTTGTATGGCAAAAAATGATTTTTATTCTTCTTTTATATTAAATTAGCCAAAAAAAATTTTTCTGCGTTTCTTAAAAATAACTACCTTTTTTCTTTTTTTTTATACAACGAAGTAAGAAGTCGAGCAAGACGCTCTCCTGAAGGTAAGAGATAACGCTGCCCATTATTAGTACAGTGCTACCCAGTATTTTACAAAGGTATAATTCTGGGTGCACTGCGCCAACGCTTCTTACTTGAGAGTCATAAGATGTTAAGACTCCTCAGCCCAGTAATTTCACTAGCTACAGTGCCCTTCTACCGAAGCACAGTAATGTTTGCACATCACTGCTCAGGCGGTAGAATAACTGGTACTGTTGGGGTACCCACCTAGTCGACCTCCTGCAAAGAAAGTCTACCCCCGGTAAACCAACCTACTTATTTCTCGAGCTGTTGGGCGCCAAGTAGTGTTATTCAATTAATTGTTTTTTTTAATTGTATCTAAGTATTTATTTATTTATAGCAACAACATAGGTAATAATTATGATCATAGTCAATCTTCATTCTTAGATTTTTATATTACACCTTTTATAAAGGTAGGTACCTACCGGAAGTTTGTGTGTACTATACAGTACACAACTGGATTTATAGAGTTTGTATAAACCATAACAATAATTTACAGCAAGTGAAACCGCAGGATATCATTACTATAATATTTTGGTACTCTTAAATTTTGCTACTAGAGCCATCTGTTAGTTTTCTGTTAAACTACGCAAGGTATCTGAACCTCTGTGTGTAAAAGTTCCAGTGGAAGACGTAGTTTAGTAATACACCACTAGATGGCGTTATTATAAATTCTGTTTAAGTTTTCTATTATGTGGTCGAGATGGCACTACAAGTAAATAGTTCATTCAAACAAATTTTAGCATAAGAGCCCACTACAAAAAAATAATTTTATTACAACTATACTATTATTCGCTTGTCAGAAAAGGATTTTATATTAAACTAGCTGCTGTGCTCAGCGGTTTTACCCACTGTACCTACTGTAAACCTATGTATTATTCCAGGGTCAAAGCTATTTTTATTCTTTATACCAAATTCTAGCTCAATCGGTCGTCATCGCGTGAAAGGGTAACAAACATACATCCAGACATCCATACGTTCATTCTTACAAACTTGCACGTTTGTCATATTAGTAAAATAAGTAATAAGATGTGTTTCTTTTAACTTTTTCATGTATCTGGAAGTCGATATAGTATCTTCCAAATAAAATTAAAATAGGTACCTACCTGCTTACTTAAAAGCTCTTATTAAAATAATTACAGAGATAAATACCTACATAATTTTTAAAAAATGCTGTTTTTAAAAGCCTGTCAATGCGCTGAAAATATTATATTCATGCTAATTAGCTTTTTAGCTTTACATACATTTAAATCTTTTCTTAAAAAAATATAATAGCTAAGAGTAAGTAAGTAGAAGATCCATCCAAAAGGAAAAAATACGCGGAGTAGGTACATAAGCACCTAATTTTACTGTGGTCACTAACACGAGTAAAAAGTTCGCGTTTCCACATTAAAATGGCATTCCTTCCCCACGCTTGTTCCCTGCTCCTGCTAATCTTTCATGGTCCATTACCACCGAGCCGGTCTATCTTCGGTTTACGACTTTCCACTAGCGGACGACTTTAGCAAGTTTAACTTGACGTGATGGGCGCCACTGTGCTGGCATTGAATGCACTATTATTATAGAACTTAATTGAAACACAGTCGCAATTTATCTCATTTTATCTTTATCTATCAGCTTATTCTAGGGACTTTGACCGAGGACCGAGTAGAGAACTCTATCCTTAAGAGAGTTCTACTTCATAAAACCTGCCACTGTTTCAAATTCATTTCTCCCATAAGATAATAAAGGTAAGGCCGTGAAGTAGTTTTAGCGGCATTAAATAATGTTAGTATTCTTTTATCTGTGACCACACAATCTTTAATTGTGATTTAATTCTGACCTTACGTACCAAATTTCAGCTCAATTGGTCCATCCGTTTAAGCGTGACATAATATGCATCTATTTTTTTGCATGTAAGTAAAATATTAGATGAAGAGCAGGTTTTTTTTTCTAAAATTAGTTCAAAAAACTGCCGCCGTTACCTTATGTTTGGGACACTGCACTTCTACCACACGCAACCCCACACCTAACATAAAATATCTATACCTACTATAGGTAATAAGGTACCTTGCTGCATGTGTGCGCCTTGCACCCTCTTCAAGTGCACTTGGACACCGCAGCCACTTGAGACCTTAGGGATGACACTTCTTTGTATTTATTTAATAAGGATTAGTTTATTTATAGACTTTAAGAGCATTCTGACGAAATCTGTCTTTTTTAGACATATGCATAATACAGGATAACTTTTGCAATTATTATTACAATAATTAGTGTAAAAAAAATGAGAACATTTAGCTAGGTACCTGGTACCTAGTACCTATTACTAATGAATAATATTGTTTAATCTAGCCTGAACAGGTTTTTATTGAAAACACTGATTTAAAAAAGTATGTACGTAGTACGTACCTACACAAAATCAATTGTTTTGTTCTTTGACGGTTTCGGATATGGCCATTAAGTACCTACCTGCATACTGCATAGTAGGTAGGTAATCATTGTGTACACCTATTTATTGCATTGTAACTTGCTGCACACCCAGCGCAAGGGCGCCATTATCATCTTTTGACCAGTTACTATTATGCGAATATCTGTATAATTTTAACAAAAACAAAGTTTAAAATACCATCCCTGCCCCCGATGATACAGACATCCGCGACATCCTCAGGCAATTACACTCACCCTCACCGTTCACCCCTAGCATTGCAGTTTGCAGTGCCACTGCAATGCAATACCAGAACTTTTGCTAATATTACACGCTGTTTGGCTATTTCAACTTTGCCCGTTTCAGTTTAGTTTGAACTTGTAATTTCATGTGCTCGTAATTGAGTCAAAGTTGTATACTTCATAATAAAACTGTCTAGGTTTTGTTTTAAGTGCCAATATCGAACTTTCAAATTTAAAAAGGTACTCGCACGTAGTCACAAAAATAAATATTTTAATATTTGTTATTTGTAATGACGCTTATATTACCAATATTATTAACGCAAAAGCTATTTTTGATACTTTTTCATGCTGCGCTGGCTGATTTTATGCTATATTTTTAACAGGAAGCTTAGACACATAGGCTACTTTTCAGTTTTTCTCACATACCTACATAGAGTTCACGCTGCAAATGTTATTTCAGATTACGAAATTATAGCCTTGTGAAGTTATTCTATTTAGAAGAGACTATACATACACAGTACTTTGCCAGTCATATTTAGCACGTGCAAACAATTGCAAGCGGGATGTACGAAGTACGCGCCGGATCAAACGGCCCGCTGTTATGTTCTCTGCAGATGCGCTATATTACTGAAATCACTGGACTCAATGGTGCAAATAATATGACTCAGCCTTTGATTCCAGTTGTGTGAAATTTTAAGTTGTAATATTTTAACACTTTTAATTCTAGCTTCCTATAGACATTATTTAATATTGGTAAAACTGTAGATACTATATTAATAAATATTTTAAAAGTATTTCAAAAATTTATACTTAGAAAAATAGAACAAGAATGCGAACAAGGTAAAGTATGTATGTACTGTATTGGTACATACATACTTTAAAAAATAATAAAAAATATAACATTATAATGTACATTATCAGCATCAGCTCAACCGAAAGACTTTTAAAAAAGTTAGGATTAAGTAGGTACATCGTTTACAAATTTACATAATAAATAACAACTAAAGCTACCGACACCTTATAGAAAACCAATGGAACATTGGCTCATGAAGAAGAAAATATCATTAACCTTCAATCCTAGACACAAAATAAACCACAAATACTTATTATCCACATTAACCAATTCTATCGACACGTCTAAAAATACAAATTCGCTGTAAACCGGAACCACATGCGAGATCAAACGGAACTGCGGATGTGCGTTGGCTATAATGGACGATAAATGTATTAACACTTGCTACTCCGCTAAACAGTGTGCGAAGAACGTCTTGTTAGCATGTATGACTTTAATATTCTGTGAAATATTTTAAAACGTAACTTTTAAGGCAAAGGAAAACGTCAAGCGCTTACGGTAATCGCTAATAAATGTACTGAGATGACATTCGAAATCGTGGAAAAACAAACTATGACGACTGTCATCTTAGCACATTTCTAATGTTAGACAAAAGATTAGCGCTTGTTTAATTCCCCCGCCCCTCTAGCATAAACAATGCGTAGACTTGTCTTGCTGTCAAGTCAAACTGTCATCCCATACATTCACAAAAGTACAATGGGATGACAGTTTGACTTGACAGCAAGACAAATCTTCGAAACGTCAGTGCTAGAGGGGCTGCTTGGCATAGTTTTTAAGTTTATTGGTTATGGCTATAAGAGATTTCCTCATTGAATCACGAGCTGAATCTGTGCTATGATACTAGTATTCTTTTATCTGTGGCTATGAGTATCAAAACTCACGAAAACGAGTATCACAGACACGTTCTCAGTTCTCGTGAGTCTTCATATTATGTAGTAGGTACCTACTTACTAATTCATAAATCATACTATAACAACCAACATAATAAAGAACAACTTCAAAAATTGTTTATATTATTGCAAAAATATTTCTTCATTTAAAAAAAATGTTGGTCTCATAATTTATGTTACACAACGTGTAAAAATTTCAATGAAATACAAATAATATCTTCACATGATAATAATGATAGGTACAATGATAGGTTGTATTCTTACAATATCAGTTCTTAAGTACAGTTGCAGACAGAATCCTGTTCGTTTTATCGTTGCATCTTCCGGTGCTACTTTGATCTTATAACACGTGCTTCCGGTGGACTTCACTTAAACCCATTGTTCTGGTTGTACTTTAACTTATAAAAATATCCGGTTTGCAGAATGTAGTTATTAAAATGCTATAAAATCGGATTAATGGCTTTTAATAACTTATTACTGAGCATCTGACTTCCTAACTTCCTAAAGTAATATTTTATGAACGCGAAAGTTTGTAAGCCTATGAGGTAACTACGTGGTACCTACTACCTACCTTATGTTTACTACTCTATCCAGCAAAAACTATAAAATGTATTTTCATAAAATTTAACAATATTAATATAACTTACACATCAGAATAACGCATAGGCTATAATTTATTCAAAACAAGTGTTAATTATTATCCAAAATACCTATAACGATAAGTGTCACTAAAATTGTCCGCTAAAGAAGGTCAAGCTGTTTACTCAAGATGCCGGAAGTGTAGGAAACTACTTTGGTAACAAAAACAATAAAACAAATAAACTTGCTTTTACATACTTTCAGAATAACTATTAAGGGCACGTTTTTTGCAGTGGGCCCCTAAACTATATTTAGATTTTCATTTCCATAATAGTTCTAGATATATGTTTATAATTTCGACAACTTTTGCAACGTCAGGATGGCCGAGCGGTCTAAGGCGCTGCGTTCAGGTCGCAGTCCACTTCTGTGGGCGTGGGTTCGAATCCCACTTCTGACAAAACTTTTTGCCCATCAAACCTTTAATTTACTACTACTTTAACAAAGAGTATTTTACTACTTTAACAAAGAGTTATTATTATAAATTTAGCTCATAAACTTTATCTCTTGGAGATAATAAAGGCATTTAACGCTTATCTTCAAATAACCTCTACTGTGCGAGCTCTTTGTTTCAAGAATTTAAAGCATGCCGTCTGAATGGGATTATTTAAGAACTTGATAATATTAATTGATTTCACCCTTTACCTTATCCTCATATTAATTACCTACTTAAGTACAGATTATTATTTATTATCATTTAAAGACAAAAATCGAACTTAATATAATTATTGTAAGTTATTAAATTGCGCTTAAAATGTAAAACAAGTGAAATTTTAAAAAACTTTTTAAAAACAAGCTTTTATTATTATTACCATCTCCAGCTTGCATCATAAAGTACTCGTCAAGACGAATCAAATGAGCCCAAACTCGATGGGGTTGCGTTGTTTTATGACGGAGTAGTTCCTATGGCCACCTTCCAGCTCCATCATCAGATCAGCTTGATGTCAAAATAATATTGCATTGTCATCCGATTTACACACGCATGCAAATTTTCAGCTCAATTGGAAACCGGGAAGTGGGTCAAATCAAACTTGCAAGATTTGATTACAGACAGACAGACAGACAGACAACAGACAGGTGAAAGTAATTAAAAGCTTGTAAATAGGTTGCTATCGCCACACTACTGTTAAATGTTTTTATATACAATAAACATCACAACAAACGTTTAAATGATAATTATATTTTTCATGTAAGTACATATTTATAATATTACTAGCTTATGCTTGCGGCTTTGCCCGCATAGCAAAATCCTTTCTAAGCGGAGGTCTACGTCATTATACCTATCTATCATCCAAATTTCAATCCAATCCGTCCAGCGGTTTAGGCTGTGCGTTGATAGATCAGTCAGTCACCTATTACATAAATCACCTTTTATATACTTGCTGACATCAGAGCCATTGGGTCAGATGTCTGATTTTTTCGGCAATCGACTTTGGAACTTAAACGTCAAACATAAGGTCCAATGCCGATTGTTAAAGGAATCGGACATCCGACCCTATGGCTCTAACGTCGAGTGTAATGATATCATAATAATTAGGTTGTTAGTAATAAGTTATAACTATTATAAAAATATTAGTATTTAAATAGTATAAGTACCTATCTATCTAATTAATTAAAATATAATTAGTTAATAATTTAAATCGTATTAAAAAAAAAATTAAAAAAAATACATATATTTTAATTGGGTTAAAAATAACCCCCGACTTGTTTGTTGTCTGTGTCTGCGTCTGCGTCTGCGCCTGCGTCTGCGTCGGCGTCTGCGTCTTCGTCTGCGTCTGCGTCTGCGTCTGCAACTGCGTCTGCGTCTGCGTCTGCGTCTGCGTCTGCGTCTGCGTCTGCGTCTGCGTCTTCGTCTGCGTCTGCGTCTGCGTCTGCGTCTGCGTCTGCGTCTGCGTCTGCGTCTGCGTCTGCGTCTGCGTCTGCGTCTGCGTCTGCGTCTGCGTCTGCGTCTGCGTCTGCGTCTGCGTCTGCGTCTGCGTCTGCGTCTGCGTCTGCGTCTGCGTCTGCGTCTGCGTCTGCGTCTGCGTCTGCGTCTGCGTCTGCGTCTGCGTCTGCGTCTGCGTCTGCGTCTGCGTCTGCGTCTGCGTCTGCGTCTGCGTCTGCGTCTGCGTCTGCGTCTGCGTCTGCGTCTGCGCCTGCGCCTGCGCCTGCGCCTGCGCCTGCGCCTGCGCCTGCGCCTGCGCCTGCGCCTGCGCCTGCGCCTGCGTCTGCGTCTGCGTCTGCGTCGGCGTGTGCCTCGGCGTCTGCGTCGGCGTGTGCGTCGGCGTGTGCGTCTGCGTGTGCGTGTGCGTGTGCGTGTGCGTGTGCGTGTGCGTGTGCGTGTGCGTGTGCGTGTGCGTGTGCGTGTGCGTGTGAGTGTGCGTGTGCGTGTGCGTGTGCGTGTGCGTGTGCGTGTGCGTGTGCGTGTGCGTGTGCGTGTGCGTGTGGGTGTGCGTGTGCGTGTGTGTGTGTGATCTTTGAAAAAAGAGTTAGTCGAAAAAAGTGGAAATCGGTCCAAGATGGTCGCCGCTACAAAATGGCGGATTACTTTTTTCTTCTTCTTCTTCTATAAAATTTAAAAACCAAGATGGCCGCCATAAATAAATGGTGAATTACGTATTGCGATGGGGGTTTTTTAAATTTTTAATTTAATTCACTTGTTAGCAATAAATGTGTGGTAGTGTTTGTAAAAGTTTACAAACATCATTGAACAACCGTGTGACAGCGGCTTAATAGGACAATTTGCACATTATACCAAGTACCTTGGAACTACTTAGCATTCAGACTTAAGACCTTTTGTTCTATACTCGAGGTAATTTCTTAAAAATTGAAATTACAATTCTTTTCTTGACTAAGTATAATATTTATTGTTTCCTTATGAATGGCACTCTCTAGACTGCGCACTACTCTACATCAATACACCTCTAGTATCGTAGAGTAGTGTATTGTCCAGAGATTGCCTCTATAATGGTAGCCTCAATGGTTTATGCTGGATGAGCGCTCGTAGAATTCTGGATGTGGCATTAAAAATGTATTTTTAATTCTCTTTGCTAGATATTGTTTCTAGTGGATACGTGTAATAGTTTTAAATTACGTTTAGTGTACCTTTCGTAAATGTATTATAGTAGTGTTTCCATTAGAGTTTATTGATAAAAAATAACTTAAAATAATACGTTTTTTTATTTGATATCTTTTAAAGTTTGATATCAGAAAAGTAGAAGACCTACAAATTACATACTCTATCAAAAAATTTGTAGAAAAAAAATGTTTGACTGCTTTTTAATTCATGTTGTGCCTTTACAAATATTTTAAGAATAATTTCTAAAACTTAGTCTGAAATAAATTATTTTTTTATTATTTATAGATATTATAAATTATAGCATTTGACCACGACCTCGCGTGATGCTAAGCGTCAATGCTGTAGATGGTAGCAGACTAAACCTAGAAGGCGGGATAAATCCCTCCCACAGCAGCAGGATAACTCAAAAAGTAATTTCTACGAAAGCATTAAACTTGCCATATCCATAAAATTGTCGTCACGGTGAACGGTGTAACAGCTTACCGTCGATGTAGGTTGTGAGCACCCCTGCATCAGTGTTTTTCAATAGAACCAACAATGCCGTGGTTGACGACACCTGAATAGCTACTCCTCTTGATATTCTTCACTCTTCACGGAGTTTTATATTTTATTTGAGTCACGAATTGCGACATAATATACTTATATTATAGCGTTGGATGAAAAATGAAAAAAAAAATATTATACCTGCCTTCTAAATTTCAGCCAATCGTTTGATGATTTATCGTTTTTGAATTCGCAGTTTGAGTTTATTTTTTATTAAAAATGCAAAATTAACGGAGCGTTGTTTAGGGATCATAACAAAAACTGTCTTAAATATTTATATCATGAGAACGATTGTTTTTTAATAGTTAGCAGATTAATGCGACAAAGCTGACCCCACATTGGGCGAGTGCGACGCTCGAGAGCCTAAGTATGTCGTGGATAATAAAGTCGCGACGATCATATCGTGTTATCGCGGCGACCCCACGACGACGTCGTCGGTCACACAGTCTACAGTTGCGTACTCCTAATGCTGGGCCAGCCTAAGCGATAACGCCCGCCCATTACCGACAGCTTCGCAATGAACGCGTAAAGTTGTAAACCTCATCTAAAAAGGTCCAGCAGTTGAGTTTATTTATAAAATGAATAGATAGTTGCAATGCCACGTCACAGAGTCAAAGCTTGCACTAAATAGACTGTCGATCCTACGTGTTTGGGACAAGATATAAGTTGAAAGCGGGAATTGGTACAAAGGAGTAAAGACGGAAAATCTGTCGTACCTATAAGAATGAAGTGGTTGCGCAACGTGTGGAATGAAAATACTTATAATTGTGTGTTTATGTAATTGAATTAATAATTTGGGTACACTGTTGGCCAAACTCTTCAATTATTCTACCGCCTGAGTAGTGATATCCAGTGATGTGCTTCGGTAGGCGGACATTGTAGCTCGTGAAATTACTGGACTGAAGAGTCTTAACATCTTATGACTTTAAGTAAGAAGCGTTGGCGCAGTGCATCTAGAATTTTAAACCTTTGTAAAATCCTGGGACTCTTTATAAAAAAAAAAAAACTAATTTAGTGGTGCGTAAGCATTCGTTGGCGCTGTGTGGACGACTTAGACGATCGTTCGTTGTGCGTTTTAAGTTTTTATTAATACTTATATCAGAACTAGAAGTATAATAAACATAACGCTTCTAATGACACTGATCCAAGAAAAAGCATTCTGTTACTTTTTTTATACAACGAAGTAAGAGATAACGCTGCCCATAATTAGTACAGTGCTACCCAGTATTTTACAAAGGTAAAATTCTAGGTGCACTCCGCCAACGCTTCTTACTTAACAGTCATAAGATTTTAAGACTCTACTTATAAACTTTTACGATTTTTTTTTTAAATAAAAAAAGTAGGTAACTATTCTATCTCTTATGACTTAACCCCTTACAACCCAGAACGAACACATGCTATGTTTGTATTTGACTGTCATCGAAAATGCACGGTCGACGCACCTCTACTGCAGTCTGACCAAAAAGAGAAAGATCGTAGGACTGAAGAATGAAGGAATGAATGTTGATTCCCAATGAAAGACTAAGACAACTTCATAACTAAACCTCATAAACACAAAACAACAACAACAAACAAACAACTTGCAAAAGAACAGCGATTTGTAGATTATAAAACACATTTTTAAGCCACCCTTACAGTAAATCTCGTATAATCTCTTTATACCATGCTTAGTGTGTGACAACTAATAACTCTTTATACTTTATACCATGCTTAGTGTGTGACAACTAATAACTCAATTTCATCACTGCGAAATGGGCTGAGTCTTATTTTTAAAAATCCCTTTGTAAGAGATGCTGAACGATGTAAAAAGTAAAAAAAAATCAAGTTGCATTTGATATCGTAACAAAAAACACCTAAACCCCCCTTTTGTCGACTGCTGAGTCGACATACCACTTTGGGGTTTTTAAGCAGTAGGATTTTACTTTTTACTTGGTGTCACATCGATGTTGGCAAGAATCGTTGTAACCCAATGTTAGTCAAGAGACGTTTTTTAGTTCGCCGTAAATGCACGATCCTTCTCTTTTCGCACAGTGACTACATTAATTTTTACTCGCATTACCGGCGTGACGGTCAAAGTAAAATATTTATTTTTAATGATTTATGTCGGCACCTATAAATATGTTCCACCTTTATTTTCAGTTGCTGATAGAGCACGGTTAATGGTGTAGGTCGCAGTAATTTATGTATTTTTTTGACCAAACATGGCGAATTTCTCATGAATATAATGTCAAGTCCTATTGTATTAGATTTTTTTAATCAAAAATTTCTTTCAAGAAGAGCGAGACTAAAATAAGAGACTTAAATATTGGTAAATGTTTATGCAAATCCAAGACTTGGTCCCGCCATCTTGACGTTCGTATAATTATGACTTTAATCACCTAAAAATGCTAAAGACCATGTGCCAATAAATAAAATCTTCAGGAGGTTCTTCATAGGACGTCCACTGCTAAACATAGGCCTCCCATTTGGACTTTCATACATACCGGTTGGAAGCGACCTGCATCCAGCGTCTTCCGACGACCTTTATAAGGTCGTCTGTCACCTTGTGGGTGGACGTTCTACGCTTCGTTTGCTAGTCCGTGGTCTCCACTCGAGCACTTTTCGACCCCATCGGCCATCCGCTCTACGTGCTATGTGGCCTGCCCATTGCCACCCCAGCTTGCTAATCCGCTGGTATGTGGGTGACTTTAGTTCGTCCACGGATCTCTTCACTGTTGTTATACCGTTTTATCTTTCAGTTAACATTTATCCAATGTTGGTTAAACTGGTTCAAAGTTTGTTCAAACTTAACCGAAGGGGTGGCACATCCGGATTAATGACTGACTGATGACTGGTACATTTTTAATTAGTTTCGTATTTAACCCTCATATTAGTTTAGCTTTTGAACTGAATAAATTGTAGATAAGGGTAATACGGGAGTGTATCATGTTTAAAATTAATTAGTTTTTTAATTAAATGGCTCTTCACGTTACTAATTTGAATGAGGTGATATTATTTTTCGTATTTACCATGATTATACTCGTATAATGAGCCCGCGCTTCACTTCGGTCTAAGCTATCTCTGTACCAAATTTCAGCTCAATCGGCCCACCCGTTTAGGTGCCAAGAAGTAACAAACACACTCACAAACTTGCGTCTTTATCTTCCGTTTTTATTATTAGAGGTAGTCTAAAGTGTGATAACCAATCATTAGGTGATAAATACTCGGTGATAAATACTCGATGCCCCTCTGAGTGTCACTACAACTTTCAGTACAAACTATATTATGTACTGGTACATCTTTCAAAGATTTTATAAATACTTCAAAAACAAGGCTTTTATACACACAATACTGTTGTAATTTGACCGAAACATTATCTGAAACCATACAAGAGGAGGGTGGCTTACAAGAAATTCGGTGAAGTAACCAAAGCTTTAGTACCGCTATATGTCTTATACATATGTCCGCTAGAGTCTAAACATCTTATAACTCTTGAGTAAGAAGCGTTGGAACAGTGCACCTAGAATTGCACATCATTAATCATTGTTAAATTCTGGGTAGCACTGTACTGATTATGGGGAGCGTTATCTCTTAACATCAGGAGAGCGTCTTTCTCGTCTTCTTACTTCTCCACATAAAAAAAAAATGTCTCAGGCGAATTATATTATGCTTTTTCTTTTCACAATTAATGGTCTACGCCCGTTTACAAAGGTTAGCCAAATCGTAAAATTCATCATTCACATTTATCATTAAAGTCTTTAAATTTCGGATTATGTGTTTTGCCATTTGCCGGATGAATTTTCTGGACGTCAATCAAAACATCGGTAAGCAAACTCAAAATTGTTTTATTCGAATAGGCTACAATGGAGCCTTTTTCCATAATAATATGTGTTTACAATGTTTATCTTAGTTACATAAATATGTTTATTTAAAGAAGCAATTTCATAAAAAACCTAGTTTTAAATTTTTCACTTCAACAAATTCAGTAGAAACTATATAAACTAACAAAACTTTAAATAAAGCCATCTTACAGGTCAAGTACTCAGCTCTTCTGGGCAATTTGTACTGGCTCGCTGGCCGTTGGCTTATTTCCAATATTCAGGGAAGTAGGTGATAATTGGGCATTCTGGCACAGTTTTTACATGCATCGTTTTTACTGCACTCCGTTCGCTTTGCTCTCTCCGTTCCGTTCAACGATGCATGTAAAACTGTGCCAGAATGCCCAATTGGTTTTCGGGAGCGTCAATAAAGTAAAATCTTTAAACGTTGGTAAACACCGTTCGCTAGGATCACTGCGTTCCGTTCAACAATGCATGTAAAAACTGTGCTAGAATCCCCAATTGGTTTTCAGGTCATCAGTGTTTTACTTCTTTGGTTCAGGATTTTAGAACGTTAATGAGGTAAAAAACTTTTGGTTAGTTTATATTACTTACTTAATTATTATAAAAGGATACTAGATGGTTTTTGTAATCAGCCTCGAAGTCTCACACACTTGTTCACTAAACACAAAAATAAATTTTACTAAAAACCAAAATCAGAATAATGAAAATGGGTATGCTAAGGAACATCTCAATATCAAGGCCGTTTGCTCGTGTCTATAACCATGGCTGGTGGTACCTAGAAAGCATCCATTCTATCACAAGGTGATTTTGCATCTTGCTACAAACGTGCTTAGGAAAATTTCATTTCTAGGCCGGTTGCTCGTGCCGTTCTCCAAATATGGAGTTTAACGACACCTAGAATTGATAACTCCATCGCAACAATATTGTAACGTTGTACAGAAAAACCAATGCAAAAGAACTTCAGCAATCTAGACCGTTTGTTCGTACCAGTGACCAAATTTGGTTGGTGACACCATGAAACGAGAGTCCTTTTGCAAGGCCACACGCACAATAAATCTGATTTTTGTTAGTAAGACTAATATAACTTTCACAAAACACGACTTATTAACACAATTAGACTAAGAACTGTAATGGCCAATGGTTGGACATAGAGTTGACCGAAAGAGATTATCGATAAATTTGTTACAGTACTTAGAACTATTTATCGATAAAAGTAACGTTGCACCCTGCAAAGTGTTTAAAGTAAGTATCTAGTAAAATAATAAATGTACTATTTGATTACCGTGATAATTAAAGATGGTAGATCCTTTAAAATTAAATATACAACTTTGTATTATTGAACAAAAACATTATGAATATATATATAATTTTATAAAATAAACATAATAAAATGCCATTTTATTACATCTGGATTAATAGCATTCATAATCAATTAATCCTGCTAAGGTTAAGACATAAAACAATGCACACACCTGTTTATCGATATGTTAAATCCAAAAACAGGTAGCTGCACTAGTTTAATTTTGTTGAGTTAGATAAAAAAATATTGTTCACAATCACACGCTCCGATGTAACTTGATCGTTGGAGCTAACAAACAATAACATGGAAATATTTTAATCGCTTGTACAACATGTTTATTACGGCACCTGTTTTCATTGTCATAGCGCCTGTGGCTCAGTAGTAGAACTTCCTGCCGGATCCTAGGTTTGAATCCTCGCACAATAAATTTCTCATTAAGACGCTAAGTCATCGTGTTTACGTAAAACATGTAAATTTGGTTCTGGCTGTATCCTATAAGATATATAGGAACAGTGGTTAGGTTATGTTGCACACCTTGAAGGATTGTTGATAATAATATGTAAAAATATTTTTTTATCAACTGTATGAATTGATACTACCCACCTCATCTATTTCAATGTCTTAGGTACACGAAACGTGAATTACCTATATTTGTATTGAACAATAATTAACTGATCCTAACATTGTAAACCACTGAACATAGTCGCGCGTGAACATAGTTTTATTGCAATGGAAACGCTCACATTTGCGGCTTTCTTTGAGCGCTATGTTTAAAATATCAAAGTAATGCCGAAAGAAAATAATGTTATTTTACATATTTTCAAGGAAATGCCATAACCAAACGCTGCAATTTATTAATTTGCTTACGTTTCAATAAAAACAGTGGTAAAGAACAATTTTCCCATATTCATAATTATTGTTTTATGAAAGTACTAAGAAAATAAAACATTTTTGTTAATTTATAAATGCTTACAACACCTGATAATGGTGTATTTAATCGGTTTATCCGTTGAACAAAATTAATTAAGTTCGCGGCTCCGATCAAGAGGTACCAGAAGATCAAGAAGCATCAGAAGTTCAAGAAGCATCAGAAGATCAAGGCTCAAGAAGTTTCCATCTGCAAGTTCCTGTGCCGGCTCTACGTGATAGCGCTCGCCGTCAGCTGTCGCTGTTATCATCAACCGCTGGCTCGCGGCTTGACCGTGACCTTCCGTACCTAGCCGTCACAGCTGATCCGCCACAACGAAGATTCGCTGCGTTGCAATCATGTTCGTGAGTTTATATTATAATTTTATTCGATACTAGTTTATGCTCACGGTTTTTCTGTTATGCATATAAGCATGTGTAATCCTTTCTTGGTTCTGATACGTCTTATGTGTATTCCAAATTTTAACACTATCGGTTTGGGGTGATGTTGATAGATCAGTCTCTCTATATATTATACAGATTGCACTTTATATTTTTTATAACCTGTGTATTAATTATTATTCGTATTGTCTCGCAGGTCTGAATCCGAATATTCCGACACATACAAGGCTCGCTGCAAGAAGGACCCTCCGACCGAGTCAATCTATACGGACAACGACGAAGCCACCACATCTTCTGGAAAAACGTATGTACTACTTTATTTAACTAGCTGTTTTATTAGTGCTCTAACTATGTATTATCTTTACAAGGAAAATTGTTTATTTACCATAGTCATTTTGCATACTGTTCTCTATGTCTACTATCTTGCAAACAATTTAGTTTGGGGTAAAAGCGCAGCGCACAAGTTGTATTAGAATTTGTATGGTTTAATATTCAACCTTATTATGCACAAAATAAAAGATACATTAATCTTGATATTTTCCTTTTACAAAAGGCGTTGTAGGGCAATATATGAATAACTAGTTGGGCCCCGCGGTTTTATCTGCTGTACTGTAGCTTATGTGTTATTCCAGTGTCTAAGCTATACCAAATTTCAGCTCAATCGGTTCACCCGTTTAGACGTGAAAGATACATAAATTATATATATAAATTGTGATTTGACTGTGACAGTGTAAGTAGGATAAACCTGTTCTGTTGGAGTATAAACCCCAATTATTATTATTATTATTATACATCCATATATTCATTTTTACAAACGTTCACGTTTATAATATTAGTAAGATAGTAAGATTATAAAATGTAATATACAAAGATTTAAATACCTAAATTTTATTTATGCTAATATTTTATTCTCTTTTCAGGAACAAGAAAGTTGCAAAGCGCAAGGTGCCAACGAAGGCGGCTTTGAAGAAGGTACCGACGGTGTCAGCAAGCAGGACTGTGTCTGACCTGGGGCTGGACTCCGACAGCGACACTGATGGTGCCACACCAAGAAAACGAGCTACTCCACCCTTACAATCGTCGCTAACGCGCCGAGTCGCTGACGGCGTCATTCGGCGAACGGCCACCTTATCGGGTGATGTTTACATAGAACTTAAAGTATATAACAGTAAGGACATACAGTCCGTTCCGCCTGTTGATCGTTGGCAGCAGGCGCTTGTATCGTTAAAGTTTCAGGGTGGAACGGACTGTCCGGAGTTTAATACTATAAAAAAATTTTTGAAACAATGCAAGGGATCCTTCACAACTGAGGGCACTTTTTTTGCAGAAAAAAAGAAATAGTTTTTTTCAAAATTTTTTATTATTTTTTATCTTAAATAATTATATATCTCTTATAAATTACTTTTCTAATTTTATTCTTCATAATTCAGAAATTAAAACTATAGGAAAGTGTCCTTACTGTTATATGCTTTAGACATAAGTTCCTAATTGATTTTATAATTATTAGGTATATCATTGTTTTTATAAAGTATCTTACTGTTATACGGTTGCTAAATCGAGCTTAAGTTACTATTGAGGGTCAAAGTAGCCAAATCTCATACACAGTATTTTCAAAATTATGTTATGTAGGTACAACGCGTGATAGGTTGATTAATTATTGTGTTTGATTGATCATTTCATTATAAGCAAGTTAACCTTATTCAATAGTTAGAACAATGCCTAAAACAATTTTTTGTACTGTTTGCGACATACAAGTCAAAAGTAAAGCTTTTGCTGGTCATTTAAAGAGTATAACACATAAAAACAATAGTTCAGTAAATGAGAGTAATGGTATTGAAAAAATTAGTAGCGCTTTTCGCGGCCGCATATCGTCATACCGCGTATCGCATAGCAACTCGTCTAGCGCTGAGCCAGACGAGCAGGCAGATAAGGAGCGCGCACGCGCTCCTTTCGAGTACTTGACTCTCTTGCGACGCAGAGTAAGGACTTTGCTTCAGGCACGAATGCAAACCTACTCTAGTCTCAAGGTTAATTTCGAGTTATTTTCTGAATTTATCTTGCATAAAGATAACTCAAGTTCAATAAAATCTTTTGCAACAGAAAACGTAGTCCTGCATCAACATTTTATATTTGATGATTTTTTTTCTGATATCATTCAAACAATCAGTAAAAAAGTTGACGAATTCGAAGACAGAGATAGTGGCTGGGCATTTGTTCGTAACTTATATTTAGAGGTAAACTTAAACAAATTTAATCCCTTGCGTGCCTCAAGCTACATTGAATTGCCTAAAAGTATCAAGTCTAAACATGCTTGTATCAATGTTCAGAACAGAGATTCTTTTTGTTTCTTGTGGTGTATAATGGCATCGTTATTCCCTGCAAAGAATAATTGTCAGCGAATTACTGCTTATCCACATTTCGATCCTATTCTCAACACTGAAAATATGACTTTTCCTGTTGGTTTCTCTGACATTCAAATCTTTGAAAAGAATAACCCCGATATAAGTGTAAATATTTATGGACTCAAAAAGAAATCTGTAGTTGTTGGACCTCTTTATAAAACAAAACGTCGTAAAAAACATCATGTTAATTTATTATTACTTGAAAACGGCTTGCGTTCTCATTATTGTCTTATAAAAAATTTAGCAAAGTTAATTCGTAGTCAGATAACTAAACATCATGCAAAATTATTTTTTTGCGAAGAATGCATGATATTTTTTGATAAGGAAGATAAGCTGAACTCTCATGTTTGCAGTGGTGTGTCGACTATTCTTCCAAATGAAGGAACTGTAGTTCAGTTCAAACATTACGAAAGAATGCAAGATATGCCTTTTGTGATATATGCCGATTTTGAATCCATATTAAAGTCTGTAAACAAGAGCTCTATTACTAGCGGTACTACATCTTTACACCAACACGTGCCAGCGGCGTTTGCTTACTATGTTGTTTGTGCATATGATAGTTCGCTTAATAAATATATATCCTATCGCGGTGCTGATTGTGTTGAAAAATTTATAGAATACATAACGCATGACATAACTAACATTCACAATATTTATCAATCCCCGGTAACAATGAATTTTACTAATAGAGATCAAACTAACTTTGATCAATCGTCACATTGTTTTCTTTGCAATACATTGTTATTTGATGATAAGGTCAGAGATCACTGTCATCTTACAGGACGTTATCGCGGGGCAGCTCACTCTTATTGCAACATTAAGTTTAGACTACCAAAATTTGTACCAGTATTTTTTCACAATTTAGCTGGTTATGACAGTCATCTGTTCATTCGAGAATTAGGAAATCTACCTGGTAGAATAAAAGTCATTGCAAAAACTAAAGAGAATTACTTATCATTCACAAAATTTTTTGAAATGAATGATCAGGATATTATGTCAGTTCGTTTTGTTGATTCTTTCAAATTTTTGGGGACAAGTCTTGAAAAGTTAGTTGCAAATCTAAACAAAGATGATTTTGTACACCTACCGCGTTTTTTTAGCACTGAAAATAATTTTAGATTAATGCTTCGTAAAGGGGTATACCCATACGAATATATGTCAGCTTGGAATGTATATGAAGAAAAAGAACTTCCTCCAATAGAGTCATTTTTTAGTACATTAACCAACAGTACGATTTCTGATTCAGACTATGCACATGCTAAGAAAATTTGGAAATCCTTTAAAATAAACAATTTAGGCGAATACACTGACTTATATCTTAAATCAGACGTATTATTACTTGCAGATGTATTTGAAAGTTTTCGAACTACTTGTAAACGAACTTATAAATTAGATCCTGCTTTTTACATAACTGCACCGAGTTTGAGTTTTGATGCAATGTTGTTAAAAACAGCAGTAAAATTAGAGCTTATTACTGATTTAGAGATAATTAGAATGATTCAAAAAGGTATTCGCGGTGGCATTTGTTTGTGTTCTAACAGACATTCTAAGGCTAATAATAAATATTTAGAAGGCTATAACCCGTTAGACAAAGACAACTTCATAGTTTACATTGACTGTAACAATCTCTATGGTTATGCTATGTGCTCTTATTTGCCGCATTCAAACTTCAAATTATTAAGTGAATCAGAAATTAATACAATCGATTTTGTCAGTATACCCCTCGATGCACAATATGGCTATATCCTAGAAGTTGATTTAGAGTATCCTGAAGTTTTGCATAATCTACACAACGATATCCCATTCTGTGCGCAAAAGTATATGCCACCTGGTTCGAAAGATTCAAAGTTAATTCCAAATTTACATGATAAATTCGAGTATGTTATTCATTATGAGCATCTTAAAGTGTGCTTGAACCACGGTCTTAAGCTAAAAAAAATCCACAGAGTCATAGAATTTAAACAAAGTCCTTACTTAAAACAGTATATAGATATGAACACTGAATTGCGTAAAAGGGCAAAATCTACATTCGAACAAGATTTTTTTAAACTTTTAAACAATAGTATTTTCGGTAAAACCATGGAAAACACTGAAAAATATGTCGATGTTAAATTAGTTAACCAATGGACTGATGATAGAAATAAGACAAATAAAACTATAACAGCAGAACAATTAATAGCCAAGCCCAACTTTCGTAATGCAACTATTTTTACTGAAAACTTTGTAGCTGTACAAATGAATCCAGAAACTATCTCTTTGGACAAACCCATATATATTGGATTCGCGGTTTTAGAAATTTCTAAATCTCATATGTACGATTTTCACTATTCTGTTATGAAACCTTATTATGGAGAAAACATAAAATTGTGTTATACTGATACAGATAGTTTTCTTTATTCCATAGAAACCAAAGATTTTTATGAAGATTTAAAACTATCTTTTTTGACTTATTTCGACACGAGTAATTATCCTCAAAATAATATCTATAATATACCAATCATAAACAAAAAAATACCGGGTTTATTCAAAGATGAATTCGGAGGTAAAGTCATATCTGAATATGTTGGTTTAAGGTCTAAATTATATTGTATTAAAACAACACAAGATGAATTTAAAAAAGCAAAAGGTGTCCAAAAGTCTGCTATAAAAAATGTACATTTTAAGGCCTACTATAAGGTACTCCTAGACGATAAATTAATAAGAAGAAAAAACATTATATTTAAATCATTAAAACATATCATTTTTACACAAGCTCAAAACAAAAGTGCGCTCTCGGCTAGAGACGACAAACGTATTATTTTGAGAGACAAAATTACTACTTTATCTTATGGGCACAGGGATGCTTTCTTTTAACTCATTACTCGTTTTGTGTATTTCATTATAGTTTGTACGTGAGAATATAATGATGTAATATAATAGGTTTATGTCGTAGTATAATATTGTCTACAATAAAATTTAAAAAATCAATATTATCAATGTATTCTTGTTGTTATTTTAATTTGTGTTTTTGTGTTAACAGAATAAAATAAGCAAAAAATCCTGTATTAATTGTAAGCTAACATATTGTGTAAGATAAATTAATTGTTAAACTAACATTTATAATTAGAATAAATATTGTTGTATAAAAAAATTTTGTCTTTTATTTAAACAGATCTCTTAGTATAGTTATAAAGCACTCCTATGAAACATGTTATAACATGTTGTCAACACGTGTTGTAGGTAACATTATTTTACTGTTGATATTATGAAACATGTCACAACATGTCGAAGGTTCTGATTTAGTTCAAGCAAATGCTTTGATGATAGTAAATTAACCGAGTTCAAATTACGTAATACGATATTACATAAACACCTGCGCTGCATTGCGCGGATTTTATTATTCACTTCATTAGAGTCACTTGTTAGCGACACTTGTTCTTCTTTTATAAAAATGGATTTAACTGTAAGTATTAAGTTATTCTTTTAGGTTAAAATTGAATCCAAAATTTTCTTTACTGAAAATTATATAATATTAATTCTATGTTTGTTACAGAACGAGACACAGGTGCAAGATTATTGGGTTCTGCCATGCGGGCAAGATCCATTAGCCGACTGGGACGAGCACAATGAAAAAATGAAGAAACAGCTGGCCGCCGAAGCTGCAGCCGAGGCCGCCGCCAAGAAACAGGAATCTAAATTAAAAAAGCGCAAGAAGAAAGAAGCATTATCTTATGTAATAACGAAAATGCCACAAAGAGGACGACGTGTCTTAAAACTTCAGATATATGAATACAACGAGCGGATAGACACCACTTGCGAAACGATTAGAGTGCAATATTCTGCAGTGGGAACATGTGATGAAATAATGGACCTGGCAGAAAATATAGTAGGCAAAATATCGACAAAATTAAGCGATAATTTAAATGATTAGGTACAGTAAAAAATATTATGTAAAAAGTTAGATATAAGATATTTTAAATAAATTTTATTGTGTGTAATTATTTTTGTCTTTTATTTCCCTATAGGTTAGATATTTATTAAAAATAATGTTTCATTATTAGATCATAATTAATTAATAAAATTTAATTTAAGATTTTATATAAATAAAGAGAACAATAATAATAATTATACACATATACAATCTAATTATGACATCAATAATGAATCATCATTTTGAAATAAAATTCAGGTATTTTAAAAATAATTATTTATTAAAATCATAAAAATATATTTCTTACAATAATAATCATTAGTAACACTTTATACATAAATAATTGTGTTATTACAATTAAAAGCTTAAATTAAATTTATAAGTAAATTATAATTAATTAGAAAACAATTCAAAACTATCTATATTATTATCGTCATACCATTGTTTAATACACATTACATTTTTTAAAGCACAATACTTAGTATGATTTGCACAAGTAATACAATATTGTTGATATTCGGAAAAAAGTTTTGACAAATTAGGACACCCTTTTTCTCCTATATCCACCACTTCACAGTCATTACACAGATTATGGATCCATTTTATTTTCTCTAAGCCCTTGGTGAAAATTTTTTTCTCTTTTAAATATGGCATGATAATGCGTTTAAATTCTTTATAATCAATGTGACCATTACTCCAGCGAATGCCTCGGTTAATTTCAATCCATCTCACATGTTGTCTTTCGTTATTTGTCAAGTAGTGATACGAATAAGGAGGTTTAACCAAAAATGTTTGAGTATGATTTTTATATGCAATAGCCAGTTCTTTAACAATAAATTGATTACACGAATCTTTAAATCCCTGGAGATCAACAATTATTGTATCTGAATTCATGATAACTTTTTCACAATATTACTCAATGGTTTGTATTCTACAATACAATCATTAAGAATAAGACAATACGCTGTTGTATTTTCAGGAAATTCTGAATCCGCTTCAAGGTCTACACGCACATCAATTGGGCCACTTTTCAGTAATTCGTTTTGACGTGAACAATCAATCACAAATAATGGAGCCTTATCTTTAAAATCCTCAAAACCTAACAACGCCTCTGGTCGACGATTATAAAATGAATGCTGGAACTTTGCGTATTGTTCATATATTAAAGAATATTCCTCTCTTCGAAAATCAGTATTTAAATTTTCATATGGAAAGTAACATGAATTCAAGAATACTTTTACATTGCGTAAATAACAGTGATCAAATTGCGACATGTCTTTGTGCGGTTGCCTTTTGCGATCTGTTTGTAATCCGATAATTACAAAGCGAGGTTTTTCTATTTGCGATGATGTTTTAATTGACCAAGTATGTTTCGATGATTTTGGAAGTGCTGGGTATTCATAAAGATCCCAGTTTCTAAACACCATATTAATTGCTCGATCTCTCTCTAAATGCTTAAGTAAGTTTATTCTTTCCCGATCGGACACTTTGATATGTGGTACGCGCCAAACTATTTTTTTAATATCAATGGTATCACTAACAAGTTCTCCTGTGCCTACCTTCAATGAGTTTAAATTTGTGTTACTACGCAGTAAAATTAATTCATGTTTACAATTTATAATTATTTTTTGATAGTCTTCTGCGAATCCTAAAATTCTACTTAGTGGAATAGATACCGAAAAATTTCCAGAATAGGTACTTTTCGTACCATTAATATCCCAACCCCAGAATTTTGATGATTTTGACTCATTTTCGTTCATGCACAAAAGAGACTTCATAGTTGTTGTTATCCCAGCATTTTTAATTTTATCAATTTCTACTCCATTTAATTCATATCGAATGTCTTGGAAGAAAAAAAGGGCAGGATTATTTGTGAAGTTAACTTGACTAACTTTTGTTTTGTCGCTTTTGTGTACATTAACATAACCTTCTAAGTATAGTGTACTTGCTGACGGTAATATGTATAAATCTTGTTGGTTGATAGGAATGCGTATTTCATCATTGACATTAAAGCTGGTTACGTATGGCTTATATGAGTGATATTCAACACTCTCTATTGTGTTGTCGTGGACAACAGGATCTGCTATACTTAGAATACTCATTTTAGTAGTCCAATCAATTTAAGAAATTGTCTGTTTTCTTTGGTTAACCTTATCTTAGGTGTTCGCTTGGCGATGGTAAGTTTTGGAGTGATGTTTTTCACAGGTGTGGTCGAGTTTTTATTATTAAAATTAATCATTTTTTCTTTATATGTAAGTATAACTGTATATCTTCACCTCGTAAGTTAACCAAATTGTTTTCAGCGTCCACAATTCTTATAGTAATAGAAGTGACACTGCTTTGATTAACTGGAAAGTATATGACGTTATTAGGTATTTCTATGATTCTGTATCCTGGAGGCACGTTTGGTGCGAATTCGTGGATTATGTGACTAGGTTTACCGTTTACATAAGAACCACTCACAATATCACATTCAATCCTTAGCACAGTTGTTGATAGAATGCTGACTGGAAATTGAGATTCGTGTAATATATTTGCTTTAAGTAACTCCGCCCCAAAGCCAAGAACTTTCCCCAGAGTACAATCTTTTTCGAAATGAATGTCTTTAGTACTAAATATAGATGTTTTTAAAGTATTGTTGTTACATATCAATTTAAACGAACAATCTTCAATATGTTCTTTTAAATAATCACTAATGTCGTGGAGTTCATATGAACCTTCTGGTATTTCAATTAATTGGTCACCATAATAAAATTTGTTATTTCGATCATCTATATTCGGTATTGAATTAAATGTAGAAAAATACAATAATCCACATTCATAATCTCCTTCCAATGGCAAGGCAGGTGAATAATTTGTAGTGGAAATTGAAGAAAAACTTGTTATTGAAAGTGTGAAAGACATTTTGCTACTAACAGTATGCGATCAAAAACATTTATTTTATATCACGGCTTCTCCAATATTTTTTTAAAAATTTTAAACATAAATGACCGCAATTAACAGTATCAAATCCTTGATATTGGATATAATTATATAAAATATCTTTACATTTTAAGTATTTGATGAGCTCTAAAGGTGGTTTAAGATCGCCGAAACTGTCAAAATATTCACAATATTGTTTATTTTTTACATACGCTACCCAGTGAGTGCCTTCACTATTTTTGTCGTCTAAATTGACTACAGCACATTCGATATGTTTTGGAAATTTAGGTAAATTGTCTCTCATATAAACTCCTCTGAAATATGGAATGTCACCTGCATGTTCTAATATATCAATATCAGTTAATGCTCTTCTGGGCAGCCTTTTACTCAGTTTTTTGAATTTCTTAGATACAAACCACTTCCTTTTTTGTATGGTTTAATATACATGCCTTTTCCTAAAGCAATGGCCTCCATTGTCCTGTTATGGCGTTCAGCTTCTTCTAGACTTTTCTTAGAAGCTTTATAGTCATTGACCGCTTTCGCTATACCTGCAGCACCCCCTGACAGTGCACCCAATGCTGATAATCCCGCAAATATTGGAATCAAAGGCAAGATTCCTCCAGTTTTAGGAATTGGTATTATTCGAGGTAAATTGAAATTTTTGTTAGAAAATAACTTTTTTGCCACTGAATATGCAATCTTTATTGCGGAGTTGTTGCTCTTCGGTTTGAGTTTCTTTAAATGTTTCTTTATTTGACTAATGACTGAGCTAAACTTTTTGGTTCCAGCACCTACTTTAAGTTTAGTTTTCATTACTTTGTTCACTAACCATGAGGCTGCTTTTTCGCCCGTACTAGAATTTTTTGATTTCATTCTTTGTTTCGCCATATTCATTAACTGTAAATCTGCCTTATGTCTGACGTCTAAATTAGTGTTATTTGCATAAGCTATGTCGTGTTGTTTGCAAGCTTCGTCTAGCCCATTAACTCCTTTATCCCCTCTCAAGAGCCTTTCTTTAAGTTTGGTGCCGGGTCCGCAGTAATTATATCCAGGTAAATGAAGTTCACACGGTAAATTATTTATCAAAGTATTAACAAGTCCTCTTCCCTCCATTGGTTGTATGGTAATGAATATTAATTCCAATTTTATGCAATTTTATACTATGATTTTATTTTTGTGAATCCATGAATTTTCATTTTCGTTCAAACCCAACCACTTTACAAATAGTTTATTACCTTTCTTTCTTATTACCTTTTCAATTAAATAGACGTCAGGATGTTTTGTTTTAAGAAGTTCTTGCTCATAGAATGCTCCTAATATAGGTTGTTTATGTTGATCTTCTATATAATAAGTGATTGGGGTGCATTTATCATTAATATCTTTAATTTTAAATATTTCTGTTGACCAATTAGGAGTATATCCTTTTTGAAAAAATCCCTTATACTTACTAATGCGAACAAAATCTCCTTGTTGAAATTTAGGTTTTTTGTTATTTACTTGCTTCTTTAATCGGAAAATATTATTTCTAATGTAAAATTCATTGGCAGCATTAACAGCAATTGGTTTACATTTTATTGTACTATGTGTAGTGTTATTATAATCACCAGTAATTTGTTCTAAAGGCTGTCCTATCCATTTATAATTACCAACTAAATTAAATGTTTTGTATAACCTATTCTTTAAAGTTCTAATTAATCTCTCAACAATGGAAGCCTTTTTAACTGAGTATGTAGAATAGTGGTTGATATTATATTTTTGCATCAAGCTTTTGAATTCATCATTATAAAATTCTTTTCCTTGGTCGGTTTGCAGATTTCTCGGCATTCTTCCATCTCTAAGTATATTTTTAAATGCTTTTGTTACTTCAGTTTTACATTTTGATTTTAAAGGAACAGTCCAAGAATATTTGGAAAAACAATCAATTACTGTCAATATATATTTAAAGTTTTTATTATTTCTACCAAAACTTTGCATATCAATTAAATCTGCTTGCCAAAGATCATCTATTGATTTCAAAATAACAGAACGCCTGACAAAGTTTCTTCGCACTTGTTTGTGAATCTCATCAACTATTTCTTTTTTGCTCATCTTTATAAATTTCTTTAGTTTGATGATTGGTTATATCTCCAGCATGTTTTAGTTGAAACTGATTTACTATCATTTGAATTTGAGCCTTTATATTTTTAATTTCTGCATCTATTTCAAGTTTATCATAAAAAGCTGTAAGTTTCTGGTCGATATATTGCTTGTTAGCAGCTTCATCAGGAGACACTGGTAATTGTAATCCTTTAAGTCTTGATGATCTCAAGTCATAATCACCACTATTATTTTTCATCAATTTCTCATTTAAATTTGAATCTCCTGATCCTCGTCGCATCCTTTTATGCACATAATGCCCAAATTTGTCCATTTTTTTTTAATCTGCTCTTACCAAATTCTTTGTGATGACTGAATTTATGAAATGTGTTTTTCTTTATAAATGAATAAAAATTTTCGATGATGATAATTTCTTCTTCATGCAATTTCTAGCGTATGATACCACATTCTCGTAATTCTTCAATAATTGATATTATTTCATTATCAAGACTGGTATTACCAGCATCACGAGAAGCTAAAAGTAGTTTTAATCTTTCTACGAGTTCATTTGGATCGTCCCAATAAACATAATCGGTATGTGGTTTAAATTTTTTCATCGAAGGCAATCCTAAACCAGTGTGTGGAAGACTTTCAGTACTTGAACAATTCTTAGCTAACTTAAAAAGTGGTTTTATGACTTTTAAATATTTGAGCCCTTTATTGCTTTTTATAGGCTTCCTTGGATTATAGTCACGTCTATGTGCATTGGTATCTAATAAAAATTTTTTGTATTCAAGTAAATCGTTTTCAGTCAATAAATCCATATTAGGAATTTTTTTAAACAGTAATTCATTTAGCCCAGGTGTTTTTTTATATTCTTTGTTTCCTATTAATATATTATCTCCCATTAGAGTTACCCGAGACGATCCCATTTTAAGCTTGCCACGATCTGATCTAATACCGAATGGAGAATCGCAGAATACTTCAGAACTTAAAGACCAGTTATAGTCATCAGGATTTTCTGCCGATCTAAACGATGATCCACTTGTATTTTGCTCATTATTATTATTATCTTCATCACTTATTGTATTATCTGAACTATTTTCTTCCTCTGAATAAGACTTGTTAATTACAGTTGCGTCAGATCTCCTACGTTTAGCAAAACTATCGCCACTATCTTCATTATATGATTTAAGTGTTGCCAAATCGTTAAATTCTAATTTCTTGGAGCTCCAATTCGGAGAATTTTTTCTGAATTCATTGTTAACCGGTTTATTCATTTGCACCATTTTTTCGAGTGGATTTGTCAATGGTTTAAGTACAGCTTCAATAGCGTTATCTGTATCTAATTGTAATCCTCGCATCAACTTAACTTTCTTTTTAACAGCGTCAGCTGATTTTACAATTTGTGCTTTTATGGATTTTTCCGAATTCATTTTAGTAATATAACTTAACTGTATGAAGTCAGGATAGAAAATGAAAATAATATTAGATACACGACGATAAATATAAAAATATTGTTACCTAATCAAATTGTACAAATGTGTCAAACTTCCTCCTATAGCATCCTTGATTTTTATTACAATCTTTGTTTATAACTAAAAAATCATAGGAAACACTCCAAATTTTGGCACACATTTCACGAAACTGTTTCCACGTCATATCTGTGTTGACGTGTTCATCATACACATGTTTGAGATTAATATCATCTTGCTTGAATAAAATAATAAGATTAGCATTGTCCCTAATAAGTTGTTTTGGAATTTTGCTATAAGTTTGATTCAGGTAAAAACAGTCTATATTTTTATGTCTTCCCATTGAAAAATAATCACGTACATGATCTTGTTTTTCACAGGCAACATCATCAAAAATTATTACAGAATTCGGTTTGGCTTCCTTTGGGTTCAAAACACTATCATGTTCGTGGAATTTTGAAAAATGCACTCCAGGTACCATTTTTAAAACATGTTCAAGATATACGTATTTTGGTTGATATAGTGTTTTGGAATAAATATATACATTCAAAAATTGTAATCCATTTTCATGTAAGAGAAGACCCACTAAAAGGTTGGTTTTTCCACAGTTAGACGGACCGCAAATAATACACCGGATTGTGTTTGGTAAAAGTTTTCCATGCCTTTCAACTTCATGGCTCAATGTTGCACCCACTTCATCAAACTGCAAATTCTGAGGTTGTTTTACAAATATCATGTAGTTGTTTAAATGAGAGCTGATGGAGAAATGAATAATAATACAATATTCGATCACTATATATACAGGCACAAATCAACTCATATCTCTCGACTTTTAAGTCATCATGTCAGTCATTTCAGAAAAGTAAAACACTGACGACTTGAAAACCAATTGGGCATTCTAGCACAGTTTTTACATGCATTGTTGAACGAAACGCAGTGATCCCAGCGAACCGTGTATAGCAACGTTTAAAGATTTTACTTTATTGACGCTCCCGAAAACCAATTGGGCATTCTGGCACAGTTTTACATGCATCGTTGAACGGAACGGAGAGAGCAAAGCGAACGGAGTGCAGTAAAAACGATGCATGTAAAAACTGTGCCAGAATGCCCAATTATCACCTACTCAGGGAATCTAGTTATCGGAAGCGGGATATATTTTGTAATTATAATTTTATTGATTTATTGCTGGCATAAATTGTACGGCAATAATAGTTGAAAGTACTATTCGACTTTTAAATTTAATTTGGTTGGATGTATGTTTGTAAAGATTTTTTTCTTAAATAACAACAAATTATTCGAAAGATGGGAAATAGGACTCTTCAAAAGGCAAGTGAATAGAGTCTTGAAAGGTAGGCAACGTACCAGCGGTACCCCCGGTATTGCAGGTATCCATCGGCGACGGTAGCCACTTACCATCAGCAGGGCTATTCACTTATCGGTTAGGGAACCGAATACCGAATTGTCAAAAATGTATGAAATGACGTGACATGACATGTCAAGTTGTATCTACATTATACGTCATTTCATACATTTTGACAATTCGGTACTCTGTTCGATTCTTTCACGGATATGTGAATAACCCTGCAGGTGGGCCGTCTGCTTCTTTGTCACCTATTACATAAAAAAAAAAGATATTTCTCGTAGCTTCTATTAGATTAGTCAATCAGTCACGATAATAATTACTGATCTATAAATGCACAGTGTAAAGGAGCGGGAAGACGGGAGACCAAGTGACAACACCGAGTGGCATGCAAAGACTCATTTATTTCCAACTACCCTACATACATTATAATCTGATTATATTAATCCTAATCTACCTACAACCCCCTTCTTTAAAACATAATTAAGATTTATAATAATACCCCATTACATTATAATTAATATTTCAATATACCCTCATCATCTTCTTCTCATTGAAAAGAAAAGTATGATATATAATAATTAGACAATCATAAATTATATATTAAGTCATTACAAAATACATAAAATTCCTACATCAAAAAAACTACAATATAATATAAGGTATCAATTTTAAAATTAATTAATTCAAACATTACATTATTCATTCAATACAATTACATCATTAATTTAATAGAATTTTAACATTATTTATTATAAATATTCAATTTTATCATTATTTGTTACAATAAAAAAAATCGATTTCATTAAAATTCCAATTAAGTAATTCATGTTTTAAAATATTATATTCTTGTATCATAATAATTTCTTTCATAAAATAACATATTCATTCCTTTATCCTCATTTCTCTAATTTTCATGCTAATAACAAGTTGATAATATGCTATACTTATAGATAATTATTGTTCTTATCGCTTATCGCTAAACACCATGACGTATCACCAGAAGCCATCAAGAGTATCCCCAACGATCAGGTTGTCTAACGGTCCTGCCATAACGAGTTACATAATCATTATCAGTTGTCTGTGCTTCTGTTAGACAATTATTATGTGGCACACTAGAGCTACGCGGTGAGGAGACGCGTGTGTTCGTCATTACGTCATCATCATAGTTATAACTATAGATCGGATTGCTATCCCTGCGTAAATAGCTGTCGAGAACGATTTGTCTCCGGTTTCGACGAATTGTATTGCCCGTGTTTATTAATTTTAGCAAGTATGATCTAGGCCCACTCAATCCGGTTACCTTTGCATTAACCCAATTCCTTCCCATGCGAACTTTGACCTTATCGCCTACGATTAACGGCTTAAGATTCCTGCTGCCCTTATCGAAGTATTTCTTCTGTACAAGTTGTCGTTGTTGCAATTCTTTATGTATCTGTTTTTTGTCATGCAATCTTGGTTCTAATAACAATGGTGAACAGGGGATTACGCTTCGTATTTTCCTATTGTTTAATAACTCTGAAGGAGATGGTAATTTGTCACTTATAGGAGTGTTTAAAAATTCTAATAACGCTAATCTAAAATCCGATCTTTCATACAGAGTCTTTCGTAACATACTTTTAACCGTCTGAATCGCCCTTTCCACTTGACCATTCGACTGCGGATATCTAGGTGACGATGTTTTATGTTCAAATTTCCATTCTTTTTCGAATTCTCGAAACAGATTCGATGAAAATTCTGGTCCATTATCCGAAAAGAATACCTCTGGAATACCCTGCCTGCTAAATATGTTTTTTAATCTATCAATAATGCATTTCGAGCTCAAATTTACGACCTCCTCAACCTCCACATATTTACTAAAGTAGTCAATCACCAAAAGATAACTTTTATTGTTAAAGTGAAATATATCGCCTGCAACCTTTGCCCATGCCCGTGTAGGTATTTCGTGCGAGATTAGCGGTTCCTTACTATTTTGTTTTTTATATGTTAAACAAGCCTGGCAATGAGAAATCATATCTTGTATTTGACTATTCATGTTTGGCCAAAACATTAACTCGCGAGCCCTTAATTTAGTTTTTTCCGCACCTAAATGACCTATGTGCACTTTCTTTAACATATCCTTCCGCATGCATCTCGGAATCACTATCCTGGTCCCTTTCCACACTAAACCATATGCCATAGTCAGCTCATCCCTAAAGTCCCAATAGGGCGTTATCACATCCTTGACCTCACTCTTATGTATCGGCCATCCATCCTCTATTATTCTTTTAAGTTCCTGCATCTCTTCATCATTATTGGTGTATTTCTGTAACTCAATAAAATGTGTATCTGTTAATGAATTACTAGCTGCGATAGCACACACTTGCGCTGTCACGTCCAGCTGATCGCGCGGACCGCTATCCTGCTCATCGCTCGGTGCCACGGCACGCGAAAGCGTATCAGCTATATACAAGTATTTGCCCGGTTTATATACCAAGTTAAACGTATATGGTTGGAGTCTTATCAGCATTCTTTGTAGCCGCGCAGGTGCAACTACTATCGGTTTATTAATAATACTAACCAATGGTTTGTGATCTGTTTCTATTGTTACGTCGCTCTTACCATATATATACATATAGAATTTCTCGCAAGCAAATACGCATGCATATAACTCCTTCTCGATCTGTGCATAGTTTTGTTCAGTCTTTGTCAGAGATCTCGATGCATAACAAACTGGCATTCCATCCTGCATCAAACAAGCGCCTAAACCATTCTTACTCGCATCTACCGATACCGTTACCGGCTTGTTTACATCATAAAACTTTAAAACTGGCGGGTTCGTGATACACTTCTGCAGATCAAGAAAACACTTATCATGCACTTCATCCCAATGCCACTCAATCTCCTTCTTCAATAGTTCTCTCAACTTGTGTGTTTTTTCCGACAGATTTGGAACAAAGTTGCCCACATACGTCACTAGCCCTAAAAAACGCTCTAAGTCCTTAACATTCTGCGGCACCGGCATGTTTTTTATAGGCAGAATGTGTGAGTCATCCGGCCGAATACCAGACTGTGATATTATATGACCTAGGTATTTAATTTCAGTCATACCAATCACGCATTTTTCCTTATTTAATTTGATATTTATTTCCTTACACCTTTCCAACACCCGACGCAGACATGCATCATGCTTTTCCTTTGTCTCCGCATAGCACAACAAATCATCCACAAATAATGTAACACCCTCTATATCATCGAAGTATTCATAAAGTCGCTTATGAAATACTTCAGAAGCCGATGATATCCCAAATGGCATTCTCAAGAACTTGTATCTACCAAAGATCGTATTAAAAGTGCAAAGGTCAGTGGACTCATCGTTTAATTTTATTTGCCAGAATGAGTGTTTACAATCTAATGTGCTAAAAAATTTCGCTCCGGATAGTTTTGCCGTAATCTCATCAAGTGTCGGCAACCTGTAATGTTCCCTCTTAATATACCTATTCAAATCACGCGGATCTAAACAAATACGTACATCTCCATTAGGCTTTCTCACCACTGCCATACTATTCACCCAGTCCGTCGGGCCTTCCACTCTAGCTATTATTCCCTTTTCAAGCATTTCATCTAATTTCCGCTTAACATCATCCTTCAACGAGATAGCCAACTTACGCGGCGCGTGTACGACCGGTCGCGCGTCTGCGGCCAGCCGTATCTTATATTCACACGGCAGACATCCTACTCCATCAAATACTTCCGGATACTCGTCAAGCAAATTTCCTAACTTCTTCTCAGTGACCGATAATACTCGCTTCACTAAATTCATTTCTTCACACGATTTCTTTCCTCTGAGACCACAAATCAATCTATCCTTTATGAGATCTTCCTGTAAATCCTTGAACTCGCACGTCAACGCCAATTTGTTTAGTTCAAATGTGTACTGTTCAACGGTCTCATTTTCTCCCTGGCTGCGAGTAAAAAATCTGTGTCTTTCAACTGTGAGGTTTTTCTTCGGTATAAAAAATGCATCAAATTTCTTGAACAAGCTATCCACCGTAACGTTCGTTTCCGGCGGGAAGGTGTCACTGACATCACGACATTGTTCACCGATGATGTGTAATAATATGCTCACTTGTACATCCTTGTCCTTTGATCCTAATTGACACGCCTTGAAATATATTTGAAAAGCTTTCTTCCATTTCGTCCACTGCAAACTCAAATTACCAGATGTAATGTTCGTTAAGTCCTTCTCAAAGCAAAATGGCGGGGGCGGTTGGAGCTGTGCACTGAAATCCATTTTTTCTTGACTATTCCTTCTTAATACGTGACAAATGTTATATCACCGTGCTTCTCGCGTCGTACCGTATACGTTTCTAAAGGTTTTTACGCGATTCGAATCGACTGCGCCATGTAAAGGAGCGGGAAGACGGGAGACCAAGTGACAACACCGAGTGGCATGCAAAGACTCATTTATTTCCAACTACCCTACATACATTATAATCTGATTATATTAATCCTAATCTACCTACACACAGCTATCTATAAATGCATAGCCCATGTCGCTAAATGGATTAAGTGAAATTTGGTACAAAGATCCTGACAGATAATAGGTAAATAGGTACTCTACTTATTTACTATAATAATATTATTTACTAGCTTATGCTCGCGGCTTTGTCCACATGGCGAAATCCTTTCTTAGCAGAGGTCTACGTCATAAAACCTATCTGTGTTCCAAATTTCAACCCAATCTGTCCAGCGGTTTAGGCTGTGCGTTGACAGATCATTCAGTCAGTCAGTCAATCAGTCACTCTTTCCTTTTACATATTTAGAAGATGTTATCGAATTTCTCCCAAACGACTTCTGATTTATTATGATTTTTTTTGTGTTTGATTTGGCATGTTGGGTTGTTTTATGATAATTTGGTGGTATAGGTAACGTACTTTCAACAGATGCAGACAAAGTAGTGCCAGTCAGCTAGTATCTCACAAAAAACTACCAAAATCCAAGCTTTATCTCCCCTCACTCTAATGTGGGAAAATGAATGATCTAATAATATGTGGACAGACAAACCGATTCACAGACACGTGTTACTAGTTATGTTGACAGTAATGAGTGTTGACAGTAACTTTATACTCTTGTACCCTATGGCCCTATGATATACAAGGGGTATTGTTAACTCAATGTCATGTGGTGTATCAGACATTGCAGTGACATGTCACTGCAATGTCTGTAAGTAAGACTGTCTTATTGACAAACATTTAATGATACCTACTCAAATTCAGTATCTTACATTAAAGAAATCCGGTTCACAAGATGTTTGTTAATAAAACGGGCATGTTTACTACATTTTCAATGTTACCACAATACTTCTTTAGTTAATTAGATTTTAAGTACCAAATCATTTTGTTTTTGATCACAGATTAGAGGGGGCTCTTCTAACACAGGTTATTGTAACTTAAAAAAAGAGCCCCAAATCCTGTAAACAATGTATATTTTGGGAAAATAAAAGATTATTGATTTTTTGATACGTAATAACTCCTTAGGAGGTGTAAGTGGTATGTATTTGTTATGTATTGTAATTTTCCAGCTTTCACTTATCCTACGCCCACAAAAAATATCGGAGATAACACGTAAATTTCCTATTTCCGTGGGAATGGGAATACAATGATAGTCTAAATGGGTGCACCGAATTCATAACTGAACAATATTATGAATTGACTGTCACGCGCTTCAAAGTGCGCGCGGGTCAGCTAGTTATTAATAACTTTGTTTCTTAAAATTAAATAAGTAAACGATCATTATTTTACAAGCTTTTATTTACTTTCACCTGTCCGCTGTCAGTCTGTCTGTAATCAAGTCTTGCAAGTTTAATTTGATCCACTAACTTCCGAGTTTTCGATTGAGCTCAAATTTTGCATGTAAATCGGATGACAATGCAATATTATTATAACATAGAACTGGGTATAATGAAATTAAATGGCAATGGCATTCTCAATTGTATGAAAAATATCTATCTTTAAACATGCCTCAACCATTTTCCAAAGTATCAAACTGGTTATACTTTAAAAAATTGTATAAAAATATGAGCTAAATTTTCAATTTAACACATTTCCAAAAAGTAAATTTATCAATTGTTATTTGACAGTTTCTTATATTGTGCGAGCGAGACAGAGGTTCAGCTACTATTAGCCGCTTAATCGAAACACTGGGTGGCACTTGGTTCACCTACTGTTTGGGCAATCATGGTTTGTGGGTGTTTTTTTATACAAAATAGGCCAACGCTTGACTATAATACCACCGGGCATCTGATTTTATCGTCTTTTCGCCATAAAAAACCTTTTTACAAGACTTCAGCACAATATTTCACATTCATAATATATTAGTACCTAGGATTTTTTTTAAATATTATTTCTACATCTTCAAATTCGGATCGATTCGGACCCCATAACGATACTTCAATACTCCACAAAGACGTTCCAAAGATTCTACCGCCATCGAAAGTTTTACAACTTTACAAAGTTCCCTTGTAAAATGCAAATGATTAAGCTACGGAATCCTTTCGGAATTTGTTTGAGATGCGGGTTACTTTAATTAGGGATCCTTGTAAAATTTTAAGGTTGTTGAATGCTTGTCAAAGGAATATCTCTTTTATGCCGGACTTGAAATTTATATTTCTAGCTTTTCGGTAGTATTGGAGAATTGGAGTATATTTCGGTTGCTTCGAGTAAAATTGTGCAGAGCTTTTCTCAGGTTTTATAGAATAATTTTATTACTACAAAAAAATTAGGTACTCGGTACTGGTGGTAGGCTTCGTTCATAACTAGTTACCACCCACTGGATAAAACCGTGTCGCCAAGCGGTCTAGCGACGGCTGATTAATGAAGCCAGGGAGGAATGTATTCCGCCTTCTAGGGTCAGTCTACTACCATCTACGGCAACATCGTCACTTAACATCATTTTTTTTTATGTGATGAAGTAGAAGACGAGCAAGACGCTCTCCTGATGTTAATATATGCCTGCCCATAATCAGTACAGTGTTATTTAGGATTTCACAATTATGTGAAATTCTAGGAGCACTGCACCAACGCTTCTTACTCAAGAGTCATAAGATGTTAAGACTCTTTAGCCCGGTAATTTCACTAGCTACAGTGCCCTCCTACCGGAGCACAGTAATGTTTGCACATAACTGCTCAGGCGGTAGAATAACTGGCACTGTTGGGGTTCTCACCTAGACGACCTCCTGGAAAGGAAGTCTACCCCCGGTAAAATCATGCGAGATCGTGGTCAATGGCAATAAATAAAGTTAATACATAAAAAAATATATAAAGTTAATATAAAACGTACCATTGTCCATCTTTGGGCGGGGGCATCGGCGTGGGTATCCTCCGCCCGCCACGCATACTGCTCGTACTCATCCTTGAATACTGTCGAAACTGAAACAATAAAAAAAATGTATAAAATAACTAAAAACAAAAGAAACAAAAAGTAATGTAAATACACGTTTATTATGCCATTTGTTTACAACGATGAATCTCAATACGAATCGACTCAATACTTAAAGGACTAACAATAGATAAAAAAATATTTTGTTCCCTTGAAGCAAGAAACGCCCTATAAGAGAGACACTCAAATAAATGAGCAAAGGGAATCGTGAATTTACCGACCAGATTTTTCCTCTCTGGATAGCAATTCTGATGCGCTGTCCGAGGTAGCTGCCAGCCTTTTCGTCACTGGTCTCTTCAACCAAACGCTCAGACAAATCTTTAAATATGCATAATATTACAAGCTGTTTCCAGCCGTTTTACTAGCTGAAAAATGCCCAAGTGATATTCTGAGGTCTAAGCCTTTCAGCAAATCCGCCCACCGTTTAAGAGTGAAAAGGTAACAGAGAGATCCATATAAAACTTTCGTACCTATAATGTTACTAATGGGTAAAACCGCTGGGCGCAGCTAGTTATATATAATAATGTAAAGTTATTATCCCGTTAGATAAGCCCCAATGCCAAGGTTAATCAAACAATTTGAAATTCACGAATGTACGAGTACACAAATTACAGCAATTCTGATTTAACTGTAACCATTAGCCTCACAGAGTACACCCACGCGTAGGCACAAAATGAATACCAAACAGGCATATCTGTATAATCGCATCATCTTTGTACGTGTGTCCTTGTCGTAAGGGCTACAATGCTTTAATTTTGGCAAATTTGAATAGTTATGATTTAGGGATAGAGTTACGTATAAAGAAATAAAGCCAATCCAGAGAATAAATACTATATATTAATAAAAGCGAATCTACCTCTAATGTGACCTACTATTATACGTAATTTATGATGTAATCAATTTCTTTCCGTCAGTTGTCAATTTTTGAAGTGAAAACTTCTTTAGCGGCGCTGAGCACTTTTTTTTGTATGGGTAAAAACTTTCAAACTCGCGTCAGGGTCACGTGATGCTGATCGAAAAAGCGTAAGATCGAGGGGAAGGGAGAGGAACTAGTATCTCCCACTCTTTCTACCGTGCTTGAGTGTGCTGCTCTGTGAATTTGGTTTAACTATGTCAAATGATCGCAATTTTAGCAAAACGAAATACAAAACTACTATTGATGCGGTCTTTATTAGACACTTAAATAGGTTCGAATCAAAACTGTTTGTTTCTTACTTCAGTTATCATAAACCAATTGTATCAGTTGTAAAAATTTGCGATGATGATTCTGATAATAACGATGGTGTAAAAGTCGTCGAAATTATGGATGGAAGTTGATTTTTCTGAGAGATAAAATTTAATGTACTATATAAATAACGATATAATATTATAAATAACAACATATAAATTGTCATATTTGTGTACGATAGCGCAATAAATAACCATTGTATTCTACCTCATAAATGATAGTATTTTTATACTTATAATTAAGCACAACGTTAATATTGAAGTTTTCACTTCTGCCGGCACTCCCGGAGTGCTACCTTTTTTTATTTATTTCTGCATGCAATTTAACCAATTTTTGAGAGTGGAGAACTGGTTTTGGCAAACGTAGTTTGGCATCCTTGGATGAGATGGGGCGATGATATCCGGAGGGTCACTGGAAGCGGTTGGAGGAGAACGACGGAGGACCGAGTTGTGTGGCGTGCCATGGGGGAGAGCTATGTCTAGCAGTGGACTAACATAGGCTGATGATGATGACGATGATGATGGTTTTTGACAATAAATCAAAATTGATTATCTAAGTATAGTACATATTATGTTACTACGTTTATATGCTAGATCTATACTAGGAATTAGGAATTGACAATGCTAGGATTAAGGTACTCGTAAATTGTACTTTATCTTTTATAAAGATAGAAAGATAGATAGATAGATAACCCTTTATTGGAACACAAGAGACAAAGTACAAAAACAACTTATAAACTAAAACAATACAAAAGCTATGTGTTACAATTGGCGGTCTTATCGCTAATAGCGATCTCTTCCAGACAACCGTGCAGGGAGAGGAGAAAAGTTGAAATTCACATGGGTTTGGTGGTGTGTTCAAATAAATACTTTTTAATATAATATATTATGTTATCTAGTAACGTTTGTCGTGAAGAAGATACAAACGTCGCCACGTATAAACAATTTATTAGTGGGAGAGTTTCTCAATGACACTCAGGTCAGGTACCATGAATTTGTATATGAATGAGACAATTCTGCTGCATTTCACTCCGGTGGAAAAGTACATATCGTGGCTATAAAATACCTTGATAAAACAAGTGAATTAAATTAAAATTAAAACATTCCCCAACGCAATATGTAATTCTCCATTTTTTGTTGCGGCCATCTTGGATTTTAAATTTATTATAGTGCATTGTATTCTACTCTTTAAGTCCTTTCATTTGTTTGATACCCATATTGATGGGGTCGTAGAGAAAAAAAGTAATCCGCCATTTTGTAGCGGCGGCTATCTTGGACCGATTTACACCAAACATAGCTAAGAACACTCTCGACTAACTCTACTTTCAAACAAAAAAAAACTAAATCAAAATCCGTTCATACGTTTGGGAGCTACGATGCCACAGACAGACACACACACACAGAGACACGTCAAACTTATAACACCCGTCGTTTTTGCGTCGGGGGTTAATAAAGACATTTGCTACAAAAATAAGTTACCTACATTTCTTAGTTTTAAATTCGTTATTAGTTATTTTTGTGTTCAAAAATTCAACTCGATAACTCCACGCGTCCTCGAGTATAAGAGTCTTGACAGACAGATGGACGTGCAAGTGATCCTTTAAGGGTTTCGTTTTTTCCTCTAGAAGTATAAAACCCTATAAACGACAAACTTTTAAATATTTCTACTTTAAAATATTAGGCCGATTTTATTAATTTATCATTTATTTGAAAGACCTAAAAGAACTAGTTTTAGAAGAGAAACCAATATTTTTAATTTTTTTTTTCAATTAATTATCTAATACGACATGTATTTAGAACAACTTTACATTTAAAGTTTAAAATAAAAAAACGAATTAGCTCTATATTTTAAACATAACTTACAATAATACTCTTATATCATATTATGAAAAGAAAGTGTAAAGTGAGATCTCATAACAATTATTAATCCTTAATTTAAATAGTAATTAAAAATCCAAGCCAAAAGCCTGTCCAATGCCTATATATAGTATGTCTATTTTCCTATCTGCGGGTACGTCAGTCAAAGGACCTATTGTCATAGTGCTCAAAGCCTGCCTAGGTCCTAGAAACACATGTCGCATTTTCATCATGAAAAAGGTCTTTTTTCCTGGCGAAACAAGAAGATGAAAATGGAAAAATCTTGTGAAAAATTTGAGCTTGTGACCTATTGTAGAAGATACATTTTTGATTAGATTTCTAAGGCGTTCTTTTTGCATTTTTAAAATTTTCTACGTTAAGTATTTTTGTACACACCTAAAGCTGGGATATATTAAATTTATAATGAGTGAAGACGACTTATTCGTTAGTATGAAGATAATACGCGATAGTGTTTTTTTTTTTGTAAAAATGAAAATGTATTTATTTAACATTTAAGAAAACATTAATGTGAGTACTTGTGATTGTTAATACGATTAATTTGAATTGAAAGTAATATATCACATTCTTTAACACTTAACCTGCAATACGTATTGCATATAATATTATACATCACTAGCTTACCCGGCAAACGTTGTTTTGCCATATAAATAATTTCCTAGTAATTTCTAGTGTAGACAAAAAATAACTTACTTATTGGAAGTATGTATGTATGTTAGAATGTGTATATTGTATGTATGTAAGAATGTGGTATATGCGTGAAATAAGCATTATTTTATTGAAAAATTTTTCAAACAAAATTAAAAAATTAAATTTTATGAAAACATTGTCTCTTATATTTTTTTCATACAACCAATATTTCCATTGACATTTCAAAATAAAGATTCATAATTATTGATTTTTTGGAAACTATGAAAATCTTAATTGTTCAATAACATTTTTTTAATAAAATTAAATTAAAATTACATTTTTATAAGATCAACAACATTTTCGATATAAATAAAAAAAAGTATACTTACAACACAAAATCCGTTGTTATTGGAAGCTCGTGTCACGTGTTGAGTACTTTTGAGGTTATAAAATCACTTAACTAATCGTGCAAAATACACTCAAAATTAATAATTTAATTATTATTGATAAAATAGGAATTATTAAAAGTTAATATGAGAGTTACACTGAGATAGCAAAATATTAATTGTCAACGTTACTACTACACTTGATGCATAAACAATAATGATGGCCGACAACTGTGTAGGGAGTGAGAAAGAAAGGAGACCGGCTTCGTTCTCATCCCTACTCCTTGCTGTTTACTGGGTCAGAAGTGACACCTGTAGACATCTGGCGGGGATAACTAATTAAATGACGATTGATCAGTTTTCGACCGGAGAGGAAAAATGATTAAATTACTAAAATGGCTATTAAAAAATAAGGGTTGATCGTAGAAGGATGAAAATTAAGGATTGTATGTATTTTTGTATGTTGTATCATAAAAAAATATAATTTAAAAATTTTGTCTTAAAAAAAAATAAAAAAATTTAGGGGTGGACTACCCCTAACATTTAGGGGGATGAAAAATAGATGTTGGTCGATTCTCATAGATACCGGATAAGCACAAAAAATTTCATCAAAATCGGTCAAGCCGTTTCGGAGGAGTATGGCAACGAAAACTGTGACACGAGAAATTTATATATTAGATGTTGTTCATAATATCATCATTTTTTCTATTAGGTACATTGCATGATTAATTTTTTTTACATACTTAGCATATAATATTATACTCGTAATATTATTTTTGGGGGAACCCTGTGGATTAAATACAATTTTTCTCTCAAAATGTTCTTTGAGATGAAATATGATTTTTATTTCTGTATTTTTTATTTAAATTATAATATAATAGAAATGAGTATAGTGTATTATACACAGCGATAGTGCGTCGTGAGTAATGAAACTATAGGTAAAAAAACTAAGGTTTCATATTTTCTAGTGGCCAAGTCAGGTCAAAAGTTCCATGGCAGTGGTCTAGATTCTAAAAAGATAAGAAACTCTATCTAGCCATCTTTTCAAAACCACATAAAGGCGTCGTGCATTTTTAAGAGGAAAAGTGGGGACTTAATTTGAAGATTGAAAGCAGACATTTTAGGCGTAATTAATTCGTATAATGAGAAATAGAGGTGTTGGCAAGAAAAAAAAACTCGGTAATGAAAAACATTTGAAACGTATTTTTTGTTTATGAATAAAACTAGCTGCACCCAGCTGGTTTTACCAGCTGTACTGTAGCTTGTGTGTTATTCCAGGATCTAAGCTATCTCTATACCAAATTTCAGCTCAATCGGTCCACCCGTTTAGGCATGAAAGAGTAACAAACATCCAGTTCTATACATCCATATACATTCTTACAAACTTTCACGTTTATAATGTTAGTAAAATAAAAAGTGGCTGAGACGACAACGCTTAAAAGTTTTTGGGCGGGGACGCGTGACTTCACTAACCAGTACAAAATGTACCAATGTTCGGCTAGTGACATTACGAATTACGACCAAGCAACTTAAGTGCATATTAGTATCTCACTCGTTTTTTTATATCAAATTTACAAAGAAAAAAAAAATTTCCTATTTTTTTTTTACTTTAGTGTGCTGTATCTCAAACGTTTTTCTTTTATCAAATTTTTAAAGAAAAAAATAATCCAATATTTTTTAATAATCTACACGATGGATAAAAAAATGTACAACATCCCTATTTGAAGATTGAAAGGTGACATTTTGGGTGTAATTAATTTGTATAATGAGCAATTAATTATGAATGGAAGGCGCCACTTTCCTGACCTTTTTAATAATTGTACGCCTCTGTCTTAATGTAAATTCATTATGAGATCCTTTTTCAATTAGGGCTAGGTACTCTTTTATTATTTGTACTCCCTTTTGGGACGAATACCTACTTTATTTTATTATTTTATCCAATGTTTTTCTCATTGTGATGAATCGAAATTATTTTTGATTAAAAAGGCCTTTATGATGAATTAAAAAATATTTTTGTGATAATTTTGTTAAATTATTTCCATCCTAGTAGTAGTTTTAATTTCCATTACCTATAGTATTTTATAGAGAATTGATTGGCGTCTTTGGGCTATATTAACAACCAATTTACTATTTTTTAAACTGGCAAATGCCTTTATTGAGAAAAACAAATTAACAATACTACAGCTACTACAGCAGTTAAGAACACTTTTATTAACCACAGATCGGCCACAAGCCGATCTACAGAAAATCCAAGTGCTCCAAACCACTGTCAGATGTCAGAGTGCCCAGAATGCTGGCAGCATTGCCACGTTGAATGGCAATGCTATTTTTTATGAATGACATAAGAAAGAGTAGAGCTACTCTACACTCGCATGATTTCAAGCGACAATGTCGGCCCATTACAGAACTAAAACTATTACTGGTTTAAGAACTTCCAATAATGTTATGGTAGGAACTTTCTTTGATAGTGGCCTCAGGCTTCGTACACTGAGAATACCAAATTTAGTTTACATATACTTTACGCAAAATTTAAAGGAACAGGCACTATTTCTATACAAAAAATTATCTAAATCGTTTTAGCGTAGTATGTAACCAAGACAAACTTAGTAAACCCATTTTTAAAAAGTTTCTCGTTCTTTTAGAGGTGCTTTGCAAATGAGTGGTAGAGTCCTAAAAGAGATAGAAAGCATCCATTGTAGCCCCACTTGAAGAAATGATTTTTTTTTTACAGTTATGAGCATGAATAGGCAACAGACTAACAGACCCACATTCACATTTATAATACACCTAATAGTAGTAAAGAGGTAAATTATGATAACGAAATGTGCGTTTAAAATTCTTTACTATGATCTAAATAGTCACATAATATAACCATTAGAGTAAGTTATACTCGTATTTACTCTGAAATTAATTAAAAAATCACATTTCATGAAAGGCTTAACGAGCAGTCACGCAAATTAGTGTAAATTGTAAAACATAACCACCCCTTAACGAATCAGCACCAACCAACCGCAGGTTGTCCGGAACATCCGCAGTCATTCTCGTTTATAATCATATGAATTAGAGAAGGGATTTGTTAAGGGGCAGACTCTTCGAAAATATCTATGAAATTCCGCATATTTTTGACGTCTTTTTTGGCATTTCACTGAGTGTGATAACCATCATGATTAAAATCATATTACGAATTAGATAAGGGTTTTTCAAGGGGCAGAGTTTTCGAAAATACCCAAAAATCCCCATGGTTTCGACGTTATTTTGTCTTCTACTGTATGGAAAACTTAAAATAATTCAAGAGTAGGTAACAGTAATAATACTAACGAATATAATACGCAGTAAATTAAAATAAATGTATATCTACGATTTAATAGGTTATCATTTATTTATCCTAGCTACTGGAAAAATAATAGAACCTATAATTTGATACAAAAATATTATTTGAAAAAAAAATAGGACAAAGAGAGAAAGAGAGAGAGAAAATATTATTGAAATATTAATGTTTAAGAAGTCTAAGTAATGTAACAATGTGTGTATGTTAACTTATTAACCTCATATTACTATCGCTTCCGCCGTCAAAATAAAATGGTGCGGTGCGGACCCCACGTTTTATGTCCACAATTTCTCCATACACAACATGATGGTAAAATGTTCAAAGAAATTTCTTAGCTGACAAGGGTTACCAATGTTTCAAAATGTCAAGTGTTCCATAACTCATTACGTTCAGTTCTATAATATCGAGTGTATCATAAGAAGACATTGTGGGACTAGAGATTTAATTAAGGAGTGGAAAGCGAATTAGAGTTCTCTGTGAGCTTTTTGAACTTACTGTCTTTCTGTTGACAGGAAATTTCAGAACATGTACAGTTACAGCGGGGTATAAAATATTGATGTTTTAAAAAACAAGAACTTAGAAATAGTTAGATAGTTTTAAAACTCATTTTTACAAGCTTTTATTTACTTTCACCTGTCTGTTGTCTGTCTATCTGTCTGTCTGTCTGTCTGTCTGACAATACAATATTATTATGACATTGAGCTGATCTGATTTTAGAGGTGGAAGGTGGCCATAGGAACTCCATAATTAAACGACGCAATTCCATCGAGTTTTGGCTCATTTGATTCGTCTTGAAAAGTACTTTGGATAGTAATAATAATAAAAACTTGTTTTTAAAATTTTACTTGTTTAGATTACCTCGCTAGTCTACTCTTCCCCTTAACAGGAATCGACAGGTATAATATGGAGCTTCCCCTAGCGTGCTCAGCATAATCGCTCATTAGTCCGTCCCGCGGCCCTCATCCGTGACTGGGCATGGCGTATCTCGCTTATGCCCTTTCGACTTGATTGGGCATTATGCTGAGAATGTCGACGACTGCGGAATATGTGGTGTAAGCTTAAAACTATCCATTTGTGTAGTGCAAATATAAAGAAAGAACATTTTATATTGATGTCAAACCTATGTCATTGGTCAATAGAGAAACAAAGACAAAAAATTATCACTTATTATTAGCTATTAATTAATATTTAGTGTTAATTCCGCTCTAAATTTGTGAGTAATTTGTGTTTGTAATTTGTGAGTTTGTGTTTGTTTTGTAATTATTGAAATGAATTCCTATTATATTTTTTAAAAAAGTAGGACCATTTTTAAAATTAACTTGTCAGTTAAATTACCTAGATATTTCTGACACAAACATAGTTACCTACATAATGTCTTCCACAACTTAATTAGTTGAACTCTGTCTATTTTAGCTACCTAAAATAACCTAATCTGTTTCCTGAAGCATTAAAAATCTTAACATCTGATACGTTGCATTCAGCTAATGCAATTTTCCGACGATTACGAGACAAAATCTAATAAACAAACAGACGTACAGTAAAATGCAGTCGTCGCTATGAAATTCTAGGGTTGACACTCTCTGTTGCTCACACGATATGAAGAATTTGAAATTAAAAAAATATAGGACTAACTTTTTGTTTTTTTGCAATTACCTAAAGGTCATCATCATTACCCTTGAATTGCTCACTGCTGGGCATAGGTCTCCTTTTGTTAATGCTATTCCCCTTGACCCTTGCTGCTCTCATCCATCCATTTTCCACCACTCTTCTGATGTCGTCTATCCATCTAGCCATCGGCGACCCGGATTGCTATTTCCTAATCCAGGGACCACAAGGTGGACAGACGACCTTATAATGGTCGCCGAAAGACACTGCAGATCGCTTTCAACCGGTACATATCGAAGTCCAAAAGGGCCTATGTTCAGCTGTGGACTTCCTATGGCTGAGATGATGATGACGAATACGGGGAACCACTGAACTAAATTGTGAGAAGAAAGTGAATGGCAAAAAAAAATTAAGTGGCAACCCTAGCCAATCAAGACTAAGCAGAAATATTAATTAGCAAGCAGACAGCGACGGAATGCTCATTGGATTTTTATTTCATTTCCGAAAGCAATGGAGATCCTTTGTTGGCTCAAAATTATTTATTTTATTATTCGTGTAATATCTCTTTGCTTTTGTAGCCTGGCTTTGTAAGGCTGACTTTATGATACAAAATGTAGAGATATTTTGCAGTTAAAGTTTTATCTAGAACCTTCGTTTCGTAAACAATCTTGATATTATCAGCCTAAGTTATATAGCAATCTAAATATTATATCCGTGACATAGCCGCCCGGAAAATTTTGTTTAAGAGGGCTTATTATTATGTTGGACGGTCTGTCGCTTGCACTATCTAAATGTAAACAAGTGAACTTTAAAAAAAAACTTTTTAAAAACAAGCTTTTATTGCATTGTCATCCGATTTATACATGTATGCAAAATTTCAGCTCAATCGGACACCGGGAAGTGGGTCAAATTAAACTTTCAAGATTTGATTACAGACAGACAGACAGACAGACAACAGACAGGTGAAAGTAAATAAAAGCTTGTTAAAAAGATAGAGTGACTGATTGAATGACTGATCTATCAACGCACAGAATAAACTACTGAACGGATTGGTTTGAAATTTGGAACACAGATAAATCTTCTGAGGTAGACCTCCGCTAAGAAAATATTTGTGTACGCGGGCAAAGCCGCGAGCTAGTTTGATACAATTTGAAATAAAAATTCATAGATTTAACTTTTTGAAAATAGTGCGAGTGGGTGACATTATAAAACCTATTCGTGTGCTAAATTTCATCAATCAATCATTCACACTTTCCTTTTTAACCCCAAGATATTTTTTCACAATTTCCTCAAAATGGGTATCAAATGAAAAGGCTCGACTTGTTTTCTAGCTAGGATGTTTCAAATCCAAGATGGCTGCCAAATTACATTATTTTCTAAGCTTTGGGAGTTGTTTAATATAACTTTTTCACTTATCTTACTAATATTACAAACGTTAAAGTTTGTAAGAATGGATGTCTGGATGTGTGTTTGTCACTCTTTCACGCCTAAACGGGTGGACCGATTAAGCTGGAATTTGGTATAGAAATAGCTTAGACCCTGGAATAACACATAGGCTATAGAACAGCGGGTAAAACCGCTGGGCACATTTAGAATATATATTAAGTGTATCTTTTTACCGAGGCTCTGTCGAATGGCAATAACATAATTATTACTTAAGAGTGGCCAAAATCTAATTTGTACTTTTTATAATAGACGAGCACCACTAGCAAAACACTGTAATGTCGAAAATTAGCACGAAGTGTAGTAGGTACAAGTTTCAGCATAGCCATTAGGCGTGAATTACCCTAATCTTATATTAGAATCTTCATAAATCGGTGAAATTCGATAAAAAGTCAGTCAATTGCGAAGACAAAGCTTGATACGTATAAAATTTCAATATCCGTCTGAAACGAGGCTAGAGCTAGACTTGGGACGATATTCTCATTTTATGGGAACTACTAAGGAAAGGGCGAGGGATATATATTTTTTTTTTTTGCAAAGAATAAAAAAACGAGCAAGACGCTCTCCTGATGTTAAGAGATAACGCTGTCTATTAATCAATAGGTTACAGTACCACCTAGGATTTCATAATAATGATGTGAAATTGTAGGAGCACTGCACCAACGCTTGTTTCACAAGAATCATAAGATGTTAAGATTCTTCTCACTACTCAGGCGCTAGAATAACTGTCACTGTTGGGGTACCCAGCCGACCTCATTAAAAGGAGTTTAGCCCGGTAAAAAATTACAATAGATTCAGAATTTCGAAAATTAGACTTTGTTTTATAATTGTAACTCATATTTTGGACCAAATCAGATATTTTCTTCATATTATTATCTAAATTGCATACCTATATATATTTTAATATTATTAAAAATTTTCAGCTTTGTTTAATTTAACTGCTGCCCCTCCCATTAACTGATTCCTCAATCCGCCCCTTGCCTCCAGTCAATGAAATTGCATCTAATTCCCGACCAATCTCTCCGCTCCTTTGAACGTAAGGAAAGAATATGAATAACAAGTGAAATTTAAAAAATACTTTTTAAAAACAAGCTTTAATTATTGTTATCATCTTGCATCATAAAGTACTCGTCAAGACGAATCAAATGAGCCCAAACTCGATGGGGTTCCGTTGTTTTATGACAGAGTTCCTATGGCCACCTTCCAGCTCCATCATCAGATCAGCTCGATGTCATAAAAATATTGCATTGTCATCCGATTTACACACGCATGCAAATTTTCAGCTCAATTGGAAACCGGGAAGTGGGTCAAATTAAACTTGCAAGATTTGATTACAGACAGACAGACAGACAGACAGACAGACAGACAGACAGACAACAGACAGGTGAAAGTAATATAAAGCTTGTAATGAGTCAATATTCTAGATGATTGAAATAATATTCTCTGGAGTCTAAACTTTAATACGTTTCTACAGGAAAATATGAGGCACATTTTCTTGTTATGTTTTCTTTCTACTTGCAACTCATCGTTCATCTAGGATAAAAGTTCCTCTCCCAAAATAATTCCACTTTCCTACTTGTATTATATTTGCAAAATTATATTAAAATAAAATAAAAAGTATACTAAGTTTACTTCTTCATGACAGTTTTTCAATAATTCGTCTAGTCATAATATAACACTTCAAAATTTCGCAATTTGAATGTTTATTAATTTTATTAATCGGGGCTTATCGCGTACTTATTTTTAGTTTAATTTTACGAAAACATAATAATATTATAAACTGTTTAGTGAGTGGCGAGTCATCACCTGCCTATATATTTCCTAATGGGACGGAAGTGGGAGGTGCCGTAGTCCTAGCAATAGCCTCATTAACCATCCATTTAGAATGCACATCCATAACCTAGTTCAAGTAGTTTCCATAAACTAGCAATAGTCCTGTCACTTGGCGGAGACTGTCTTTGAGCCCATTTTCTATGGATGGACTCACAGACAGACTCCAATAAGTGTCACCCATTACATTTATATTAAAAGCTCAAAAGGGCCTCTGCGCGTTGGACTTCTTGTCTCCGTGTACGCCTATAAAAAAGCCCGGGCTTAGCCCGTGTTAAAGAGCGTTATAAACTGTCAGTCATAATATAGTCTTTGCCCCCAAAATTGATCCGAAGGACTACAAAAACATGAACGCAGGAAAACCCGGAAAAACACATTATAGTTAAAATAAAACGATCTTCTTTATAAAACTAAAATACGTTTTTTCATAGTATCCCAAAGCCATTTTTCTGAGGAAGGAAAATATATTGCGAGAAAATGTTAATTCATAAACGAAAATCGCGTTTTATAAAGTAGCTTCTATTTAACCTTAGGGCAAGTCGGTCATAAATATACCAATACAGGGATTTTATTATAAGAAATAAGAAATTGGAATATGTTTTTGTATATAAGATAAGAATGTTTTAAGAACATTATTATAATATAAATCTGGCGAATTAGTTTTTGATTATACCATTTTTAATGAACGTTCTAAATTAGGCACATATGTATATAGACTTATGTCATATACGCATCTGAATCACCGAGTGCTAATGCCGGTCCCACTACTAACAATTATAAGTAATAATAATTATAAGTTCTGTGAATGAAGACTTTACGCCTTTTGCTTGATCGACACCGCAACGAAAATACAACTAGTGTTGCAGACGTCTCCCCTCCTATAATATTATAGATGACGGTTATACTACTCACACCAGGCGGACCGTATACCTCTCGAAAACGGGCTAAGCCCGGGCTTTTAACATACATACGTACACGAAGATATAGAAGTCTAACGCGCAAAGGAGCCTTTGTTTTAATTTAAAGTATACATTGACACCTATCGGGGACTGTATCTCTGAGTTTATCTATAGAAAATAGCGTCAACCGCAAACTGACATGACTATTAATAGAAACAACATGAACTAGGAATGATTTTGTGTTCTAAATTCTATGTATTTATTATTATGTGACGAAACCAAGGCCTAGGGCAATATTCTCTACACAACTAAGCAGTTCAGGATGTTAACAAAGTTGCACTGAATTCAGAGTACGCATAAAGTTAGGAACATCCGGGAGGCATTTTACACTGGCGTTCGATAATGCGACGCTGTACTTAGCCATGCCACCCAAGATGACAAGTTTACTTAGTTTAACTTTAACTTGAAACCGATATTTTAAGATGCTACCTACCTATTTTGGAATTACGATTTTGGAAACTAGTAAGAGCGTTATTCAGGGCGTCATCCAGGGTCACGCCTTTTTCAATATAGATTTCATAAGCTTGATATAAAAATTGACTTTAAAACTCTATTTATAAGTTAAACCTGCTGATCCTGAAATGTACCTACTCGACATTATAGAAAATTAGAAATAAAAAAATAAATATTTTTCCAAATCGTTTTAGTCGAACATTCATAAAAAGATTCCGACAAATTGTTCCAGTTAAAATTTGTTTTATGAACTACTCATCCGCCACGCCACAAGGTTCAAGAGGCCACTGTTGATATTTCACGGAACTATTTTCATCACAAATCACAACATCGATTGTCCAATCTATCAAATGCTTTCAAAAGCAGACCACTTCACCATTTGTATCTAAACTGTCTAATACAGAGCGGAGGGGGCGCCCTAATTCAGTTTATATGCTCCACCAAACACAAATCAAAGGTACTAATATTATAAATGCGAATGTATGGATGTGTTTTTTATGCGAAAAAGTAAGAAGACGGGCAAGAAGCTTTCCTGATGTTAAGAGATAAAATTTCCCATAAGCAGTGTTTCCTACACGTAATTTGCCGATTATGCTGAAATTCGGAGCTAAGACTCTGAAAATAACGTGTTATTACATAATATTTTATTTTCTTTATTTCGTTTTATGTTAGTATTAGTTAATAGATCTCACCTGATCGCGATCGTAATGACGCGGCCGAAGATGGTAGCAGACCAAACCTTAAAGCCAGGATATATCCTTCCCTGACTTTACGTTACTGAACATCATGCTGAACGACCACTTAGCACATTTATGTTCTGTCACTTTCGTTCAGTGGGTCACTCTCATTCAGTGGATCACTTTCATTCAGTGGATCAAGCCACGGCCGAAGCTAACCACCAGTAAAAGCTTAATAATTATTTTCGTAGAGAAAAACTTGATGTAGCTAGCCCGAACCAGTAAATCTATAAAACGGATCTATCTGTTCCGCCTCTGACTGGATCAAAAGATCACTTTTTCAGTATCACTGGCTTTACCTGGCTGTAGTCCAAAAAGGGTCGATTTGCCAGCACCGATGCCCCGTCACAAAATCAATGACAAAGAAATATAACATGAAAAGTTTTATTCAGTCTATCGCCATTCGCCATCATCTTTTTATGGCAAAAAGCGCCAATACTCGCTAATAAGAAAGCCTAAAAATTGATAAGCTGGAAAGATTTAATGGAAAGGTGGCGGAGTGGACCTTTGCGACTGCTCTCTCTGTCAGACCCTGGTTTGGACCCCGGGTTTGGAGTTCAAAATATGTCGGATCACGTCAAACTAAGGATAGATTTGATGTCCTAAGCCCCTTAGATCAACTTCTTGTTCGAACTTTGTTGTGTTTGAGAATTTCACACTATATGGTGTAGACTCTACCTTATAACTTAAAAAACGAACCTAACTACAACAAATTTATAAAAAACCTAAAATCGATACTTTTAAACAAATCATATTACAACATAGAAGAATATCTGCAAGATTTTACACTAAAATAAATAAATTATAAAAAATAAGTATATCATCCTCTCTAACACGTCCTATTAAAATTATTTAAACACTATTATTTCATTTCTTAATTTTAATAACAATTATTGTACCTTCTAAATTGCATGTGCCCGCCAGGGTCCTTAGAAATACTGATGTGCAAACTACACTAAGACCTTATTATGTACCTAATTCTAAGGGAGCAAATAAAGTATTGAGTATTGAGTATTGACTTGTTTAATTTATAAAAATAATAATAATTGGGGTTCATACTTCAACAGAACAGGTCAGAGAGTCACAAAAGAAGTAGTAGTAGTAAAAATAGTAGTAGTAGTTTTTTTTTAAATTAATTTTTACAAATTTATTTTTTTATTATCATTATTATCTTTTATTTATGTTTTTCAAACATTTATTACATCTCTAGTATTAGGAACTAATGCTATCTTGCTGGAGGGTTAGACCAGCGCAGCGTTAGCTACATGCGATTAGCGCTAGTCTAAGCCTGCTGATCAGTCCACATTGTAGGGGGTCCACCAATCAATAAGGTTTAAGAAAAAACTAAACATCTCCCTTAAGTATTTTTTTCAATATACATCTAAAGCCACGGGAACAGCTAGTATGCAAAATATATTATGTAGTACATAAAATCAATTCCCCTTATTTGTTTAGGGTAGTCAATAAGCCGGCATGGACGTTTGTTTAAAAATCAACATAAACTGTGTAAATACGCCCTCGCGCATTATTGCATCGGTGCAAATACGGCCGGAACGAAATGTTAGATAAGTGAGTTTGTTTATTTTACATTGCGAATATTGATTGAAAAAGTTTTTATCCTAATCTTCATTTTACTTTTTTTTTATTATAGTTGCCATATTATAGTTGTTCAAATATTATGTGCTCATAATATTATCTAGATGTGCATAGAAATTTATATACACTGAATAGTTAGCCTGAGTGGTATTTTAGGTCTAAGCTTCATAATATTAATCAAATGTCAAAAGTAGCTTTGAAACGGCTCAACCAATTATGATGAAACATCTAATAACTATCGCTGGCAACCTGCTTTCAAAGGACTTTTTTGTACAGACGAAAAAATATAAGTGTTTACTGAATCACCCCAATAAATACCTCCAAATCGGTTCACCCATTTTGAAGCTACGGTGCCACAGACACACACATAGAATTACAAACTTATAACACCTCTCTTTTTTTGACCCAGGAAAAATGCGTTATGCATCATCACCCCACGCCGGGGGGACCGAAGATGGGTGCGGTGGGGATACCCACTAAAAACCTAGGGGTGTTCCTGCGGGATGCCATAATGCCGGGGCAGCAGGTACGCCGAATCAGGGGTGGTTTAACATTTAAAAATAGACACGAATAGTTTTCACCTTTATTTATATCATTTAAACAAAAACTCGAGGAAGCGTACAAAGGTTCCAAAAGATATAAACATCAGAGTTAGTTTACACAGCGGCTTCACAAAGTAACCTGTGGTTCAACGACTCCAATGTTATTGTAGCCCCACAGATGGGGAAATGGAGTAACACCTTGATGGACTCCCGTACTATAAAGATGGGGCAACTGTGAGTTAGAGTTTTTTAGGACTTTCAAAGAGAACTGATGCTTAGGACTTTTTAAGAGCGTAGGTATATATCGAGTGACGCTCTCTATTTGACAAATTTTGAAATATAAATGCATAGAATTAATTTATTGAAAATTCCTCATCATCAGCCCTGCATAATAATATTTCTCACATTTTAAAAGTGTTTTCAGTTTGATATATAAAAATATGGAACAATTAAATTTTTTGAAAAAAAAAAAATGTAAATATTGCTCCCCATTCTTGAAAACGAGACCCGTTCCTCTTTGACGATGATTATAAATAGTCACGTTAGGTAAGCTAGAAAGAGGAGTAATTTCTCATATCTTGACAGCTTAGATGCGTTTCCAAAATGTATCAAGCACAGTGTCTAGCACTACACATTTTGCTTTAGTCACTGTGAGAAATACATAATACACTCTTAATATATTAAGTAATTTGTATTGATTGATGTAAAAAAAAATCAAGTCCCTAGTTTCTATTACAATTTCCGAAGAATATTATAATAATGGTAACCCTACACTCGCACTGGCATAAACATGTGAGTGTGAATGTTCAATGTACGCGCAACTCTGACGATTGATCTGTGGACTTAGCGAAGAACTGGTTTTGGATAATTCTGAACCTCTATATCACAACAGACAACAACTCAAGGTACTATTGGATGCATACCGATTCATACGGCGAATAAGTTCGATGTCGCGTTATGTGGTGTAAACTGCCTTACAGGAGGTCAGCTGGATGGGCACCCCAACAGATCCAGTTATTCTACCACCACAGCAGCAGTGATGTGCACATGACTGTTTCGGTACAAGGGCACTGTAGGTAGTGAAATTACTGGGCTGAGTCTTAACATTTTATGATCCTAGAATAAGAAGCGTTGGTGCAGTGCATAAAGAATTTTACATCATTATGAAATCCTGCGTGGTGCTGTACTAATTATGAGCAGCGACATCTCTTAATATCAGGAGAGCGTCTTGCTCGTTTTCCTTGCATACAAAAAGTCGAGCTTGCTTGCTTCTTGCACACCGTTTGGCATGAAAAAAGCTAGCACATATATAAATGTAGATGCATATATAGCTACATAATTTAATGTGATGAGAAGCATGGTAATAACCCGGAAAGCAATGTCCTCAGACTTTACGAAAAGCTCTTAAGCTCTCAAGCATTTCCACCACGAAGGATACAAAATGTCACTGGAACACAACGTTTGCATGCGTGGTATCATAGAATAAACAAGGTTATGGATCGGCCGTGATAACCCTTCAAATAGCCTAGAAGCGTGAGCTAAAAATCTAATTTTGTTTATTAAAATAAGTTACCATATAGAGTATAGAGCATACCTTTGAAAATCTATTTTTTGTTGATTCTGTTTTAATGATACTGCTGTTTACCCTGTATAATAAAAGGACAGAAAGAATATGGCAAGAATGGGCATAAATTGTATTATTTTTTTAGAAATAAATAATTGTTTTACCTAAGCAAACTGCAGTTTTAATTATTGCACTTCTCGCTCATCGACTTACAAGATAATAAGTCCACACTGGCAATTCCGAATTAAAAATAATATAATTAACTAGCTGCGCCCAGCGGTTTTACCCGCTGTACTGTTATGTATAGCCTATGTGTTATACCAGGGTCTAAGCTATCTCTATACCAAATTTCAGCTCAATCGGTCTACCCGTTTAGGCGTGAAAGAGTAACAAACATCCATTCTTACAATCTTTCACGTTTATAATATTAGTAAGATTATTCGATTTTATCAGTTGCAAAGAAAATAAACAAAACAGCCTAACCTGATACATTATATCAGGGTCAGTCATCAGGTTGACTTTTACATTAAAATTTTGTGTCGCCAACAACCATAAAGTTCTATAAAGGCCGATATCACCTTACTAAGTAATCTCCGACTGAAACACACGTTTTCATGCGTGTGGAAATTTAACTCCAGGGAGTAATTTTTCCTTTTCGTATTATTTTAGAAAATTATGCGGAGAACGAGATAATTGCGGAAATCTGCTCTATGTTAAGAGGAAAGAGTGTAAAGCAATTCAAGTTAATTTAATACAAGAACATGAAACTGTAAGTTTTTCGTATTTCAGAAATGAGTTTATGAGTTTCTTGATGAAACGTAGTATATAGATTTCTTTTCATATCTCGTGCATTGAATTTATACCTATAAACTCTTTAATTACCATTTACAACTTAAATACGGTAAGGGTAAGTCTAGTAACGTAAAAAACCCAGCAACTGATTTAATAATTATGGCTAGCATTGTACTGATTATGAACAGCGTTATCTTTTACCAACAGGAGAGCGTCTTTTTACTTCTTTGCATTAAAAAAAAACTCAACCCATGAAACCATTCCGAACCACACCATTAAAGACGGAATTTTACATTTATGAGATTTTTACCCAAAAGTAAAGCAAAACTAAAAATTTAAAAATTGCATCGTTCCTAAAGTCTAAAAGCAATCCTAAATTCCAGCAGCATTTCATAGGTAAAGTTTAGAGTACTAACGAAACCTCACGAATTTCAGATTTGAGGGTAGTCGAGCTTCATTTAAATTTCACGCGTGTAGCGTGAAAAGAGGTCGGACATGGAACGGTAATATTTCCAGAGAATTCTACCCGCATTTGCGATTGAATAATGATTTGGGGCTTCCATTTTTAAACCTGCTTTTTTAGGCACGAATTTAGATCTAAATGTTTTATTTTATATATAGGTAGGTACCTACTTAAATTTTTAATGTTGGAAAATCAAGGCTATTTAAATTTTATTTCATTTAGAGGAAAATATAGAGGTAGAAGTTCTTTATTTGTTTTAATGGAACGAATTTCTCGAACATTTTTAGGGACTCAGATACTTGTAAAAGGGTACTGTTTGGGACCATTGTAATGGATTTTGATTACATTTAAATGGATTAAATTGAAACTCAATAGAATCATGTAGGTTGTTACGAATACTTCACAATGAATAATCCTTTTTATTACTAGGTACCCTGTTTTTACAAATACTTACTACTACTAGCTTATTTGGACTAAACACATTTTGTTCTTTTTATTTTGATCTTTTCATTTTATTTGTTTACTAGTTTACGCTCGCGGCTTTGCCCGCGTGGCAAAATCCTTTCTTAGCGGAGGTCTACGTCATAAAATCTATTTGTGTTCCAAATTTTAACCCAATCCGTCCAGTGGTCAGTCAGTCACTCTTTCCTTTTATAAGTATATTTAGAAGACTTTCGTCTTTATGTGCGACTCCCTCGGTCGCATGATTATGACAAATTTTGAAATATTCGTAGAATTTAATTTTTGATAATTTCTCATGGTAGAGCTGTAGATAATATTTTTGAAAGGCCAATAGTCTTAAGCTTAGAGTGTAGATGAGATATATTCGAGAGCTTCCTTATTCATCTTTCACCGACTTATCTCTTGAGTTCCACCAGACCAAGTAGAATTTTATAAAATATTTTTCGACTTCCGCGAAACAAAACGGCAAGGCGTAAGGTTTTTGCGAGCAGATGGATTATCCAGAGAAGGCGCTCTGAGATTGTGCAATTCTCTCGGGTTTGGAGATTCTACTTCTGGTGGTTCTAGCCTCTTTAATTCTGTTTGGATTAGCTGGCATGTAAGATTTTAGCACAAAAAAAATTTTTTTTTTTCGACACCACAGACCGACACACAAGCCACAAGGACTGTCTGCCTGATGGTGGTATCGGTCATTGGCGACGTATTGTCGGACAAGTAGTGTTCCGTCATGATGTTCAGTGAAGCCAGGAATTTACCTTTTCTTGGTTGTCTGAAAGAGATCGCTATTAGCGATAAGACCGCCAATTGTAACACTTTTTAAATCAAATGTATTTAATGTTAATTGTTTTGTTTGTAATTATTCTGTGCAATAAAGAGTTATCTATCTATTTATCCGGTCTCCTAAATTTAGTTTGCTACCATCTTAACCCGCATCGTCCCTTAAGATCAGGCAAGATCGTGGTCAAAAACCAACCTAAAACGAATAAAAAAAAACGAAAATCAACATAAAAATCTTAATAGCGAAAGAAACGCATAATATTGAAGGCGTGCAAGTATTTTATGACCAAGCATGATATTATGACTTTGCAATAGCACTGTGATTTGAAAGGCAAAGGTATGAAGATTACTAGGCAATTACGAACACTTAGCATTTGTGCAGGAGATGTAGCGAGGTAGATACGAGTATGTATGTAAATGCATACGTAGGAGCTTCAGTAATAAATGTTTATAATGCTACATCATAATCACACTAATGTTATAAATGTGAAAGTATGTGAGTGTGTATGTTTGTTACTTCTTCATGTCTAAACGGGTGGACCGTTTGAGCTGAAATTTGGTATAGGTAGCTTAGGCCATAGAATAACACATAGGCTATAGAAAAGTGGGTAAAACCGCTGGGCACAACTAGTAATTAATAAATGATACTGACACCTATTGTACAGGTATATTTAGATTACTATTTCTTTTTTTAGGTTGTATAGGTATACTTAGATTTCAACAAAATATAAAAAAAAATTGACATTCTACAATTTGTCTAATATTTTTTAATAGTCTACCTAATGGACAAAAAAAATAGTCAATATCTCTATGGATAATTAACAATTGCGCATTTTAATTTTAACAATGAAAACAAACTATTTCTAATTCAATATTAAAAATTCCATTTCAACTCACAATGACCTCATTATGACCCTTAAAAAAATCAATTTACTGCCCTAGAAAATGTGTAAAGAATGCATAGTTCGATCTATCGAACAATAAGTGCTATCCAATTTGAAGTTCCTTTGTTTACTCGGAGGGTAGTTTTCACCCCTGTTTAGTGGTGCTATAGAATAAATAAAAGTTGGTACTAAAGTATTGGGGCTTTTATGTCGTGTGCCATGGTAGAGGGTTAAGAATTTAAAAGAATACCTATATTTAAAAAAAAAAGTAAAAAATAATTATGTATAATAAATAATGTAAATTTATTGACATTCTACAATTAAAAATACATAATAACTTATAGTTACAACGAAACAAAATAACACAAAGGAACAAGATAATAAGTCTCTAAACCAAAAGTAGGTACTTATATACTATGTACATGTAATTTTGCTGTCATTTCGGATATTTGTTACGGTTAAAGTCCGAAGTTCGGCTACACCTAGGTTTAGCCGTTTAAACCTAGGTTTAGCCGACTGCAGTCGGTTAAAATTAGGTGTAGAACATTAATTTTCAGCATCACGCGATTAAAACGCGAGACATGTTGTTTTCAACATGTTTAATTGTTGTTGTATGGTAATCTTAATAAAATTATCATTAAATATTCCTTAATGGTGAATTGAGAACTCTGGAATAAGGACAAGTCGGATCTGGTGCTTCGCCGGCTGCTGCCGCAGCACACACAGTCAGTTTCGAAAAATAAAACCTTTAAGATACTCGTTCGTAAAATTATTATAATACTAATATTATAAACGTGTAGTTTGTAAGAATGTCTGGAGGTCTCGAGGTCTGGATGTATTGATGTATGTTTGTTACTCTGTCACGCCTAAACGGGTGGGCCGATTGAGCTTTAATTTGGCATAGAGATAGCTTAGACCCTGGAATAACACATAGGCTACAGTGCAGCGGGTAACGCCGCTGGGCGCATCTAGTAAGATATGTAGTTAGGCCATGTTGCATGCCCCATTTTTCTGGTTTTGTAAAATCATAAGCACGGTAAAGAGATATACAGTAATTTGACTACCTAAAAGCGGTTGAATCCAGGGTCGCGCGAGTTTGCAACTAATTCACAACCATTATTCGGAAGCTTACTGCATAAAAACGTCTATTCGGCACCTCGCTTCTTACCAATCCCTGTTGTCGACCGCGTTGCTAAGTCACATTACTGTAGGTATATCTCTTTACCCTGTCATAAGTAAGATAGATATGTCAAATGTTAACTCAATGGTACATCATTATCATGAAAGCCGAAAACTCAAACAAAAATATTCAACAAAATGTAGGTTACCTCCGTTTATTCATGACTGAATATTTTTGCATTAACTTTGTATTTGTGCAAAATAATTTAATTATCATTCCTGTATCAATTAATTATTGCGTTTGACATAATTAATGGAAGTTATTATTTATTTATACGCGTAACCGTAATTAAATGAAATATTTACGCGGAATTAATTTAATTATCGGATTAATTATTGCAGTGAATTAAAAGCTTTTAGTGCTTTTTAACTGACTTCATAAACGGGAGTAGTGGCTTAAAATTCCTTAAAATACGAGTAATACATAATATTTTTTATGTTACAGGTATAGGTATATTTTTTTATGCCTGTTCACCAATTATATTCGAGAACGTCGATAGTCAAAGAACTGATTTTGATTTTCTTTAATTTAAAGGGGAAATACTTTTTATAGTTTAGGTCAAATTTTATCGAAATCGGTCGCGCGGTTATAAAAGTATGAATCTCATCCTTTTGCTTATTGAAAACGAGTTTGGAATTGATTTAATATTTTTTATTCACTAGTATCAGTCTATCTACTCACGATCAAATAACTCATAAAAAAGTCAATAAAGCTTAGTCCACACGGAAGCTTCGCGCCAAAAAAGAGAGTACAATTAGGGGTGCTGCACAAAAGCTGCATTTTTGACGTGTCGGCGGCGTTGTATGTATTGGCTGAATAAGCGACGACATAATACTCATAAATCTTAGCAACTGAGCTAGGTATTCACTTAGCTCGTTTCTTCAGATTAATAATTAATTCCAATTATAGCTTCATTATCGTTTACCATCAAACAAGATCTCAGTCAAGGGCCAAAAGTAAACCTACTAAAACAAATATGAATTGAATAGTTGCGTCGTCGTGGATATTATGATAGGTATATTATTGTAATTAATTAAGAACTTCAATAAGTTTATTGTTAAGTATTCGTAGGAATCGGTTTTTGTGTAGGTACCTATATTCATTGATTACTTGAAATGTCTGAACCGACTTCAAAACTGCTAAAATTTCACAAGTAGGTAATTTATAACACTTAGATATTACATACTAGAGCAAACTTTACGTGATTTGTACAATAATATGTTTATGTTAGCACTTAGGTACGTTCTTCCATACATCATTTAGGAAAACTTTTTTGAAAAAAAAAAAAACAGTTTGATGTCACTTCATTGGATATGCAATTTATGTATCTGTATGTAGAATCGCCTTTACGCCGCGCGCAAGCTGACGGGTTGTTCCAGTGTACACACGGCCTAACTATTGTTCTGGGGTTTCAATAGTGCCATTGAGAACGAACAAAATATCCTCTAGGATAAAAAGAGGATAAAAAGCAAGTCCATAACCTGTGTGTTATCCGAAGATCTAAGCTAAATACCTAAAATAACTATATTTTTCCATATTAATAGGATAAGCTAAGTGGGCCAGAAAATCAAAACATTCGAGCTAAGTGTATGCCTAACTCTTTTGCTGCAATTTATGGCTGTTATGATGATGCTGTTATGTATGAAAAATAGGGCTGATTTACTGTTGTTTAATATAAAATCTAATTACATAAATCGTCATTTAAATAATAAAAAAGTATCATAATTACCTAAACGTTTTATTTGGTTAAAGCATTAGAGATGTAACGCTTTTATAAGATTTTTTAAGAGTGGTAAGAGTTTGAGTTAAGGCGTCACAACTCAGAAATCTCTGATTTGTTACACGCTATGACGACACGGGTTCGTCCATGCAAAATTAGTAATTATCTCAGCCATTGTTTATTAAATCTACAAAACATTAGCATCACACCACCAACCCATGTGAATATTAATATTCTCCTTTCCCTGGACCGTTGTCTGAAAGAGATTGCTATAAGCGATAAGACCGCCAATTGTAACACTAAGATAATTTATTATAATATTTTCCTTTGGTTTTAAGTTTCTTTTGTATCTTTTTTGTGTTCAACAAAGTGTTATCTATCTATTTTTCTATAATCTTCTTGACGAAAAAACTTTTTTATACATCGCCATAGCTTTTACGCCACGCCGCGCGCAAGCTGACGCGGTGCTCCAGTGTACACACGGCCTTACTATTGTTCTGGGGCTTCAATAGTTCCATTGTGAACGTCACGCCGCGCCATCGCATCGCGTCAACACTTTAGGGATGGGATGTGTTTCATAACTCCGGTGTTTCTGCTATAAACCCCAAGTTTCTGCAGAATTGTTTTATCATTAGGTAGAAAACAAGCTGACGGACGCCCGATGATGAAGCTCCGACAGCAAAATATCAATATTTTAGAACTGCCTTTAAAAAGGTGTAGTTTTATTATTACTGTTATCACCTACAAAAGGAATAAAATGGAACAAATCCTACCAGGCCGAAAGTACGAGTAATGTTGCGTGCGAGTTTGTTACCTGTTCACTCCAAAACGGTTGAACCGACTGAGATGAAATTTAGCTTACCTGTAAGCTTATAGATATAAGAGATCCTTGAATAAATAGGCAATTTATAAAACAAAAAACGCTGAGCACGAGCCGGTTAGGCGTGACTAAGTAAAAAATTTTTACACTCAAAACACCAATTTTCGCTTTATTATAATTACTAGTGACTAGTGTTATTCAAATAGTCTCGAAGATAATTGCCGGATACCGCACATCACTATGAAGAACCCAATGGTGCATTCGAATGCATGGTGACCATTGTGTGCGAGCAATTTGTTCTTACTCCACCCGACTGGAGGCGGAGTATCTGCCAATTGGGGAGACCTGCCGAACTTGAGTAGTTGGAGTCTTGATAACTAAGCTAATGGCCTATAAGTTATTATAAATGTGTCTTATTACAGGGGATATCAACCTTCATATTTAATTTGAGCTCGGTCGTTTTAGGTGTGACTAAGTAACAAACTTATACACATAAACATAAATTTTCGCTTTATATTAATACTAACTGCGCCCACTGCCCTGTACTGTAGCCTATGTGCTATTCCCTATTATACCAAATTTCAGCTCAATCTTACTCCACCTGAATGGAGGCGGAGTAGCTGCCAATTGGGGAGACCTACCGAACTTGAGTGGTTGGAGTCTTGAGTCGAACCGTGAACTAAGCTAGTGGAAAACCAATTGCACCCAGCTGTTTCGGTAATATAACCAAAAGATCCTATCCTATGTATAGGATAGGATCACCTATGTATTAAAAACACACAGATTTTTAATACATAGGTTTGGTTTTGGTATGGTTTTGGGGTTGTGGATAGAATAGAATAATACTTTATTGCATACCCAATAATTACAAAGAAACTTACTGAGAAATAAAGAAAGAAAGAAAGAAAAAAACATTTATTGGCAATCATAAAATAGACCACAACAGTTTGAGTGAAGTTACAATTTTTTTTTTGAGGAAAAAAAGTTCAAGAGTGCTAGATAGAGCGAGCTAGATATCTAAATGCTAGGTAAACAATCGGCGGTCTTATCGCACTAGGCAATTTCTTACAGACAAACGGGGAATGGGTATTATGAAATTTGGTCGAAATAACTGAATTAAATTGAATTGAATTTACCAGTTATACGATAATCTAGCCTACAGCCTGTGTTATTTCGGGTTACCTATATTATAAGCTATCTTCGTACCAAATTTCAGTTCAGTCGGTTTAACAGTTTAGGCGTGAAAAACAAAAAACAAACCCATAAGTTAAACTTTATTAAATTCTTTTTTATCATAAAACTCAGAAATAAGCTGAAAATATATTTATTTGCCACTAAAGTTTTACAAGTACCTATATTAAGTTAAATTAAGTCTTAAATACTTAGACTCTGAGGAACGCTGCATAGGTGATAAAATGAATCTTTACGAGTTCTAAAAGTCTAAAAGACTTGTAGCTTTGTTCTAAACTAAATAACTTCAGAGCCTACAGCGAGAGCTAAAGGCGTGATCTTGTCACGAAAGAAACGACAAGGGAAGTTTTTATTTATATTTCCAAAAAAGCTATTGAAATAAAGATAATATGATAAATAAATATCTTCTGTTTAAAAAAATAAGGCACTGGATGATTTTTAAGAAATGGAGAAAAATTATTATATTTATTAAAGTTAACATAATTTGTCACTTTTCGGCCTTTATAATGTTTATTATAATCAGTTAGATTTAAATAGGGTGGCTAACTTTGGTTTTTAGTGGATATGCCCGCCGCGTCTATCTTTGATGGATCCCACGGACCACGGAGTCCCACATACCTCGTGACGATATTATGTAACGGGTAAAAAGCTAGTAAGCCTTTGTATTACGCTTTTCTTTTGTTGAATAACGTTCTAAGGAAAGGCCAGGGCAAGAGTACCAAGAACCGGCGAGCGTGTAGGAAGCATGAGTTGAAAGTTGAGGAAGCGAAAGAGGTGTGCCAGGATCGTACTAAGTGGAGGGAAATAGTCTCTGCCTACCTCAGCGGGAACCAGACGTGGTTATAATATGTATGTATGTATTAAATTAACGCACTGAAGTTACGAAGTTAAGAAAAGAGAGATTAAGATTTTTTATTAAGATTCTCTGTACCTATATTTGGTGGTGTTACAATAAAGAGTTTTCTATTTTATACTTCTATTTCTTTTGAAAAGGTAAACTTTTTCCCGCTATCGCTCATGCCCCATAGTCACACCATTACCAGCTTCACCGCTAACGCCAGGTTACAGCTTTCCGCCACAGGAATAACACCGCTGTAAATGATTCGTTTCATGCGATCCGCTACACTTTCAGCTTTCTAATGGGATTGCTCTGTGAACAGAACTCCTTGCGAATGTTAAAGGACTTGAAGAACTTCTGTTTACCAAAAAATGCAGGATCAGGAAGGATCATAATTATTATATTAGTATATTTATGTTCTGTAGATGGTTTTGTTGATGTCACATGACTTTGAAAATTTTGGAGAAAAGTGTAACCTGATGTTAAGCGATTTCAATATCTTTCTAAATATAATATTAACCTAGCACAGACATTGCGTAGCATATATTGTACTTTTGTTTATGTATCGGATGACTGTTTGACTTGACAGCAAGACAAGTCTATGGCCCACAGCGAGGCTATTCAGTTACCTTTAAGTTAACCGAACCGAAAACCGAATACCTTGACCGAATTGACTGGATAAGTGAATAGCACTGCAGGACACTTGACTAACATAATATTATCACTATGTTAGATGTTATGTATTTTTAAGTCCCCGATCATTCCGAATTCTGAAGCAGCCGTTAGGTCATGTAGCAAGGCTTACAGTAATATTTTTCATCGCTGAAACCACCAAATAGGTACATTTACCACGACTGAATCATTTTGTGATTAGACTCTAACCGTATAAATATAGTATCATATTCTATTAGAGTATAAATCCCACTTATTAATAGTGTAAAAGTTTTCTTACTCCATGGACCGTAGACCCATGGACCCATAATATTTATAACTTTATCGCCATGAGAGCAACATAAGGTGTGTAAATGATTAGTCGTGCTTCAGATTCGCTACACTTACAGCTTGGTTCCGGTTGTTATAAGTTGGCATACTACCTTTTAATATAATATGTACCTTTACCTCTACAATTTTTCTAAAACCACACAAAAATGTTTCCGACGTAAACCTCAGTTGTAATGTTTGAAGAAAAAATAATGACTGATTAAAATTCATCAGAATCTTATTCTTTTTATGTATGTTTATTATTATAACTTGAAAACGCCGTAAACATTTTTACATATTTTTTTGCTTAATAAATTGTTTTATTACAAAAAGTCATCGATATGGGTAAGTGCAATTTAAGGTTAGAAATTCAATATCGCTCGCTAATAAATTATTATTTAACTCAAAATCAAAGTTAGTTTGGTTTTTAAAATTCTCTTATCAAAATTATATCAGCTCAGAATAAGTTTTTGAACCCATGTATTCAAGTTATAAAGAAAACTATTAAGACAAGTACTAGAATTAAAAGAAAATGTCCTTAGAAGAAAATCCGGAAATTGTCACGGTAATTAAATGAATAACGATTCAAATAATGCACTTGATTATCACGCAATTCAACGTAATGCTTTTCAAACATAATAATCGTCTGGGAGACCAATAAACGAAGCTAAATGCAGAGTTTGTCACGCGAAGTATTAATTAGTGATACCAAACCGCATTTTAACTGATTCATTCGAGCTTTTGAACTTTTGACATCGAATATGAAGTTCTTCTTCTTATCGAGTCGTATGGCTACATAATAAATGTAGTGCTTTTGAATATAACAATAAGATCTTGTAATATGAAACCTACATTTGCTGGAATAAATGAATTATGAATATTATAATATTTATTTATTTTTGAAGAAGTTAGAAGACGATCAAGACGCTGTCCTGATGTTTAGAGATAAAGCTGCCCATAATCAGTACAGTGCTACCTAGAATTTCACAATGATATGCAATTCCAGGTGCTCTGCACCAACGCTTCTTACTCAAGAGTTATAATATGTTAAGACTCTTTAACCCAGTAATTTCACTAAGCTACAGTGCCCTCCTACCGAAGCACAGTAATGTCTGCACATTACTGCTCAGGCGGTAGAATAACTGGCACTGTTGGGGTACCCACCTAGACGACCTCCTGCAAAGGAAGTCTACTCCCGGTTTATTTTGGCTTCAAAAAGGTCCTCAACTATGAGAGATATGGGGCAATTAGGACAGATCAGGAGCTCCATTGGACAACACCACAATCGCACTTGTCATCCCCAGAAAAAAAAAAACATCTAACCCGATTTTCTTGATGAAGTTCAAATTATCCTTTTTAGGCTTCTGTAGTCAACAAGGAAGCCTTATAGTTTCGCTTTCTCCGTCTGTCCGTCTGCGGCTTTATTGAGCAACTTTAAGTTCTAGAATTCTAGACATGGGCAATTAATACTAAGGGTAAGAGAACGGTAAAAAAAAAAAATTCAAAATTTATCCCATAGATACATGTAATATTATAGGGCTGAATTTTTTTTTCTGGCTGATCCCATCATGTGGGGTATCGTTGAATAGGTATTTTAATAAGAAACTTTTTCAATTTAGTGATCCATTTGAAAGATATTCAAATTTCAAACTTTTTAGCATTGCGCCGATCTAACAATAAAGTATTAAGTAGGTACTAAATAACCTATTTATGTACATTCTTTAATCTATGATCGTTTAGGGCGAGTGCACATAAATGCTGACAACCGCGAGGGGAGAAATGAGGGTAGTTTGTGCACAGTTGTGCATGGTGTGGGTACACGTTCGTGTGCACTCGGGTTTACGATAATTGAAATTACGAATTTGTTACCTTTTCAATAGTTTAGCTTAAATGAGGTCCATATTCATTGAATAATAATTATCACAATATTATATTCAATGATTATTCCATATCAATATTTTCCTGGAGGGTAATTAGTTAACAAATTTGCCTAATTGTATAATAATATTGAACTGAAAATTATTTGTTTTTGATAATTTTAATATCAATAAATATAATATTATATACCTAATTATTATGTAAGTAAATTTCGGAGGGTCGCTGGGGGTGGGTGGGAAGAAAGACAGAGGACCGAGTTGAGTGGCGTGCCATGGGGGAGGCCTATGTCCAGCAGTGGACGAACATGGGCTGATGATGATGATGATGTAAGTAAATTTGTGTTGCAGACGGTTATTTATGTAACAGCTCACCATCAGGCGGGCTCTGCTTGGCTCTGCAAGTTTTTTTTATAATAGGTAGGTAGGTAACCTATGTATTAGGACTTTATTGTTTTTTTTTCGTTGATTTAGTTTAAGGGGTGTATATTTCCAGTAATTACATAAAGGTTAAATAAAATGAAAAAAAAAATCAATAAAATATTTCTCAGGACGATGCTGATGATAAATAATACAAAAAAATGCAGGATAGACTTAGAGATTTATAGCAAACGTGAATATTTTATGAATTCATTTAACCTGTAACTACGAATTAATAATATTATTTAACTTACCTAACAATTAACGTCCGACAAACCAAATAAAACCTAACACACAGGAACACTAAAAATCACATCACTAATAAAACAAAAAAAAGTACAAATGAAAAAACACCCCAAAATTAAAACAATCGAGTTCGAAATAAAAACAAAAAAACTGCTTCAAAATAATTCGAAAATAAAATCCAACTGTTCGAAATTCGAAAAATAAACTCGTAGCGAAGTTTACCGCGGATTTCGGAACAGGGCACGCGCGCGCTCCCTTCTGACAGCGCCCGGATTCTGCGGGATGACTGTCGGGAATGGAGGGAAAACTATACTATTCCCTCTTTAATATTACCGGCAAGAGTGATGAGCACAGTTTTAAGAGATTAATATTTTTAAACGGTTTTATTTAGCTTACTCCGTTTGTTTTATTCTTTTTTCTTTGTTTTTTCTTGGGTCAAATTTAGTAATTGAAATTTCACCCACTTCCCGTCAACCGATTGATCTGAAATTTGGTGTGCGCCTTTGGTTCTGGTGACAATACAATTATGTATGTTCAATATTATTGTAAATCCAAGATGGCCGCCGCTACAAAATGGCGGATAGCGTATTTTTTTAAATCCCATCATTATGGGTATCAAATGAAAGGATTTGATAAGTAGAATACAGTGCACAATACAAAATCAAAATCCAAGATGGCCGCTGTTACAAAATGGTGGATATCCATTTTTTTAAATCTCATTAATATGGGTATCAAATGAAAGGGCTTGACAATAAGTAGAATACATTGTACTAAAAAGCCTAAAAATAAAAAATGTAAAAAAAATATTTTAAGTTAAACGGTTTTATTGCAAACATGTACTAAAAGCTAAAAAATAAAATCGTGAGGCACGTCAAATATCTACAATTCTAATGAACAGTTTCAGTGACAATTGTAGATATTTGACGTGCCTCACGATTTTATTTTTTAGCTTTTAGTACATGTTTGCAATAAAACCGTTTAACTTAAAATATTTTTTTTACATTTTTTAATTAAGAGAGAAATATTTTTGCAACACTGCTATGGTCTGAAAGAACATAATAATATATTATCTGGACTATTTAGTTAGGTAGTTAGTAACAGATAAATATAGATTTTTCTTCGGGGAGACTGTTCTCAAATCTAAGATTTTGAACAGCTAACGTTTTTTAATTTAACATAATAGTTTATTTTACTGACCCTCACTGAACACAAACCTACAGTATAAGGGTGTATATACTTAATACGTAAAATGTAAAAGTAAAGATTTTGATTTTTTTGTATTTTGTCACTTGACAATGTTGTGAAATCCTAGCCCAAATGTTTATTGATTCCTTGTCTTGTTTTTTTTTTGCCCTTCGCACGATATTGTGATCAAAGTTGGAACTAATACCGCCATCCTTGTAATAACTTTTTTTTGCTTCGTAATGACGACACAAGCGCCTCCGTTTAAAATCCAATATCGTAGCTTTTCCTTACTACCCACATTGTTCAAAACTCGTGCCAGTGACTGTAAAAATAACAAAAGACTGTTTTCTTTTTAATTCAGATAGTGGAGAGGTAGTTTATGGTGGAGTAAAGAGTTTTAAGAATGCAAGAAGGTTTTATGTGCGGTGTGGGCGATTTAAAGTTGTAAATAGTTAGCGGTTTCAATCAATCTTGGGAACGTTGGATTTTAATGTAAAAGCTTAGTAAAAGTGGGTATTTTTGTTGTACTTAGTGTAAGATAGGGCTTGTCCAGATTTAGAATGCTTCTCTTCGTAATGTAAATGTTTCTCAAAATTCTTAGAAGGTGTATCTATTTTGAATGTGCATTTTAGAAATTGTTGTACCTACCTATTATTTGATATTAAAAGAATAGGTACCTACCACTTGTACTACACATATTAGGTACATTCGCAAATTATTTAAGTTTGAAGCATAATGCAGAAATTGAAATTAGCGCCATCTCTATAATTCTAATTGAACTAAAACCAGCTTTACTTTGTAGTTATAGTTAAAAAACTCGTAAAGTGAGCGGGTGCAATTGAAACCACAAAAGAGAGTTGTGTTGGTCTTTCAATAGATGGCGTTGTTCAAAATAATCGTTGTGCTAACTTATTGTTGCCGGAGAAGTAAAAAAAACATCCTACTAATAAAATAAAATATGAACGTGAATGTTTGCAAGAATGTAAAAGCACGGTAAAGAGATATACAGTAGTTCGACTCCATAGAAAAAGTCGGAATGTGGGAGTAGGTAGATGTCGGTAGATGTGGGTAGAAGTGGGTATATAATCCAGAAGCGGGTGCCACGCAGCGACGGGCGGACGTCGCGATAGTTTTTTGCAAGTATTTAGTGTAATTTACGTTATTTACTTTTGATGTATGTATACATAATATAATAAATTATATAAAATGGCACAAAAATAGCATGCGATATTATGCTGTTTTTGAGGCAAGTTAGTAAGAAGTTATTTTTTATTTTATTTTTAAAAGTATACTGCTGAAGTAAGAGTGCGAGTAAGAGACCGAATAAGAGTGCGAGTAAGAGTCCAAGTAAGAGTGCGAATAAGAGTAAGAGTCCGAGTAAGAGTTCGAGTAAGAGTTTGAGTAAGAGTCCGAGTAAGAGTTCGAGTAAGAGTGCAAGTAAGAGTTCGAGTAAGAGTTTGAGTAAGAGTTCGAGTAAGAGTCAGAGTAAGAATCTGAGTAAGAGTACGAGTAAGAGTCCAAGTCTTGTCTCTTGTCTTGTCTCTTGTCTTGTCTCTTGTCTTGTCTCTTGTCTTGTCTCTTGTCTTGTCTCTTGTCTTGTATCTTGTCTTGTCTCTTGTCTTGTCTCTTGTCTTGTCTCTTGTCTTGTCTCTTGTCTTGTCTCTTGTCTTGTCTCTTGTCTTGTCTCTTGTCTTGTCTCTTGTCTTGTCTCTTGTCTTGTCTCTTGTCTTGTCTCTTGTCTTGTCTCTTGTCTTGTCTCTTGTCTTGTCTCTTGTCTTGTCTCTTGTCTTGTCTCTTGTCTTGTCTCTTGTCTTGTCTCTTGTCTTGTGTTTTGAAGGGTGTACTAAGTTTGATACAATACATTTTCAAATCTCATTCGACTGTTGCATTTTTGTAACGGACATTCAGTGGTATCTAAGCGGACATAAGTAGGTAGGTAATTTGAAAATGAAATAAAAGCTTGTAATAAAAATATCAATAAATGTACAAAAATAATATAATTAATTTACAATAACTCATCTAGATAGTAGCTCAAGTAAGTAGATGATATGAAATAGGTAGGTACCTACTGTATGCGGGCAGCGGCTGCCCGGCAGCCCTATGACTTGCGCATGTACCGCGAGACTGTAGGTATTTATGTTCAAAAATCACGCTCAGTCAAACTACTGTATATCTCTTTACCGTGGTAAAAGTATGTATGATTGTTACTCTTTCACGCCTTTACGGGTGGACCGATTGAGGTGAAATTTGGTATAGAGATTGAACAACATAATATAGGCCACCTATTAGGTAGGTACAGCTGGCTGCTGTATAGCGTGCTACACCGCTGGACGCAGCTAGATTCTTTAAACAATGGCGTCTCGCAGGAACACTAGGATTTTAGTGGGTATCCCCGCCACGTCCATCTTCGGCGGGGGAATTCTACAAACCGCCCAGGATGACGATGCCTAACGTATTTTTCCTGGCTCAAAAAGTTTCCTTTAAGCTTAAGTCTGAGCTTTTATATCAAACTAGCTTATGCTCGCGGCTTTGCCCGCGTGGCCAAATCCTTTCTTAGCGGAGATCTATGCCCTAAAACCTACCTGTATGCTAAATTTTAACTCAATCCGTCCAGCGGCTTGGCCTGTGCGTTGATAAATCAGTCAGCCACTCTTTCCTTTTATATATTTATACTTCGTTTCAAAAACAAAGATAATTTATGCAGGGTTTGAAGATTATAATATTATATCAATGAAAATATCATTGATGTATTCACAAAAACTGTTATATTCGATATATCTTATGATATATATCTGATATATTATTATTTATTATGATAAATATCCGATATAATTCCAATTTATTAAGATATTATTGATCCTTTGAACCCTGAAAAAAATATCTTTGTTTTTGATACGAAGTATAGAAGATTTTAACTCAATCGGTCAACCAGTTTGGCGTTATGGAGTAACAAATCAATCCACACTGCTCACGACCACACATCCACCCATGTAAACAAATATGATAATATTAAAAGCATATTATGTGGTATAGTTAGTAGTTGTTATCGCAATCACTTCCTGCGTTGTCTGCCTGTCATCCTTTGTTTACACTCGTATAATCATTCAACTATGCGCCGCTAATATCGGGTCACAGATAATTACGCTGCGGTTAGATATAGAAGACTGAAAACCAGCAACACTTTCTATAAGAGGTTAATAAAAATATATAATTTAGGTTTTTCTCACCTATATTTTTATGTAAGTTGAAATCGTTGAATATATTTAAACAAGTGATATTTAAAAAAAACTTATTAAAAACATGCTTTTATTATTATTACCATCTTGCACCAAAGTACTTGTCAAGACGAATCAAATGAGCCCTAACTCGATGGGGTTGCGTCGTTTAATTACGAAGTTCTTATGGTCACCTTCCAGCTTCATCAGATCAGCTCGATGTCATAATAATATTGCATTGTCATCCGATTTATATGCATGCTATATATCAGCTCTATCAGAAATCAGGGAGTGGATCAAATGAAACTTCCAAGATTTGATTACAGAGAGACAGACAGACAACTGACAGGTGAAAGTAAACAAAAAATTGTAATGAGTAAAGTTCATGCCAGCACGTTAATTTTTTATAGCAATTTTTGTTAAAATTTTATAGAACTCGTCGCTCTGACATGCATTTGATAACGTCCCTGTTTTTGAATTAAGGTCTTGGCACACTGTATCACCGATCACCGGTGCTGGAGTGAAGCAATGCTGGTACATAATATTACAGTATGCCATGAGCTTTATAATTAAAGGTTGTGGCAGCTTCTATTAGGTACGCACCTAGTAATATTTTATGCAACGAAGTAAAAAGACGAGCAAGACGCTCTCCTGATGTTAAGAGATAACGTTGCCCATAATTAGTACAGTGCTACCCAGTGAACTGCGCCAACACTTCTTACTTCAGAGTCATAAGATGTTAGACTCTTCAGCCCAGTAATTTCACTAGCTACAGTGCCCTCCTACCGAAGCACAGTAATGTTTGCACATCACTGCTCAGGCGGTAGAATAACTACCACTGTTGGGGTACTTAGTCAACCTTCTGCAAAGGAAGTCTACCCCTGGTAAAATAGTTAAACCTAGTAATAGTTTCTATTCTTTGCTTCTACTGCGCGTAGTCGCTCCAACAACGAGACTTTTGCGTCGCGATTTACAAGCTTGCGCATACTAAATAATCCACAAGTACAAATTACCAATACTATAATAATAATTGTGGTTTATACTCCAACAGTTTACCCTACACTGTCAGAGTCAAATCACAATTTATAGGTTGTGTGGCTACCCTATATGTTGCAGTTTCAGGACGCCGAGATTAAGTACAGAGCCTGCAACATGACCTAACCTAACGACTGCCTCCTACATATCTTATTCCACCACACGTCACGGTCTCCACGACACGGGCCTTGAGCCTAGTGTGGGGCCGCGGCAAATACTTTCTTGGAAAGAAAATAATCTTAGGCATAAAGACTCAATAATGTAAAACTTCACTTCCATTATGTATATCTTTTAGAGAAATAAACATTTATAGGAAACGGCCAGGATCCACTGTTTTACGTGCCTTCCGAAACACGGTAGCGTCCAGGCGAATATTTTTGCCACACTGAGAATAAATGCGAAATGCAACCAAATACTGTAATGCTATATTATAAATGCTAATGTGTGTCTATTACCTATTCACGCCTAAACTTTAACCGATTGAGATGAAATTTTGTATAGAGATAGTTCAAGTCCCTGGAATGGACATAAAATAGAATAGAATAGAATAGAATAGAAAACTCTTTATTGTTCACACAAATACAACAATATAAACAAATAATATATGAAAATTCCTCTATAATAATCTCTATAAAATTCCTCTAAATCTCATTATTCCATTTTTTAATATATCTCACTGAAAACACTTTTAAAATGTGTGCAATAATATTACGCAGGACTTGTATAGAGGAATTTTCAATAAATTAATTCCTTGAATTTATATTTCAAAATTTGTCAAATTGTGCGAGCGAGAGAGTCGTCACTCGATATATACGCTCTTAAGCTTATTTTTCAAGCAACTGAAAAACTGAAACCGAAACTCATCAGTCCAAAATTCGTACGAATAAAAACAAACCCTTTCGTCTTTAATTGAAATTAGGACAACAGTCATCCGTAATCCTTTGTCCCTAGGGAACAAAGCTGGCTAAATTTAGAACCTAAATTAAAATTAATTAAACATTTAGGACCCGAAATGCGTAATTGGCCAGATCTGATAAAGATGAAGCAGTTATTTAGTTAAGCTAACGACGTAAAAATGCATGCGTGAATTAAAAAACATAAATAAATGAAAAAAATTAAGAACTGCCTACATAATACCTAAAATATTTCCAAAAAATATTTAGTATTATATGGAAACTAGATAATAGCAAATTCACTAAACTTGCGGCACCATTCTCCTATAATTTCACGGAACGAAAATATAAAAAAAAAACAACAAATTATATAAATAATAAGGACAGCAATAAATCACAAAAAATCATCATTTAATTTAAGAATGTAAATCTAATTATGAGAATGCGTAACGAAGAATGTTTCACAAATAAAAAGTAGCTTTCTTAAAAAAGTGAAACAACTTAGAAACTCAAATTTGAATATAAATAAAGTCATGGAGCCGTGCCAAAATGATGCAGAACTGACGAAACCGTTTAAAACACAATGCGAACATAATAAGACTTTAAGAAAAGTGAAAAGCGTACGAGTAGGCATATTGTTAAAAAATATACTCTAACTGTAAGATAACATCAAATATATTCATGAAAAATGTTACTTTCTCGTGAAATGCAACTCAAAGTAGTGCCGAGCCTAGTTTTTTAAATGAAATATAATTATCTTGAAAATATTTATCTTTATTGTTTGATATAACATTTCATTAACTAGGTACCTACTCCTAATATTTATTTCCATAAATTAAATTAATCACTTAAGTCTTATATTATAAATATTAAACTAGGTATGTGTATGTTCTTATAATTTAAATTTTAATAAAGAAAAATTGTTCCGATAACATCTTAAGAAACAAAAAAATATGAAATGCCGCAAAAATTATTCGGGCGATTTTCGTCTAAACGCCCCGATTTGCCTGTAGCAAAATGTTGACAGGTAGGAAATAGTACTAAAAAGGTACTAAACATTGCTGCAAACCCCAGACTTGTTAACGTCACCTTGCTCGACCCAAATTTTGGCAAAACGCGGACCTAGAGCAACAAATTAGAGGGGACAATCGTATCAAGTTCTATTTTCGTAATGTCGAGGTACGATACGCGCATGACCGGACTATCGGAATCACTGCGCTCCTTCATACTTTTGCTTTAGTTCGCTGGCACCTCGAAGCGCGGCTGCGCGCCGCTCGCGATCTCGACGCGTATCGAAATAAAAAATAAAAAAACAAGTGCAGTGACAAAACTGAAAGATGAGGCGAAACGTCAAAATTCTGTTCCTAATCGGAGCTCTGTGGATGTTCTTCTTGGTGTACTACATGCAGCCGGAATCCGTCCATTCAAAGGTACTAGAGGTACTAGATATCGATTGCTTGTTTATAAGGGATCAGCTGTTAGCTGCAATGTTAGGGCATAGTGCACTGCGCATGACCCGTGCCTTCCGGGTGAAATAAAACAATAGGGGAAAGTAGCGTTATTGCGTATAAAATGTGTATAAGTTCGCCTCGTGACTGAAATGCCGAAAACGTGGGAATGACAAGGCATTACCCTTGTGCCGGTAGCTGTTTCAGGAAAACGGAGGCTTTGAGTTATTGTAGGTTCACCGGCATTTTGCAAGGGTTACACGAAATGAAAAATATTGCTGGTTATGGCCATGAATGGTTTTTTAGATACTATGATTACTTGATTTGTTATTAGTGTATTTTATTATTTTAATTTCCATTTATTAGTTCTTAAAGTTTTTAATTTTTATCAAATATAATTATTATTTCAAAATTATAATTTTAAACCATTAATGGTTTCTCAACAAAATAAATACAATTTAGTAAAAATTTAAATTGCAGAAAAGCACCTATGACCTAACTACAAGTAGTTATTATACAAAAAATCATAATTATACAAAAAATCAGCAATCACTAAAGGTGAGTTTAAGACACAAACGTCACAAAACTTCTTGATTATAATATTTTGGCTAATGGATACGAGTACCTACCTAATAATTAATAATTAAAAAGCAATAAAATTCCATATGAAACTAATAAAAAAATTAGCCAATTTTCTACTAATAAATAATAAAAATTTGTTATGCATGCCCCATGTTGTCATGGGGCATGCATTCTATACTAATACCACATATTTATCGTTTGCTTACAAAACACAAATTTATAGTATATTATGGCTAATGGATACCTACGTAATAATTAAAAAGCAATAAAATTCCACATGAAAGTAAAGATAAAAGATAAAAATATATTTATTATCAGTTCCAAAAAGTACATACATAAAAATTAAAAAGTAGTAGTAGTTAGTAGTAGTAGTTTTAAGTAATTTAAAAATTGGCCAATTCACCACTAAAAAAAAAAAGGTAGCACTCCGGGAGTGCCGGCAGAAGTGAAAACTTCAATATTAACGTTGTGTTTAATTATAAGTATAAAAATACTATCATTTTATGAGGTAGAATACAATGTTTATTTATTGCGCTATCGTACACAAATATGACAATTTATATGTTGTTATTTATAATATTATATCGTTATTTATATATTACATTAAATTTTATCTCTCAGAAAAATCAACTTCCATCCATAATTTCGACGACTTTTACACCATCGTTATTATCAGAATCATCATCCCAAATTTTTACAACTGATACAATTGGTTTATGATAACTGAAGTAAGAAACAAACAGTTTTGATTCGAACCTATTTAAGTGTCTAATAAAGACCGCATCAATAGTAGTTTTGTATTTCGTTGTGCTAAAATTGCGATCATTTGACATAGTTAAACCAAATTCACAGAGCAGCACACTCAAGCACGGTAGAAAGAGTGAGAGATACTAGTTCCTCTCCCTTCCCCTCGATCTTACGCTTTTTCGATCAGCATCACGTGACCCTGACGCGAGTTTGAAAGTTTTTACCCATACAAAAAAGTGCTCAGCGCCGCTAAAGAAGTTTTCACTTCAAAAATTAGTTTTGCATGGCCCCATGTTATCATGGGACCTACTATACTAATACCACATATTTAACGTTTGCTTACGAAACACTAATTTAACGAGCCAATGTGAAGGTCGCACATGATGACATACGAAAACCAAATTGGTGTGAAATATCGCATTGAGAGCACGGTCACAAAATGGATATATTTCCAAACTTCATAATAGAGCTTTTAAATAAAACGTTTATTTATTTAAAGAGCTGTAGCCAAAAATATATTTTATTATTATTATTCACATGGTGGAAAGACGACCTTATAAAGGTCGCCGGAAGACGCTGGATGCAGGTCGCTTCCAACCGGTAGGTACATATGGAAGTCCAAAGGGAAGGCCTATGCCAGCAGTGGAAAGCCTACGGCTGAGATTATGATGATTATTCAAGCTAAAGCTTTAGTACCAAATATCCAAAAATTTCTTATTTTTTTAGTATCAAGTACCAAATTATGTTCTCGCCACTTGTCTTTCCGTCAAATAGTGCTTCCTCCTTCAAATGCTTTGCAGAATTAAAAATTAATTATTCAGGCTATAAATGGATTAGTTAGCCAATGTCAGTCGTATTTATTGTATCCGCTTGTTTGCACAACACAATAATATCAACATATAACCAATATTTTACATACAAATCTACTCGTGCAACGGAAGTATTTCTTTTTCTCACCTATAAAAAATTGCAAATAATTTTATATGGTCTCCGTTTTCATAACTGTCTATTAATTAGTTATTGCATTGTTTAAAAGGTCTAAGTGACTGTGTTCTGTATTGTATATGCCCTAACTTGCTGATCAATAAACTTAAACTTAATCGCTGATTAATATCATGGTTCATGAAAAGTAACCTTTGTTGTCCAGGGAAAATGTAAAAATATTTTTGGAAATCTGTCCAGTATACTGTCCATAACCTGATTTGTTGTACAGCATAAAGAATGTTGAAGAGATTGCGTTAAATTTGGAACATAGATAGATTTTGTGACGTCCATTTAGCATAGTAAGACATTGACATAAGGCTAGCAACTTCCGTTCCACTAAACTGACGACATATATCAAGGCGCTACTCTTGCTACTCGCGCTGTCATTGCATACAATTTGCAGCTACTCCCAATGTCATTGTGCTCTTACAAACGTCAATAACTCTTGCCAGTGGGACGGGAGTTGCTAGTCTTATGTCAACGTTGAAGTGCGCTTCTGCAGCTGCCAGCACAGTGCGGCCCTAAGAGCTACTTTTGCGTGTAAGTTTTCCGGTTAACTCGGGTCAACCCGGTCCGTCAAATGTATATGAAAAAGTCAAGATTGACAGCCAATGCACTAATGAACAACAAGAAAACAAATGAAAAATTGCCACGCTTGAGAGATATCATTTTATATACTAAAAACGAAAAGAGGCCCATCCATACTATTCCTTCATCATTGGCTGCCAGCATATAAGCTAATATTATTGTAAAAAGAGATTGCTAAATCCATTACGAAAGAGAATTTCTTATCGGGCCGGATTTAAATTAGAGAATCGTAAATGGAATCGAGACAGTCGTAATTCCGATACGATTTACGAAGTGTACAGAAAGATTATAATTAATTTAAGTAATACTGGCCGGTAATAAAAGACTACGCGTTTCATTTGCTGAAAAAAGGTTTTAACACGGTAAAGAGATATACAGTAGTTTGACTGAGCGTGATTTTTGAACATAAATACCTATAGTCTCGCGGTACATGCGCAAGTCATAGGGCTGCCGGCACAGATCATAAAGCTAGAGATGGAAGCTAAAATGAGGTAACAGTCGCCAAGTCATATGCCTGAATCAACATAAGCTCGTAGCTCCGCCTCTTTTTCGTGTTCATTCCACGGCCGACATTGACAGAGTGACATTCACATACTTAATGAAAAATAATTAATAAAAATGCCGTATTGTTCAATAAAAAAGGCGCGGAAAGACTAGCGCTACATTCAGTTACGCAAAAGACGAAATCTTATTACACAGGCAAGTTATTATTCCGATAATAATCATTGAAAAATGTTTAACATAAAATTCAATATAAAAATGGCCAAGTTTCTTTTCGTCTCATTCTTTCTTGGTAAATTTGTATAACATTATCTCGTTCTCTCTAACGCACGTATAAACTAGTGATAAGACACAAATATAAATTTACACCACAAATTTTATCGACAAAAATGTTATTGAAATTTTTGAAGTAGGTTGGTATTAGGTATATTAAGGTACCAAAATTATCGGGGTTTAATATTATACAGGGTTACTGGTATTTAATTCATGAATGGTTATTATGAAGCTTATAATAAGAGAAGTGTAACGAAGCTAAATAACATAATGTTAAATTTGTCACTAATTTAAAAACAAATAATTCGCTATCTAGCATTTATTGTTTATTCTTATAGGGTGCGTATTCGCACGCATAATTTTTTAAAATTAGGACTAAAAATTTTATGCGAGCGATGGACCTATTTATATTTTAGTGAAACCATATAAAATGTTTATTCGGGTACTTTGGGAGGTAATAGAGATGAGAAAACATTTAAGCTATAATAAAACAATAATTGAAGTTATATTAAAATATCTCTCGTATACAATACAACGAACTTTCTCATTAAACTTAAGAATAACAGTAAATTATATTTTCTTATCGATACGATATAGCGTCTTTACCACATCACTAGAAAGTCATGTTATGCCTCTAACTATTACCTAATCTGTGGCGTAACAGTGACGTGACCTTGAACGAGCCAATCAAATTTAGCCACCCATCCCCCGCACCCCACCATGTTTTGGTGACTTTGTTTTCATACAAAAAATGACCTAAGCGCGGTATATATCTCTCTTGTATATGGCTGCCGGGCAGCCGCTGCCCGCATACAGTAGGTACCTACCTATTTCATATTATCTACTTACTTGAGCTAATATCTAGATGAGTTATTATAAATTAATTATATTATTTTTGTACATTTAAGCTTTTATTTCATTTTCATATTACCTACCTATATGTACCTTACTACGTCCGCTTAGAAACCACTGAATGTCCGTTACAAAAATGCAACAGTCGAATGAGATTTGAAAATGTACACCCTTCAAACTTAGTACACCCTTCATCCCGCGTTTTTTGCGGCTATGACTAAAAATACCTAAGAACACTTCCGCCTAACTTACTTTTCAAACAAAATCTAAATCGAATCTATGAGACAGACACGTCAAACTTATCACACCCTTTCGTCTTTGCGTCGGGAGTTAAAAATAAATACGATTGATCACTCTTCAATTCAATAAAAAGTAGGTACATAATAACAGGTAGATTAAAACTAAAGTTGGTTCATAATTAAGAAGCCTAATCTGGGAACTACAATAGGTTTTATTCCAGCATAGTAGGGATACCTACCTACTTACCTATCATGTCGTGGCGGCGTATATTGAAACCCAAGACAAGAGACAAAACAAGACAAGAGACAAGACAAGAGACAAGACAAGAGACAAGACAAGAGACAAGACAAGAGACAAGACAAGAGACAAGAAAAGAGACAAGACAAGAGACAAGACAAGAGACAAGACAAGAGACAAGAGACAAGACAAGAAACAAGACAAGAGACAAGACAAGATACAAGACAAGAGACAAGACAAGAGACAAGACAAGAGACAAGACAAGAGACAAGACAAGAGACAAGACAAGAGACAAGACAAGAGACAAGACAAGAGACAAGACAAGAGACAAGACAAGAGACAAGACAAGAGACAAGACAAGAGACAAGACAAGAGACAAGACAAGAGACAAGACAAGAGACAAGACAAGAGACAAGACAAGAGACAAGACAAGAGACAAGACAAGAGACAAGACAAGAGACAAGACAAGAGACAAGACAAGAGACAAGACAAGAGACAAGACAAGAGACAAGACAAGAGACAAGACAAGAGACAAGACAAGAGACAAGACAAGAGACAAGACAAGAGACAAGACAAGAGACAAGACAAGAGACAAGACAAGAGACAAGACAAGAGACAAGACAAGAGACAAGACAAGAGACAAGACAAGAGACAAGACAAGAGACAAGACAAGAGACAAGACAAGAGACAAGACAAGAGACAAGACAAGAGACAAGACAAGAGACAAGACAAGAGACAAGACAAGAGACAAGACAAGAGACAAGACAAGAGACAAGACAAGAGACAAGACAAGACAAGAGACAAGACAAGAGACAAGACAAGAGACAAGACAAGAGACAAGACAAGAGACAAGACAAGAGACAAGACAAGAGACAAGACAAGAGACAAGACAAGAGACAAGACAAGAGACAAGACAAGAGACAAGACAAGAAACAAGACTTGGACTCTTACTCACACACTTACTCGGTCTCTCACTTGCACTCTTACTCGGACTTTTACTCGGTCTCTTACTCGCACTCTTACTCAAACTCTTACTCGGGCTCTTACTCGCACTCTTACTCGGACTCTTACTCGCAGTCTTACTCGAATTTTTACTCAGATTCTTATTCGCATTCTTACTCGGACTCTTACTCGCAGTCTTACTCGAATTCTTACTCAGATTCTTACTCGCACTCTTACTCGGTCTCTTACTCGCACTCTTACTCGGACTCTTACTCGGAATCTTAATCGCACTCTTACTCGGACTATTACTTGCACTCTTACTCGGACACTTACACGCAGTCTTACTCGAATTCTTACTCAGTTTCTCACTTGCACTCTTACTCGGACTCTTACTTGGACTCTTACTTGGACTCTTACTCGGTCTCTTACTCGCACTCTTACTTCAGCAGAATACTTTTAAAAATAAAAAAATAAATAACTTTTTAAAAACTTACCTCAAAAACAGCATAATATCGCATGCTATTTTTTTGCCATTTTATATAATTTATTATATTATGTATACATACGTCAAAAGTAAATAACGTAAATTACACTAAATACTTGCAAAAAACTATCGCGACGTCCGCCCGTCGCTGCGTGGCACACGCTTCTGGATTATATACCCCCTTCTACCCACATCTACCGACATCTACCTACTCCCACATTCCGACTTTTTCTATGGAGTCGAACTACTGTATATCTCTTTACCGTGGTTTTAATGTGGTCGTATTTTAACAGAAAGAGAGAAAAGAATTGAAGATTTATTTAATTTATTAGACTGTTTTTGAACTGCGACAGAAATGTTCAGAAAAATATAGTTTGTAAGGACAGAAGTAACAGAAAAACATTTAAAGCTGTACCTACTGCGTAAAAATGAATAAATTTCGTAGTGTGCGTTGACCTAAAACGAGATACAAGAAACTTTATTTCACGAACAATGTTAAATTCACATTTTGATTTTTGTAATGTTAAAAAATTTGGCACTGAGACACAGAGTGTGTCTCTAGCTATTGTAATATTTAGTATTTTTGAAATAAATTCGCCATATTATAAACGTGAAAGTTTGTAATAATGGATGTCTGGATGAATGTTTGTTATTCTTTCACGCCTAAACGGGTGGACCAATTGAGCTGAAATTTGGTATAGAGATAGCTTAGACACTGGAATAACACATAGGCTATTATTACAGCGGGTAAAACCGCAGCTAGTAATTATATACATATGTGGAGTCGACAGCCATACCTGTTTTAGGTTGATAGAACCATATTATAAAAATAAACCTGTGCACTAAATCACTAAATATGGTTTTAAAGGACATTATGCCAAACTTTACAATACTTTGATAGAATCTAACATTTTCAAGCTTTTTTATTCTTTACATCAAGATATGCCTTTTAACTTTTGTGATTTTTTTGAGAATTTGACAGCGCGTACATTTGTGCCATGTGAATGTGGGCTCTAGCCTATGCCAAAGGGTAAAGTTTTTTTGGCAAATGCCTTTTGTTGAGAAAAAACAAACAAGCAAATAATACTACAGCTACTATAGCAGAAAAGAACACTTGTATTAACCATAGATCGATTTGTAGGTATTCTCTTTTGCCCCTATGGCCTAAAGCTACGTCAAGTTACTAAATGAAAACCTCGTGAGGAAATGAGATATTTTAGGAGTTTAATTTACTACCTAGGTTTTCTCTTAGCGACCTAAAAACTTTATATAATATTCTATCTTACTAATATTATACGTGAAAGTTTTTTAAGAATGTATCGATATCTGGATGTATGTTTGTTACTCTTTCACGCATAAACGGGTGGACCGATTGAGCTGAAATTTAGTATAGAGATAGCTTAGACCTTGAATAACATATAGGTTACATAGCGGGTAAAACTGCTGGGCACAGCTAGTATTATATTATGTGTATTAGTAATTAAACTTGAGCAATTACCATGAATAGCATTGCAATAGGAGAAACTCGTTTAGTTTACTACCAATAAAATCCAATTAAATTTTACTTGACCATTATAGATTATATAAGATGGCAGATGCTATAAATCTAACACAAGCTGAGTACTTACCTACATACACGTCCAAATATTATTACAGTTAATGAACTAGTAACAAGTTGCGTCACCATCTAATACTTGAGAAAGTGCGTAAAAGTTAAGCTTATGCTCGTGTATGCATTCTACCTTTTTTTCATTATAGCTTTTAACCACGATCTCGCTTGATCTTAAGTGACGGTGCGACCGAAGATGGTAGCAGACTATACCTAGAAGGCGGGATAAATCCCTCCCTAACTTCACTAATCATTGTTCTGGAAGACAGTTGTAGTGACCGCTTGCCGACACTGTTTTGTCCAGTTGGTGGTAACTGGCTTTGGCCGAAGCCTACCCGATAACGAAGCATAACCGATGGATAAAGATCTCCACAGAATGGGTACCTACCAAGAGTACAACTACCACTCAACTCTAACTCTATATTTCTATTTTTCTCCTCTCCCTGCATGGCTGTCTGGAAGAGATCGCTATTAGCGATACGACTGCCAATTGTAACACTTAGTTTTATTATTTTAGTTTTTAAGGTGTTTTTGTACATATTCTTTAGTGTTTCAATAAAGGGTTATCTATTTATATACCCTGCCGAGTTAGCCCATGACGATTTAGACGCGCACCAGATCAGCTTCGCCGTGGTGGCACAGGAAAGGAATAAGTGGAAGTAGTGAAATTACTGGGCTGAAGAGTCTTAGAAGCGTTGGTATAGTGCACCTAGAAATTTATATCAATTTGAAATCCAGGGTGGCACTGTAGGTACTGATTTGGTATAACAGGAGAGCGAGGAGAGCGTCTTGCACGTGTTCTTACCTTGCATAAAAAGAAAAAAAAATGCTTGCCAATTTAAGTTAGTTGCCAGAAAGTTGCCTGTGCTAGTTCCTGCAATATTTAGTACATACATTACTGTGCTTCGTTAGGAGGGCACTGTAGCTAGTAAAATTACTTAGCTGAAGAGTCTTAACATCTCATGACTCTCAAGTAAGAAGCGTTGGCGCAGTGCACCCAGAATTTAACGTTTGTAAAATCCTGAGTAGCCCTGTACTGATTATGGGCAGCGTTATCTCTTACCATCAGGAGAGCGTCTTGCTCGTCATCTTACATCGTTGTATAAAAAAAATATACATTTAGTGTATTTCCAAAGCACAAAATATAGATACTTAATCCACGAACCGGATACATAATTTCCACCTGTTTTTATGCACCTTTTTTGTCAGTTATCGAGCTAATATTACGCATCTTGTTGCGTAACTTTAATCTGATCTCTAAGCGGGTATTCTCTTTGGTGAAGTGCTAAAAGTGTGTCAGTAAGTGTTTCCTGAAGAAGTTGCATTTGCAATGTAAGTCAACTTGTGAAGAGTGCTACAGAGAAAATAAAGAAAAGGAAATAAAGATAATTTAGCAGTTGTGCTATCTCAATCGCTTCGTTCTTAGATTCTAAGTAGAAGTTAAACATATGTACTCGTATTAATTAATCATAACTTAAAGAGTTATTGCTTAGTTACAAATTAATATAACGAGCATGCGGTGTCCGCCAAATAATTTTGCATTTAGCACTTAGTTATAAGCATTGATACTAATTATTTGAAAATTTTGATGTCAAAATTGTGTGTGGACCATAAATAAATAAGAACTTTAGCACGAGGAATCGTTTGCGTTATGGGCAGATTTCGCTCGTCCCACGATATTCCTGCATTAATCTCTGTTGGTCTCATAAATGTAATGAAATGACTAATACACTTCATAGTAGAAATAACGCGAGTTCTACATTCTGCCGCAATTCACGTATTTATTTTCGCATGCAATTTATCTTGAAAAAAAAAACAAAAATAACAAATTGATCTTTTTGTAAATCTCATCGCCGTTATTTCACAGTAGCGCCTCTAGTGCAATTCGATCGTGTTAACACGCAATCAAACCTTCACTTTTGTATCATCTCCATTTTGATTCACACGCAACTTTTGATGAGCAAGATAACTCCCATAAACCGGCTGAACCATTTGAGCTGAAATTTTGTAAACAAATATAATCTGAAATCCTGAAGAATCATAACCATGAAGTCCGTTTCCTAACCTACTAACTACTAACGTAGTTCAAATGCTTCTTTCCCAATAAAAACTCTATAAAGTCTATACTTTTCAAATGGGTGGTAGAGTTTGGCTATAAAATAAATGACTCTGAAAAACAATAGTACAAAATTTCTTCACTATAATTAATGGAACTAGGCGTTACTTTGCGGAAATCCATCACAACAATTATTAGTTATTATTTAATATTTAGTGTTAATTCCGCTCTAAATTTGTGAGTCTAACTAAGTTTTAAGAGACGGCGAGGTTACCAAACGTTACCAAAATAGTAATTAGTATTAATTCCACCACCGAGTGTCTCGCCGTCTCTTAAAAGTTACATAGTTAGACTCACAAATTTAGAGCGGAATTAACACTAAATATTAAATAATAACTAATAATTGTTCTTCACTATACTCTATTCATGTATGTTTTAAATGACTGAAATCTGGATAGCTTAGACCTTAGAATATTACATAGACTATTTTTCAGCGGGTAAAACGCGGGTAAATAGGTGATAGGCGGGTGGGGGTGGTGTGCGGGTGAATAGGTACCACGTGATCCATCATCGACCGCATTCTCACTTTCCATCAGGTGGGATGTGGTCAAACGTAGGCCTATTATGTAAAAAAAAAAAAAGGTAGCACTCCGGGAGTGCCGGCAGAAGTGAAAACTTCAATATTAACGTTGTGTTTAATTATAAGTATAAAAATACTATCATTTATGAGGTAGAATACAATGTTTATTTATTGCGCTATCGTACACAAATATGACAATTTATATGTTGTTATTTATAATATTATATCGTTATTTATATATAACATTAAATTTTATCTCTCAGAAAAATCAACTTCCATCCATAATTTCGACGACTTTTACACCATCGTTATTATCAGCATCATCATCGCAAATTTTTACAACTGATACAATTGGTTTATGATAACTGAAGTAAGAAACAAACAGTTTTGATTCGAACCTATTTAAGTGTCTAATAAAAAAAATATAAAATATAAAAAAAAATATCGGGCGCGCGCTTGTCTAAGCCCCCTCTGCCGCCTAAACAGAGCAGCACACTCAGGCACGGTAGAAAGAGTGGGAGATACTAGTTCCTCTCCCTTCCCCTCGATCTTACGCTTTTTCGATCAGCATCACGTGACCCTGACGCGAGTTTGAAAGTTTTTACCCATACAAAAAAGTGCTCAGCGCCGCTAAAGAAGTTTTCACTTCAAAAATATCGGGCGCGCGCTTGTCTAAGCCCCCTGTGCCGCCTAAACAGAGCAGCACACTCAGGCACGGTAGAAAGAGTGGGAGATACTAGTTCCTCTCCCTTCCCCTCGATCTTACGCTTTTTCGATCAGCATCACGTGACCCTGACGCGAGTTTGAAAGTTTTTACCCATACAAAAAAGTGCTCAGCGCCGCTAAAGAAGTTTTCACTTCAAAAACAGCTCGTCGGAGATACTTTTTCAATGCCTATATGAAAATACCTTAACTGCATAGCTGAACTGTAACAGTTCTCTTAACGTAATTGATCGCGTGTCTTCACTTCCTATTTATTGTTCATTCACTATAAATGATTAATGTATTTATTAACAGTTTCAGTTGCAATCATACAAACAATCCTATAAATTTCTTTTATAGCCGGTAGAATGTAAAATGAGGCTTAAATACAAAACTAGAGTTACATTGGTATTTATAGGGTCCCGTGGCTGAATGGGGATGACGAAAACCTTTTAACTAAAGAAATCTTTCTTTCTTTCCATAGTAAAGGGTTTCGTAACTTACAAAAAATATTTTAATATCTTATCAAATAACATTCACTAGGTATAATAAAATTGTAAGTTTGTGAGTGTGTGAGTTTGTTACTTCTTCACGCCTAAACGGGTGGACCGATTGAGCTGAAATTTGGTATACTAATAGCTCAGACCCTGGAATAATACATAGCCTACAGTACAGCGGGTAAAACCGCTGGGCGCAGCTAGTAATACATATTTTACAATAGTTGTATATACATATGTAGAGTCAATGGGACAACTCGTTCTACTTTTTCTATTTTACTCTTTCTCATTTGTCGCTATTTCAAGAGTTATAACTAAAATAAGAAATTTAGTTTTTATTTAACTATTGAAAATGTATTAACACAATTTAAACAGGAACTCTACAACTAAAAAAAGTAAGACTTCTCTATCCTCTATCTTTTTGATCACAATAGACCAATCATAACCTCAGCCACAGTACATAAATAATACTCTATCCTCGCCTTGTATATACAAATCTAATTCTTAGTTAATATTGACAAATTTAAAAAAGAGGTTTTTTATAAGTGTTTATTTATAAAATTGTACAGAACCCTTCACAAGGTAAACTTTCTCGCGCTTGGCCTGTTTATAGTCGATACGGTTACAATAAGTTTATTTAACGGAAGGAAAAACCAATAAATATAATATGATAGCCAGATGAGTAATAGTTATTTCAAACACGAATGGTTATTATGAATGTTACGCTACATTGGAAGAAATTAAGTATCATGACATGATTTATATAATGACATTGAAATATTATAACGAAGCTCATTGTTTCATTAGAAGCTTTTATTTACTTTCACCTGTCCTCTGTCTGTCTGTAATCAAATCTTGCAAGTTAAATTTGATCCACTTCCCGGTTTCCGATTGAGCTAAAGTTTTGCATGGATGTATAAATCGGATGACAATGCAATATTATTGTGACATGGAGGTGATCTGATGATGGAGCTGGAAGGTGGCCATAGGGACTTCGTAATTATATGACGCAACTCCATCGAGTTTGGGCTTATTTGATTTGTCTTGACGAGTACTTTGATACTATATAGTAACCAGGGTCTGATGATGGAGCTGGAAGGTGGCCATAGGAACTCCATAATTAAACGACGCAACCCCATCGTGTTTGGGCTTATTTGATTCGTCTTGACGAGTACTTTAGTGCTTGATGGTAATAATAATTAAAATGTTTTTTGACTAATTACCATTATGACTAATTTTAGATTTTATTAATGTCGTGTAACCCCTCTACATCTTACTAACATTATTAACGTGATAGTTTGTGAGAATGGATGTCTGGATGTTTGTTACTCTGTCACGCCTAAACGGGTGGACCGATTGAGCTGAAATTTGGTATAGAGATAGCTTAGACCCTGGAATAACACATAGGTTATAGAACAGCGGGTAAAACCGCTGGGCGTAGCTAGTATCTTATATTGTGATATTATTGTTATCAGACGAGCGTCGGGATAGTCTCATTTCTGCATATAAACAAGTGAAATTTTAAAAATTCTTTTTAAAAACTAGCTTTTATTATTATTATTACCATCTAGCACCTCCAGCTCCAAAGTACTCGTCAAGACGAATCAAATGAGTCCAAACTCGATGGGGTTGCGTTGTTTTCATCATTAGATCAGCTCGATGTCATAATAATATTGCATTGTTATCCGATATAAGTATGCATGCAAAATTTCAGCTCAATCGGATACGGGAAAGTGGGTCAAATTAAACTTGCAAGATTTAATTACAGACAGACAGACAACAGACAAGTGAAAGTAACTAAAAGCTTGTTTGGTAGTAGCAAATTGATTGATTAGCAAGGACCATATTATAATTTTGTTAGCTATGCTTAAGTTAGTGGTTAATTAAGCTTTAGCTTAGTTTGCTTAGCTTTTTTATGTTTATGTAAAGAAGTCTAGTGCAGTGCATGTAACTTGGAGAGGTTCGGCTGGCTTAGATCTTGTGATCTGAAGCTATGTTGACCTCGTTAGATGCATGAAGATAAATAGATAAAATGAATAAAAAAAAAAATAATAATAATAAAAAGAAAATGTATATTATAAGAATATGGAAAAAAAAAAGAAAAAAGAGGAAAAAGATAATAATAATAAGAACAATTAAAAGATAGAAGTCGGAAAAAAAAATCTTACGTTACAATAATATAATAGATATCAGGTACATTAGTAATAATTAATTTAAGCATGTACATAGTTAAGTTGAAAATTGTAAGTAATATTATGGAGATTATTTTAATGTGGGGATATAAATGGTGCCGCATAAGCCAGAGCGGCAGTATGATATCGGCATTCTCCAATTTAGCATTCTTTGCCTAATTCCCGTGCCTTTTTTGATTTTTAATTGGATTGACTCAAATACATTATAATATGAAAGACATTAAATGTACGAATATAATAATTTATTTGGTTTTAGTCCCGTAATAATGGTTTTAAAGTTATTTAGATTTAAAAATTACATGGATATGGAAATGAGAAATGTTTAAATAATTACTGCAACGGAAATGAGAACATTGCAGCTGCAAATAATTTTTATTTATTTTTGGTACTAAATGGACCACTATTGTTGTTGATGTAGACCAGGATCTCAATAGATTGATGGAAATCTTGCTGGAAGAAGACGCTTAATTTAGCGAGAAGAAATACACACGAAACGAGAAACAATATCCAAGTCAGTAAGACGAGACCTCCGGAGTTCCAAGTTCCAACACACGCACCATTCAGGAAACAGGTCTTCGTACATAAATTGCGAAGGAGCCTGCGGACAAAGTTGACTACATCGGGTGTAAGCTGCGTCACTTCTCCGCCTGAGTTTCTTGCAGAGGTGTAAGATTTTTATAGACAGTCGTATGCCTCGCAGGCACCTCAGCCTAAAACCAGAATAAAATGTGTCTCTTGTGACAATTGCATTACCTAGCTTTTGAGGGTTGTAGGTACACCTATGTATATTGCGAGAGCTCCAGCGAATATTTATTAACGCTGTCTTCTTTTCAGGGAGATCTCCAAAGGCGTGAAGCAAAATCGTAGTAGTGATGTTTTTCAAAAAAGGTGATAAAGTCTTTTGAAAAACTACAGACCTATTTCGCTTTTGACTTTTGAACCATGTCGATAAGCTTTTCTCAAAGGTTATCATAAAGCATCTCGCAAAAAGATTTGACGAGTTCCAGCTACCGGAACATGCTGGGTTTCGAGTAGGCTATGACACTATAGACCACATACACACTGTGCGAGAGATTATATAGACGGAAAAAATAACAAAGCATGTGCTTAGCGTTCGAAGACTATGAGAAGGCCTCCATTGAAACCTGGTCTGTTCTGGAGGTTTTGCAACGAGACCAAATTGATTAGCAATATAGGTATTGAAAGGTTTGTAAATATTATATAAGATACCACCACCAAGTCCAGAACCCGCAAACAGTGGATAGGGCATCAATATTAACGGCAAGTACATTTTCACACTTGAAATTAGTGGACAACATCGTCATTATGGCAGAAACGGTTTAGGACTTGCAACAAATGCAAATTTTTATAGATTATAATTGACTCTCTATTGAAATTGTTCAGAAATATGTGTATTGATGATGTTATACCTTGAGCAAACAGTGCAATCAGGTAGGAACAACATCGAGAGAGTCCAATCGGAGGTTTCAGCTGGGATGGCCTAAATTTATTGGAAACCTTCTTTGAGTCTGCTTGTCACCCATACCTGCCTGCCTGCCTGCCTGCCTGCCTGCTGTGTCTTACTGTTCTGACATACAAAGCCAAGACGTGGACACTTACGTTAAGACTGATCCACAAGTTCAAAGTTGCTCAAAGGATGTAGTGTATGTGGTTACCTATTACCTAGGAACTCTTTGGTGGTTACACTGTCTCAGAAACAATGCTGTCACGTCAGTGACACCAGAGCCGCGGGCGAGTGTGGACGTGCAGCAGTTGGGGGTGGCATTGCCGAGCCAGTGCTTGCAGCAGTGATGAATATAGCAAACATTACAAGTGGCGACGATCCCCTCAGCTGTTGATCGAGCTCCAGGAGCTTTCTGTCAAAAAGCACGCATCTGTTGACCACGATCCACTTAAGATGTTTATTACAGCGAGTTATGAATGAAAAGTTTTTTTTATATTTCTTTCGATAACTTGCACATAGTACAGAGAAGAATGAATAAGGATGTCAATAGTGACGGGCCAAGTGTGTGGAGCAGGCGTTCATGGTCGGCGTTTCTTTAAAGGATCGCATCAGAAATGAGGTGATTCGGCAGAGAACCAAAGTTACCACCATATCCGAAAGGGATTAGCAAGCTGGAGTGGCAATGGCTGGTCACATTTGCCTCAGAACCGATAACCGACGGACTAGTTGTGTTCTTGAGTTGAGACACCGTCTTGGCAAACGTGGTGTCACCATCTTGCCAAGCCCCCCTGTTTGGCAACATGGGGCAAGGATGAGGTGACGATATCCGGAAGGCGACTGGAAGTTGTCTGGAAGCCATATCCAGTCATTTATAAGTGCATAAGCACTAGCCGACGAAGAAGAAGCACGCATCAAACAAGAGCTCATCTTCAAGGCCTATAAGTCTCAGCGAATAAGATGGGCAGGCCACAAAGAAAGGATGTCGAAAGAAAATTTGTGTAGTGGGCAAACACGCCACTGCACTGGATGAGGTCGCCAGAGTCCGCTACAACTGGAATAATATTGTGGAAAGGCAAGGGTTGTAGCGTGAAAGGAAGAAGAAAATATTGTGAGTATATCATACTATATAAACCATGGGAAAACTCTCTACTCGGACCTTCACGGTAGCAAATAGGTTCATTTTACTAGGAAATTTTCATACAACGGTACTTATAAAAATATGGAAATTAGTATACGGTAATTAGAATATAACAGGTTTTCTTCAAAATTTTAAAAACTTTCACAATAAGCAAATACTGGCTTATTATAACGTAGAGAGACTAAAGAACTGGATCTATTTAAAATACGACCTACTTTCTAACATAAATAATTAGGTGTTAAAACCAGTAAAATCGAAATTATAAAATTTCGAAACCACGGGTACGGAAATTAGATTCTCATGTGCTTTATTGGTAGTACACTAAGGTTAATGACCTGCAACAGCTGATGGGCCGCGGCACACACTAAGGGCTCGCTAGGGATGCGATGCTGATGTACGAAATACTGTTATTTAGGGATGTACGCCCAAGAACACAAAATATCATGGAAATTATAGCTTTGATACGGACAAACGTTTACTTTTTTATAATTATTTACAGACTGGTTCTATTGCGTAGATATTTTGCTAGGCAGTACACCTAACATTGAACTATTTTTTAAAAATAATTAACCATATTAGAACTGTATGCGACAAAAAATATAGGCAAATTTTCACATGAAGTTGGTGTCAGGACACGTCACGGAAATTAGAAAACAGGTGCTTTTTGAACAAAGATTAATTAATTACGCGTTAACTAATTACAGCAGAAGTCAAAGATTATGTGTACAGATAGATATGGGTGTTTACTACCGTATAAAAATACGTGCATGATTAAATTTGTTATTATTATGGATTTATTGAGCCAGGACACATAAAATTTACTGCTCGGAGAATGGCCGATATAGTTTATTAAAAAAAAAAAAAAAAAAAAAAAAAGCTTGTAAAAATGCAGGTCCACTCTCTTGCATATTTGATCAAATTAGGTGCACCCTATTTCTACTGCATAAATTAGACCAAGACAAAGCTATGCAAAAGAGCGAGAAAAAGTATCCTAGGCAACAAAGGGGAGATCGATACCGTGGCGTATAGAATAAACAATATAACTAGTTTTTTTAGTTTATATCACTATCTAAATATATGAAAGGAAAGAGTGACTGATTGACTTACTGATCTATCAACGCAAAGCCTAAACTGCTGGATGGATTGGGCTGAAATTTGGAACATAGATAGGTAGGAGGATAGGTAGGTTGGATAGATAGGTTTTATAACGTAGACCTCTGCTAAGAAAGGATTTTGCCACGAGTCGCGAGCATTATAAGCTAGTATAAAATAAAGTTCGCTTCTGTCTGTCTCTATGTATGCTTATATCTTTGAAACTATGCAATGAATTTTAGAAAAATTTTTCATTAATAAATAGCGTAGCGTCCGTGGCCCAGTGGTCATATCTCCGACTTGTAAGCCGGAGGTCCTGGGTTCAAATCTCAGTGTGGCAAAAATTTTCGCCTGGACGCTACCGTGTTTCGGAAGGCACGAAAAACTGTGGGTCCCGGCTGTTTCCTATAAGATATGTAGGAGGCAGTCGTTAGGTCATGTTGCAGGCCTTGTAGGAATCTCGGCGACCTGAAACTGCAACATATAGGTTAGCCACACAACCTATAATTTGTGATTTGACTCTGACAGTGTAAGTAGGGTAACCTGTTCTGTTGGAGTATAAACCCTAATTATTATTATTATAGAGTGATTCAAGAGGAGGGTTTATAACAAGCTTTTATTTACTTTCTACTGTCCTTTGTCTGTCTGTCTGTAATCTGGAAGGTGGCCATAGGAACTCCGTAATTAAACGACGCAACCCCACCGAGTTTGGGCTCATTTGATTTGTCTTGACGAGTATACTTTATGATGCTAGGTGGTATAATAGCTTGTTTTCATTTTTTTTTCCTTAATGGGATGTATTAAATTAATTTTTCAGAAAATCATTGTAAGCTAAAAATATTCGTCCATTCTCCTCATTTCGTCTTAATTCCTTATCTCAAACGGTGCAAAAAGTAAATATTGACAATGATAAGAGTTAACCTGGAGTAAACTTTGCTAGTTATCTACTATCTACTAACTGAAAAGATGCTACTGGCACTGTTAATCATTTAAAATATCTATTGCCACACATCTTTACAGTCATTCCGGTACGACATTCAGTGACTGAATTTATATTTCACTGGTGACTGGTGTATGTGTCCTTAATGGCTCAAATATGATGATATTACTAGCTGCGCCCAGCGGTTTTACCCGCCTATGTGTTTTTCCAGGGTCTAACCTATCTCTATACCAAATTTCAGTTAAATCGGTCCACCCGTTTAGGCGTGGAAGAGTAACAAAAATACATCCAGACATTCACAGTATTTAAAACGTAATGTGACTTTAACCCGCCAAACAAAACTTCCTAATTCCTAAGAATCAAACGAAAAAACATTTTATGAAATTAAGAAATTATAGTTATTTAATTGCTTATTTCATATCGGTAAAAGACTCGTTTCAATGACAGTTTGTCTCACAGACGCTTGTTAAGCAATTCCAGTTACATTTTATGAAATAGTTAGCTATTGCCTATTACCTATTACCTAGTGCTAAAAAGCATCGGTTAGATCGTGATAATCGTACCGTGAAACGCAGATCGGGAAGTTAATTAGTTGTCTGTGTTAAAAGAGAAGGGACGGAGAAATGGAGGGCGCTGGTGAGCTAGAAGTTTGCGCAAAAACGCATTTGTTATATAAGAAATGCTTACTCAGAAATAATTAGGTGTATAACAAATTAAAATATAAACAAATTTGAATTGTTGAAGTTTGCGTCCAGAAGGTAAGGTGCCTAATAAGCTGCCTGATTGGTCTATTAGCAGCCGTAGCACATTTCGACATTGACATAAGACTATCAATCCATCCCACATGCCAAGAGTAGTTTGACGTTTGGAAGAGCACATTGGTTACTCCCAAAGCTCTTGGGCAGCTACAAATTGTATGCAATGACAGCGCGAGTAGCAAGAGTAGCGTCTTGATATATTATGTCAGTTTGCTTTTGACAGTGGAACAAGAGTTGCTACTCTTATATCAATGTCTTACTTTGCTAAAGGGGCTGCTTTGCTCGCGCTGCGTCATTAGAATCGCGCCTTAAAATGCAGCCTGTCTGGTAAAACAAAAAAAAAACGTTTTACTAGCTCATTGGGAAACAATCAATGAGTTTATTAAAACTTATTGGAAATAATAAATAACTGCCCCTCAAGCACATTGCGACATTGACATAAGACTAGCAACTCACCGTCCCACTGTCTAAACTTACATAATATAGGTATATCAGCGGCTTTAGCATGCCACATGGAATCCCGACAAAACTTCAAGGGTAGAACTGTCATCCCATAGGTACATTCACAAAAGTACAATGTATGGGATGACAGTTCCACTCTTGGCATTTTAGCGGGATCCCGTATGGCATGCTACGGGTCCTGTTTAGCGAGTAGCAAGACGCTACTCTTGCTACTCGCGCTGTCATTACATACAATTTGCAGCTACTCCCAACGTCATTGTGCTCTTACAAATACTTACGCTACTTTGACAGTGAGATGGGAGTTTTTACTCTTATGTCAATATTTTTATGTGCTCAGGCCGCTGTAAATAAATACAGAAATAGCTTTTGTTCATCTAAAATTCACGCCCCTTCTCTTTCTGTACACACGTTAGATACGTGAATTTATCGCAACTTGCACAAGAGCGGTAAGTGTTACGAAGTACTTAAAGAAAAATGCAGATGAGCTCAATTGCTCATGCATTAATTGCCTCATAATTAAGTCTTTAGTTTTATCGTTATTGAATATTCATATTTGCGATCTGAACAAGTTTTGTTTGTCGTTTTGTGAGATATAGCCGGAACTTGGATATGAAAGAGATTTTTGAATTTGTCGCGGTTAAACATGATTTTGCAATTATTATTTGGCATATCCTCTGCAATTTGCCTTAATTAGAGAATACAGTAACTTATATACAGGCAAATGAAAAGCAAAATTTTGTAGGTCTCTGTTTGAAAACCTATATCTAAATTATTGGTTAACAATTTTCATTTACTTACTAACTTTTTATAATGTGCAGTGAATACTAGAAAAATGGCAAACTGTGTATCTCAAACAGATGTATTGAAAGTATACCTAATATATAAAAACAATACATGTACAGGTCGGGGGTTGATCTGAAACTTATACGTACGTAAACTTTGCTGATAATTTTTATTTTTTATTTTTTTGTAATTCAACTTTCCAATACTATGAAATGAAATAATATGTACCTACATTCTACATAGGTCGTAGGTACACTTTTTGCTAAAATTACAGTATAATGGTAATTTAATTCATAGCTAGGTGAAGTCAGTGCATGTTTTATAATAACCAACTACTCTAGTTGTTTTAGTTTATTTATGCCTCTTAAAAATACTGATTGTTATTCCGTGCATTACAGTTTTAAGCTAGATTTGGATCGCAGGTCGCTGGCCGAGTACAAAAACTGCACCCGTTCTTTAACGGTACCTTCTTAGAATTAAACGTGACAAAATGCAGGCATGATATTATAAGAATGGATCTACTGGGTTCCATGAGCCTCTTTTATGCCACATTCATGAAGGCGGTGACGGAAAAAATAGGGATGTTGATTAAAAAAAAATGTCCAATATGTAGATTATTGAAAAATATTGGACACGTATTTTTTTATTTGTGAATCTGATAAAAAACGTGGGAGATACAACGCACTAAAGTTGCTTTATCGTGACGTCACACCACTAAATCTAGTACATTTTTGTTTAGTGGTGTGACGTAATGCGTCCCAACACAGAATCTTATAAGTGTTATATATCAGCCATTTTTTAGGGTTCCGTAGTCAACAAGGAACCCTTATAGTTTCGCTTTGTCCGTCCGTCCGTCCGTCCGTCTGTCTGTCCGCGGCATTGCGGAGAAACTATAAGTCCTAGAAAAGTGTAATTTTGTATACAGGTAAGTAATAATAAGGGTAAGAGAACGGTGACAAAAAATAATTTTTAATTAATTAATTTAGGCTACCTCCCGTACACGTAAGATGGGGATGATTTTTTTTTTCTGGCTGATACCATCGTGTGGGGTATCGTTGAATAGGTATTTTAAAATGAAGGACGGTTTGCTAAGAAACTTTTTCGATTTCATGTTCTGTTTGAAAGATATTCAAGTTTAAAAAAAAATTGAGCTTCCCCCTCATCTAAAATCTGAACTACTAGCTTTAAAATTCTGAAAAAAATCAGAGGTATGCTTTCAGCCATGAACTTTCCAGGAAAACTATAGCGGTTAAGATAAAATTATTAGTTTCGGTAAAATCAGCGCTGAAAAAAAGAGATGTTGGCAAGGTCAGCAAATTCAAAATATAATTAGTTCATGTTTTAAATAATTTTTTTGTTTGTGAATAAAATAAAAAGTGGCTGAGTAACGACGATTATAAGTTTTCGCATCCGGTACAAAATGAACAAAATCTGGTATATTGACGTCACGACTAAGCCATTGTTTTTTTATAAAATTTACAAAAAAAAAATACATGTCTAACAATTTTTAATAATCTACAATATGGACTAAACAATTTGTCAACAACCCTGTTGTTCCAACTCAATAAATAAGAATACCTAAAGCTAACCTAGCCTATAGTTTATTAATGCATAACTAGATGGCGCTAGTAGTAAAATTAGATCGCGCAAGCGACCTTTCCTATTAGCTTATCGAATATTCGTATGCGATTGAGGTTCTTTGTATAGGATTCGTTCTTGTTCGTTGTGATATAAAAAATTGATTTAGATACGTATAAGATATATGATTCATAAAAATTATTCGTCTAATATCCGTGGTTTCATTGATAATAATTAATATAATTGTCTCATTATTAAGAATTTAAAGGTTTAATTACATCATAAATATTGCTTTATAATTAATAATATAACAATTATAGATAAGTAGTCTGAATATTGTTAGAGCATTTAGAATAGCCCTCTGCCTTCAGTTTCAGCAAGAAAATCAAATAACATAAAGAGTTTTTCAACTTAAACTTAAATTAATTAGGATCATCTCTACATTTTTAGCGTTTTATTACGAAAACAACATAATATGTGTCATATCTTTTTAACTAGAGCTGATACAGAAATTTCAGTCACAAATTTGAAATCGTCGTCAAAAATTGGACTAATATCATGTATCATGTGTCAAAATGCTGTTGTGCAGTGTATTCAATCTACTAGAACTACGGAACCCTACATTGTGCGTGGCTCGACTCGCGCTTGGCCTATTTATTTATTATTTAAATTACGGACTAATTGTATTGTAAAAATTTTGACCTCCCTATTCATATAGGATAAGATTTTTACCGGGGGTAGATCTCCTTTGCAGGAGGTTGACGAGGTGGGGTACCCCAACTGTGCCTGTTATACCGCCTAAGCAGTGATGTGCAAACATTACTGTGCTTCGGTAGCCTCTATAGCTAGTGAAATTAAGATAAAAGATAAGATAAACACTTTATTGCACAAAGAAAGTAAATTTTACAACTACAAAATTAAAGCTATAGGTGTACCAATTGGCGGTCTTATCGCTTAAATCTCTTTCAGGCAACCACTATTACTAGGCTGAACGAGACGTTACTCTTCCTTAACGAATTTATATTTCAAAATTTGTCGTAGCGTGCGAACGAGAGAGTGGCACGCAAGGACAAAGGTCTTAAAGATTTTCTTGAAGATCCACTTAATATTCAGCGTTAGTTCTCAAGATGACTACCAATAAAACGTATTGAACCTTGCGTCATCACTTTCAAATCCTTGTTTTCACTACTTTACTGCTGTTTCAGAATTCTGAACGTGATCCTGACACGTAGAACGTGTGAACTTTCTTTCGAGATTTTATAGTTCTAGATGAAGCTAACTTAGACTTGATCATTTGAATTGTCAGAGGCAATGTCCTCACACTTCTCAAATCCTACCTACAAAATAGAACTCAATCAGTAATAATAGATATTTACAATAAACAAACCAAAACAATTGAGCAAATTTTTTCAAAATCTGTTATAAATCCAATTGGGGTACCACAGGGAAGTATCCTTGGTCCCATATTATTCTTAGTTTACATTAATGAATTGCCACTTATATCTAAAAATTTATGTGTAATGTTTGCTGACGATGCCACAATTTACATTCCTAAAAATAATTTAAACTTCAATGAATACCAATCTGAAATTAACGACACACTAAAATCTGTAGGCTACTGGTTAGAAAATATTAATTTAAAACTAAATATCAAAAAAACAAAAATCATGGAATTTAGGAACTATAGACAAAAAGAGTTAAATTTTGAAATTAGCTACAATGGAATTAAAGTTGAACAGGTAACACAAACACATTTTCTTGGCGTCTCCATTGACACACACTTAAACTGGAAGTCACACATTAATAAGGTAAACTCTAAACTGACTCAGTACTGCTATATAATTTCAATTCTAAGTAATATTTCATCACGAAAGATAGCTCTCAACGCCTATTATGGCTATGTTTACCCTCAGTTAACATATGGAATAATTTTCTGGGGAAATTCGGTAGAAATAGCTTCAACATTTATTCTCCAAAAACGGAGCTTAAGAACAATATTTAAATTGAATGTCACAGATAGCCTTCGTAATATATTTAAAAATAATAACATCCTCACAATTACATGTATCTATGAAATTTGTATGTTTGTTAAATTTAACCTCAACTATTTTTTTGAAATCAGATCAAGTCGCCAAGATTTATTACGAACAAAACATAAAAATAATATAGCCATACCACAAATAAATAATACCATGTACCATAACAGCTCTTACATAATGGCTCTCAAAATTTACAATAAGTTATCTACTGAAATGAAAACTCTGACCAAGGGAAAATTCCAATCTCAATTAAAAATATGGTTGATTGCAAAAACGTTTTATTCTATAAAAGAATTTTTTGACGATTAATATAATATTGTATACTTTAAAATTACTAATTATAGATGCAATGTGTAGATGCAATGGCTTTATTAACAATTATGCTTATATTAGTTTCTTTCTGTCTCTGTGTATCAAGCTGTATTTTGAGTTATTAAGTCTATATTTGTATTAGGTATTATTATTGTACGTCCGTAAAGGGCAAGCTGCCATACCTTGAAATATACCCTAACATCTGTACCTAACTTTAAGCAGTTATTGACAATAAAAATATATTCTATTCTATTCTATTCTGTCCTTACTGTCCCATTATCTGCATAGTTGAGGAATAGAATAAATTAGAACAATACTTTATTGCATATCAAATAATTACAAAGAAACTTACTGAGCTAGATATTATCTAAAGGCTAAGCAAACAATCGGCGGTCCTAAAAAATGGTAAAAGGTTGGTTTTAAAAAGTCATTTGAAAATTTCACTTGTTGTCAACGAATTAGGGAAGTAACTTGTTGTAGTCAACTAAAGCGTCGGCTAGAATTGTTTAAAAGAGCCTTAACTCCATAAATGGAATGTAAATAAAAATAATTAGTATTAGATGCCATATTAGATTTATATCAGCCATACGAAGCCTATGAATTGTTAAGAAAAAGAAGAAGGCACTAAAAGGGATAGATCTGGCCTCTCAACTGAATATAAATCCTATTAAAGCCAATCTATAATGGCATTATTTATTGACTACCTTAAATAAATTGATAGGTATTCATGTACATTAATTAAATAAGTTTTATTACGTACTAACTATTTAACAGGTCGTAAATTTCACGCATCTTCTTACGAAACGAATGCTGCAATCGATATAATAGTATATAATAATTATAATTATGTATATTATGGCATCGGAAGTCTAGTCTAGTCTATGTAATGCTATATTATATCTATTTTATCGATAAGTCTGCTAATTGTAACACTTCTTTCTAATGTATGATCAACGAACTAGGCATGTTTCTTCGTAGTGTGTAATCTTATTTCTAGGCTTATTGATTTTGTGGAGTGCAATAACGAGTTTTGTATTTTAATTTATTGTAATTTTTGTAACAAAATAATCTAAATATATAAAAGGAAAGAGTGACTGATTGACTGACTGATCTATTAACACACAGCCTAAACCGTTGAACGGATTGTATTGAAATTTGGAACACAGATAGGTTTTATGACGTAGAGCTCCGCCAAGAAAGGATTGAGCGTAAGCTAGTATATTATAAGGTACTTATTTTAGTCGCCACATTAACCAAAACTGAGTTTTGGTCTCCCGACTCCTGAGCGAACGGTCCTGTTAAAACCACTTATTATGTTAATTCTACCAATATTAGAAATTCGAAATACACCTATCTGAGTGTGTTTCTTATCTATTCACTTCTAAACGCCTGAGCCTGAAATTTGTTATGGAGATAGCTTGGAATATTATAATTCAGCGTGTAAACATAAAGTTTGAAAAATTGCTTTTTAAAAATACGAGTAAAATCAATTAGAGAACCTTCGTCTTTTGTAGAAGTTTAAAAATTAAATGCTTCATTAGAAGTCAAGTCAAGGGACGAGACTTGGCATGTGCCTAATCTATAGTGCATCTTAGCTTGGCTTACATACCTTATGAGTGAAATCATTATGGCTTTAATATTTTAAGTAAGTAAAATTAAAAACACTTTTATAAAGTAAAATAAGTCATCAACAAGACAGATCTAATGAGCCCAAACTCGATAGAGTTGCGTTGTTTTATTACGGAGTTTCTATGGCCACCTTCCAGCTCCATCATCAGATCAGTTCATAATAATAACTTTGCATTGTCATCCAAATACATGCATGCATTATTTCAGATCAATCAGAAACCAGCAAGTGGATAAAATTTGACTTGCAAGATTTTATTACAGACAGCCAGACAACAGACAGGTGAAAATAAATAAATGCTTTTAAAAAATATTATCTTAAGTTTATATAGATTTATATTATAGTAATTTCTTTAAATTGTTCGATCTGTCTATTGCATTAAGATAATAATATATGAAACAGCCCTTTATACATATTATTATATCAGCAATAAATACTTATAATAATATATGCAGCAATGGTTACTCTATTTATAAAGCATTTAAGTTCAGGAATATAAAATTTTCTAAAATTAAATATTTATTATATATTTTTTTAACCCTTTATTATAAAATTGAAATCATAATCCATATATTACATAAGTAACTTTAGCAAATATTTGGGTTTCCCAAAAGGGAAGAATATTGTCAAAGTGGCTTTTGTCGACCGGTTTCACCAGAATTTAAATAAAATGCTTCTTGTTATTTTTTTCTTCTTAAGAAGTAGAGGTAAAGGTCAAAAGGGTGATTAACTAGATTATTTGAATTTTATTAATACCTAATATATAAGAATGTCAAAATATTGATAGGCACGGTATCTGACTGCGCTCAAAAACAAAGATCATAAATCCGCGAGTTTAAAATGGACCTGGGTAGGGCATATCTGCCGCATGTCGGACGAGCTGTGGGCTAAACGCACCACTGAGTGGACACCCAGCACCGTTAGACGACGCCGCGGTAGGCCCAGGAGGAGATAGCGGGATGAGTTAGCCTCTTTTTGCAGAAACTAGTCAGAAATAGCCCAAAACCGCAAAAAGTGGAAGGAAGGCACGGAGGCCTTTGCACTGCAGTGGGACGACCATGGCTAACAATAATAATAACAACGGTATCTGATATAGGAAATGATGAAGCTTACCATCAAACACCAGAGTGTCCCGTCTTAGCACTTATTGTCATAAAAATGTGCAAAATAAAAAAAAGTTGTATAAAATCAAATAAATAATTGTGGTACCTAGTAGGTATTATTTCACAAGTTTGATAATTTTAAGAGAGCCTCTACTAGGTACAGCTAAATTCTTAAAGTCACACTCTTCCAATAATACCTCACTCTATACCATAGCTTAATAAACTACTATTAATTTATCTATGGTATGTTTTACTTCCGACTAATAATGGTGCCCACTTCCTTTTAATAAAGGGCGATAAATATAAAATTCTAGGGCAAACTCGTTAGTTCAGAATCTCGATTGAATGTTGATTGCAGTGAAACCATAAGTAGGTTAAATTCTCTAACTACGATTGATGTGAAGTTGTACGAAGTACGACAAGAAACCTTTTAAAGTATTTATTGCGTACTAACACTAACAATTAGTTATAACCCTTATGGCGGGCGGGTGGTGCACTCGGTGGTGGAGTTAATACTAAATACTATTTTGGTATCGTTAGAATTCCTCGCCACCTCTTAAAACTTAGTTAGACTCACATTTAGAGCGGAATCAACACTAAATATTAAATAATAGCTAATAATTATTGTAATGGATTTCCGCAAAGTAACGCCTAATTCCATTAATTATTTATTGTGTCTCAAATCTAGTGTAATTAATTCTTGTGTTAATTTTCTAAGTAATATTGCAATCTTTGTTTAGCATATAAGAATTATTATTTTAGACTGTATTTTATGCGAAGAAGTAACAAGACGCTCTCCTGGTGGTGAGATAGACTGCCTATTATAATTAGTACAGTGCTATCCAGGATTTTAACAATCATGTAAAAAAGTAACTATTTAAATGTATAAATATTTATATTTTTCTCCAGCTTTAATCATTAGTTGTTTTACGTAAAAGTAGCAATAGCCCTAAAAACTAAATATATTAGTTCGGAGCATTTAATACACAGAATATACACATCGATAAATTATTAGAAGATAAAAAGAACAATAACAAATTATAGTACATACTTTTATCTCGTCTTTATGTTCCCATTGTATCAGCATTAGTCATAATTTAGTCGGATAAGTAATTAAGGCGTCATCTCGCCACGACGTTGACCTATTTCGCAACAGATCAGATGTGCAGACAATGAACTATTTGTAGCTGTTTTATGTAACTCGAGCAATATAGGATGTTGACACATGTTACGAATTCATACAAAGTTATGTTTTTCACATAAAATACAATATTTAAAAACCTAAAATCACATTTTAAGCATCTAAAATTGATGTGAGTAAGCCAAAATTGAATAAAATTAATTTTAATTTTATTATTTTTTACATATTACGCCAATGTGAACGCCAATCAGAGCGCGTGACGTCACAACATTTTCTGAAATTACGTTTCCTATGAAATATTCCTGATTTCGATACATTTTAATTATTCATAACTTAAAAACCACTGAACTGATTTTGATGCAACTTATAATACTGTGCAATAAGTTGGTCCAAATTAAAGCCAAAAAAAACCAATAACCAAAATGTCTCTTTGAAAATAAAAGTTCCCTGGGTATTGCAATAGGTATTATTTTTTTTTTTTATATAGAACGAAATAAGAAGACGAGCAAGACGGTCTCCTGATGGTAAAAGATAACGCTGCCCATAATTAGTACAATCCGTCTTCTTACTTCGTTGTATAATTTTTTTTAACATCGGCTACTCAATCTTACCAGTTAATATTTACAAGCAATATTCCTTAATAATGGTGATTGTTCAAAAACAATGCACAATGTACTAACAATGTGAACAGACAGATCGCCATATTGTTTCTAACGAGAATAAAATTGCTCTGTCACGTTGGGAAAGTAAAAATGGGCAATTTTGTACGGAAATCACGAAACCAAATTATGGGTCATATTGCTACATGCTGTGTAAAGTTATTCTTTTAAGAAAGAATAACTCAGCTATGGGATTATGTATGAATATGTCCAGCAGTGCCCAGTTTAACTGATAATGATTCTTTACCCGCAAAGTTGCTTCTATAGGTTGGGTACTATTCGAAAGTGACAGTAAGTAAAAGAGTAACATTCCAAATTTCAGCCCAATCGGTCGATCCGTTAACGAAATGAAAGAGTAACAAACATCCGTTCATCTATAGGTCATCCCTTTATTGCCATCCATGATAATTTTGGCGTTTATCATAGTAATATTATAAAGGCGAACGTTTGTTAGTGAGTGTGAAAGTTTGTTACTTCTTCACACATAAACGGGTGAACCGATTGAGCTAAAATTTGGTACATAGATAGCTTAGACCCTGGAATAACACAACACAGTACAGCGGGTAAAACCATTGGGCGTAATTAGTATTATTACAGAAGCTTAGACACTAGATTCAACGCATAGGAACAGCTTTTCAACAGATAAAACTACTGGGAACAAGTCAAAACTAGTGTGAAATAATAATTAGGTAGGTGCATAATACAATTAGCCAGCTAATTCTAATTTTCGAGTCTTCATAATTAAAAGCATTTAGACCCACATAACCAGTGTCCCATAAAGCTTACTTATAACGTTTTTGCTTGAAATAAGTAAATGTTTAAATTACCATTAAATGAAGTTTAAAACAATCAACAATAGGAAACAGAGCGCGACCGATAAAAAGAAATTGTTCATTATGTAACTTTGAGTAAATCAATAGATCCGATACGACTCGCAGATCAGTTTATCTGTGGTAGGGTTGTTACCTTCTAAGAAAAATCCGTAGTAAAGACGTCCGTAGTAGCCTCGAGAGAATTCTTTAGAGATAATATTTTTTCTAACTAAAAGTAATTTCGGCAATCGCAGGAAAACCCTGGATGCGAACTGCTCAGGGCAGAGTTGCATGGCACAAAGGGGCAGGCGCGGATCCAGGGGGGGGGTCAAGGGGGACATGACCCCCCCCAAAATCCTAGTCGAAAAAAAAATCCGATTATATCGTCTGGGTATACGCTTCTTTTATAGTTAGAATCAGAAAATTTTCTCTTAGCAGCAAACTTTATGTACAAGTTCATAAATTTGTTTCGCTATTGGTAGCGCATTGCGCAATTTGTGTTCTTTTTTTTCGGTCCTCGACTACAAATTATCCGTAGGTAAGCTGCACAGCCTCTTTCAAAGTTAGGATTAATTGGTTTATATTAACTGCTGCAAGCTGTTCGCATTTTTGTTGTCTTTGCAGCTCAGCCTTATTGCGCTTACAGCGAGAGGTTCTTGCGCATGTAACAGTTTTTTTTCGCACAATTTTCAATAACAAAAATTTTCTCGGCGCTCGCAGCGTGTTGCTCGCGCTTTTATAAATAAGGATATTTAGTTTCCTTGCTACTCGGAGCAAGCTAAACGAACATCATTCGTGCTGAAAAATTCAAGATTTTCTCGGCGCTCGCAGCGAGCTGCTCGCGCTTTATAAATAAAAATATTTATTTAGTTTCCTTGCTACTCGGAGCTAACTAAACGCACATCATTCGTGCTGAATAATTCAAAATTTTCTCAGCGCTCGCAGCAAGCTGCTCCCGCTTTATAAATAGGTAAGAATATGTAGTTTCCTTACTACTCGGAGCAAGCTAAACGCACATCATTGGTGCTCAAAAATTCAATATTTTCTCACAGCGAGCTGCTCGCGCTTTATAAATAAGAATATTTAGTTTTCTTGCTACTCGGAGCAAGCTAAACGCACATCAATCGTGCTGAATAATTAAAATTTTATCGGCGCTCGCAGCAAGCTGCTCGCGCTTTATAAATAGGTAAGAATATTTAGTTTCCTTGCTACTCGGAGCAAGCTAAACGCACATCATTGGTGCTGAAAAATTCAAAATTTTCTCGGCGCTCGCAGCGAGCTGCTCGCGCACTTATAAGAATATTTAGTTTCCTTGCCACTCGGAGCAAGCTAAACGCACATCATTCGTTCTGAAAAATTCAAAATTTTCTCGGCGCTCGCAACGAGTTGCTCGCGCTTTCATAAATAAGAATATTTAGTTTCCTTGCTACTCGGAGCAAGCTAAACGCACATCATTGGTGCTGAAAAATTTAAAAATTTCTCACAGCTAGCTGCTCGCGCTTTTATAAATAAGAATATATAGATTCCTTGCCACTCAAAGCAAGCGAAACGCACATTTCTCGGAGCTGACAGTGAGCTGCTTACAAATACTCACGAATCGTTTAGGCAAAAAAAAGGTGTCAGGTATACAAAAATGTAAGACTGCGCTTAAATGTGTCCCAAAAAAATTCATAGTTTGAGAAAAATTCTAGCCGATGACCCCCCCCCAAAATTGTGGTCTGGATCCGCGCCTGCAAAGGGGAGGAGGTTTTGACCAGCAGTGGGGCGATATGGGTTGCCAATAAAGATAAAAAGACTTGTTTTTTGGCTATTTATATATTTTTTTCCAAATTCAAAAAGTATAACGTTGACTCATAAAGCGCGACGACTGATCAGAATCCTACAAATATAGTGACGGTCTGGCGTAGCCATAGAAACTTTAAAGATTATATTATTTAGGTACTGCAATTTGCAGGGTCAAAGAAAAGCTGCGGATGATGATGATGATGATTATACACATAATATCTATACCTCTACATTAATTAATAGAAAATCAGCAGACCACAAATTTCATTTGGCAACCCTACCTAAAATACCTTTAAGTCGGCTCACCAAAGAGCTGTAGGTAATACCAAAAGTAATAGCATCAACGAATCCAACGAAGCATCCACAATCGAACGTTAACCGCAACCATAGGATATAACACCGCAGCAAAACGCAACTGATCGCGAATCACTTCGTGTCGCTTGCGAAACTCGCACTTCACTTCTTGCGGGTTATTTGATGCAATTCTGGTATTAAGTGTAATGTCATTGAAAAAGTCGTGATTGTGGTGATAAGTGCTTTCACAATGAAAGTCATTGTTATATTATTTGCAACAGATTTTTGAAATGATTCTAGGATAACATACGATTAGATTTAGGTTTTACCGTCAAGACGAATCAAATGAGCCCAAACTCGATGGTAGGGTTGTATCATTTAATTAAGGAGTTTCTGTGGCTACCTGTGGCAAGCTTGTAATAATAATAAGAAACGTCCTAAAGGACTTGGGTGAACGTATTAATTAATGTTGATTATAATAAATGGAGGAATGTGTATTTTTAACACCCGTGTTTTGAAATTTAACCTTGCAGTACCTACTCTAATTTCACATTATTGTTATAATTAATTATTATGTTATAGCGCTGTTGTTGTGGCTTAGTGCAAAAGTAATTATTAAAACGATTTCAAACAAAACATATCCTTTAAACAATAAAGAAGTATCCAAACTGGTTCATGAAGATGGAGCACAGCCAAATAGAGAACCAACTCCTATTAAAAGCGCTTAAAGGATATTTAATTACATGATCCGCATAGTAACAAGCTGAAGTCAACGACACATGCCAAAACAAGTAAATTATCCACATTCAATTCCAAGCCTACGCACCATGACCATCCACCATCCACCACCTACCATCATAATGCTTCATTAAACTCGAAAGCGACACTAAGGCCCAAGTTCACCGGCTTAAATAATGATCTGATTAAGTCTAAACCGTGGTTTAACAGTCGATTAATAACAATGTGGTTTTCACCGATACTCAAACGGCCATTTTGTCTGCTGATCACGTTGTTAAGTTAACGGACCTTTATTTTATTATCTGTTGATTAAGAAATTTTTCAGTTCAATTTGCTTGTTGTATCACTGGAATTCAAAGGTTTTATCAGAGTTTGTTCACGAAAACCAATATAATGACCATCCATCCACCACCTACCATCATAATGCTTCATTAAACTCGAAAGCGACATTAAGTGAAGTAACCATGGATGATGGGGGATCGACCCCATGGTGCGAGGTTTCACTGCCATCAAGACAATGCCGTGTAATTAGGTTTGTTAAGATTTTTATGCTCCGGTTGTCGTTTGGAGCGAAACCATCGAATAAATAATTAAATAGAATGTCCAGGAACTCCTACTATATTTACTGTGAGGACCACCGACTACCGCAACAGGGACTGCCAGAATACCAGCGCTGGGTGTCTCACACACAGCACAATGCTGAGGCAGTTCCTATTCGGTGGGTTAGTGGCGCATTTTGTATTATTTTTATTTTTTTATGGTTTTATTGTATGTTAAGCCGTCGAATAAATGTGTTTTCTTTCTTTCTTTCTAACTTTTGGAGACCAAAAATCATTTTGAGTTCTCGTGTCAATGTGTTGGAGTTGCAGATTCATACGGCCTTGTATGATAAAAAAAAACATATTACTAATATTATAAACGTGAAAGTTTGTAAGAATGTATGGATGTCTGGATATATGTATGTTTTTTACTCTTTCACGCCTAAACGGGTGGACCGATTGAGCTGAAATTTAGATAGCTTAGACCCTGGAATAACACATAGCACAGCGGATAAAACTGCTGGGCGCAGCTAGTTGTTTATTTATTAAGATTTTAAACTTGCCAAAAGCGTAAACAGACCTTTCTAAATGGTCAAACCTCATGGCCGCTGTCTCAGTCGTGCCTTAAAATTAAAAGGCCTATCTAAGTTAAATACATAATCTTCGAGCGAAACTGATTGTGTTACAAGTTAATTGACCGGTTACTTCATCTATTGGTTTAATCTGAGCTAAGTAATTACTCAAAGTAATACAACTGTACTCCATATGAAAGCAAATTCCCCAACTAACTATACCAGTTACTCACCTACCTTAAACCTTTATAAAACTACGTTACGAATTTTCGTGCGGTTTTAAGATGATTGAATTGATTGATCTGATTCAAGAGGAAGGTTTATTTTTCATGCACAATATAGTAGAGAAACACTCATAATAGGCATGAAGACAGAAAAACTTTAAAAAAAATATTGGACACGTATTTTTATTCTTGTAAATTTAATGAAAAACGAGTAAGTTACAGCGCCTTAAAGTTGCGGAGAAGGAGGTAATGACGTCACGTCTAGGTACGATTTGTACCTAGGTGTGACGTAGCGTTTCTCCCCCATAATTTTAGATTCCTTATATCTCAGTCAAATTCAATGATATTGACAAACAAAAAAATACATATCGAATATTTTTTTATTATTTAAATTACGGACTAATAACATTTAAAAAATGTTAGCCTTGTCATCACGCCTATTATCTGTTTTTTAGGGTTCCGTACCTCAAAAGGAAAAAAACGGAACCCTTATAGGATCACTTTGTTGTCCGTCCGTCTGTCTGTCTGTCTGTCTGTCTGTCTGTCTGTCTGTCTGTCTGTCTGTCTGTCTGTCTGTCTGTCTGTCTGTCAAGACCCTTTTTCTCAGGAACGCGTGGAGGTAACAAACTGAACTTTATAGAAAATACTAAGGTCCATTGCCTCTTAGAGTTGTGAAAATTTCAAACTTCTAGGCCAACGCAATCAAAAGATATAGTCGAATATGTCGCAAATTTCAGCAAATTTTCGACATTACCAAATAAATCAAAACCTACGGGGCACTTCCCGTAAACTCAGAATCTTGAAATTTGGCAAGAAGTAACTCCTTAGAGCACAGATAAAGGAAAAATTGCGAAAACCATAAATTTTTATTTGCATCATATGAAAAAAATATTTTGAATAATTAGGGTTCCGTACCTCAAAAGGAAAAAACGGAACCCTTATAGGATCACTTTGTTGTCCGTCCGTCTGTCTGTCTGTCTGTCTGTCTGTCAAGACCCTTTTTCTCTGAAACGCGTGGAGGTAATAAGCTGAAATTTATAGGAAATACTAAGGTCTATTGCCTCTTAGAGCTGTGAAAATTTCAAACTTCTAGGCCAACGCAATCAAAAGATATAGTCGAATATGTCGCAAATTTCAGCAAATTTTCGACATTACCAAATAAATCAAAACCTACGGGGCACTTCCCGTGAACTCAGAATCTTGAAATTTGGCACGAAGTAATTCCTTAGAGCACAGATAAAGGAAAAATTGCGAAAACCAAAATTTTTTTTTTGCATCATATGAAAAAAATATTTTGAATAATTTTATACCTACTACCCTTTTTCTCATGAACGCGTAAACGTATTTAATTGAAATTCATATCAAATACTCAAATCTATAATACCTTTAAACTGTAATAAAATCAAACCTCTATCTCAACGCATTCAAAAGAAACAGCAATTTTAGCCGAAATTTTAAACACGTAACTACTCTCAAAAAACCAAAACCTACAGGGTACTTGCCGTGAACGTAGAATCTTGAAATTTGGTAAGAAGCAATTCCTTAGAGCACAGATAAAGGGAAAATTCCGAAAATTGTACATTTTTAGTTACATCATATAAAAAAATATTTTTAATAATTTCATACTTACTACCTTATTTCTCATGAACGCGTGCAGGTATTAAACTGAAATTCATATCAAATACTAAAGTTTATAATACCTTTAAACTGTAATAAAATCAAACCTCTATCTCAACACATTCAAAAGAAACAGCAATTTTAGCTGTATTTTTTAACTCGCGACTACTCTCAAGGGAATCAAAACCTACAGGGTACTTGCCGTTAACTCAGAATCTTGAAATTTGGTTCGCAGCAACGTCTTAAATCACAGGCACAGGAAAAATTGCGAAAACTTTAAATTTTTAGTTACATCATATAAAAAAATATTTTTAATAATTTTGTATTTATTATCCCTTTCCTCAAGAACGCGTACAGGTATTAAATTGAAATTCATACCAAAGCTTTATAATAACTTTAAGCTGTAAAAAAATCAAACATCTATGTCAACGAAATCAAATGAAACAGCGATTTTAGCGGCATATTTTCAAACTCGCAAGTACTCGCAAAGGAATCAAAACCTACAGTATATAATATTATACCCACTTTTCCTTAGGGTTCCGTAGAATGTCGTAGGTTTATACGGAACCCTCGGTGCTCGAGTCCTACTCGTACTTGACCGTTTTTTTTATACCTACTACCCCTTTTCTCATGAACGCGTAAACGTATTAAATTGAAATTCATATCAAATACTCAAGTCTATAATACCTTTAAACTGTAATAAAATCAAACCTCTATGTCAACGCATTCAAAAGAAACAGCAATTTTAGTCGCAATTTTAAACTCGGAACTACTCTCAAAAAATCAAAACCTACAGGGTACTTGCCGTGAACTTAGAATCTTGAAAATTGGCACGAAGCAACTCCTTAGAGCACAAATAAAGGAAAAATTGCGAAATCTGTACATTTTCAGTTACATCATATAAAAAAATATTTTTCATAATTTCATACTTACTACCTCATTTCTCATGAACGCGTGCAGGTATTAAACTGAAAATCATATCAAATACTGAAGTATATAATACCTTTAATCTGTAATAAAATCATCATTCAAAAGCTACGCATTCAAAAGAAACAGTAATTTTAGCCGTATTTTTTAACTCGCGACTACTCTCAAGGGAATCAAAACCTACAGGGTACTTATTGCCGTTAACTCAGAATCTTGAAATTTGGTTCGCAGCAACGTCTTAAATTATAGGCACAGGAAAAATTGCGAAAACTGTAAATTTTTAGTTACATTGTATAATTTTTTTTAATAATTTTGTATTTACTACCCCTTTCCTCAAGAACGCGTACAGGTATTAAATTGAAATTCATACCAAATACTCAGCTTTATAATAACTTTAAGCTGTAAAAAAATCAAACCTCTACTTCAACGCAATCAAAAGAAACAGCAATTTTAGCCGCATATTTTCAAACTCGCAAGTACTCGCAAGGGAATCAAAACCTTCAGTACATAATATTATACCCACTTTTCCTTAGGGTTCCCGTAGGTTTGTACGGAACCCTCGGTGCTCGAGTCCTACTCGTACTTGACCGGTTTTTTGTTATTGTCTCCGAAACTAAATGAATTCAGGGTGGGATAAGTCATTTTTAGGGTTCCGTACCTCAAAAGGAAAAAACGGAACCCTTATAGGATCACTTTGTTGTCCGTCCGTCCGTCCGTCCGTCCGTCCGTCCGTCCGTCCGTCCGTCTGTCTGTCAAGACCCTTTTTCTCAGGAACGCGTGGAGGTAACAAGCTGAAATTTATAGGAAATACTAAAGTCCATTGCTTCTTAGAGCTGTGAAAAATTCAAACTTCTAGGCCAACGCAATCAAAAGATATAGTCGAATATGTCGCAAATTTCAGCAAATTTTCGACATTACCAAATAAATCAAAACCTACGGGGCACTTCCCGTGAACTCAGAATCTTGAAATTTGGCACGAAGCATCTCCTTAGAGTACAAATATAGGAAAAATTACGAAAATTGTACATTTTTATTTTCATCATATGAAAAAATTTTTTTGAATAATTTTATACCTACTACCCCTTGTCTCATGAACGCGTGCAGATATTAAACTGAAATTCATATCAAATACTAAAGCCTATAATACCTTTAAACTGTAATAAAATCAAACCTCTATCTCAACGCATTCAAAAGTAACAGCAATTTTAGCCGAAATTTTAAACACGCAACTACTCTCAAAAAACCAAAACCTACAGGGTACTTGCCGTGAACGTAGAATCTTGAAATTTGGTAAAAAGCAATTCCTTAGAGCACAGATAAAGGGAAAATTCCGAAAATTGTACATTTTTAGTTACATCATATAAAAAAATATTTTTAATAATTTCATACTTACTACCTTATTTCTCATGAACGCGTGGAGGTATTAAACTGAAATTCATATCAAATACTAAAGCCTATAATACCTTTAAACTGTAATAAAATCAAACCTCTATCTCAACGCATTCAAAAGAAACAGCAATTTTAGCCGAAATTTTAAACACGCAACTACTCTCAAAAAACCAAAACCTACAGGGTACTTGCCGTGAACGTAGAATCTTGAAATTTGGTAAAAAGCAATTGCTTAGAGCGCAGATAAAGGAAAAATTCCGAAAATTGTACATTTTTAGTTGCGTCATATAAAAAAAATATTTTTAATAATTTCATACTCACTACCTTATTTCTCATGAACGCGTGCAGGTATTAAACTGAAATTCATATCAAATACTAAGGTCTATAATACCTTTAAACTGTAATAAAATCAAACCTCTATCTCGACGCATTCAAAAGAAACAGCAATTTTAGCCGTATCTTTTAACTCGCGACTACTCTCAAGGGAATCAAATCCTACAGGGTACTTGCCGTTAACTCAGAATCTTGAAATTTGGTTCGCAGCAACGTCTTAAATCACAGGCACAGGAAAAATTGCGAAAACTGTAAATTTTTAGTAACATCATATAAAAAATATTTTTGATAATTTTGTATTTATTATCCCTTTCCTCAAGAACGCGTACAGGTATTAAATTGAAATTCATACCAAATACTCAGCTTTATAATAACTTTAAGCTGTAAAAAAATCAAACATCTACTATGTCAACGAAATCAAAAGAAACAGCAATTTTAGCCGCATATTTTCAAACTCGCAAGTACTCGCAAGGGAATCAAAACCTACAGTATATAATATTTTACCCACTTTTTCTTAGGGTTCCGTAGAATGCCGTAGGTTTATACGGAACCCTCGGTGCTCGAGTCCTACTCGTACTTGACCGTTTTATTTCCTTTCGCATCTCAATCTATGATCATCATTTTCTGTTAGGCGCTACGAAGTGCGCGCAGGGTCCACTAATATACATTACCATCGGGCACCTGATTCACGAATATTATTGAAATAAAAAGACTTATCGGAAAAAATAAAGAGGCTTTTTAAATCCACTACTGTCCCATAAAAAGTGTAACGCGCAATACGGCCCAGTGAGCGGTCCGCATTGTCCAAAATTGACCCACATCTTATTATGGGCAGTACGTGTACCGCTACCCACTCGAAAATAGCTACCTTATTTACATAAATAAATGAATAAGAAATATATATGGGTACTGGAATGTTAAGGATATTTTTATGGGTTACTTTTGACATTATAATGAATAATAGGTATTGCCTCGAAGTAATGTTTTATCGTTGATATACCACATTTTATATAATATATTTTATTTTTAAACATCGTAACATGTCCTCTTGCTAGTCATATGCTTAATCTCTCAAAGTTACAAATTATGCATTTCTTCAAATGTACATATATCTATTTCTAAAAATGTATGAAATTTTGTACCAAGTAATTCATTATAAGTTAGTATTTTATGACTACCACACATTCGGACACTAAATCTTTGAGAGGAGCAGACCAGACTCTTAGGGATTTTTCTTAAAATATGAACCTATAATCTGATGTGCCCACAATTATAGCGCAAGCTCTACAACACTCTTGTTTCGTACTCATAGTGTGGAGCGGACATTGATAAATCCGACGCAGAAGAAAGGCTTACAATCGGTTTCGTTCACTAAACGAAAACGTTGAAATATAATAATCACACTAATATTAAATATGCGAAAGTTTGTGAGTGAGTGTATATGTTTGTTACTACTTCACGCCTAAACGGGTGGACCGATTGAGCTGAAATTTGGTAAAGAAAGTTTAGACTCTGGACTCTGGAATAACACATAGGGTACAGTCAACTACAAAGAGATGTATCCATGTTAGTCTTACAAAATGAAGGAACTTTTAGTATCCAAAAATTATTTACCCTTCGTGACATTTTCAGTATCCACCAAATCTTATACTATATTCGATTCATTTTAAATGCTATTATTATGTATCACCTAAGGAAAAGTAGTGGGATACATCATTGTTGCATATTAAACGAGATTTTATTGCTACTAGAAATGTCACGAACCAAGGGTAGTTCATTGTGGCAAATGAAAATTTACTTCATTTTGTAAGCCTAACATGGATACATCTCTTTGTAGTTGACTGTACAACGGGTAAAACCGTTGGGTGCAGCTAGTTAAATTATAATTATATATCCACATAATAAATATTTATAAATCCCATTACACTTTCATCAGGTAAAAGAAGATATTTCGTATAAATCTCAGTATTTACATGTATTGAGTAACAAAATCGGTTTGCGATTATTCTGTTCACTTTCAATGTTACGACAGATGCGTTGGTAATGCATTTACAAAATGTACGTAATATTATTCGTGAGTGCTTTTTACAATACAATAAAATATAACAAAATTGCAAGTGAGAGGAGTCTGAATGAATTTATATTAGTTTTATTTCACACGCGATGCGCAATGATTTTAGTTTTATTTCACCAGAAATAGATGCGCAATGTTTTTGAATGTTAGGAAAGATAAGATGACGACTATAATATGTATGTATTCTATTGTTGATTCCTGTTATAATTAAGCCGGTAGAGTCCTGTAAGAGGTATTTAAAGGACAAAAAGGTCCTCTCCCTTCATTATATTCCTGTACATACATATTTTACACAAAACTTTATGTTTTTCTTATTTGTTAGCTCTTCATACCGAAACGGCAGAACTGATTGATTTTAAATAATGTAGCTTATATCTTGGAATAAGATAAGATAATAAAACTCTTTTCAAACTCAAACTCAAAATTCATTTATTCAAATAGGCTACAATGGAGCACTTTTGCAAGTCAATTTTACATTCTATTTTAATATTTTTTCATCCCCCTATCTCGGAAAGTGTATTTTTGCTCTTCGATATCTGACTGGAAAAGTCCATTTTATCCTCTAGAGGGTAAAGTAAATTTGAATTAAGAACATCGTGGGCACCGAGTTTGTTTGTCAAAAACATAATTAAACTTATTTATTTCCACCTCTATGGTGCCGATTTTATCATAAATCTTTTTAAAATTTGTTAAAAACTCGGAGTCAGAACCTCTTTGGTGAACTTTTTTTTTAATTTGATTTGCGCGCGCCATCAGTCTTGCCAGTAAGTTACTTTTGTAACTTTTTAGGTTACTTTTTGACTCTTTACGTTACTTGTTTAGATTAAATTACTTTTGCGGGTACTTATCGGGCAAGTGGTCTTTTTCTAAATGAACTAAATATTCTATTCTAGAGGTAAATACCTGGGCACAGTAAGTCCAGAAAGTAATCTGAATCTTTAAATTAACAATATACATAATTTTTTTTAAATTTATGTTGTATTGTAGGTACAAGAGTACTAAATTTTATTTTTTATTTTGCAGGTAATCCATACAGCAAGTGTAAAACTATAAGACTACGATAATGACATCAATTGATTTTGAAAACTGTAAGTAAAAAAGTGAGTATGAAATCTGTAAAGGCGAAACCGGTAAGTGCACGATTTCAAAGAAAATACGATTCCTCAAAAAAACATGTAAAATGTTGCCAAATTCAGTAGAAAAGTGATCAACAAGTGCACATTTTTAAAGAAAATACAATTGTCATAGTTTTTACAATTTTATACTAAACAATAATTAAATAAATAAATAAATATTTTAGGACATTTCGCACAGAGCCACCTAACCCCAAGCTAAGCAACTTAATTTTTTTTTTATGTGGAGAAGTAAGAAGACGAGCAAGACGCTCTCCTGATGTTAAGAGATAACGCTGCCCATAATCAGTACAGTGCTATTTAGGATTTCACATTGATGTGAAATTCTAGAAGCACTGCACCAACGCTTCTTACTCAAGAGTCATAAGATAATGCTTGTATTATGGTGGTTAGGATAACGGATATAATACTTATATACTTTTCTTTTGTAAATACATACTTATAATAGATACAGAAAGCCACCCAGACCATTATGTTTAATTAGTGAAAATGTCGCAAACGTATGTGAATTAGGCCATATAGCTCAATAAAAACATGAAATTGCTCTATTGTGGCCCATTCAATATCATGTGAGAGACTTTTTGTCTGACATTGGCTTGTGAAGGAAAAGTATGTAAACTTGAAAGTGAAATATAACAATATGAAATACATGTGGCAATGTCATTATGTTTCTCACGGTTACTTAGTATTTTTGCTTACAAGTGAAATTTTAAAAAATACTTTTTTTAAAAACAAGCTTTTATTATTATTACCATCTAGCACCAAAGTACTCGTCAAGACGAATCAAATGAGGCCAAACTCGATGGGGTTGCGTCGTTTAATAACGGAGTTTCTATGGCCACCTTCCAGCTCCATCATAAGATCAGCTCCATGTCATAATAATTGCATTGTCATCCGATTTATACAGGCATGCAAAATTTCTGCTTAATCGGACACCGGAAAGTGGATCAAATTAAACTTGCAAGATTTGTTTACAGAGACACACACAGACAGACAGACAACAGATAGGTGAAAGTAAAGAAAAGCTTGTAAAAACTATTGTCTGCTAATGCTAATGAAATTTTACCGGGGGTAGACTTCCTTTGCAGGAGGTCGTCTAGGTGGGTACCCCAACATTGCCAGTTATTCTACCGCCTGAGCAGTGATGTGCAAACATTACTGTGCTCCGGTAGGAGGGCACTGTAGCTAGTGAAATTACTGGGCTAAAGAGTCTTAACATCTTATGACTCTTGAGTAAGAAGCGTTGGTGCAGTGCTTCTAGAATTTCACATCATTGTGAAATCCTAAATAGCAATGTACTGATTATGGGCAGCGTTATCTCTTAACACCAGGAGAGCGTCTTGCTCCTCTTCTACTTCATCACATAAAAAAAAATGAATCCACGGGGCACAAGCTAGTTTATTAAATGAACAAGTGAAATTTAAAAATACTTTTTTAAAACAAGCTTTAATTATTATTATCGTCTTGTATCATAAAGTACTCGTCAAGACGAATCAAATGAGCCCAAACTCGATGGGGTTGCGTTGTTTTATGACGGAGTTCCTATGGCCACCTTCCAACTCCATCATCAGATCAGCTCGATGTCATAAAAATATTGCATTGTCATCCGATTTACAACCGCATGCAAATTTTCAGCTCAATTGGAAACCGGGAAGTGGGTCAAATTAAACTTGCAAGATTTGATTACAGACAGACAGACAGACAGACAGACAGACAACAGACAGGTGAAAGTAATATAAAGCTTGTAAAAACGAGGTACGTTACACTTTCTCGCCAATTTTGCAGATGTTACAAACATTTTTACATATCCGGATTTTATAACTTACGCATAAAATTATTACGACACTGATTACAGAATTAATAGTTTTATCCATCGAGGACATATCCAATAGAGGGGCAATAGACAAAGTTTTCCTTGAAATAATTTTTTTCACAATTTGACGACTCCGCCCACTTTTCCTATTGGCTACGCTGGTTTTAGTGATGGGCAACGAAAAAGTTTTAATTTAAAACTCGATTATGCCAAGTAATCGATTACAAAGCGATAATATAATATTTTTAACTAAGAGGCAGAACATACGCACGGTTGCAAATCTGATCTTTTGTTTTAAATGGTGTTAATGTCGGAAATCATAAAGGAAGACTTTTGCTTTCCAAAGACACTGTTAGTTCCGATTTCATCTTATAGCAAAAATAGCGTTTTAGTTTTAAACAAGTCAAATATAAAATACTAGCTTGTGCTCGCGGCTTTGCCCGCATGGCAAAATCCTTTCTTAGTGGAGGTCTACGTCATTAACCCTATTAATATTCCAAATTTCAACCAAATCCGTCCATCGGTTTGGGCTGTGCGTTGATAGATCAGTCAGTCAATAAGTCAGTCACTCTTTCCATATATAAATTTAGATTCCCGATTTATACACATGCATGCAAAGTTTAAGCTTAATTGAAAAATGGGAAGTAGATTAAATTTTACTTGCAAGATTTGATTATAGACAACAGGACAGGCGAATGTAAAAAAAAGCTTGTGAATTAAATTTAAAAAAATTGCCCCCTACGCAACGTTTTCAAAATTACCTATTTTGTGGAAGGTGGCTTTGATTTTAAATTTATCATAATAATATATACTACATACTACTACTAGTCTTGCCTTTCAACTTTCATTTGATGCGCACATTGACGGGATTATGGAGAAAATAATTAATCAGCTATTTTTAGCGGCGGCCATCTTGGATTTTAAATGTATTAAATGTAATGCATATATTTTACTAGTCAAGTCCTTTCATTTCATACCCTTACATTTGACGAGGTTGTGAAGAAAAAAAATAATCCGCCAAATTGTAGCGGCGGCCATCTTAGATCGATTTCCACCAAACACGGCTAAGAAAACTCTCGACTACCTTTCGACTCTACTTTCAAACAAAAAAACAAGATCAAAATCCGTTCATCTGTACGGGACCCAGAAGTAAGACAAAGTACATGAGCAACGATGCCACAGACAGACAGACAGACAGACAGACACGTCAAACTTATAACACCCCGTCGTTTTTGCTTCGGGGTTAAAAAGAGGTCAGGTTTTTATGTTTTTGGTGAATAACTTTTAAAAAGAGTTTTCATTTCTTGTTCGGAACTTATTTTAGTCTATAACAAAAAATGACATTTTCATGATGTGGATGGTATATTCTCATCCGCTCATAAAAAAGAAAATATTAAATTTGTAGGTATCTCGATTGAAAAAAAAAAACAGGGGAATGGCATCAGAGCATTTTTATATTTTAGCAAATTTTATAGTTGTATATCAATACTGTAGGTTTTCACTAACCTACTCGCAGCGCCGCGTGATGCGACTAAACAAGAGGTTATATGATAATATTGTAAATATTATAAATAATAGACATAATATTATAAAAGTGTCTCCCTGTTGTATAGATAATGAATGATACGTAGCTTTTTGTGCGCAAGTCTGACTCGTATTCGCCATAGGTTTTATATACCAAAATACGAGATGATCTTTTGTCACGAAAAATGAACTTTACGCAACTTCACGTGGGGTCCATATTGGCTCGCATAAAATTTTTTGCCCTAATTTAATGTGGCATAACGTTTTTCAGCCTAAACTTCAAAACGCCTAAAGTTTTTAGGCATAATTTTTTTGGCCTAAATTTTTCTCCCATAATATTTTATAGCATAATAATATGTACGCCTTAAATTGTTACGCACATTGTTTCAACGCATAAAATTACTTTCCATAATATTTTTCGGCATACTTATATTCAGCCCTAATATTTTTCGACATAATAATATCCAGCCCTAATAATTTTCAGTATAATGATATATCCAGCCCTAATTTTTTAGCAAAGTGATATCTTGTCATAATACTATTACCAGGATTGTAATCGGCAAAATATTATTAATACTAAAAAAAAAATATTAATTTCAATGTTCTAACCTAAAACCTAACCTAGCCTTCTCGCAGTTTTATTTTATAGAACGAAGTAAGGAGTCGGGCAAAACGCTCTCCCGATGGTAAGAGATAACGCTGCCCATAATTAGTACAGTGCTACCCAGTATTTTACAAAGTAAAATTCTGGGTGCACTGCGTCAACGCTTCTTGGTTGGTGATGGTAAGAGATAACGCTGCCCATAATTAGAACAGTGCTACCCAGTATTTTACAAAGTAAAATTCTGGGTGCACTGCGTCAATGCTTCTTACTTGAGAATAATAAGATGTTAAGACTCTTCATCCCAGTAACTTCACTAGCTACTGTGCGGTTGTTTCATTTTAATCTCCTCTATACCCTACCCTCTCTCTAAATTAGAAAGTGGGTGGTCATTTTTGGCACTTTGTTGACCGCTGCCGTGGCACTGTGGACATTGTTCAAACCTAACCTAACCTAAATTATCCAAGTCGGTTTTGTGACAGTCAGTCTTACTGGGTGCCATAAACTACTTTCCTAAATAATTTTATTAACTTTTAATATTAGTTGTATGCCTTAACATAATATGTAAAATTATGATTATGCCCGAGAAAGTTATGCGAAACATTTTCGAACAAATTAAATTAGGACTAACAAAATTATGCGTACTTATATTATGACACACAAATTTATGCTTTACAAATATATGCTAAAAAACGTTAGGACAACTGACAGTTATGGCAAGACATAAGTATGTCTAAATATAATTATGCCCAATTATGATTAGGCTAAAAAAAGTTATGCGAAACATTTTCGGCCAAACAAAAGTAGGACAAAAAAAATTATGCGTGCGAATACGCTCCCCTTCACGTGTCATATTTTTATACATCCTAAAATATCCGTGTACTTTTTATTTATGTTAAAATTTCGTTGAAATCAAATTTTTAGGGTAGTTCTCGCGTGCCCCACTATCCGCCCCACTGGTGGGGCAGGTGAAACTGTCAAATAATTTTTGTGTCTCACGCACCCCATTGATCGCGTTTTGGTGGGGCGGGTTCTTCCAAGACACCATCAGCCTAAGACTACGAGAACTTTCCGAGATATTGATATTTTAATTTTGATAGCTGTCATTTGAAATGAAGATTTCCTCAAGACCCTTTATTTCTTCCATCACTTTCACATATTTGCAAGGTAGATAACAAGAAAAAGGTACCAGGAGATCATAATTGAAATGAAGTCTTACATACGAGTATTCGTTGACTTGTACTGCTTTGCCTGTACCTGCGTCTATTAATGAAAAAAACACATGTTATCCCATTCATATAAATTACACAAAGGTACATAAAAGTTCGAATTAATCAGGAAAGTGCGACTAAAATCACCGCAATACGAGATTTTAATAATATATGTATTATCAGATGGGATGATTTTCTTATGTGTTGTTTGTCTACTAGTACATAGTTCCTTATAATTTCTGATCTCCTAGTTCTTCGCAAAATATTTGCATTAATAACACCATTCATCATTTAGTCGTGCCCAATAAATTATATTTTTGCATGAGTTACAGCGCCCTGATGGGGCGCGTGAAGTGTACTTTTTTTAATATTATCACCCGCCACACTAAAACGCAATCAGTGGGGCGCGTGAGAAGCAAAAAATATTTGACAGTTCCACCTGCCCCACTAGTGGGACGAATAGTGGGGAACACGGGAATTACCCAATTTTTACAACACAAGTGAATTAAAAAAAAACCCCCCAACGCATTCAAAATATGTAATTTTGTGGTTGCAACCATCTTTTAGTTTTTCAGATGTTAGTTTATTAAAATCTGTTTATTATAGTTTGTAGTTTTCTACTAATCAAACTTTTTCGTTTAATTCCCATGTTGAGGGAGTTGTGGAAAAAAATGTAAGCACCATTTCATGGCGGCTAAGAACACTCTAGACTATTTCTACCTAAAAAAAAAACAATCTCAAAAAATAAAAAAATAAAATCCGTAATACTGAGACAGACAGACACGTCATACTTATAACACCCCGAATTTTTCCATGGGGGGTTAAAAAATAAATTGTGACGATACTGCCACGATAAAATTTTATGAGAATAACCCACTATAAAAAATTATCTGCTCTAGTTGTCAACTTATAAATGACATGGACTTCAAGGCGACTGTCCATTATACCGTATCATACAATAATAATAATTGTCTTAGGAACATGCCAAACCGAAAAATAACATCAGGCCCTTTTTACACTAAACGATTCGTGAGTATTCACCTTTGTAAATAAACGGCATAAACTCACTTGTATTTACTTCGGCTTCGTGCCGACTGCAGCTACTCCTTAAAGAAGATCCAGTACAGGATCGAACCGGTCGGCACAAAGCCGAAATAAATACAAGTGAGTTTATGCCGTTTATTTACAAAGATAAACATCTGGCCCATGCCATTATGAACCTTATTTTCATTTATTTATTGCTCATAGCTTAAAATTAGGTTTTGGTAGATAACCGCATTATATATTATATATATACCACGGCAGTATTGTATGTATTAAAAAGTAAGAGAACATCGTTGCGAGCCTTGCACGGAGCGTTAACAATAAATATCGCTGAGAATATGTTGCTGATACTGACAGCTCTATCCATGGCATGCGATGTTGCCAAACAACTGCGTGTGGGGACCAGAATGCAGTGAGTGTACGGGTTTATAGCCACGAATGATGACCGATAAAAAGATAATAATATAAACTTATTTTCATTATTAATAAAGAAAACTCATCTAAGTTCATCTGTTGCCAGTTCAACGAAAAAGGTTAACACGTAAAGATGCTTGAACATGTAAGCAACATATTATATTGATAGGCATGCAAAAATGAAATTGGTACTGCATTCTCGTGATTAGATTCTGTTTTGAACACGGGCAAAATACGAGAGAAAGAAGAAATGCAAACGAGCATATGGTACGGTATAGTGGGCAAACCCCTTAAAACTCATTTCTTGCAATGTTATTTTGGAATATTTCTAATGAACATACACATCAGCTATTTTTAACATATTTACAGCTGAACTAATCAAATTTGGTATAATAGGTAGCTTAGGCTCTATAAGTCTGTCTAGGCTCTTGACAATAGGTAACAGTAGGTACTTTTCAATGGGTAAAACTGGATAGGAATAAATGAATTTCCGTAGTAGTCGTACTGAACTATGAGTCGTCAACATGGGCCTACAGAACATATTATGCGCTAGTTGTACCTAAAGATAGCATGCAATTAGACCTGGTCGAAGATGTGGTATACATTTGTCCTCTAATCGATTATCATTTGATTATCATGCATCGATTCAATCGTCAAAATATTCACAACACTGGCTAAATACGAGTCAATAGACAAGGATAGCTATTTGGAGAAAATGCTTTATTAGAAAGAGAGGCAATTTGCCTGACCAGTATAACTTGATCCCTCGCTAGAACAAAAAATAATCATAATTTTGAGGATTATTTTACATTTCTGGGGATATTAAAATCGATTTAATAAATTTAGATATTTTATATGTATACTTTATTATATAATAATACGGTAAACAGTTTTATAAAAAAATAAGAAGTCGTGATTTTTTTGTTAAAGAGAATATTCCGTGAGGCCCGCGTAGTTCCTTAAACTGGCCGCTACTAAACGGCGCGTCACGTGGCGCTACGAGTGGGGTAGCAAATACAACCAGTGTTGATATACAAAAAATCCGCCGATGCCCTCCCCCTGGTTTTATCCTTACATAATATTTATAATAGAGGTCGTTACAGGTTAACGCTGAAAGGTATATCAAATAGCCGCATTATGCATGCCAAAACGGTAACTAATATGAATGTTTACAAGTTGTCTAATTTCACTTTTTTTGATAGACAGAAAAACGTGTATAATGATAGAGTTAACCATATAGCTGGAGAGCTAGTGAACCCTGTGAGTAACAGTCTCCCTGTAAGGTTAGAAATTTATATACTTACGATTTATGGCATGTTAAGAGCAATAGCCATGACCTGGCAGGCGTCAGCCCTGCACGTCATCAGCCCCTTTATAGTCCAAGAGCTAGTGAACCCTGGGAGTAACGGTCTCCCTGTAAGGTTAGAAATTTATATACTTACGATTTATGGCATGTTAAGAGCAATAGCCATGACCTGGCAGGCGTCAGCCCTGCACGTCATCAGCCCCTTTATAGTCCAAGAGCTAGTGAACCCTGGGAGTAACGGTCTCCCTGTAAGGTTAGAAATTTATATACTTACGATTTATGGCATGTTAAGAGCAATAGCCATGACCTGGCAGGCGTCAGCCCTGCACGTCATCAGCCCCTCTAGCCATGTAGCTTTTGATTGAATATTATATAAAAACTTTTTTTTACGAGGGGAAATGCAGTTAACCTCAGATTTTCAGATCTCTGTGTGGCAAATATATTCGCTTAGACGCTACTGTATTTACAAATACAATATTTTTTTCTTCCATAAGAACACAATACAAAAGCATTTCTAATGGACCCCACACTAGGTCAAGCCTGTCTGCCTGTATTCGGATGGCACGTAAAACTGTGGGTCCCTGCTGTTTCTTATAACATTAATAATTATGTAAGCAGGCAGTCAGTAAGTAAGTAAGTAATCTTAACAACCTGAAACTGAAGAGCTAACATAAAATATATACATTGGCCACAATATCATTTTTATAATTGAGTGACTTTGCTTCAGTAGGCCTCTTATTAACTTATTTGTCAAGGAACCGAACCGAAGACCGAATTGTCAAAAATGTATGAAATGACGTATTAAATCGATACGACTTAATATGCCATTTCGCGTCATTTCATACATTTTGGACTATTCGGTCTTTGGTTCCGTTCCTTGACGGATAAGTGAATAGCCCTGCAACAGGGCTGAAAGTGAAACTAGCCCCGGTCGAAGCCTACCAGTAGAAGGCTGGTTAGTTGGCTGGTAAGGCTGGGTAGTATTTTTTTCTTAATGATGTACATAAGTCGATATTAGCGATAAGACCGCCAATTGTAACACTTACTTTTGTATTAGGTATAGTTTTAAGATGTTTTTGTACATTTTTGTGTTTCAATAAAGGATTATCTATCTATCTATAAGTAAGTGATGTATGTTGGGGATGTGTTTTATGTTATCCCTTTATGATGCATAGCCATAAAAGCATAATAATAATATTATATTATGTAGTAAGTACTAAGTACATTACGTAATCTTAGGTGCAGCAACACTTAGAAAGGCTACTCCATATTTTTTGTTGTAAAGTGCGTTTGAATCGATCGTTTAAAGTTTAAAGTGTCATGCATGACCATCAATCATCACTTACCTATCTCAAGTGGAAAGTAAATATTGGGCCTATGATGCTAGTCAGAAAGTCAAAGAGTTTTTTTATTCGTTATAGGTTAGCCTTTGACCACAATCTCGCCTGATGTTGAACGACGATGCGACCGTAGATGGCAGCAGACTGTACCTAGAAGGCGGGATAAATCCCTCCCTGGCTTCACTGAACATCATGCCGGAACACAGTCACAATGACTGCTTGGCGACCTTTTGTCCAGTGGGTGGTAACTAGCCACGGCCGAAGCCTACCACCAGTATAGCGAGTAGTTGCAATTTAATTTATTATTCTATACAACGCTAGGACTAACTTTATGCTAAAGTGCCATTTTCTACGCAAGGGCCTATTTGCTAGCGTGCACCGGTGATTTTTAAGCGACAAGAATAAAATGTTCTTAATAATAATAATTCTTAGAGTCATTGAGCGGTAAAGTCAATAAGGCATTTTTCAACTTTGTTGCGGAATCCACTAGCACGTTATACGATCAATTTAGGAAAACTTCTTTTAAAATACGCGCTCAATGACGCTAAGAACATTTGATTTTTGTCGGATTACGGGTTATAGAGCTAGACACCAGTGCGCGATAGCTGGTCTTCAGTTAACTAAAGCTGCTAATTTACTAACAACATGTACTAGGATTACAGTGGTTTTGGAAAACCAATGACAGAAACTGCTTTCAGTACATTTTCTTAGCGTTAGCCATTACGCTTGGCGTTGAAAGTTATTATATACACATAGGTAATAGGTACATAGAAAAAAATAAATGTTAAATAATCCACATAAAGTTATCATGTTAAAAAATAATAATGAATTCACCTTACCTGGATAAGGTACAAAAAAAAATTTAACATCACTTATTGTAAGTGCAAAATCATCTTCCAAAATCAGTTCGTAAATAACACAATTATTATTAAAACTCCATTTCCTACCGCCATAACGTCTAAGTATACTCTTTATATCCTCTAATTTATTTATAGCCTCGACCAGGGTAGGTTGGGCATTACTTATTAAACAAGCTTTTACTGACCTCAGCTATGCCTACCTGCCCCTTTCCACCTTTGGAAATTGTGCGAAAAGAGAAGAAACGTAGTTTTAAACTAAATCTCTACCATTTCTAGGGTCTAAGCTACCTTACATTGTAAATGTATTATAACCCTAACACCTACTTAACTGATTTTAATCGATTTTGCACAAAAACGATACACATACTTTAGGTTGGACTAAATGTAAGTAAAAAAGAATGGTTTAAATTCAATGGTTAGTTTTAAGGAAATGCAATGATACATAAAAATAAACGTACGCTTCTTTAATTTGGGACATCGGTTTGGAATCCTGAGAAAATTCATCGTCTACAGCACTCTACATCAGACAGGACATATAAGTCCTCATGTTATGCTAGTAAGCCTTATCTTGTGACAAACCTCATCCTTGTGCAACCCATTACCTTGACTATATCATCCACCCACCTAGCTGCTGGATGAGACCTACATTCCGTTTGCCTATTTTGGCCACCATTCAGTCATTAATTTGCTCCATCTGTCTTCACCACGCCTAGCCATGTGTCCTGCCAACCTACATTTGAGTCCCAAAGAATAGTAGTAAATAAACATTAATATTTATGGAAGTCGGTTTAGAAGTAAATTAGCTCCCAAGTGCTGTGTGCCCTCAATTACCACGACTCTTCTCTTGCTGAACACACTCCTGGTGGGTATTAGTTATTTACCAGCTGAGGTAAGGGATCTAGTATTTTATGTTTGACCTTTTTGCTTTGATACGATGTGTAAAAACGTGTGAAAGGGCACTTTTTGTGAAATGTAAATAAGGTTCGGTTCATAAATTGGCGAAAAATCTTCGTTATGAAATAAAACAAGTTAATATAAAAAAATGAAGAAGCTTTTACAATTACTGAGTATATATACTGAGTATCTATGGCCACCTTTCAGCTCTATCATCAGACTATGGTTACCATCTCCGACTAAATGACACGTCAAGGTGGATCAAACGAGTCCAAACTCGATGGGGTTGTGTCGTTTAACTACCGAATTTCTATGGCCACCTTCCGGTTCCATCATCAGATCAACTTCATATTATACTTTTGTAAAATTCATTTTGTCCAAAATCTCGCATGATGTTAAGCGACAATGCGGCCATAGATGGTAGCAGACAAAACCTATAAGGCGGGATAAATCCCTCCCTCTAAAAAAAAAAAAAAAAGTAGCTCTTTCAACTATCAATCTAGGAAAAAAATCGGGGAAGAAATTTGTATGAAGACATGCTGCTGACTGTCCTCTTCAAAATGGTTTACCTCTAGATGTAGTTTAACAAAAAAATAGTATACTTTAATACATAAGCGTCATATATAAATTAGAATGTATTACATAATTTGTAACTTCACACTGTCGCTATAAATATTTGACACGAGGACACTAACAAACCTTCGACTTAGGCTTTCTCTGTTTAGGACAATTAGTCCACTTTCTACATTTTTGGAGATTACGTGAAGAGAAATTCGTATGACAATTTTTGGTCATTTCTTCTTTCAGTCTTTCCTTAAACTTACAGGCCTCTAAACTACAACATGGGCTTCGATTCTTTGAGTGGAGACCACATTTAGGCAAACATAGTGCAGTTCCCAGTTCTCCATCATAAAGACGAAGCGGGAAGATCCGCTGGGTTTTTTAGTGGGTATACCTTGACGCGCCCATCTTCGACGGGCTTCTTCCCATACCACCCCCTTCGCCCCGCGGCGTACGGTGATGATGCTTAATGCATTTTCCCAGTGTAAAATAAACGTATCCTGCAACCAGAGGGCCTATTTGCCATCTCAAACTGGTGACTATTTCTAAGAACCGAAAAAAAATGTCATATAAAACATAATGTTGTCCAACAGGCCCTATTGCAACCCGTAAGAACCCCCCGATTTAAGTGGCTATCCCCGCCGCGTCCACATTCTTCTGTTCTTCTAAGCTAACCCAGAGTTCCGCTGGTGTCGAGACGTGACGCAATTTTCCCTGATAAAAACGGGAGTTGTAGTTAGGAGAGCCTGTCTCCAAAACAACATACTGTAAACTCTAAATATCATCTTCCTAAGGGGTCAAAACGACATTAAACTTAACTGCCAAAGTCAGTTGACAATGGGTGATACAAAATGTAAACTAAGCCCGGTGCTGAGGTCTTGAGGTGTTGACACAATATAATAGTTTGTAAGGCAAACCGGTGTAGGATGTGTAGTGTAAACATCTTGGAATTACCTACTTACGACTTTGAATAACGAAGAGGTAACTTCTATTTAACCTAATTCAAAAATAGTTATTAGTTGTGTGCGGTTTTTCCACTCGCTATTCTGGTGATAGGCTTTCACCGTGGCTAGCTACCAGCTACTGGACAAAACCATCCCGTCGCGTAGAGATATTCTTTCTTTTCATATACATATTTCAGTATATCTTAGCTATTTGGGTTCCAAATTTCAACCTCATCGATTCAACATTTTTTATTTTTTTATTTATTTATTTAATAAGTATTTCAACATCACATGTATTATAGAATTTTAAGTAGCATATTAACATTGAGTATAGTATCTGATACATATGACAATTTAGAAATACATAACATTACCAAAAGTTTTATAGGAAAATTAATTAAAACTAATTAAATCTAATTTTAAACAAAAATAAAATTCTATAGATATTAAAAACAAAAATCAAATTCTACACAAACAAAAATTAAATTCCCTCAGACAAAATAAGAAAAAAATATATATAATAAAATAAATATAGCATATTATAATTCTGGGTTTAAAGTTAAGTGACTATCTATTTGTGAGATTGCATGATTTTTAGTGTATTATTCTTAAATTTGTTCAAAGTATTGTTAAAAATATCCATATCTATATCCATGTCTTGTGCTTGCCTAACTAGTTGGTTATATTCTTTGCATAGCCTTGTGGTTGGTGAATTTTGACCAAGATTAGTTTTAGTGAAGGGTATGTTGAAAAGGTTAACTATAGGTTTCCTAGGATAATTGTGTGGAACTGAAAGATTGAACTGTGATAGTACAACATTCAACAACCAACGTTGCAATGTTGAACCAACATGGCAACAACAAAAAATTAATAGATAAGTAAGTCAGTCATGCTTTCCCTTTTATATACAGATCAGTAGCCTAATTCACAAATTAATAGTCCAAATCTTAACTTCCCAAGCAAAAGTTTGCTAGTAACACTTATTGTATAAACTGTGATTTTAGGTCCACTCCAAACTCTCACAATAGTGACTGCCTACTGTTACGTGTCCAGGCCAGTTACCAGGCCTTATCTGATGAACTAAACCAGTCTAGTGACGTAACGATAGTTCTAGAGATCATCTGATTTGAGACATTTTTGACCTACACGTCTGCGTGACTTCCATCATCCAACGCTCTATCATTATTAATGTATATTTAATCGTTTACTAGATGTGGCCTGTATATTAGGAAATTGTTTTTAAACCTCGCTACCAAAAGAGAGAAGACACTCTAGAAGATTAGTTTTTTTTTAATTCTGAACTACACCACTACTACTAGAACTGGCAACACTATCAGCTTTTCTCAAACATCATGTAGATTAAAATTAAGTACATCTAAAGCAACTTTACAGCAAGATAGATAACCCTTTATTGTTGTGCTGCAACGTAGCATGTCGGGATGCTCAAAGACGCCATATCTATGCTTCGGTGCAAAATAATGATCCATCTAAAGTCTGGAAATTTCTAAGGACTTTAGGGATTGGAAAATCTCCTCAAGATTCTATTCCTAATAACATTGATATTAATTCTTTAAATTCTCACTTCTCTTTGTCTTCTTCTGTTGATATTTCTATTAAATCTCGTACTATATCTGCCCTTTCTAACACTGTTTCTCCTGACTATCCCCCCTTAGTTTTTCGTCAATTTACCGTTGGTGAGGTCAAAAAGAGCATTCTCTCTATCTCTTCTAATGCGGTTGGTGTCGATGGCATCAGCCGAAACATGCTCCTTCCGATTCTTGATTATATTCTCCCTATTCTTTGCTATATACTTAACTTCTCAATTTCTAATTCAGTATACCCTTCCATATGGAAGGAAGCACAAATTCTACCTCTTCCAAAAAACCCAATCCTAAGCTTTTCTCAGAATATCGCCCCATCTCTATTCTTCCCTTTTTATCCAAAGTTCTTGAGCGACTGGTCCATAACCAAGTTAATGGATTTCTTATTGAAAACCATCTTCTTAATCCTTTTCAATCAGGTTTTCGTCCAGGACACAGCACGGTAACTGCTCTTGTTAAAGTTACTGACGATATCCGTGAGGGTATGGATGGTGGTCAGCTAACTGTGCTGGTGCTCCTGGACTTCAGCAATGCTTTCAATTCTGTCGACTTCGATATCCTTCTTGCTACTCTTCGCTCTCTTAACGTATCGCCAGCGGTAGTTGACTGGTTTCATAGCTATCTCTATGGTCGTCGGCAGCGGATTCGCCTCGAGGATGTTTCGTCTTCTTGGTGCAATATGACTGCTGGTGTACCTCAAGGTGGCGTTCTTTCTCCTCTTCTCTTTGCTTTATTTATAAACTCTATTTCCCATAATCTCACATCTTCCTATCACCTTTATGCAGACGACCTTCAGCTGTACTGTAGAGCTCCTTTAGATCAGATGGCTGTTGCCGTTGGTAATATCAATAGCGATTTGCGCCGGATTTGTGACTGGAGTAGAGCACATGGTCTTGAATTAAACCCACACAAAACACAAGCAATCATTGTTGGGAGCTCTCGTATGATGTGCAAACTAGACTTGGATCTGCTTCCAAGGATAACTCTTGATGGAGTCATAATCCCTTTTAGTGACAGCGTCAAAAACTTGGGTATTACCGTTGACCGCACCTTGTCATGGCAGCCGCAACTCTCTGTCACTAGCCGCAAAATGTTTGCTGCTGCGGGGTCTTTGCGTAGATTACGCAATTTCTTGCCTACTGCTACTAAAATTGCGCTAGCTCAATCTCTAATGCTTCCTATTCTCGATTACGCTGACGCCAGCTACTGTGATATCACCGAGGACCAGCTTAATAAACTTGAAAGACTCCAAAATTTATGCATAAGATTCATATTTGGCCTTCGCAAATATGACCATGTTTCCGAATTTCGTTCTAAACTCAAGTGGCTTCCTATCCGCCGTCGCCGGGATGCTCATATTCTATCTCTTCTTTATAATATTTTGTTTAATCCTGCTTCTCCACGTTATCTTCATGAGCGTTTTAAATTTCTTCAAGCTTCCCACTCCCTTTCTCTGAGGTCGTCACTGAACTTGATGCTAATTTATCCTGAACACCGGTCTAATTTTTACAGCAAGTCTTTCACAGTTAAGGCTACCCGTCTATGGAATGCCTTACCTATTGAAATAAGAAGCGCTCCTTCTTTAAATATATTTAAGTCCCGTGTATTAGCATACTATCTATCGTTGCAACAGTAGCTTCTTTCTTCATTAAATCTATCTCTCTTCTATCTATTCCTATTCTTTTTTTTTTTTTTCTTTTTTTTCTCTACTCTGTTCCTTGTTATTACTTTATAGGTATACATTATTACTGGTTATTAGGCACATGAAATAGTATATCTTAGGCATATTATGTATATATATTTTTATTGTATTAGGCATATATGTATTTTATTGTTATATAATATGTATATATTATGTATTTTATTATTATATAATATGTATGTATGTTTATTTTACTAAATATAACATAGATAAAAAATATCTATATAATAACACTTTGTTTTCTGTTAATTTGCATCACACCACCAACCCATGTGAATTTATTTTCTCCTCTCCCTGCATGGTTGTCTGGAAGAGATCGCTATTAGCGATAAGACCGCCAATTGTAACACTAAGTTTTTATATTGTTTTAGTTCTTAAGTTCTTTTTTGTATTTTTCTTGTGTTCCAATAAAGTGTTATCTATCTATCTATCTATCTATTGTACACTAAAGTTATGAACAAATAATATCTAACAATAAATTGATGGATATAAACTATATTATTGTAGACTATTATTTTATGTTATCTTTATTGAAATAATTAGATTTCTCCTTTCAAATTTCGGAAGGCTAAATTTTAAAAAATACGCCAAATTTGTGCGTTGATAAATCAGCCAGTCTACGATTTCATTTTTATTACACTTACGTATTTAGATTTGCTCAGTCAAGCCTACCACACGTCAGCCAATAGATTCTATAAGTATTCCACAATAGTGATCAATCATACTCGGATAATGATTTATTTGTACAAATGAATGCCACGTCCATTGACTCAACATCCTCGGTAGTCGCAAATTGCTACAATTTCTCAAATGTCACGGCTTGCATTACAAGTGGATGGATACAGAGGTATACGGTTGCATAACACTAATTCAGAGCTGAACAAAAAAACTACCTAATGTCTGCGCACAAGTCAGAATCGGTGTCAAAGGTGCTTGTTCAGGTATTATGAAGAAGATGATTGGGTTACTTGAGTTAAGAGTTAGGCTATTTGACTTTGCGGAATATCGGAACGTGTTGGAGACATATCAAATCAAATCGTTTATTTAAATAGGTTTATATACAATGGCGCAAGTAAATTTTACAATATTATTATTTTGTATTTTAATACTCTACCCCCCGTACGGAAAGCACCTCTATGAGATGAACCATTAATATTGGGTCTTTACCTATTAAATTGGCGTTTTGTATAAGAGGAACACAAAGTCGTTTTTTTATTAAATTTATATTTAATCAATCAAAGTATGTACCATTGCTATCTACGCACTTTTGCCATCTTATAGGTAATTCATTGAGCCCTTTCCTAAATGAACCATTCGAACAGGAATCAAAAAATTTGAAATTGTAACTCCTAGCCAAAGAGGAGATATTTGAGATTAAAGTGGCCAGTACGACAAAACACCAATTTCATAGGTAAAGACCAAATATAATACATATTACAAGGGTGTTATATCATTACCAGCGTATGGCGTCTTTGCCCGAATGGAGAAATCCTTTCTAAGTGGAGGTCTACGTCATAAGACCCATGTCTATTCCAAATTTCAACCCAGTCTGTTCAGCGGTTTCAGCTGGGCGTTGATAAATCAAGTCAATCAGTCACTCTTTCCTTTTATATCCAAAGTAACGCCTAATTGCTTTAATTATGGATTACATATTTTGTTTAATTATAATTTACAATGTTTATTTTGATCACATAATTTACTGTTCGTTTAGTGGCACCAGCTAGTTTATAACGCAGAAGTTTCTAGGTAGTTACTTTATATTCAGTCAATCTTTTCGGTTACGTATTTAAAAATGAAACGTGAATCGTCCGTTAGTTCAGTCAAAAATAGGCAAATCGTCCGATAGTTTAATCAACCACAGCTCAATCAACCGTAGTTGAGTTAACCGTAGGCGAGTCGTCCAATAGTAATTTCGACCAATAGTTATTATGAACGTAGGCGAAACGTCCAATAGTCATTTTAAACAGTAGGCGATTCGACCGTAGTTATATCGACTGTAGTTGAAACGACCGCAGGTATTATGATACACGTAACTATCTTTTTTCAATAATACAATAAAAAACAACAAGACAAACCACAATCTTTCGTTAATTTCTTATTTGAGACAGGTGATGATCAAACCTGAATAAAAATTACATAATTTATGTATCTCCATCATTTATTGACAAAACTTGTTTGAGCTTATTAATCTCGCTTTAGTATATCTCATAAAATATATGATCTTTATCTACATATTATTACTTTAATTTTACAATATGTATTGACATTTAAAATTATGTAGACACGGCCCATCGCCACTAGAGGCCATGAAGTTGGTGACAAACTAAAATGCGCAAAGAAGCGAATTAAAAACAAGCCCTATAAGAAGAACTGCGTAAAGTAGAAGCATGCAGAGAAGATTAAAAAGGATGAGGAAATCATACAGTTCCCAAGCTATCTGGACACTAGACTAGAGTAGGATAAGGGCAATAAGAAAGTGATGGTATTTTATGAATCATAAATCATTTATTGGTTATATAATAAATTACACGTCGAGAAATTACAAATTGTATATAAAATATACAAAATTCGGTAATAAATAATGCTTAATTACATAATATAACAAATATAACATTAATAGTTTATAATTATTATACAATAATTGTGGTAATAACAGTTTTGTACCAAAATATAATTTTAATTATTATTATATTTTTTTTATGTCAGCATAAAAAAAATGTGTGTGTGTGTGTGTGTGTGTGTGTGTGTGTGTGTGTGTGTGTGTGTGTGTGTGTGTGTGTGTGTGTGTGTGTGTGTGTGTGTGTGTGTGTGTGTGTGTGTGTGGGTGTGTGTGTGTGTGTGTGTGTGTGTGTGTGTGTGTGTGTGTGTGTGAGTGTGTGAGTGTGTGAGTGTGTGTGTGTGTGTGTGTGTGTGTGTGTAAGTGTGTGTGTGTGTGTGTGTGTGTAAGTGTGTGTAAGTGTGTTTTTGTTTTTTTTGTGTGTGTGTTTTGTTTAGTTTATTTTCATGTATGGTATTTTATAAACAGAATCATTAATTAATAAACCATCTTTTTTGTAGTTAAGTTGTTGACTGGTTCATAGTCGCTGCTTAAATGGTTTTAAATATTTTCTCTTAGCGGATATTTACATTACCTATTTAATACTCGTATTCTAACAGTGTGCCAAATGTTAATTAAATTTTTTAAAGGTTTTAATTTTTAATCTCAGCCTGACAGGTGAGCCATTCCAATTTCAAAGATAAGAAACATTGCGCACAGTGGTAAATTACCACATAGTGTTCTTGCTGAAATAGAGTCTATCTGACATGTCTTTTAATATAAAATTTCATTGAGATGATGTAACCAAGAATCTAGACATTTTATGTATATTCAACAAAGTCTTGAATACCTAAAGGAATTTTATAGCTTTTGAAATACATGCGAATGGCCTAGATTCAGATAATTATTCCTCGAATATCTAAACAATGATCTGAGTTAGCGTCGCAAGTGAGAAGCAACATTACTGTATTATTATAACAAGACCAAATGTAGATATATCAAATAGACTATACAATACCAGAGCCTTATTGCAAGTATTTTTTACAGATCATTCTATTTTTAAAAATCTAGGACCCGATCGGTTAGTAACTCTTTGGGAAGAACAGGCAAGAAACTTGTAGGGTTTATTTTTTTAATTAATATGCTTAAGTTGCTGTAATAGATAAAAATAACGTAAAAATCACCCAGAATTATTCTAGTCATGTCCACGCCTCGCCTACTCAAACTCTGCTCTACTTAATCTAATTCGATGAGTTCCCTCGACCATTTTTCAACTTAAGGATCTTAAGGATCTTTTGATCTTACTTTTTTTTCCAAAATTATTTATTTTTCTAACCCCTATACATTTTCACTACTTATAGGTATACTAGCTCATGCTCGCGGCTTTGCACGCGTGGCAAATCCTTTCTTAGCGGAGGTCTACGTCATAAAACCTATCTGTATTCCAAATTTCAACCGAATCCGTTCAGTGGTTTGGGCTGTACGTTGATAGATCAGTCAGTCAGTCACACTTTTCTTTCATATATTTAGATTGAAATTTCATTCACAGTTTTACAATGTATATGTCACGGTAAATGTGATTAATTGAAAATTATTAATAATTTTACAAAATTATTAATAATAACCACATGTTTTGGTAAATGTGAATAAACGATCGAAATTTATTACTTTTACTAGTAATTATTAATAATTCACGACACATATTGGTAAAAGTTATAAAATAAATGAAAACCTAATGTTTTTTGACCAGCAGGTATTTAAAAATTACTTCTTTTTAGTACAGAATTATGGGCAAACCGAAATCAGTTGGTTGGTGGTTTTTACCAGGGGTAGACTTCCTTTGCAGGAGGTCGTCTAGGTGGGTACCCCAACAGTGCCAGTTATTCTACCGCCTGAGCAGTGATGTGCAAACATTACTGTGCTCCGGTAGGAGGGCACTGTAGCTAGTGTAATTACTGGGCTAAAGAGTCTTAACATCTTATGACTCTTGAGTAAGAAGCGTTGGTGCAGTGCTCCTAGATTTTGTGCCGCGTGCCGCGGCAGCGGCCGGCGAAGCGCCAGATACGAGTTGTTTTTGATACCTGAATAATTTCTACCTGTATATTCGCAGTATCGACCGTAGTTGAAACGACCGTAGGTATGATGATACGTAACTTTTATTACATTTATCACTGCTAGGGTTAAATTATTAATAATAACCGACAAATGTGATTAATTTATCACTTTAACCACGACTTTCGGTAATTATTAATAATAACAGATAATTATTAATAATCTTCAATTATTCACTCTTACCGTAACATATACAGTTTTAACACATATTTCTTTCCCTCTTTCGCCGTTTGTCCGTTTCAATTCAGCGTCAAATGTAACATTCTTCTAATTAGCAGCAATAATAGTCTCGGAATAGATAGCGTGTGGCAACACCATTGTGTTCGTTGCGCCACCCTTATCTACCATCTGATTCACATCACTGGCTTATACACCACAATGACCTAGTCTAGCTTCAAAGGATATTTTAGACAATCGTTTCGCATTCTTTTGTGACTTGAATATTAAATTAAACGCCTCAATATGGCTATTGCATATAAACTGTATCGTTAACACCGAACTTGAGGTTTAAATGAGTTTTGTTGATAGGCTATTTATTTGTAAGTTGTAATGCTGGCACTAAAAGCCCATTTCACACGTCGCTATATAGCGCTATATAGCTTCACATAGCGCGGCATAGCTTCAGTACAAATCGGCATCCGTCACACACGTAGCTATAAATGACATATAGCGCTATATCGCGCTATATTTTACAGTTGATGCGTAGAATCCGCCATTTTTCATTTTGACTAGGTGATAAAATGACTAAGCCGTTTTGTATTACGGAGACAAAAGAAAACAAACTCCTATTACCTACGCGATATATTAAACTAAATAGTAGCAAATGCTTAACCGCTGTGTAACAAATTAGAAAAAAATGTTTTTTATTTTTATTAAATATTTTGTTGTGTTTACAGTTCTTTGTGTTAGCATTTCGAAACAAATTAATTTAATTTGTATTTTAAATTTCACCTCCTATTTACTTGTAATAGATGCTCATATTATGCATAATGATTATTTTGTCCGAATAACTTAAAGCTTTGAATACCTTGCAGTAGACTTTCGCTTAACCGGCTAAGTCATGTTACAAAATGGATACGCATTTTTTTTGAAGTGAAAACTTCTTTAGCGGCGCTGAGCACTTTTTTTTGTATGGGTAAAAACTTTCAAACTCGCGTCAGGGTCACGTGATGCGGATCGAAAAAGCGTAAGATCGAGGGGAAGGGAGAGGAACTAGTATCTCCCACTCTTTCTACCGTGCCTGAGTGTGCTGCTCTGTTTAGGCGACACAGGGGGCTTAGACAAGCGCGCGCCCGATATTTTTTTTTTATATTTTATATTTATATTTTATATTTTTTTTATTAGACACTTAAATAGGTTCGAATCAAAACTGTTTGTTTCTTACTTCAGTTATCATAAACCAATTGTATCAGTTGTAAAAATTTGCGATGATGATTCTGATAATAACGATGGTGTAAAAGTCGTCGAAATTATGGATGGAAGTTGATTTTTCTGAGAGATAAAATTTAATGTTATATATAAATAACGATATAATATTATAAATAACAACATATAAATTGTCATATTTGTGTACGATAGCGCAATAAATAAACATTGTATTCTACCTCATAAATGATAGTATTTTTATACTTATAATTAAACACAACGTTAATATTGAAGTTTTCACTTCTGCCGGCACTCCCGGAGTGCTACCTTTTTTTTATCTAGTTCAAATGGAATTTGCCAAATTGTATGGTTTTACAGCAACATGACTGTTGACAATGTCAATTTTGAGTCTTATACAGGACGTGTGAAAAAAATTCATGATTTTTTTCTCACATTTTTAAAAAGTACGTACCAGGAGTTTACCATGGTTTTTTTTTACAAAAGTGATTGTCAGTTAAATCTGTAATAATGCAAACACATTGTTTCAAGAGTTTTGTAGGTACCTCTAAAGAAAAAAACAAATCATTATTTTTAGTTTTTTTTCCGACATTTATGCTCGGAAATGGATCGTTTGGAGTTCTTCTCCTTGTCCTTGTCACATTCTCTATTACTGGGAGTCATGACCTCTCTTTTGTAGGATTCGATTTCTGATGATGGAGTGCTACCTGGGTTGGTTGGATGCGATTTTCATGGCCAGGAGCCACGAGACAACAGGACAACAGCAACAGCGTCATCTTAGTCGAGTACGGGGCAGGCTGAAAATCAGCGCTATGCAGGAACTCCCTGCCCAGCATTATGAAAAAAAAAAAGAAAAGAAAAGAAAAATCATTTAATCAAGCACAGAGACACAGGCACATAGAAAAGAAAAAAGACAAAAAAATATTTATATATCTAACAAATAAAAATATATATAAATAGGATAAGAAATTCAGCAATAATCGTTAAAATTTAAAATTAGTTCCGCTAAATTCCGCGGGACCTCTTTAGTGAAAAAAGACTCTAGTTAAGTACTAAATTGCTGCATGAAGGTACATATACAAACTTAATTAAGTAGGTGTGTTAGAGAAAACTCGTCTTGTGCCATTGTGCATCTCTGCTCAATTGGGAGAGAGCTCAGCTTAATGTTGCAAACAGAGTTGTTCACAACGCTGATTTTCAGCTCCCCCCCTATGATGGCGAAACTTAAAATTTACAATTTTGAATAAAAATAGTTACTACTTACAAACCACTAATACCTAGATCAAATAAAACATAGGTATATTATTTAAAATAAATATACGTAAATATTTGCTTAATTATGCTTTTTTATGCTGAGCCTATTCCATTTATCAGTGTAGGTACCTATTGTTTATGTTGTTTTATTATCTTCTGTTCGTATCTCATACTAACATGTCACTATATTTATGTATGTGTATAATTTTTCATGTATGTACTTTTTGGAACTGATGATAAATATATTTTTATCTTATCTTAACAGGAACTCGACCCTCGAGGGTGGTGCGGATCTGATCTGACCAGCGCATCGGACTACGACCTTGGGACCGCTTTCCTTTGATTTTGCCCGAAACAATGACCATCTCTAGATTTCCATCCATGCCATTTGGCCAAAGTACTCGAGAATTCTCTGATAAAGTCGGTCAAATCTAACTCAAATCGATCTTATTCGATGAACTCTCATCTTTTAGTAAACGATGATAATTTCGAATAAAGTTTTCTGGATTTCTTGACGTAGTTTGAATCGACATTTTTTTTTAAATTATACCAGGAGCAGACTGGAACGAAACCAAAATCAAGGAAAAAAGAAACATCCTTTATGTAGAAATAATTGTCAAATTCATTTGTTTAAGTAGTGTTGGGGAATCATTGTGGAACTATATGCAATCAAGTGATTGAATCTCCGTTCCTACTTCTGGTACTCCTGGTACCTACTTCCTAAAAAATATTAACTAGCTTTTAACTGATGAAAAGTGGTCTGTTAAGCACAAACGTGCGTGCATATATGAAAGTGCATAAAATAGACCCCGCATAGGAAAGAGAAAAAAAAACTGTTGTGCCCTTTTTGAAGACTGAACCACGTTAATATTAAGAGAGATAGAGAGGAACAGCGGTTACTGTTTTCCCATTTAAACGCCGTATTTTTCTTCTTAAGGGCAGATTTCTGGAATAAAAACTATCCAATGTCCTTTTTTGGTATTTAAGCTATCTCTGTAACAAATTTTATCTTAATAAAGTCAGGGGTTGCTGATTTCCCATAAAACTTTGACCACTTTTTAATGTTGATTCCATGGATAAAAAGTATAATATTTCATATCTGTTTTTATGAACTTAAGCCACCAGCTACCTGTATGCCAAATTTCAACTCTACCCAACTCACCTCTCTCTAGATATAAATTACATTTCGAGGCAATAGTCTTTTTTTAATGAATTAAATATGGATGAATTTTCCCTGTAATAGTAAATAATATAGTTAAGTTAATTTAGCAGAGTTAATAGAATAAGCTAATTTTTAAACTTTACCTAGTAGGTGGCAAGATTTTTTTTAATATTACTTTTTAGTTACTTTTTAACACGCGAGAAGGCGCTACCGGGTATTTTTTTTATACAACGAAGTAAGAAGACGAGCAAGACGCTCTCCTGATGGTAAGAGATTACGCTGCCCATAATTAGTACAGTGCTATTACTGGTGTACTGCTCCAACGCTTCTTACTTGAGAGTCATAAGATGTTAAGACTCTTCAGCCCAGTAATTTCACTAACTACAGTGACCTCCTACCGAAGTACAGTAATGTTTGCATATCACTGCTCAGGCGGTAGAATAACTGGCACTGTTACCCACCTAGTCGACCTCCTGCAAAGGAAGTATACCCCCGGTTAGAATAACTGGCACTGTTGGGGTACCCACCTAGTCGACCTCCTGCAAAGGAAGTCTACCCCCGGTGAATATTATTATAATATTTACCACATAGTGCATACATTCGTATATATTATTTTTCCTGCTTTATTTTCGCCGATGCCACTTCAGGTACCTCTTTAGAAATATATGGTAGTCCAGCATAATTAATAAACAGCGTTTTTGGGCGTTTCATTCAGCTTCAACAGACATATAAAGTCCTTATGGGTGTTTTTTACCCAGTAGCGCCTGTTTGTGTCATATTATTTTTATGTGTCCATGTTTAGTTTTTTGATGTTTAATACTATGAATATGCCTTATTTCTACCATTAATTAAAATGTAGAAAACAGTTACCGTTTTAAATAAATATTAAAGTAGAAAATACATATATCATTTGAAGGTGCAACACGGAGAGTCGCTACCGGGTAAAAAATATCACACTGGAGTAACTGTGAAAAAAATCTAAAAGAATGAATCAAAAAATTAACACATTGTAATATATGTCTTTAAAATATAAAATGTGACGATGTGGAAAGTGCTAAAAAATTAAGGTTTTAAAATTTTTACAAAAAAACCATACAAGAAACAGAATTATTTTTTGTTAACACTTAATATTTATTTTAAAAAATTATTAAATTAATATGTATCGCAATTATCATTGTAAGTAAGAATATGAAAAAAAAAATTAAAAAATTAAAATATATTTATTTAACGATTAAGCAAAACATGAATACGAGTACTTGTGGTTCTCACACTAGACGTGTGTCTGTGTCGTGAGGACCGAAATGATGATTAACAAATATAAGAGTTATATGCTAAGTTGACTATTTCTGAACATGATTTGTTTTTAGCTACTATCGAAAGAGAAGCTATACTAAACAGTTATTAAAACAATTTGATGAAGTTATATATTATTTTCATTTAATATTGATAAAAAAAATAATTAAAAATAAATTAATTAAAAAAACCCTAACCTTAATTTAAATTTTTACATGGATTTTAAAGTTTTATTGGTTATATTTGAAAGCCAAGAACAGAACGCGTTAAATTCCATGCAGTGTTGTCATTACAAAAGAAAAATAATTAAATTTACAGATAATTACTTCATTTTCACATTATTTTATTAGAAACATGTTCAAATATAACATAAATATTTGTTTAATTTAAATATTAATTATAAACCCCCATTATCACCATTATTCCACTGTGGTATTTTTTACCCGGTAGCGACCGTCCGTGTTGCATTATGGGGCGCACCTCCCGCCGAGTTAAATAACGATTATTGCTCACTTTAATAAACTGAAAATGAGGATATAATTACTAAAACGAATATGTAACTAAGCGTGCCTACGTAAATAAAAATTGAATACTGGTTACTTTGGAAGATAGGGCACTGACAACACTGCACGCATCCATGGTGAGAATAAATAAAAAAAACTTAACATTGAGTTATTTCTTAGCTGGGGGGGATGAGAAATTTTGTGTCGCACTTGAGAGCAAAAATTTTTGACCTTGTGCTCTTTTGATTTCCTCGCTAACGCTCAGGATTCTACTGAGCACGCGGTTAAAAAGCAACTTTGCACTGTTGAAAATATTTTATACGCATAATGTTGATAACATTTTTCCATACAAGTATGTGGCAAGTCCAACTTGCACTTGTTTGTTTTATTTTGAAATAATATAAATCTTCTTTATTTTTGTATTAATAAACCTATTCTAAATGCACTCAAAGCGGTCATTGATAAGTTATTCCAAATATTTAAGTGCGTTTGTAAAGATGAAAAAAGTAATGTTAATGTCATTAATATCACTTGATTTGTGAAAAAAGGAATGTTAATGTCACTTGATTTTATTTCAAAGATCGACTCAAGATTCAATCACAAAGAATGAACTATTAAAAAATTTAGTTCCGATCAGTAACCCGGGCATCACTAAAAATAATATAGCACGGCATAGCAAGGTATAGCAAGGCCTTGCTATGCGATACTATATGGTACCAGGAGTCATATAGCAAGATATAGTATAGCGCCGTGTGTAATGGGCTTTAATAACAACTTAAAAATAAGAACATAGGTTCCGGGCTATGTTTGAAATATTTTAAAATTCCTGCGAAACGAAATTGAAAAAAGGGGGGGCTACTGTAGGGACACAGATTATGTAGCATTACTAGAATGCAATTATGCAAGCTTTGACATTATGTATATTGTATACAGGCAGTCGCCCATAGCCCTCCCGACGAGACAGGCATCTAAGGTTAATAAACGTCGCGATTTCTTATTACCTGGTGTTTCATTTAGTTGGCCCGCACACATTAAATTAGAACACATAACCTTCGAACAATGACGTATTTTAAAAAGCTCTCTGCAGCACAATGTCCAATAATATTATAATTATTAAATCATTCGGGAACAATTCCATCTCAATAATATATAAAGAAATCCATCTTATAAATATGAAGAAAATAATAATTGACTGATCTATCCACACAGACAAACAGATTTGGTTGAATCTTTGCACATAATATTATGTACAGTAGGTATCTACATATTAGGTATAGGTAAATTAAGTGTTTTAACGTAGATTTCTAAGAAGCAATTTGTGTCTGAAACGTAATTATCAAATCACACATTTCAAAATGGAATGGAATATCTTGCAACCACCGTCGTCCGTAATTTATTTTCCTTTCCCCGTTTGGTTGTTTGGAAGATAGAGTGCTTTTAGCGATAAGACTGCCGATTATTACACTGTATATATTACAAGCTTTTATTTACTTTCACCGGTCTGTTGTCTGTCTGTCTGTAATCAAATCTTGCATGTTAAATTAGATCCACTTCCCGGTTTCCGATTGAGCTGAAATTTTGCATGCATGTATAAATCGGATGACAATGCAAAATTATTATGACATGGAGCTCGTCTGATGATGGAGCTGGAAGGTGACCATAAGAACTCCGTAATTAAACGACGCCACCCCATCGAGTTTGGGCTCATTTAATTCGTCTTGACGAGTTCTAGATGGTAATAATAATAAAAGTATGTTTTTAGAAAGTATTTTTTAAATTTCATATGTTACAAATTGTATTTAGTTCTAAATTATTGTAAGTTGTACCTATCAATAAATCGTTATCTAATCCAATCTAATGACGTTTGAACCAAAATTATCACATTTTCTAAAGACCGACAAACTCTACAACTTAACAACAGAGTTCATACCATAAACACTTTCCACTACAATTAAAACTGCATCAAACATAACGCTTCATAAAAAGTAAAAGTGCCACATATCTCACATCACGGACGCTTAGCGCCACTCAAATTAATATATATCATCTTTATATAGCAAATTTATAACTTATAAACTAGTATATAAGGTGCAATTCAGTTTGAAGTAGGCTCAGTTAACCGCTGTAGCTTTGCATATCAAATATATGACTTATAAAAATGAGGATAGGGTTTATTATAGTTTGAAAGGTTCAGTTTAAGGCTGTATTACGGTTTCTTTATGCGTGGGTCGGATGCTTACTCGCAAGTTTATATCGTACTTGATTTTATTCAGAGCAGTTAAGAAATTCCTTAATGTACAGACATTACTAGTGTATTACTCGTACCTATTCTAGATAATTATATTTTGGTCATATTAGGTAAACGGCGCATTAAGTCATATTAAGTAAAAATCTTTCTACTATATGGTTAAAAAATACTTAGTTTAAGACCTGTACTCAGTCACAAAATATACCTACACTAAATAAGTAAATTTCATTATAATCGGTCAAGCCGTTTTGGAGGAGTTCGATAACAAACACTGTGACACTTTTTTATCCTTCTTGCTCTATATCCATTTGACACTATTTCCTACTTCCCACTAATATAATCCTACCAAGTACCTAGGTATTATATAAATGAGAAAGTATGGATGTGTATATGTGATTGTTACCACTTCACGCGTAAACTGATTGAGCTGAAATATGGTACAAAAGTAGCTGAAACCCCACAATATTACATAAGGTAGGTACTTTTTTACTTTTTAGTGGGTAAAACGGCCAGATGCAGTTGGTAATAGATATTATTATTAAGTAAGATCAAAAAGATGAGCAAATGACCTGACATTTGAGATCTGCAAAAAGTGGCAAAAAGTTTAAAGAACATAACAAACAAGTTGCTTGTTGACCTTTACCTAATATATTGTAAAGAAAAATTCAAAAAAGTTTACTAATAACATAAAAGTTTTATATTTTGTCCATTAATATACAAAGTTCATAAAAATAGGTAGGAAATACAAGAAATATCATGTAACATGGATACTTTAAATATAATATTTGCATATACGTAACATTGTAATTATTATATTTTTTTCTTAATTAGTTATGCAAGACACAACACAACATCGATCGATCGTGTCGAGCACAACGCGACATTCTAAAGAGGCGGTATTGGCTAATTCATATTGGTGACAATCACTATAAATCGATAAAAATAAAAAGTCGCTATAAATATAAAACTTCTTAACTTTGTCGGAGAACAAACACATATTATTTTATTTTTTCCTGCGTAAAGTATAATACGAGTAATACTGTCTTAGCGAATACGTTACTATCCAAGCCAATCAAATATCGCATATGTGCCAAATTTCAACGCTTTCAGGTGTGCGTTAATAAATCAGTTTTTTGAAGTGAAAACTTCTTTAGCGGCGCTGAGCACTTTTTTTGTATGGGTAAAAACTTTCAAACTCGCGTCAGGGTCACGTGATGCTGATCGAAAAAGCGTAAGATCGAGGGGAAGGGAGAGGAACTAGTATCTCCCACTCTTTCTACCGTGCCTGAGTGTGCTGCTCTGTTTAGGTGGCACAGGGGGCTTAGACAAGCGCGCGCCCGATATTTTTTTTTTATGTTTTATATTTTATATTTTTTTTATTAGACACTTAAATAGGTTCGAATCAAAACTGTTTGTTTCTTACTTCAGTTATCATAAACCAATTGTATCAGTTGTAATAATTTGCGATGATGATTCTGATAATAACGATGGTGTAAAAGTCGTCGAAATTATGGATGGAAGTTGATTTTTCTGAGAGATAAAATTTAATGTTATATATAAATAACGATATAATATTATAAATAACAACATATAAATTGTCATATTTGTGTACGATAGCGCAATAAATAAACATTGTATTCTACCTCATAAATGATAGTATTTTTATACTTATAATTAAACACAACGTTAATATTGAAGTTTTCACTTCTGCCGGCACTCCCGGAGTGCTACCTTTTTTTTTTTTGTACAGAGCCGTTATTCACAACAAAATAATTCATGTCGTCTCGTCATTGCTTACTAACAAATTTTAATTAAAAAAAAACAACCTTGTTGAAGTACCGTTTGAATTTTCAATGCGAAATCAAAAGTTTCAAATTTTTTAATTTTGCATAATTTGGTAACTTCAATTAAATTAAATTAAATTATCATTTATTTCAGCTAAAAGCCATATTCTCAACAACTAAACTTATATCCAATCAATATGCCGTTTATTTTCAAAACAACGTTTAGTCCACTTACAGAATTCACATGCAGAGATTCACATGGCTTTTGCCAGACGACATGTAAAGCACTAGAATTCATAGACAAAATTGCGTACATTACTTGCTTAAACCTCCTCGTTAATATGAGTGAAATAACAAACGCAGCAATGTACATGAAATAAAAATAAAATAAATAATACCGCAGGGCAGCTTATGGCAAGCTGTTGGGGAGTAGCGACCCCACGGACCCGAGCAACCGCAGGGCAGCTTATGGCGAGCTGTTGGGGAGTAGCGACCCCACGGACCTGAGTACTCCCGGGGGAGGATCCTGTTCCTCATCTCCGGCTTGCCTTCACTGGCCGGCCGGAGTGAACACTGACGAGGAACAGTCCCCCACCTCTGTGCTTGCCTTGATTGGCCGGCCAGAGTGGAGTCGCGAGAGCTTTTCGCTCGGAGGGAGGATGTGAAGCATAAGTGGCGAGTTGGCCTACGTGTTTAAAGTCCCCCTCTAGCCACTTGCACCAACGTTGCCCTTCTCGTCGGCTATGTAATGCCGGCCTTTATGGGGGCCCGTTTAGTGAGTGGCGAGTCATCACCTGCCCATATATTTCCTAATGGGACGGAAGTGGCAGGTGCCGTAGTTCTAGCAATAGTCTCATTAACCATCCATTTAGAATGCACATCCATAGCCTAGTTCAAGTAGTTTCCATTAATCAGCAATAGTCCTGTCACTTGGCGGAGACTGTCTTTGAGCCCATTTTCTATGGATGGACTCACAGACAGACTCCAATAAGTGTCACCCATTACATTTATATTAAAAGCTCAAAAGGGCCTCTGCGCGTTGGACTTTTTTGTCTCCGTGTAAGCCTATAAAAAGGCCCGGGCTTAGCCCGTGTTTAAGAGCGAAATAAATAAATATTTCAGGACATTTCACACCAAGCTAAGCAACTTAATGCTTGTGTTATGGTTGAAGTTAGGATAACGGATATAATACTAATACCAACGAACTAATACTTATATACTTTTCTTTTGAAGTTGAAGTTGTCGTCAATCGTAATGGGTGAGAATTAGCCAATAGGCCCTCTGATCTTAGTTATCAGTAGATTCTGTATGTCAGTGGTATTCTGTATGAAAATAGCAATAAAGGCTGGATTTCCTAATATAAGACTTAAGTCCTATGAGCCAAATAATTGCCCTGAACGGTGGCCATCCAATCGCAGTAAATCACGGCAGAATATTGAGCAAAGTCAAGGAAATTGCGGAAACAAAGTAAATACCCATCCGATTTCCGAGAGATGTAATGGGATTAGGCTCCTATTTCTTTTCTTTTCCTTGAGTTTGACGTCGCTAATTGATGGGGGAGATTAATTGCTTTTAGCTTGAGTTGTAATTGAAGATTTTAGTAAATATAATATTACCTCAGCATAAACATAGTCACTAACTAATATATCTCTAACTAAGATATGTATATTTTTATAATTGGGGTTTATATCTACTTCAAAATAGGGATGCCCGATCTTCGGATTTGAATCGATTTTTTTTATCGTAATGGACCGTAATCTCGTGAATCGATTCTCGATCTAGACTGAATTGCATTGAATCGCTTTTAGCGATATCGAAAGATCGTATGGTATTTTTATTTATTAAAGAAAAAAATAATGTGCATGATACGATATTATAATATTTAAAAAACCCAAGCGATTTAACAATCTTTTTTCAAAAGAACTGGTTATCATATTTACACCGCCAGAGTCAAATCACAATTATGATAATATGTTGCGCTATAATTCAATTTCAGGTCACTAAGTACAAGGTCTGCAACATGACCTAGGGACTGCCTCCTACATAGCTTATAGGAAATAGCCGCGACCCAGTGTTATATGCCTTTTTAAACATAGCAGCGTCCAGAGTCCAGACGAAAATCTTATACGCTGAAATTTGAACCTAGGGCATCCGGATTACTAACCGGACGTACGACTACTGAGCCACGGATGCTATTAACACTTGGCTATCATAGTCGCAGTATTAAGTAACACTGCCTAATTGGGATTCATCATCATCATCATCAGCCTATGTTCGTCCACTACTGGACATAGGCCTCCCCTATGGCACGCCACTCAACTCAGTCCTCCGTCTTTCTCCTCCAACCGCTCCCAGCGACCCTCCGGGTATCATTGGCCCATCTCGCCCAAGGACGCCCTACACTGACGCGGCCTCCGCTCTAGAACACGTCTACCCCATCGGTTATCGGTTCTAATTCAAATGAGAATAAGTCGGCTTAGCCCAAAACTCCCAAAACGCCTTAATTTAATGGACACGTGCACCCACATAAAAATTACTTCATCTTTTTATAACACATCTGCTGCTGGTATAATTAAAAAGCATAGATATAATCTACCTATTACCTTTTTATATAAAAATGACGAACAACAATGTAACATTTAGAAACTTGTTTTTAATAGAAAAACCAGGTTTTTATCTTGAAACGGAATGGAAGAATTTACCTGTACGAGGATTTGAATCCGCGACCTTGGTAATTCACACTTAGGAACTATTTTTGGGTCGCAAGTTCAAACCAAAAATCCAGTTTCTAAGTTTTCTTTTTACAAGCTTACAAATCTGACATTATTTTTTTTTTTTCTAAATAGGGAGGCTCTCTGAGCACATCCCACCTGATCGAAAATGCAGATGTGGTTCACGATGAATCACGTAAGATGCCTGGAAAGGTTCAACACTGACTGTGACTAGGAGTCACAGTCAGTGTTGAAGATGCCCAATTTGTAACGTTTGGGAAATACGGATGACGGCAATGTGTTCCAAATTCAACCAGTTCTTATTTATCAGAAAAATAAATTAGAAAAGCTAAATTTAATCTTGCGAGTGCACTGGTCCGTAGCGCAATAATTATAATCGTCTGAATCAACCTAAGACCCAAAGAAACATAGAAAGCCATATCATACGCCCGCTTAGACGTACTATGACGCAACCTTTCCTAACTAATTACTGCATTTGAAACAATTACAGAGATTGACCTAGCGATAGAGAAAGTTATAAATACTCGAAAGCTTATATCGAATATCGAGGCAATGGACATAGTAATTACTCAAACTTAGAATGAGTTATTGGGGATTTATCCCGCCTTCTAGGTTTTGTCTGCTACCCTCTACGGCCGCATCGTTGCTTTACATCACGCGAGATCGTGTTTAGGCTAACCTATAAATGAATAAATAAAAAATAAATTCAGATAGGCCTGTAAAATATGGTTGTACCTATGTTTGTTGCTCTTTCATGCCTAAACGGCGGACCGTTTGAACTGAAATTTGTGATATAAAGATAGTTTAAACTGGAATAACGCGTAGGCTACAATTACAGAGGGTAAAACCGCTGGGCGCAGATAGTATTTTTATAAATGTAAAGATTACTGGCAAATATATTAACGTATGTGCTCACGCCAAAAAAAAAATGTATACTGTTTATTTTTTATGACCGCGCTGCGTGCTGCACGTTCATTCATTTGCGAATGCCAATAACTAAAAGGGCAAACCAAGATCTGTCAGGTTAACGAGATGTAGTTGTATTATAATGTAAAACTCAATGATTCAGTGTCTATGGAATGGCAACAATCAATGCCGGCAACCAAAGACAATGGATCACTAATAGTGATTTGATTGAATACGCACGTGGCTTGAATAATAACTAAACTGTTTTAGTAGTGATTGTAAATATTTTGGTTCTATAACTTTGTGACGTATCTGACTGTACGAGTCTCGGATAATATCATAATATCATTTGCAAACATATTATGCGCTTTTTTTAAAAGCTTTTATTTACCTACTTTCATCTGTCTGTTGTCTGTGTGTTTGTCTGTAATCAAATCTTGCAACTTAAATTTGATCCAATCCAATATCTGGTGAGAATACCAGCAGCTCGGACTAAGCGATTCGCTTCGTCTTTCATTACGAGAACGGCGAAGTTATGGAACTCGCTACCACTCTCAGTGTTTCCCGAATGCTATAACGTGGGTTTGTTCAAATCAAGAGTGAATAGGTTCTTACTGAACAAGCGTGCTACAACTTCGACTGCATCGTCACTTACCAACAGGTGAGATTGGGGTCAACACTTGTTTAGTCTGCTATAAAAAAAAACCACTTCCCGGTTTCCGATTGAGCTGAAATTTTGCATGCATGTATAAATCAGATGACAATGCAATGCAATATTATTATGAGATGGAGCTGATCTGATGATGGAGCTGGAAAGTGGCCATAAGGAACTCCATAATTAAACGACGCAACCCCATCGAGTTTGGGCTCATTTTATTCGTCTTGACGTGTACTTTATGGAGCTTGATGGTCGATGGTAATAATAATAAAAGCTTGTTTTTAATTTCTTTTTTTTTGTATCACTTGTCTCCTAAGGTTTCCAAAGGAAAAAAAGTAATATAATTATATTATGAAAAATTTTACCCGCTAAGGAGTAGCCTAAGTGTTATTCCATGGTGGGGGAGTCCGACATACCGCCCTGCACCCCCCCCGGCGCAGGGTGATGATGTGTATCTAATGTATTTACCCTGGGTTAAAAAAATGGTCTAAATACGAAATTTTGCCGTGAAGGTGTAGATAATAAACGTCTATCCGTACATCCGCGAAACTAAAATTGGTCGTAAAATTATTATTGGTAGTTTTTTTTAAATCGTATCGAATAGTTTAATGTATGGATTCAAATGTATATTTGATCGAAGATGTAACACGCAATATGATGTTTATGTAACGTAGCGAACGCACTGCAGGTGTAGTCCGCGTTATAATGATGGTGCTATGGACTAGGAGACAGTACACAGACAGTTTCTTTTTAGCTTATTTTGTCCGTAGAGGTCTTCCCCAAGTTTCTCCTGTGGTTAAGGATTTAGACAATATGTTGTTGGAGTGACTGTGGTTTGGAACACTTGGATTTTTGAACATTGGGGTGTGGGGACAGAGTGGCTATACCGATAGTGAAGGGTACACGAAGAACACGGGCGTACGGTCCTAAAGGGCGTCGAAAAATTCTACGTAAAAGTACTCACAAAAATGTACGGTATTAACATAGTCTACGGATCTTTTATAGACAACATTCTAAGTTTTTCTCAGTGCTCGTAGCTAGCTGCTAATGCTTCTTTCATAAAAAGAAAATTTAAATTTTGTTTGGCGCTCGCAGCACACTGTCTAAGCGTTGTCCGATACAGTAAATAATTAAAATAAATTTAAATGTTTGACAATGAATGATGGACAATTATTATTATTATAGTACCACCGTTGAGTACCACCTACCCATGTAAATATCATTATTTCTCTCCCTGCAAGGTTGTCTGGAAGAGATCGCTTTTAGCAATAAGACCGCCAATTGTTACACTTATGTCGTGATTTTTTGTTATAGTTTTAAGTTTTCTGTATGTTTGTAGGGTTTCAATTTTTAAAGAGTTTTCTATTCTATTATATTCTATAGTATTGAAACCGATCACTGATTCCGTTTCTACAGCATTCAAAGCGTACCCGTGGGGCACGGAACAAAAAGTAAAAGCTATCTAGTTAAGGCTAAATTACAGAGGTAGCGCCGACCCAGATCGTTATCTCTGGTTAACCATCATGGTTAGGTAGGTGAACGTTTTGACTATAATTTGTACATTAAGTGAATTTATTACACGTTCCCTTACGCGTGTTATAACATTCTGTAAAGGATGGGATGAAAGGAGGAAAAATTATCTCGGAAAATGTGCCTTTACATCGGTTAAATATTGAGCAGGTAGAACAAAAAAAAAGGATACAGGTAAGGGGTATAGGTATTATAATATAATTTTCACGCATTACTTTAAATCGCAATGTTGATAAGGGACTAGTCAACCTTGGATGAAAAACTTATACTTTATGTTACCTCAAAATATCACCTATAAAATATTCATGCTAAATTTACATTTTATCAAAATAGGTCGAGTGGTTTTTAAATTATGAATTAATACGTGTTATTTACGTGTGCAGTGTGCATTGCCGTAACTTATATTGCAAGCAAGCTTGAAGTAATTATAATTTAATATTTTTAAATTCACTTACCTGCCTCTAGATTACATAATAACATTTTACAAAAAAAGTACCTCGCGTGCTATACAATAATCAAGTCAAATTGATCCTTAACAAATTGGCAATAACGATTATATTATAATTACCATTTTAAAAAGCAATCGACTTCAATTTATGGAAGACTAACTCCAAAGAACTTAATCCTACTATAAGTCTAAAACTGCACACAATTTATAGTCATCGGCTTCCTGAATGAATTTAAACCAATATAACCTTAATTATGAGGGAAACAAGGTGTATTTTGCAATTTGACCAGCTCGTTTAGGATCGTGACTTCAAAGAGTACTGGTACAAGTAACTTTCCAACTAGTTTGTAAATCCGAACCATTTCTAGTTGTATTGCGATAGATATCTCCATAGAAAACGGACGGGATGGTCTTTGTTTTAACTATTTTACCTTTATTGATGGTATTTCAATATGAGTTAGACCTTTAAGAGATAGTGTAGTGTAATATAAAGTTCAAACTTATAATGTACTTGCGAAACTTTCTTGAATAGGTCGCTTTCAAAAGTCTAGCAATCCCGGCTATAAACGGCTATCAAAACGGAAGCATGACTGATTGACTGATCTATCAACGCACAGCTCAAACCGCTGGACGGATGATGTTGAAATTTGGCAAAGATATAGATATTTTGACATCCGCTAAAAAAAATTTCGCGATAGGAGCGCAGCGAAGTTTTGGTTATTTTTGTACACTGTGTTGTGTGGCCAATAAAAGAATCAAATTCTCAAAAAATTATCGTTTTTATGACCATGTTCCGGCTTGATGTTCAGTGAGCCTGTAAGGGATTTATCCCGCCTTCTAGGTTTAGTATGCTACCTACAGCCACATCCTTAAAGGCTAACGAATAAAACATTGATGAAAATGCTACGAGTATGTTACACATTTTTAGCCCATTTTATTAGATTGCAATGTCCATGCACTCCAGACTCATAAATATCTAGTTTAAAAATAAACCGGGTAACCGGACCCGAGACGAAACAAGAAACCTCCTCCCAACGGATCAGATATTTTAAACATCACTGAGGCCTTTACTCTGTAGGAAGAGGTCTTGACATTTAGAAATACGAGTTATTTTACCGAATTTAAAGTTGGTGGTCATTTGATAGTCAATGTCAGATTGATACCTCTTGAATTAAATTATATTACTTGTGTTGATTTATTGAACATCTGCTGTTTTAGCCGGTCACTGTATACTTTTAAATAATATCAATTTTAAAGGTGTTGCTTTCAAAGAAATGCCTGTGTTCATGAAAACTATACTGGTGGTATGGGGTTAGTCCATGGCTGTTACCATCCGCCGCGGATGAGTGCTTCGGCGTACCCGTTGCCCCGGCATTATGGCGTCCCGCAGGAACAGCCCCAGGGTGTTTAGTGGGTATCCCCGCCGCGCCCATCTTCGGCAGGGGTGATGATGCGTAACGCATTTTCCTGGGTAAAAAAATGTATGTTACCAACCGCCACCCATTATATTTTTAAATGATTTTTACAGCTCTCTTATCCAAATTTTTACCTGTGCAAAATTACAGCTTTCTAGGTCTTATAGCTTCTCGGTAAAGCCGCGGACGGACCGACGGACAAAGCGAAACTATTAGGGTTCCTTGTTGACTATACGGAACCCCTAAAAACTAGTAAGAAAATAGCATCAATTTTAAATCAGTAGCGACCAAGACGTGTGCTCTAATTGCATAGATTAACATACAAGAGTATGCCAGTAACTGACACAAGTACTCGCTCATTATACTGGCGCGAGTTACGCGACACACGCTACTGTAAGTATCCGGTTACAAAAGTATTGAGATGATCACCTTTACGAGCAATAGGGTTGCCACGTGGTATTTAGAAGCTTTTATGTTAAGATCACCCGTCCATTGGCGCAGGGGACCGGTGAGTGACCGGCCCACCGCCGGGGTGGGATGGTGAATGCAACTGCGACCCCATCCTGCCCCATAAAGGCGGGAAGACGGGAGGTTTTAGTGGGTTTTATTGCCAGCCTTGCACTCCTGCCGGCAATTGAGCCCCACATACCCCCCGTCACGCGGAAGAGGCATTTCTCCTCGTAAAAAAAGGATTTAAGGACCTTCTGGCAAAGCTACGTCTGATCAAGGTTTAACCTTGCGAAATGATGTATATAAGACTAAGTCGACGTTGCACTCTCACGTCTAAAATCACGATATTTTTAGCTGTGTTTATTTTGACTTCAAGATTGTAGATAGTAATATTTACAATTTATCAATATAATTTAGTTGCTAGATTAACAACGGACATACACCATGTACTTTTACGTATTTTTCAAGCTAAAACGCTTGTAAAATGCTATTTCTCTAAGAAAAGAAGTGCAGGGAATAGGGGAATTATTATATTAATCTGCTAAAATATTTATACACATAATCACAAGTAGAAATAAATTACTTAAAAAAAAATTTAAAAGATTTTAATAGTTCCTAATATGCTAATAATATTTGCATGTTCAAGAAGCATATATCATTATTATTTTGCTGAGAGCTAATATTACAAGCCTCACATGTAGGTAAACATACTGGCATATATACGAGTAATTATTAATACATAGTACATTGATATCATCAACGTAACCTTGACATTTTCCTCAACAACGGCAAAATACAATAAGATAATACTATATTACAAGTAGTATTATTTCTATTATAGATGCCACGAGGCAGCCCTACCGCGACAGGTAGGTACAATTCTAATCCAATTACGTTTTATACGACAGAGAAAGTGCGGTCAGTTGGTGTCCTTGGCATCTCTAGTGCGAATCCGGTTCGAGTAAAGTTCGAGGTTTTGTGGTAGCACCTTGTTTGACAATAATAACGCTGATTGTCATACTTCTTATGGACAGGTTTAACCGTTTTTTCGAGAAATACTATAAGATCATGTCACATCTCACACCAATATTTACGGTTTATTACTTTTACTATCCTGACCGCCGCCGCCTTAAGGTCGCCGGAAGACGCTGGATGCAGGTCGCTTCCAACCGGTACATATGGAAGTTCAAAGGGGAAACCTATGTTCAGCAGTGGACGTCCTATGGCTGAGATGATGATGATGATGACTCATGACATCGTCTGTCTATCACTACGCTGTATCTCATGAATCGTGATAGTTACTGACTTTTTTTAAACCAATAAGTAAGAAGACGAGTAAGACGCTCCCCTGATTGTAAGAGCGCTGCCCATGATCAGTAGATACTTATAGTGCCACCGAGGATTTCACAATGACGTAAATTTCTAGGTGCACTGCATCTACCCTGAAGACGAGAAGAGAAGATTTTGACAGGAGGTGTCTCTTTAACAACAAATACTATAAATAGGATAAAATAAATAATAAAGGGCCATATAACAATCGTATTTATTTTGCAGATTTGGTCACAGACAGACACCGATACACAAAACTAACCAAAAGATGTTATAATATAGGAGTGTTTACAGAGAAAAAGAATGGTACTGAACTCGTCGTTCACGAGTCGGACTCGCACTTGGCCAGTTTTATTTTTAATTAGCAAGTGTACTAGTCAGAAGTCTTGACCCGATGACTGCATTGCTCCGTGCGTAAATCTACAAAAACCCAAGCGAATAGCCTCTACCTTTAAATTATTTAACGTACGAGTTTGCCTTGGTTCATGATTGATCGCGTAGATACTTAGCAACGTTTCTACTTCCCCATATTGGGATGGATGACCATTTTGTGTGACATTTGAATTTGGGTGCTGTATTTTTGGGCAGCATGATAAAATGGAGTTCCGGTTGTAATAATCCTACTAATATTTTAATTAGGTATGCGAATGTATGGATGTTTACACGTGTGTGTGTGTATGTGCGTCTTAGTCTGTGGTTTGGTGGTATTATTGTATTTCCCTCAGTTGTTTTGTTTAAGAATTTGTCGGCGATGTTGCTCCCGCATCAGCCTTACTAGCCACTCACGGAAGTGCCGAACCATAATTACGGACGCTGATTGAATCTTTCATGTCTTTCATTTGATGATGATGTCGCTCAAACATTTGCGTTAAATGGAGCTAGCCTATATTAATAGGCTAGCTAAAAATAAAACTATTCTGTGTGTCTAATTAATTATAATTACACACACAGAACATAATTTGCAAAATAATTTTAAAAAAATAATATAAAAATTACAGTGATACAAACAAGAAACATTATATTTCGGAAATTGATTCTTATTATCTTCTTTATTTCTTATAATTTTTATTTTCTCTCTCTTCTTTTTTATTTTTGAATTGATTGTTTGATTTTTTTTTAATAGATTTTTCGGATTTTTTATTTTTATTTTTCGGAGACATTTTTTGTTTTAAAGAAAGTTTTTTTAAACTTGCTAGGCTCTCAGATTCCAATACCTGTCTTGAAGCAAATCTAGCTATTACGTAGTTTCTACTGCATTATACCATCATGGAATCGCTGTGTAATTCGACCAGCACTACAATTGAAGGGGCGGGTCACGCACAGTGGCCACGATATTGTACATTGTACCATAACTGTTATATCACACGCCTGTGCAAATCATTGTATGAAAATTATTTTTTTTTCACATTAAGAAGTAAGAAGACGAGACACAACGGTTTCTTCGACTTAGTGGGATCAATCACACTTTAATTTACTACTTCGAAGAGTAGGAAACTATAAGGCAAGGTTAACACAAAATAGATCCCAATAGGTCGATGTGTTGTTGGCTCTGTTAGCCCCTGTTAAAAGATAAAGGAGTATACTATAAAATATGAATAAAATTTTAACCTTAAACCGATTTTGCTCATGTTTGGTATAGAATTAGCTTAGACCCTGGAATAATATATAGGCTACTGTAAAGCAGGGAAAACCGCTGGGCACAGATAGTACATAATAAATTGAAAACGACAATGATCAAGACACAGTAACTCGCCTTTTTTCCATTGACATTGGCTTCGGCCATTGGCTTATTAGTTTAAGTTCCGCATAACTATAACTAGTTGACTAGAAAACAGTTCTAACACTCTAGAACAAGTTAGAAAAGATCATACTTATAATAAACAGTAATTAACGTCAGGTTTCCAGTGACCCGGCTCACGCAAGGTTAAGTGCAAGCTTATGTAAACAAGGACTGTATCTGAATGGAAAGGTCCGATCTTGCAACCTTCTATCAAGCTTTCCTGGGAGGTTATGTAACGTGAGTGCTGCGAAAGCCACGCAATAATATTCCTTATAAACTATAACGGAGAACTACAACAAAAGAGCTCTGGAGTAAGGATATTGTCAATATCATATTGACTGAATAAAGAAGTTCTTGAGTAGGGACGCGCTACGTCATACCGTCCTCTGAAATGATAGATAGATAGATGGATAGAAAGATAGAATACTCTTTATTGTAACACCACAAATATACAGAGAAACTTAAAACTAAAACATAATTTAGTAACTTAAAAAAAAAATAGAAATGTTGCACGATGTACATAATATATAACTGTTATGCTGCTATGTTTTGTTGTGTTTTTTTTGTATTGGACGTATAAAATTGTAAGTTGTAAATAGGATGGTTAATAAAGTATTATCTAATCTAGACAAAGCGTGTTGCTTATTGTTATAAATATTTTATTTCGAAAGAACTTTGCAGCGGGTAACATTGCGGGGCGCAGCTAGTTTATAATATTAGTAAGACACTAGACAAGCTAAAGGTTCATGATGGTCCAGCTTACTGAATCATTATAATTACCATGAAGGAAGTACGGCGCCGTCTGACGCCCGCTATCTCAATAACAGTCATTGCAAATTGGAAATCGACCATGACCAGCATCCCCTACTTTCACACCAACAAAGTGGCTATTTTAATATCCTAGAAAGCCTACAAGAGAACAGAAGATTTATAATGTTAGATCGGTTTTAACAGGACGTCCACCCACAAAGTGGATAGACAAACTTATAAAAGTCGCCCGAAGACGCTGGATGCAGGTCGCCTCCAAACGTTAGGTATGGAGGTCCAAAGGTCAGCAGTGGACGTCCTATGACTGAAATGATCATGGGATCGGTCATTATGTAAAGGAATTTATGCCCTACATGATCAAAACGATGTAAAATTCTAGGTGTAACACATTAATGTTTCTTACTCAAGAGTCATGAGATGTTAAGACTCTCCTGCCCAGTAAGTTCACTAGCTACAGTCCCCCCTGTCTGAAGCACAGTAATCTTTGCACGTCAATGCTCAGGCGGTAGGATAACTGGCACTGTATGTTCTTTTGAGTGTGTGGCGTAAACAACTGGCGCTCGGCTCTTGGCCGGAAGATCGTCGTAGCCGTTCCACTTTTATATTTATTCCGTGGTAAAGTGTTGTTAATCCTGCTTTTAACTAACATAGATAATATTACCAAGCAAAATCTAAGAGGAAATCGCATGTTAGGTAATTGCAAAAGTTACTCTTAAGATAAAATTAATTGATCTAACGATTTTTCACCCTTTTGGAATGTGGTTGAAATTTTTTAAATGGAATTTGTATTAATGTTAAGTATTTTTCTCCTATCTGTATGTAACTAGATGTAAAGGCTTTTATCAAGATACATATTTATTTATTCAATGAACTTAATTTTTAATTCTCATTACATAATGAGAACCACAACACATCCAAACACAAACACATGTTTGGAATTAAAACGTTAAAATCTCTCTCGACTCGACTAACACCGGCGCTCGAGTATGGGATAGACTGAAAACCAGCGCGGCGCAGTGGTTCCTCCCTGTGCCGCACAAAGCTGAGTCTATCCCAGTTGACAATAGAATTGTTCAAATTGTATGTTTTTTTTTCATGTGTATCTTTTTTCTGTTTTTCTAATGACAATAAATTACTTTTTCATTTTTCATTCATTTTTTTTTTTCAAAATTAATATAATATTATCTACTTATTTTAATAAAAAAAAACTTTAGTAATGGTGCATTGCTTAAATAAAGAAACCGTTTACCTTTTTATAGTAATCATAAGCAATTCAACCTATAAGTTGCTATATTGTTTCTATCGAGCGTGACAATGAGCACAAAATAAATAACACACAGAAGATTGGCGTACTGCTAAGCGAAAATGTACTAAGACATAACCAAGACTAAGTTATTTATAATGATAGTCACGACAAATGACGACTAGAAACTCAGTAATTATAACCATTTTAAAGGGTAAGTTAAAATTTTAAGCTTAATATCGCAAAGTGTATGCACTACTTGAAATAGGTAAAAATGTATTATTTACTTTCTAGATCTCTAGCCAAATAAATATATTTATTATTCCTAATCATAGCAAATAAAACTATTTTAATAAACTGTGGAGGTCGTAATCAAAACTTCGGTTCTTCAATAATAGTGGACTGTATATTTCTTTCTTCTTAGGTGTATATATATAATACAATCAAGTGAAGTCGTAGAGCGAAACGTAGAGCGTAACATTATCCATCGTTGTATTTCCGTACCCCCCGTGGAGGGCGGTAGGAGGAGGGTCTCAGGGCTCACCCCTTCACCCTGGCTTCAACGCCGAAGGCTTCGACCTTCGGGTCACTGGGGCCGCTGGAGTCGACTGCCGTTTCCGGGCGCCTCACAGCGGCTCTCGTTCGGTGGTGGCCTCCTGCTCTGCTGGATCCTTTTTCAGGATGTCCCTCGGCAGTGCGCGCATCTGCTTCGCCTCGGGAGGTCGGGTATGGTGCGGCGCGATGTTTTGGAGGTGGGGGTGTGGCCCGTTATCCGCGCGGTCGTACATACGACGCGCCAGACGAGCCACGAACTCCCCCACTTCTGGTACTCCCGTGTCTCGGGCGATCACTTCGTTACGGACGTAACGCCCGGCTCCGGCAATCGTCCGTAACGAGACATTCTGCACCGTCTGGAGCCGCTTCCGCTGGTGAGCCGAGCAGAGCGCATACCAGGCCGGTGCAGCGTACGTTAGGCGCGTACGAATGTACGATTTGTACAATCCGATCTTGGTCCTTAGTGGCAGTTTTGAGGATAGGACAGGACGGAGGAGTGCGCGAGCTGCCTTCGCTTGGTGGACTGCGTGGTCCACTTGAGGGCACATCCTCAACGTCCTGTCGATGTGGACACCCAGGTACTTGACGCTTGATTCCCACTTGATGTCCTGGTTCCTCAGTGTTAGGGGGGCGGGGAAGGTGCGGCTGGCTCCGGTGAGTAGCGCCTGCGTCTTGGCTACATTTACCGCCATCCTCCACTTGTCTAGCCACGCTGGGATTTTGTGGAGGATGCGTTGCACCCTTCCCGCGGCAATCGCTGGCTTGGTTGAGGAGGCGAAGTATGCACTGTCATCCGCATACAGCGCGAGCGTGACTCCTCGCTCTCCTTCTCTCAGGTCCTCTTGGTCCAGCAACGGTATGTCGTCTGTGAACAGGCCGTAGAGGGCTGGCGACAGGCAGCTCCCCTGCGGCACTCCGGCTGTGATGCTTCTGATGGAAGATGTGGCGTTCTCGACAGTCACGTAGAACCTGCGCTGGTCTAGGAAAGACGCCACCAGTTTTGTGAGGGCAGGTTCCAGGTCTGTGTGGAGCATCTTGTAGAGGAGGCCGGAGTGCCACACGCGGTCGAAGGCCTTCTCTATATCCAAGAAGACTGCTACCGTGCGGCGTCCCCGGTTCATCTCCTCGGCCATGTGGTGGATTACCCTGGTCAGCTGAAGTGTTGTCGAGTGTCCGGCGCGGAAACCGTACTGCTCCTCTCTGGGTCTGAGGTGTGGCGACAGTCTCCGCAGCAGCAGACGCTCAAACAGTTTGGCCGTGTTGTTCAGCAGGGTAGCGTAACATTATTTTTGGCCGGGCACCTTAGGCACTCCCTACCCTTACCGGATAGAGAGCACCTAATTTTTACACAAATTTCGCGTTAAATTACAACATTTTTCACAATGGGCCCGGCACATTTTTGATCATAACTTTTTCATACATAGCTCGATTTTAGTCTACATAATCTTAAAATCTAGCTTACGACGTTACCTATCACCATGTTTTACATAATCTTTACTTATTTTAACACATAATCTACAATAAGTAAAAACATGGTAAAAATGCGCGATCGCGCGGTTTTTATATGTACTTGTCTCGCTCTAACATACTGCTGTCTTTCTCTAGCAATTTGGCGATTACATTTTCATATTCAAGTACAAATATTCGTTTACAATAAGTTTATTTACGCGTATTCAAGAAGTAAATAAACCATAACAAATTTTACATAACAATAAATCAAATTAGCAAAAATAAAGAAAATAGAGATTTTACACAACTACTCATAATCAAGTTTGTAAAATAAGTTCTTAAGCTATAAAACACGAAATCTATACATAATATGTGCAATAATTGCGACTAAAGCTACGGGAGTTTACACAGGTACAAAAAATGAGGAATATTTATTTACCAGGCTCGTCGATCCGCAACATAAACCTTCACTGAACATCATGCCGGAACACGATCTTAATGAGCGCTTGACGACATGGTTTTGGTCAGTGGGTGGTAACTAACCACGGCCGAAGCCATACCAGTAAATTATTATAGTTTTAACGAAGTGGTATTTGCAATAGCCGCCCTTCTGTACATTAGAATGTCGCGATGAGAGCATGTTGAAATGTCCGGTTCTCATAGCGAGCAATAAAACCATTACCCATAGTTAAACGAGGTGTGATTGCGCTCGTAAAATGTTACTTGCGTTCTTGTTTGCATGTTTTGATTTACGTCTTCATTATACCTATTACACTAGTGTAGAAATTGGTCAAGGGAATGGTCAAGCTTTTGATCTAGTCTAGAGTGAAGCTGGTTTAAACCATTTAATGACTGTGAACAATTACAAAGAAGCTTTATAAGCTAGATATCTCAATGCTAGGTAAACAATCGGCGGTCTTATCGCAAATTAGAGCATTAGAGCGATGCATCAATTGGCACTATTAGGTATTCGACTGGTTAGTTCGACAAAGTATTTTTTTTTTATTAACTAATGTATTAAGAAAAATACACAAGCCATGTCCTTTCTTTTGCTTTAAACAAACTCAAGATCCTTACATTAATATTATGTAAAGTTATCATTAAAATCGATCTTCATCCTCTACTCAATTCCGGTATTTGATTTTGCGATCTAAATAATGTTTGTTAAAAATCTGAATGATAATATAATGCTTATAGCCTAATTACATAATCTGAAGGTTATAACTTTCAAGCCTTAGTGAAACTACACACTACATTGAGGACGAAAATTTGGTTCAACAATTATTGTGATCAGTGGCAACGACTTGCTTCCGGATGTTATACTATAAATATTATAATTAATTATATGTAGTCTGTTGTATTTCAGTTATATTACATGTGAGTATTTATCAACTTAAAAAAAGCAATAAAGACTACTAATACAAATGTTGCCCATCGGGCAGACCATTAGGTGAATTTTAATCCAAACAAGTTCTGCAATTTTCCGAAAAAGACCTGGCGTTATTCTTAAATATTTCATTCTAATTAAGTACATAGTATATTCAATAGTAACTTTACTTCGCCACTTTCTTATAGTTTCTCAAGTAAACCCCCTCGGTATAAGTGCAGCTAAGCCAGGCAACCTGCTTTCTCGAATAATCACCCTCATAAACGCAGGCATAATAGATATTACAGTTCGGCCATGATATGCTTTTTTACTAAACAGGCCTACGTTTGACCACATCCCACCTGATGGAAAGTGCAAATGCAGTCGACCATGAATCACGTAAGATGCCTAGAACCGGTACCTTACCGTAGGTACCTTTTAACTCGTGCCTTAAAGATTCCCAAGTTGTATCGCTTGGGTGTTCCCGGAACTGGGGCTTGTCTAGGGCCCCAGTTCAACTGGGGCCCTAGACAAGCGCCAATAGTATGTCTCTATCGATAAAAAATGTACTGGAATGACAGTCGCTATGGAAAAGCAAACGAAAACTACTGTCATCTCAGTACATTTTTTTCGGGATAGCGACAAAAGAGTTGTCTAGGGCCCACCGAAACCGAAAAACTGTGGTACCGACAAATTTCGGCCCAAACAAGTGTGTACCGCTCCTTAAACAGATTAATCTCATTGGCATTCCATTGCGACACGATGATGACACCAACCAGTTTTATATTTTCATATTATTTATGTTACTTGATGTCAAGGTTGGCATCGTCAGTCTCGATTTTTGAAACGAGGCTATTTCTGCTTTATTTCACCTTGTTTGAGGATGTCGGATAGATAGCTTATTTGGTGCGCGAATAATAAATGAGCTTTTGGTAATGTTACGTCGCTTTATTTAATTATAATAAAAAATAGTAAAAATATTATTATAGAATAAGCGAAATATAAATTGAACCTCTAGACTCTAGTTACATTACAGCAAGTAGGAACTAGTTAGGTAAAATTTTGAATACTCTTTGCCAATTTTTAGGGTTCCGTACCTCAAAAGGAAAAAACGGAACCCTTATAGGATCACTTTGTTGTCCGTCTGTCTGTCTGTCTGTCAAGACCCTTTTTCTCAGGAACGCGTAGAGGTAACAAACTGAAATTTATAGGAAATACTAAGGTCCATTGCCTCTTAGAGCTGTGAAAATTTCAAACTTCTAGGCCAACGCAATCAAAAGATATAGTCGAATATGTCACAAATTTCAGCAAATTTTCGACATTACCAAATAAATCAAAACCTACGGGGCACTTCCCGTGAACTCAGAATCTTGAAATTTGGCACAAAGTAACTCCTTAGAGCACAAATAAAGGAAAAATTGCGAAAACCATAATTTTTTATTTGCATCATATGAAAAAAATATTTTGAATAATTTTATACCTACTACCCCTTTTCTCATGAACGCGTAGACGTATTAAATTGAAATTCATATCAAATACTTAAGTCTATAATACCTTTAAACTGTAATAAAATCAAACCTCTATGTCAACGCATTCAAAAGAAACAGCAATTTTAGTCGCAATTTTAAACTCGCAACTACTCTCAAAAAATCAAAACCTACAGGGTACTTGCCGTGAACTTAGAATCTTGAAAATTGGCACGAAGCAACTCCTTAGAGCACAGATAAAGGAAAAATTACGAAATCTGTACATTTTTAGTTACATCATATAAAAAAATATTTTTAATAATTTCATACTTACTACCTTATTTCTCATGAACGCGTAAACGTATTAAATTGAAATTCATATCAAATACTCAAGACTATAATACCTTTAAACTGTAATAAAATCAAACCTCTATCTCAACGCATTCAAAAGAAACAGTAATTTTAGCCGTATTTTTTAACTCGCGACTACTCTCAAGGGAATCAAAACCTACAGGGTACTTGCCGTTAACTCAGAGTCTTGAAATTTGGTACGCAGCAACGTCTTAAATTATAGGCACAGGAAAAATTGCGAAAACTGTAAATATTTAGTTACATCATTTAAAAAAATTTTTTTAATAATTTTGTTTTACTACCCCTTTCCTCAAGAACGCGTACAGGTATTAAATTTAAATTCATACCAAATACTCAGCTTTATAATAACTTTAAGCTGTAAAAAAATCAAACCACTATTTCAACGCAATCAAAAGAAACAGCAATTTTAGCCGCATATTTTCAAACTCACAAGTACTCGCAAGGGAATCGAAACCTTCAGTACATAATATTATACCCACTTTTCCTTAGGGTTCCGTAGAAACCCGTAGGTTTGTACGGAACCCTCGGTGCTCGAGTCCTACTCGTACTTGACCGGTTTTATTTATAATAGGTAAAAGGCGGATTTATTGGGGGACAGACGGTTTGTGAAGTTTAAGTCCATCACAAGGTTTAAAGTGACACGAGCCCTTTTCCTTTTTGTTCAGCATTTCCACTTTACCCCTAGAAAAATCTGGATCAACCCTTGTTTATAATAGGTAGTATTTTGTTCGAGTCTAAATAGGGAGTCAATCAACTTACCATTGAAAATTAAGGAGGTACTTTCCATATTTTACCTCTCATAAATTAATAATCTTATTTAAAATGGGCAAAAGACGTTGTTTAAAATTGTGGTTTGTTTGGCTAAGTTACTAATACAGAGCTTAACTTTCTTTTGTTTACTTAAGAATGTCTCAAGAGAGTACAAATACTAAGGCTATACTTACACTGGCATGGCGGCAGCGCGAACTTTCAGTGCAAATTGTAATAAACTTTAACTACATTATTTCCAGCGAATGTGCTCTTTTAAGATGCAGTCACATGGATTAAACTTACTGAAAAAGCCGGTCATGTCGTTACTTTGTACCATCATAGTATGAATATTTGAGCCATATACTTACTCTCTTTTTAAACTGGTGAGCCGATTCAACCCCTCTAGAGAAACTTGTAGCGACACAAAAAATATGAACTGAGATGACAGTCATTGTTGCTTTTGTACTTTGTATTCTTATGGAAAATAAATATATTTGTATTGTATTGTATTTGTTTGATTTTTAGGGTTCTGTTCAAGGGTAAAAACGGGACCCCATTACCGTCCGTCCATGACGGACTAAGAGTTGAAAAATTGAATAAATAATGTTAAATAGTAATCTGTCACCAGGCTTTATCATGAAATAAACGGTAGCGGTAACGGTTGTCATGAACCGTGACAGACAGTCAACATTTTCACACATTATTCACACATTACATTTCAGGGTTCATCAAGCTTTCTCCCAGCTCCCCATATGATTTTCTGACAAACTCGAGTAACTAAAGCAAAAATCCCCTCTTCGGCTCCCCTACTTTAAGGGCAAATACAACACCTGTGATTAGAGCTCGGTGATTGGAATATCATCAACATCATTGTCAGCCCATATCGTCCCACTGCTGGGCAAAGGCCTCCTCCCCTTCGTACCATGCAACTCTGCCCTAAGCAGTTCGCATCCAGGTCTTTCCTGTGATTGCTGCGATGTCATCGACCCATCGGGCAGGTGTTCTCCCGACGCTGCGCCTTCCGTCTTGAGGTATCCATTCGATTGGAATATGATTCCAATTAATTATAATATTAGCGTATGAACGCTTTAAAATGAAAATTGAAGATCCAGTTTCAATATCGTGTTCTAATAGGTGCCCGTCGCTTATAAGATACCCTCAGTGTGAACAAGGCCTAAGCTTCAAGCTTCGAGTAAGTCGGAGGCAAAACAAATGCTTCAGAACTTGCGTAGTTCATTATTCAAGAGACGAGGTCTTGGCGATACATGAATAAGTTATGATGTTCTAGATCTTTCATTAGACTTTATGTTGAGATGTAAAGTAGATTCTTTCAGAGGATTTGCGCTTTGGTGCCTACTTTTATTTATAAAGAATTTATTAAGTCACGTAAAAGTACGACCTAGATTTATTAGACACGCTGCCGGATTTCTAGACGCTCCGGTTAATCTCTCAAACTGAACTTAATGTCAAAACAATATTATGTTCTCTAATACATTATGTAGAACTCTAGAGTTTAAAGCATACATTTAGGAATTTGTCTATGGTTTAAAGAAACAATTTTAAATACAAGTCAATGTCGAAAAATGCCATTTAACTTTGCTGCACTATGCGTCTAAGAACATTTCTTTTAGGCAATATTAATATTCACGAGTGCGCGTTAGACAATATTACTACTGTACAAAGTCATGAGTCATGCTCATCTCTTTCATTTGATTGCAAGAACTTCTTACTGTCAGCTATAAAACCTCTTTCTAAAACCAATCTCCTTGTTACAGGAAGAAAACATAGCCCTTCGTCTCATCAAACAGCACGAAGAGGAGCCAGAGAGCAGTCCACCGTCTCCAGAAGACATCGGCAGCACGCCCAGGACGTACTTCGATGAAGGGGGCTACGTGGCCTCCGGGCCTAAAGACCAGGACCCTTATCTGAGGAACAGGTTCAACCAGGCTGCGTCTGACAGCTTGCCTAGCAACAGGGTGATACCTGATACGAGGAATGCTATGTAAGTTTTTGAAACCTACTCTTAACTAAATCTATCATTTAAATTGTACACTTCATAGGTAGACCATGTGCTGATATGACACTCTTTTTATATTATTAATTGACTTTCAAAAAAAGAAGAAATAATGTCACAATTTATCGGAAGCTTATTATTCAAAACCGCTTGAACCAATTTGGAAAATTACAAAGGTAGATTTTCCAGGTTTTTTAATGAATTTTAGCTAAATCGGTCGTTTTCAAGCTACGAATTAAAATGAGTGGCTCGCCTACGCTTATTGAAAGCGAGGTTTTTATTTATTTTGGTTGTTATATAAATAGTAAAAAAAAATGTACATTCAATCTAAGTTTGCACTTCGGTGTCTCAAAATGAGTTGGACTTAAAGAGTGTCCTGAGAAGACTTAAGAAGAGAAATTATTTCAATTCATACACATCGTTACACTCAACGAACAAAATAATGACAAACATATAAATTATAATTAACTCATACTAGCTCTTGTAAGCACATTGTGGCTCATTTAAAAGGTTAACTAGGTCCAAGAGGTCACGCAGTACTATAGTTACGACCTAGCATTCATTAAGTCTTAATCATATAAATATTTTAAATGATGAGTTTAACTGTTTGATGGTAACATTAGTTTATAGTTATAGACAAAACCCTTTTACATTTTTGATTTATTTGTTACTTTTTATTTATTTTGTGTACATTTACACGCACGCACGCACTCACACACACACACACACACACACACACACACACACACACACACACACACACACACACACACACACGCACGCACGCACGCACGAGACACACACGCACACATACATAGATCCCCACGCACACGCACACACGCTCGAATACATACATACATACGCACACACACACTCTACATAATATTATTATCTTATTGTTGTTTTTATTGTTAATTTTACTAATATTTTTCGTTGTTGTTTTGCTGTTGTTTACTATAAACTATTCGCATGAATTTACCAACATAAATGGTTACGTAAAGCTTAGTATTTTAGTATGTACAATAACTTTGTGTTTAGATTGTTTATCTTGCTAGATACCTAGTTGTTACATAGTCAGATTAAATATAATTTTATACATAGGTATGTTAAAAAAAATTATACTCAGAATATGCCCCAATTTTTAGATTTCAAGCAATGATGCACAAAATATGAGGAATCTTGCTCTGACCGAAAACACAGACCACAAGTCTAGTTTCGGATAGAGCAGTTTTCACCACCATGATACCTCCTTATTATACCCAAATGTTTCTGTATCATTAGATTTAATGTACCTATTTTATGAATAAAAAATAATTTAATTTAATTTAATTTAAAAAAAAAATAATTTAATTTAATTTTTATTCAACTTGCAATGAATGTAAGTATGTGCTCTATGTATGTCTACAACAACTTTTTTTCAAACAACTTTAAAATGTTGTCAACTTCTTTATATTTATTTTAATTTAAACTCTAGCCACAAGATTTGCCGCTTGGTAGAAGAGTCTTCATTTGAGTGACCACCTTATTAATATTTGTAAGAATGTATGGATGTCTGGATGTATGTTTGTTACTCTTTTAAGCTTAAACGGGTGGACCGATTGATCTAAAATTTAGTATAGAGATAGCTTAGACCCTGGAATAACATAGGTTATATAGTAGAGGATAAAACCGCTGGGCGCAGCTAGTAATAAATATACATCTGGAATTGAAAATGAGATTCTACAATAGTGTACAAGTTCAGAATAAATCCACGGTTAGCTAGTAGGCTAGTAGTTATTAGAAAGGTTCACTCACCCAAATAATAAATTCTGTTAAGTAAACTAACGAAAATAAATAAATAATGAGCATTACGGAAATCACGCAATCGTGTTTCCTGCACAAGAAGTGGGTCGATCACGAATGCGACGCGACGCGACGGTACACTTTTGGGTTATTGTAACTACATTTTACTTAATATTTTTAGTTTATTTACAAGCTTTTTTATTTACTTTCACTTGTCTGTTGTCTACCTGTCTGTAATCAAATCTTGCAAGTTTAATTTGATCCACTTCCCGATTTCTGATTGAGCTGAAATTTTGCATGCATGTATAAATCGGATGACAATGCAATATTATTATGACATGGAACTAATCTGATGATGGAGCTGAAAGGTGGCCATAGGAATTCCGTAATTAAACGACGCAATCCTATCAAGTTTGAGGGGTACATTGAAAATCAACGCTGGGGGAACATCTTAACTGTCGGATATTCTCCCAGCACACGCTGAATGCACCCCTATTGCCTAAATTATGTATTTTGTAATCAGTTTGTATTTTTTGTATGTACTCGGCGACTCGCGCTATACGAATCTGCCTATTTATTATGTTAGTAGCAATAATAATTAGAAGTATATATATATATATATATATATATTTTATTTATTTTTTACATATTTTTTGAATTATTTTTGTAGGTGTCGGCTGAAGAAATACGATGATGATCTGCCAGTGACGAGCGTCATCATCACATTCCACAACGAAGCTCGCTCCACGCTACTGCGCACCATTGTCAGGTAATACCATATTTGCTACTACAACTAAAGTTTCTTGGGTAGGACAATAATATTAAATGGATTTAATACTCCAATAGCAGAACAGTGGGCCCAATGCTATCATTGATCAACTGCTTTTGATGTTTACATAGCCAGTTATTCTACCACCTGACCAGTGATGTGCAAACATTACTGTGCCTCGGTAGGAGGGCACTGTAGCTAGTGAAATTACTGGGCGGAAGAATCTTAACATCTTATGACTCTCAAGTAAGAAGCGTTGGCGCAGTGCACCCTGAATTTTACCTTTGTAAAATCCTGAGTAGCAGTGTACTAATTTATGGGCAGCGTTATCTCTTACCATCAGGAGAGCGTCTTGCTCGTATTGTTACTTCCACCAGTAGATGTAGGTCACCCTGCATGCACTGCTAGTCAAATCACAATTTAAAGGTTGCCAGCATATAGGTTGGCCGCAACCTATATGTTGACAACTGGAATTTAGTGTTCTTTACTGCTGTAGTATTGTTAGTTTGTTTTTCTCAATAGAGGCATTTGCCACATTATAAAAAAAAACTGGAATTTCATGTTGCCATATTATTAGTTTTTTTTTTATTTGATGAAGTAGATGACGAGCAAGACGCTCTCCTGATGTTAAGAGATAACGCTGCCCATAATCAGTACAGTGCTACTTAGGATTTTCCAATGATGTGAAATTCTAGGGGCACTGCACCAACGCTTCTTACTCAAGAGTCATAAGATGTTAAGACTCTTTAGCCCAGCTCAGCTCAGGCGGTAGAATAACTACAACAAACTTGACGACTGACTGAGACACATCATAATATAGGGGTTCCTTCCCAAACACGTTAGCACCTAGGTTTTAAAAATGCTGCACAGATATTTGAACCCTGGATTTGAGGAAGGACGTGACACGTATTCTAAGATACTTAAAGTATTTTATCTCAGGTATTCTTTGTTTGCTATTAAGCATTTTATCTAAAAAATGTTTACTTTTGTGTATACTTCCTTAATTAAAGTTCTCACGCGATGTTATTCTTGCATTAGCGCCGGTTTCCATAAATATTTTCGCATTCTTAATTATTATTAATTACTATATATTGCTAAAGTGTGCGTTATCCATCAACCATGGGTACCATATTATGATTATTATTTAAAATTCTTATAAGAATCAACTATGTAGTACTTAAAGATCCTAAGGCACAAAATATTAGATCACCAATGTATTATAGAACACTAGCTGCGCCCAGCGGTTTTACCCGCTTTTCTTTAGCCTATGTGTTATTCTAGGGTCTAGCTAGCTGTATACCAAATTTCAGCTCAATCGGTCCACCCGTTGAGGCGTGAACACACATCAGACATCCAGACATCCATTCTTAGAAACTTTCACGTTTTATAATATTAGTAAGATTGGTGATGTGATATAAGATTCAAGAAAGATTAAGCTGAAATTTAGTGTAAAGGTAGCTTGTACCATAGAATAACACAAAGGCTACTTTCAGCAGGTAAAGCCGCTGGACGCAGCTAATAGAGATGTGCAATGTGCCAATATTATTATGTTTTCGTATGAACCAGACATATTAACCTTGAACCAATAGTAATTTCAAACTAGATAAAGATCTGAATTGCACACAGCTACCATAACTAATTGGCCTTAATGACCCTGCAACACTCAATAACCAGTTTTATAGTTTAAATTCTATTAATTTTGTTATAGTGTCCTGAACAGGAGTCCAGAACATCTCATAAAGGAAATCATTTTAGTTGACGACTTCAGTGACAATCGTAAGTGGAAAGTGTTCGTACTTTTAGAAAATATGATTATATATCGAAGATTATTTATTGTATTGTATCAAAATTACACGAAATTCTATAAATTTTTAGAAGATTTCGTATAAGAAAATATGCCGCCTGATCCCTCACCATAGAAAAGATGAAGGGCGACGAAGCCGTCACTAACTTAGAAAAGGATAAAGACGAAGATTAAAGACGTACACTGCTAAGTGCCTATCATGCCTAACTAAATCTTTAATATTTATAGAATGTACTAGAATGACAGCTGTATAAAAAACAAAAGTCGACAGTCATTTCAGTACAGATTTTTCTGTGTCAGCGATTAGCATGCTTTGTTAGCTGCTGTCCAAGTTGGCGTTAGAACAACATCGTAAGAAAGGAGGCTTTTAACTATTTGTACTATAATAGGTATAACAGTTCAGAGAGAGAATATGAGTAATACAAATGCTCATAGAGTTCATAATATTATCCTTTAATAAATAATTTGAATTAAATTAAAGTCGAAGTCGAGTAATTGAAGTGTAGTTGTTGTTTAGGTAAATCTACTTGTTAGTGAGAATCAGTAGAGTTGTAGTGGACATTATGCATGCAATCTTTCGGTACTTACCACTGACTATAGTGTATTAAACAATGGTAATAATATATTACAAGACAATACTGTTTATTTATACGAGTCTGTCTATACGATTACGGGTTTTTCCTTCAGATCCAGTAACTGAGGTTAATGAATAGTGTTTAACCTTGAAGCGACCAGTTGAAGCCGGAACATGACTAAAATATCATATTTGTGTGGAACCATTAAACACAGTGTTGTTACTGACGTCAGGGAAATTAATTTGATTCGCTTGTTACTTGTGTTAAAGGAAAGCGCGACCGACTGATTGATCAACACAACTTTTAAGTAGTGTTGATCAATGTCAACACAACTGCGATGTGTGTGTGTGTGTGTTGTGTTGTTGTTGCTGTTTACAGCTCAACGATTTGGGTTGGAAAATAGGAAATTTTGTGACAATGCCTATGTCTAAAAAAGCCCACGGTTTGACGTGCAGGGACAGTAACATACAGGTGATCATAGATTAATTGAAATTTGAGCTCAGAACCTTTGGATTAGTGACGGACGAATTACGGTCCACTGCCTAGGTCCTGGGTAACGGACGATTCATAAGTATCTTTTTCCAGACCAACTTATTTTAAATAGCTGGTAGGTGATTTCAGTCACCGGCTTATTGTCTTCCAAACATCAATGTTGTACTTACAGCAAATCAATTAGTGCATCTTCTTGTAACACAGATCTTTGAAGTATTTTTCGAAATGCTTAAAAAATATTGACTCCTGCCTTGAGGATTAGCCCCTAACCTCATCCAAATAGCGAAAAGAGAGAACAGAGGCCTTTGCCTTGCAGTGGGAAGATACAGGCTGAATAATAATAAAAAAAACTTAATCGCCTTATAAAGTTCTTCTTAAGACTTCTTATTTGTATGCCTAATGCCTGTACAAATAAATAACTTTAAATTCCAGCGGAAGATGGCGCAGCATTACGAGCGATAAGGAAAGTGAAGGTGATAAGGAACTCCAAGCGCGAGGGTCTCATGAGGAGTAGGGTTAAAGGAGCTGATGCTGCTACCGCACCGGTGCTGACTTTCCTGGACTCTCACGTGGAGTGTAACCAGCATTGGCTGGAGCCGTTGTTGCAGAGAATTAAAGAGGTTTGTTAAACTACTTGATAACTATTTTTAGTGGTAGGCCTTATAAGCGTCGGGGGTGCGGATGAGTGCTGCGGCGTACTTGTTGCCCTGGCATTATGGCGTCCCGCAGGAACACCCCAGGTTTTTTAGTGGGTATCCCCGCCGCGCCCATCTTCGGCGGGGGAGTTCCACATACCGTCCGGCGTGGGGTGATGATGCATAACGCATTTTTCCTGGAATTAAAAAAAGGCCTCTAAGCAAAGGCCTCTTGGAGATGTAGGTATCACACTTTTGCAAGTTATTCGCCCGCCAAGCAGTAATGTGTATTACTGTGTTCGGACTTATGGACTTATCAGCGAAATTACTGGCTATAACGAAATTCAACAACTAATATTTCAGGGTGAGAGGCACAGTGCACTGCCTGAATTTTGTCTTTCAAAACACTGGTCTCATATTGACAATCATGATGTTTACAATCAAATTTTTCATCTTGTCATTGTCGTAAAAATGTTGGACTGGCTATCACAACTTGTATCAGATAGGCACTCTAAGTTACTATTGTCATTTTAGACTTCAATGGTTCGAAGGTCTTTAAATTCATTTTACGGCCTAACAATTTATAAAACCGATTCTATAATAAATTGCACTTAGATTGATGGCAGTAATATTTATCAAAGTGCCTAGTTGAAAGTACCATTGAATTTATTTTATAGCTTGTAAAATTTAACACCATTGGACTAACAGCTCAAATAGATATTATAGGTACTAGTTATAATAGGTGCTATGTGTATTAAAATACGTAATATCGAGTGAGAAAATGTGGTGAAAGGCGTTTGCCATAATGCTATGGGTGCAATTTTCTAACATAATGATGCGAATCTCTAATATTTTATAATACATCACAAAAAGCTCAATCTAACGGTGGTCCTCATTTCCTACTAATGGGCACGCGCGCACTTCGTAGCGCCTAAAAGAAAATTACCAGTGTTTATTATATTATGCATGTATTATACATGTTTTAAGCTTCCTCTTGAATCACTCTACCTATTAAAAAAAACCGCATCAAAATCCCTTGCGTAGTTTGAAAGAACTAATCATACATAGGGACAGAAAGATAGGGAAGCGACTTTGTTTAATACTATGTACAGTCAACTACAAAGAGATGTATCCATGTTAGTCTTACAAAATGAAGGAACTTTTAGTATGCAAAAATTATTTACCCTTACTTCGTGACATTTTTAGTATCCACCAAATCTTATACTATATTCGATTCATTTTAAATGCTATTATTATGTATCACCTAAGGAAAAGTAGTGGGATACATCATTGTTGCATATTAAACGAGTCGATGATAATATAAAGTTTGATTGCTACTAGAAATGTCACGAACCAAGGGTAGTTCATTGTGGCCAATGAAAATTTACTTCATTTTGTAAGCCTAACATGGATACATCTCTTTGTAGTTGACTTTACCTTGTGATTATTCATTTTTATAATAAAACTTTATCAAGCAACCCAGCTAAACATACGACTATGATCTAGAAAATCTACTTTTCGATACAAATAATAAATCACAAAACAAAAAAGAAGTCACAAAGTTCAGGTCCCAAGCCATAAAAATAATTTATTGAGCATATGTGAGACATTTCGCAAAGTCTAGAATGGTACCAGTAAAGTCAAGGTCCTACGTGACTGTATTTCTACGACCGAAATAGGACTTAAACATACTTTTATAGGTACCATCTGCTGCAAAATAAAAATATTAGCAAGACATTTAAGAGCTTTAGAGATAATATGACGTTTTTTTTTAAATATTATTTGTAGAAATTAACTTCTTAAAAATGTTTCTAGGTAGAGCTCTAAATAATCACACTAAAACATAGGTATTAAAAACGGGTGGACCGATTGAGCTGAAATTTGGTATAGAAATTGCTTAGACCCTGGAATAACACATAGGCTACAGTACAGCGGGTAAAACAACTGGGCGCAGCTAGTATAAATATATTATGATCCAATATTCTGCCGCGATTCAGTCTGGCCTAAGGAGAATTTATTTATTTAAAACTTAACACTATACAGGTTTTCCACCAAATTCGATAGCGCTGTATTTAATCTAGTTCTATTTACGGCGAAGGTTTGGAACTCCCTACCAGCTTCAGTGTTTCCTGAAAATAACAAGAGTGTCTTCATGTCGAGGGTCAATATGTATTTGCTAGTCTTGTGTGTTACTGGATGCCAAGGCTCTGCCGATTCTCAGTCCTCTGTCACTAAAACGATGCGGGAGTGTCGCCGGGTTTTTTTGTGGGTATACCGTGCAGCTGTCCTGCACGGGAGTCCCACATAACCCACCCATTCCCTCGATGGGAGAGTATGCGTAATGATTTTTTCTCGGCGTGTACAAAAAAAAAGGCCTGTACGTTACAACTTCGATCACGTCATCACTTACCAACAGGTGAGACTGTGGTGGTGTGTGTGTGTTTACCGGGGGTAGACTTCCTTTGCAGGAGGTCGTCTAGGTGGGTACCCCAACAGTGCCAGTTGTTCTACCGCCTGAGCAGTGATGTGCAAATATTACTGTGCTCCGGTAGGAGGGCACTGTAGCTAGTGAATTTACTGGGCTAAAGAGTCTTAACATCTTATGACTCTTGAGTAAGAAGCGTTGGTGCAGTGCTCCTAGAATTTCACATAATTGTGAAATCCTAGGTGACACTGTACTGATTATGGGCAGTCGTTATCTCTTAACATCAGGAGAGCGTCTTGCTCGTCTTCTACTTCATCACATAAATAAAAAAAAACGCAGGCCAATTCTATGTAAAAAACAAACCTTTCGATACCTAGGGAACCCTGTAATAATCAGGCTTTATTGCTAATCCGTCATCCCAATTATCTTCTTGCATAAAAATACATATTATATCCAATCGATCACTTTCATACAAGCCAAACAATACACCAAATTGAAAGGTCATTCAAACACAATTTAACCGAATCGCACGGGTGGTCTCCACCACCTGACCTGAGTTCAAATTGAAACCATTCATTGGATATAACATCTCACTCGCCTCACTAACAGAACCAATTCGATTTGACATGACTATGAGCTTTCAATTTAGCATTTGGGTTATTTTAACAGCCTATTAAAAAGTTGTTTTTGTTGTTTGAATACAATAGAAAGGAAAAGTTAGGAAAGCAAATTATTCTTTGACTCGATAAATATAAAATTGACTTACAAACTTTTTCATATTTTTCTGATATTACTAAATATAAATCTTGCCAGCTTATCCTAAGAGCACAGACCCGATGGGGCCGAGTGATTCGGCGTACCCGCTGCCCCGGCATTATGGCGTCCCGCAGGAACACCCCCAGGTTTTTTAGTGGGTATCCCCGCCGCGCCCATCTTCGGCGGAGAGTCCCACATACCACCCTACAAAGGGTGACGATGCGTAATGCATTTTTCCTGGGATAAAAAAGGCAGTTGGCTGGTTTTGATTGGCTCGTTCAAAGTAGAAACTCATTGGTTTAAAGACACTTACAAAGATGCTAACTAAATTTTAGATAAATATTTTTACAATAACTATTTTTCACAATATTCTCTAGACTCTAGACTAACAATAAAATTAGATTGGCGGACGATGATAAAGGCTTTGACCTCCAGTTTTTAAAACAATGTGTATAAATGTTTCGTCACATTTAATAAAATAATAATAAAGGTCTTAACAGCTCTATAAATATCAAATTATTTCTATGATTTGAAACTTTTCATCGATTCTAGTTACGATGTGTTTCACAACGTCATCATTATGTTCATTAGGGGGTTTATTGCTTGCTATTAAGGTTGCGGTTGCTTTGAGTTTCACAACGAAATCTGGGATAATGTGATGGGAAATTGCTCCTTAAGTGCAAATTCATTTCTCGGAGGATGTCTAAACTGTTGTCTTGGTGTCTCCATTAACTCAATGTAGGCAATTTGCTTAACTATTTTACTTTATATATCTTAAGCGAAACTAAACTTTTTTACTAAGCTAATCAAAATATTTAACAAGTTACCTACCAGATTTTCTTTTTCCATTATTTAACCACAAAAAAGATACAATTTTTACAGTGGTTAAACTATGCGGATGTGCGGATTTTTATTACAATGCAATGCGTCCCGCTCTAGTTTGCGCTTAGCTTAAATCTCTCAATTAAAGTTAAGTCAGTCTGCTCGTGACCACGGTTCTTGTAACAGATCCGAAACGTCGAGGTTGGTTTTATAATGTTTTTGTAAAACTAACATTAAATACCTACGCGATAAGTCCCGACTAATAAAGGGTGTCCAGCGGGAAATTTTCATGTTTAACATTGATTTAAAAAACAAGTAAAGAATTTAAAAAAAAAATTAATATAACAAAATGTGTGATAATGGGGATTTTACTTTTTAAAAACAATATCGTCTAAATGACGCCCGTTCCTGGTGAGACCTTCTTGCAGCCGGACCCGTACATTTGCAAATACGCGGGAGCAAAGCGTTGGTGCAAAAGCGGTAATTTCTTTTGGGCTTTTTGGGCTATGTAAGCGTTTTTGGTGGCGTTCTCTTGGATTGTTAGGACACCAGTAACGCATGTTCTGTTTGTTGACATAGCCATCAACATGAAAATGTGCTTCGTGCACTAAACAATATGTTTCCAAGAGTCCGTGCGGTTCGGAAAGGTTCGAGCATTGTTCTTGCGTAGGTTCCTCGCAAAAGATAGTCATTTTCGTGGAGAGCCTGCACGATTTGCATTTTGTATGGATGTAATTTTAACTTCTTTTTAAAAATAACGTGCACTGTAGATTTTTTAATTCCCGTGGAGGCTGCAATCTTCCTTATTGATTTACGCGGATTCCGCATAATTTCGTGTCAAACTTGAGACACATGTTCTGGCGTCGCTGCTGACGTTGATGGTCCTGGAGCAACTCTGTTGACCATTGTCCCTTCTTGTCTAAGCCTCTGCACCCACGACCAGATAAGTTGCGTACTTGGCCCATCACTGACTCGTAGGATATTAAAATGAGTACAAAAAGAGCGACTCGCACAATCAGTGATTCGTCGCTCTTCAGATATTGTTCGACTGCGAACGCACGGTGTGCCCCCGACCAGTGACCCATAGTGACCGACAAATCCGCACGCCCCGCGCATCGAACGGTACCTCTCCCATTAACCTTACCCCGCTAGTATTCGAGCAGTAACAATTTAAAGTAGAAAATTTTCCGCTGGACACCCTTTATAACTAATATGAGTTTAAATTGATATAAAATTAAATTTTTTACAGTTTAGTACCCATTCAATAGACTCCAGTTAATAATCTTAAAAGCTTTTAGTAGATTTAGTTAGCACGTAGTTAAACACTATAAGTGAAGTGTTGCAAATAGTTGCTTCATGTAGTCGATACATTATGTATTATGTATGTTTAGCATTTTATGTAACGGCGCAAGTCATCACACTGAAGCGGAAAAAAAAATTTAGTAGCCCCTTGATGTGAAGATCTCAAGTCTTGGCCTATTTTTCTCGTTGGAAATTTAATTTTGGATAAAATGTGTAATGTGTAGATACTTGATACAGTTTATTTTTATGTAAAATTGTCCATTTGTGACTAATTCTGCAAAAACTTCCGTAGTGATGTTATCATTACATAGTATTAAACTAAGTCGCCTACCATGTCTGTCTGTCCATATGTTTGCTTAGATCTTCAAAACTACGCAACGGATTTTTATGTGATTTATTTTAATAGATAGAGTGATTAAAGAGGAAGGTTTATATGTATAATAGGTACATGTGTAATGTAGTAGAGAAACATACACAACAAAGTGCGGAGGGTCAACTGGTTAGCAATAAAATAAATTATGGTAGCTTGGACGTTAAAGAAATTTGCCTTAGGTACTAGCCATTCTAGTAAGTGCCGAAACTTTTCACCGTAGACGCTGCTTTAACCATCTTTTACAGATGCAAAGGCCAGTGACGATTGTTGATTCGATATCTATTGGATATATTTCTTGTCCGCTGCTATTTTCAGTTTGCACCACAAACGAGTGAAGCGTAGTGAACGGAAGAAACTGTTTCACAACACCGATCGCACCGTCCAGCCCACTATCCCTTCACCCTGCGTTACATTTGATTTATTACAAGCTTTATATTACTTTCACCTGTCTGTTGTCTGTCTGTCTGTCTGTCTGTCTGTCTGTCTGTCTGTCTGTCTGTCTGTAATCAAATCTTGCAAGTTTAATTTGACTCACTTCCCGATTTCCAATTGAGCTGAAAATTTGCATGCGTGTGTAAATCGGATGACAATGCAATATTTTTATGACATCGAGCTGATCTGATGATGGAGCTGGAAGGTGGCCAAAGGAACTCTGTCATAAAACAACGCAACTCCATCGAGTTTGGGCTCATTTGATTCGTCTTGACGAGTACTTTATGATGCAAGATGATAACAATAATTAAAGCTTGTTTTTAAAAAGTATTTTTTAAATTTCACTTGTTACGATTGTATTCCAACTAGCCACCGAGCCGCTGGCTATACGTTGCACAACTTAGGTTGGATCGCACCGTCCAGCCGTCCACTATCCCTTCACCCTGCGTTACATTGGATTTATTACGATTGTGTTCCAACTACCCGCTGGCTACACGTTGCATAACTTAGGTTGGTTTAGCACAACTTAGGTTGGATGGCACCGTCCAGCCGTCCACTATCCCTTCACTCTGCGTTACATTTGATTTATTATGATTGTGTTCCTACTAGCAACCAACCCGCTGGCTATTATTATACGTTGCATAACTTAGGTTGGTTTATAAGATAGTTTGAATAATAATAATAAATAAAACAGTGGTGGCCAAGCGGTTATGTGGTGAAAATGTAATTTTGGATCACCGAGTTCGAATCCCGGCCTCTGTAATTAGTTATAAGCGGTTTTTCCATTCGCTTTACTGGGGGTAGGCTTCCGCCCTGGCTAATTACCTGGACAAAACCGTGTCGCCAAGTGGTCATTATGACCGTGTTCAGGCATGATGATCAGTGAACCCAGGGAGGGATTTATCCCGCCTTCTAGGTTTAGTCTTCTACCATCTATGGCCATCTATGATATGATACCATATATGGATCTATGGTATTGCAGTTTAGGCCGCAAAGCATGCCCCATGAAATCTAAAAAACAAGATCTTATTATAAATTTCGACTTGTACGAAGCCGGGACGGGCCGTTATTATAATATTAATGTCAAAACCAGCCACATGTTTTGCCAAAAGTTTAAAAATGTCACTTCGCTTGACCCGCCCATCGCACCAATCCGGTTCGCTGTCAACAGATGACATAACCTTGACACGACATCGTGGCAATGAAAGTGAACCCACTTGGCAATGAAAGAGAAACCACTTGGCAATGAAAGCGAAGCCACTTGGCAATGAAAGTGAATACAATGAAGTGAATATTGTATTGAACGTACGCATTGATAATGTTATGTCATCTTGGCATAGAATAGGAAACGTGGCATAGGAAGTGGATTGGAAATGATTTTTTAACATATAGTATAATAATACTAGCTTAAGCTTGTGGGTTTGCTCAAGCCATATTGTTAAATCGTTTCTTTGCGGAGGTATGTGTCAAATTTCTGAAATGATAATGATGATGATGATTTGGATTTGGCTCTAATGAGCTCCCAACTAACATTTAGGTGATAAGAATTAGTGCTACAAAAGCTGTGTAAGAGAATTTAAAAATCTAAGGCGCTATTAAGGCGCTAAGAATAGGTGGTATAAGCCGCTATAACTACCTTTTAACCCTGATTTGGGCCCACGAATTTAGAACTTAAAGTTATTTAAGAGTTCTAGAGGAGTAATATTTGGGTGATAGTAAGGAGTTAGAGTGGTGCTATTTGAGCTGTTGTTACCACTTTAAGTGTTTAATGAGTTATTGTCAGGTTACAATCGCAACCCTAGAGTGGTACACAAGTGGTATGAATTACTCTTGTAACTTTTTAGTTTGTGTATTAGTGCTTATTTGAAACAATTTATATCTTAGGAATATATCGCAGATATTAAGTGGCAGTTTATACAACATTAGGCACCAACTGTTTGATTTATTTACATACTTTTTGTGATTTTGTTACCCCAACAGCATCTAAATATTGAGCAGAGTAACTATATATCATGTCCAGCACAACATTGAGTTTTTAAGTGTAAAGACGACAAATAAAAATTAATTGATAAGTCAATGTATTTTTGATTCGTTGTTTGATTATAATCATTAAATCTCACTGCGGTGATAAGTTTTTTGTAAAAACATATACTAGTTTTCATCTCAATTTTAATGCGCCTCTGAAATAAACTACTTTTGATGATATTCTGTAGAAAATAAATATATAGTCTCAGATACTTTTGTTTCAATTATGGAAAATAATAGTTTCTTATAGTGTATATAGGGTTTTAAAAGAAAAATAAAAAAAAATTGTTTTGAAAAGTAAAGTAATAATGTTTAAAACAAGGTTTCATCCAATTTTTTTTTATAGGTTATCTTTATTTTAATGGAGTCAATTTGCAATCACTTATGGTTTCTGTTAACTCTGTTATGCAAGTCAAAGTTTTTAAAGAATGATAATTAGCACTCCTTAGCCACTTTTAGTTCTACAATAGGGTTTTAAAGCAGAAAAAATATGTTAAGTTTGCATAAAAGTCTAACTTGGAGCCATTCGCTGAATATTTCTAGGGTTCCGCTGTTATTGTTTGAAAACCCATTTATGATAATAATTATGTATATTATATAGCATTTAGTCTGTATTTATAATAAAGTCAAAGTCCTTTTTTATGTTTCCATGGGTGCCTGATCGATAAAAATAATATTTCCGTCAATATTATGAAATTTAGAGGAGTGGGTGAGATATTAGATGTACCTATTTAAGGGATTTTAATTCTGTAACTCCACTTAAAGTGATATATAATAGTTATAAAGTTTGCAAATAGTGCTTGCCGCAGTATATACTATAAATAAGAACCACTGTATGACCTGTTGTTGACCGATTAACCGCAATATATAACCTTAAGTGTTATTAAGGTGGAATCAAACTCTTACAGCATTAATTATAAGCTAGTTTATAATAAAAATACTTCATTAAAATGAATAACATTCTTAATACCTCTAAGAGCTCCATTGAACTTATTAGGTTGTAAACAGCATTTAACTAACTCTGTTCTAGAACCAAAAGTGTTAGTGAATAACTGACAAAAACTTTTAGTGGTATACTCTTCCTTAAGCTATAACATTAACCCTTACAGTGTTACAAGATACGTAGGCTAACTCTGTTTAAGAACATCAAGTGTCAGTTAACACCTGACAAAAACATTTAGTGTTTTACTCTTCCTTAAGTTATAAGAGTACCACTTAAAGTGTTACAAGACATTAAACTAACTCTGTTCAATGACATTAGTCGTTAGTAAGTGGTAGTAGACACCTTAAAACTTCTTTTAGTGTTTTAGACTTTTTAAAGCTATAAAAAGTAGTTATATAATGGTCTCGACTAACTCCATATTATCACCTTAAGGTTTTTATTTTTTTTTAATACCTTTACTTCTCTCGAAGGTTTAATTATTTGTCCTTAACACCTCAATAACGCTTAATTCTCTTACCGGAGTTCTTATATAACATTTGTGTAACTATAAGCTATAAAAAAGGTTGCCGTTAGCACCAAAATGTTTGTTGGGCTGTGGGCTGTGTGATAAGGCAATTAGTCACGTGTTCCTTTCATACCTATAATTACATAATGAATGTGCTCAAACTCAAAACTATTTTATTGACATAGATCTAAACAAGCATTTTTCACGTCAATTTTTCCATTTAGGTACCAGGAGAACAGGTAGGTAACAGGAGAAGACTAAAAAATGTAATGTTCAAAATTTATAAAATAGAATATAACTATTTATTGATACCAAGTAACAATAAATACTTAGTTGTAAATATACATCTATATAAAGTATAAGTTTTCTGACAAGTTCTGAGCTAGGTAGGTATAATATAAGTTTATCTTCTTCTTGGAGATCTTATTTAATACCAATGGAATAATTAACAAGATTTATGTTTTGTATTAATTACATAAGCTACTCGTTTTGGAATATATGTAAATCTTTCGAATAAGGTCAAGTGCCAAATATCAGAGCAAATAATTAAACAATTTTAGGAGAACATCTAAAATTGATAACCTTGATTTTATACTTAATAGTTCCGCTTTTGACATAATTGAAAGGAGAACTAGTTCATTTAATAAAACGAGATATAGAGTTCAGAACAATTTTATATGAAATCACGCAAAAGAACTGGTACTACCCAACTGTCAACTATCGAGATAGAGCTTTATATTATAATTGACTTTCTTAAAAAAACGAGTCATCAGTTTGTGAATACATGTATAAGTCACGCCTAAAGTCCAAGGCTTAGCCCGTTAAACCTAGGTGTAGCCGACCGCAGTCAGTTAAAGTTTTTTTTTTTTTTTTTCGGTGTGAAGCTCTTATAGATAAAAGAAAGCTCCTGCTATTGGATACAGGCAGCTTTCTTCAATATTATTAGACTGTTGTTTGAGTTACAATAAGTATTGTTAAAGAATAAATAAGTTATGGTTAATTTAAAATTTGACTTAGTTAGGTGTAGAAGAGAATGAGCAGTGATGTGCAAACATTGCTGTGCTTCGGTAGGAGGGCACTGTAGCTAGTGAAATTACTGGGCTGAAAAGTCTTAACATCTTATGACTATCAAGTAAGAAGCGTTGGCGCAGTGCACCCAGAATTTTACCTTTGTAAAATAATAGTTAGCACTGTACTAATTATGGACAGCGGTATCTCTTACCATCAGGAGAGCGTCTTGCTCGTCTTCTTACTTCGTTGTTTTAAAAAAACTATATTATGATGTCACAATACAATATTTTGGTCACGGTTCTAAAGCTTGATATAAAACTCGCAACCAAAGCAAATTGTTCATGAAATTAGTTTGGATGACATTAGGCATGATTGTAACAAAAATATAATAATTTTGCTGCTCATGAATGGCGACAGTGGGCCACTTATGTTTGATTGACAATATATTTTATTTGTAGTAGTATATTATATAAAAATAACAAATAAACTCTGAGGTCGTAGGTATATTATAGTTTTATTATCATTGGTGACCACTTGCTGACATTAATAAAATGTTGTCATTCTTAGACTTAAAAAAGGTTAAAGTCGCGTCTCCAGCTCTTATTTTGGTTCAGATATTCAACATGAGCATGACAACATCCAAAAAAATCTCGGCGATTTTGACTTCTTATTTGCTCCAACAATATTTTCTGCTTTCCATATCCGATGGAAAGCACGTACAACAAAACATAATATCAATATTCATCAAAATCGCTGAGATTTTTTTTGAATCACAGCTAGTTTGTGTTGAATGTATGAACCAAAAAAGTAGCTGGAGACGTGGCTTTAGATACATGAAATTAAGCGATCATCTCTCAACAAAAAATCACTTCTTGTTAGAAGTGGCGGTAGTCTGCACCACCTTACAACTTGCAACTTAAACGAAGAGTGCCATATATTACAATAAAAAATTGCAATTTTAATCTTCGCGAGAAAATAATTAAATCTACTAAATCTCCCAACAAGCTATGATTTCTAATCTCGTCTATAAACTGGTTTGGAAACAGGTAACAATTCAATTCACATCGAGTTTTCCCATGCACGCGCCAATTGCACAAGGGTTATGAAGTTTTGCGGCTTGCGCGTGCGGTTAAACCCTGAAAGCTGGTAAATTATGTTTCTCAAGTTTGTATGGCTGGAAAGATTTTGTTCTACTAGACGTGCCAAGTCGTTTTACCCGCTTTAAACTAACCTATGTGCTATGTCAGGATCCTAAACACAGCTACCTATAAACCAAATTTCAGCTCTTAATCAGGTACACCGTTCAAGTTTTAAGTATCTCATTCCAGCAGAGCTATTGGGTAACGCCGACCCACATGTAAAACACTAGAATCCATGGACAAAATTGTGTACATCACTTGCTTAAACCTCCTCAGTCTCAGTAGTATGAGTATAAAATAACAAACGCTGTAATGTAAGAAGTGGACATCAATCTTAGTGGGTGTGAATTAGCCAATAGCTCTGCTAGTTTTATTTCGATTGGCATTGCTACATTTTATTAACTACATAATAATATATAATCTTTAATTGAATTGTTAACAATATATTAGTAGTAGTAGTTAGTTATTTAATTATTATTTATGTGTATTGTCTGCTTATGAAACAATTTCTTGTAACCAGGTTTGCAATAAAGTGTTATTGTATTCTATTGTATTGTAACATATATTTATTTTCCATTTGTTTCAGGACCCCACACGCGTGGTTTGTCCCGTCATCGATGTGATAAGCATGGACACCTTCCAGTACATAGGAGCATCGGCCGATCTGAGGGGAGGCTTCGACTGGAACCTGGTCTTTAAGGTATAACTATTTATAATCTCTTTTTAGAGACACTAAAACTTTTTTTAACTTAAGTTAAAGGAGCATCCACAAACGGCCAAGCCATGTTCGGTAACTTTTTGACTGTAGGAGGGATATAATATGTCATCTGGTTATCATCTTGCTACCATTTTTCATAAATTGATTTTGATGGGATTCTTTATTCTACGTATTAATCCATCATTTTACGTATTATTATAATTTATCGGTTCTATTAATGTGATAACACATTTTATGCACTATGAAAGGGCGGATTACGCAGCCTTTCATCTATTGCAAATATAAGTTAAAGTAAATTTCGTATAGTATAACTACCATTTAAAGATACGTAATTATACCTACTCGTAACTATTATGGACTCATAAATAGTAAAGAAGCGACAGTTTAATTACCACCTACCTATTTTAAGATTATTATGGAACATGATAGTTGTTGGTGAATGTCGTCCAACAGAAATCGGACCTTCAAGGCGAACGAGATGTGTTAGTGACTGGTAACACTTACGTGCCCACGAGTTAAATCAATCAACTGGTAGATTACTCTTTTGAAATACATTTTAACATTAACAATAAAAATTAAATGATTAATAACAATTGTAGTATAGTAATTCCACTGTAATGTATGGAATCAAAAGATGAGGAATTATTACGTTCGGCTTATATAAAATAATAACCTATTTAAGGTAGGAGGACACTAATAGAGGTATAACTAGTGAAATTACTGGGCTAAAGCTGAAGGGTCTTAACGTCTTATGATCATTGAGTAAGAAGCATTGCTGCGGTTCACCTAGAATTTTACACCATTTTGAAATCTTGGGTGGCACTGTACTGATTATGAGCAACGTTAACTTTTACCATCGAGAGCGTCTTGCTTGTGTCTTCTTCTAATTTTCGCCTGGAAGCTACCGTGTTTCTGAAGGCACGTAAAACTGTGAGTTCCGGCTGTTTCTTATACCTAAAATATTATGTAGGAGACAGTTATTATGTCATTTGCAGGCCTCTGACAATGTAAGTGGGGTAACCTGTTCTGTTCGAGTATAAACCAAATTCTTATTAATATTATTTATTCATACTTTTTGTACCTACCTGCTTATATATAAAAAAATACTAACATGTTTTCAATTTCTCTTCCAGTGGGAATACCTGTCACACACGGAACGCAGCGCCCGCTTGTCAGACCCCACCCAGGTGATCAGGACGCCCATGATCGCTGGAGGGCTGTTCAGTATGGATAGGCTGTACTTCAACAAGCTGGGCAAGTACGACATGAAGATGGACGTGTGGGGAGGGGAGAACTTGGAGATCTCATTCAGGTAAGACACTTATTTCATTGAGGACTGGGGAGGTTTACACCGCGGTTCAAACGATTTGTGGTGCGAAAGGGTTGAAGATTTTATTGCAATCATACTTTGTATGATGTTCACAAAATATTATTTAGTGACAGGCTTAGATCTTACTAATATTATAAAAGTGAAAAACGAGAATGTATTGATGTATAGATGTCTGGATGTATGTTTGTTACTCTTTCACGCCTTAACGGGTGGACCGATTGAACTTAAATTTGGTATAAAGATAGTTTAGACCCTGCAATAACACAGTAACACAGCGGGTGAAAACGCTAGGCGCAGCTAGTTAAATAAATATAAAGGGAAGATTCGGTCCGAGCTATCGTTGCTATAGCCCAACTTAGGCTCCTGATTAGACTCCTGATGGTTCGGTATCTAATTGTCGGTTACCGAGCCGAGTAAAATTGTGTGCGTAAACTTAATTGAAGCGGTCCATTTGCGAGACTTCTGTACCTATCTTTCCTTTTTATTTTAATCTAAAATGACAGGCGTTTGCAAAATGACTAAATTAGGCTACACAAAGTCTCCTTAATCGTAACGTAATCCTTACCTAGAAGACTTAATCCGTAAATATAATATTATTATGTGTATCCTTTTTAGAAACGGCCAAAAGATATACCTAATGTTAATAAGAGATTACTTCTTACTCTAAGTGTCAAAAATCCGGCTCGCGAACCTGTCGATTGATTTCTGCACATTTTTGTTACTACTGGCGACATTTATGTAGTGAGATGGCATTTCTGAGATCGCTTAGGTACTCAGTACAACGCGACGTGGAATATAATAATTTACTTAAATAACTTTCCGTGGACACTACGCTCATGGGTAGATGGCACTTTATACACTCACTGGTCAAGAAGGTACCTTCATATATCCAGAAATGTTCTGTACAACTTACAAAATAGTTTTGTAATTTTTTTTGTTCGATATAAAGCAAGATTATTATTATTTGGTACATATATCAATTATTTACTATCATTTATTTTCTCAATTCTTAATACCATATATAAGTTTGGTATTGTACTTTAACACAATTGTAACACAGATTTACAAACATAATATAACAAACTCATATTTTTCAAATCAATCGAGAAAAGACAGAATACCTTCAAAAACATGTTGTGAAGTTGTGAGATCCACGTTCATATTACCAAGTCGGTAAAATCTTTTGTGTTTTAAATTAATAGATAGACTTGGCCATCGCATGAAAACACAATGTATGTATCTCTCAAGTAATATACCGACATAATAATAGTGCGATTGCCAAGTCAATCTATTAATTTAAAACACAAAAGATTTTACCGACTTGGTAATATGTACATGGATCTCACAACTTTTTACGGTAGAAGAACTGCAGTTGCGAGACTTGGTATTTTTTACAAGTTAAGTTTTTGAAGGTATCTCACTACTTTTTGTTTTTTTTTAGTCGTTATAGGTTAGCCTTTGCCCACGATATCGCCTGATCAGTGACGAAGCGCCCGTAGATGGGAGCAGACTAAACCTAGAAGGCGGGATAATCCCTCCATGCAATTTTTTTTTGTTGACCGTTTACTGCAAATGTAACTTTGTAATCCTATACATTTATATGGGATTACAAAGTTATTTATGCAGTTTATGTATCTCGAAAACTAGATCGAAATTGCATGTTTTTTTAGTTTTCCTACGGTTTATACAATAAACTCTAAGTATGTACCAAGTTTGAAGCTTCTATGTTTGCTAGAAGTGCCTTAGACTTTTGATGATCGGTCAGTGAGTGAGTGAGTGAGTGAGTAAGTGAGTGACAAAATTACAAAACTTTGACTAGTTATAATTTTTAAACGACTAGTTCAAATTGAATGAAATTTGGAATAAATTGTGTTTAATACAATGCATACTCGGTTGTTAAAAATTGAAGCTTTAGTTTTTTCCACAACGAAGTTATAGGGGATCGAAAATGGTCTGAACTGCTTCCAGAAAAGGATGGTACGGCCGTGCCGCTTTTTTGCTCGACTTGGCGGGTGCACTGCCGTGCCCCCAGATATTAGGGGTCTTACCTGCTGGTACTGTTGACGCCTCGCGAGCTGGTTCTTTTTAGACGCTATGCACCTCCGCGCCGTTCCGTCTTTTCGCCACTCGCCGCTGATTTTCTTGATTTATTTCTTGAATGAGTTTCTATTACGATGATTGCGCAACCCAAATTCCCGAATCGCGGCTGATCATCCGACGCTGATCAGATTCCATAACGTGGAAATTTTTGGGAAGTAAGTATGCTCTCGACCCTCTCGCTTCGACGACCAGACGTCATACTCACGTTGTAGCTAGCGCGGGTGTGGGAGAGAGGAAAAGAATTGAAGGTAGCGGATTTTAGGCGAAACAAAGATAAAACTACCTACATTTGATTTTGAGTCTTCTCGTGAGCTAAGCATGACTCGTAAGTGTAACTTAGCGGAAACGTCGAGGGTAGTTTTGTAATATTATGTTTATGAAATATGAATATTAACATTTAAATACTTAGGCTAAGTCCCGACTAATTAAATCACTATTCCCAATTGCATTTTTTTTAATATCTTAGGTGGCAAACAATCAGACGGCCCACTTAATGGTGAGTATTCATACACCAGCCTATGAATACCTTCAATATCTACAACTACCACTGGTATTTGCTTGCCTTTAATAGCTGTTTGTCTTTTGAAGAGTCCTATATGTTGAAGCTCAACGGAAATGTGGCAGTACTTAGTTACTACTTTCTTCTATTCCAGAGTGTGGCAATGCGGTGGGTCCCTGGAGATCGTCCCTTGTTCCCGGGTAGGTCACGTGTTCCGCAAGAGACACCCCTACACATTCCCCGGAGGGTCCGGGGCAGTTTTTGCCAGGAACACCAGGAGAGCTGCCGAAGTCTGGATGGATGACTATAAGGAGCTATATTATAGGTCGCAGCCGCTGGCCAAGCAAGTCGATTTCGGAGAGTAAGTACTATTTAGGCTTGTTTATATGGGTAGTTCTTCTTTCTGTGCTTTGTTGTGCTTGTGATCGTGGACCATTAATTATTCATTATAGGTAAGCCTTTAACTACGATCTCGCGTGATCGTAAGCGATGATGTAGACGAAGATGGTAGAATACTAAACCTAGAAGGCGGGATAAATTCCCCTCTGGATTCACTGAATATCATGCTGGGTCGTAATGACCGCTTTGCGACACTTTTCGCTCCAGTGGGTGGTAGCTAGCCACGGCTGAAGCTTACCACCATTTTAGCTTGTGAAAAAATCATCTTTATCCTTTGATCCAGGAAACACCGGTTTGATCCAGGAATTCCCGGTTCAAATCAAAATTGACATCTATAATTTCTAGCTTCTTTAAAATAATTCAAATTCGCATGCGCGGGTGCGGCCCGATCGAGCCGCTCGGGGACTTACGGGTTCATATATTTTTCAGCCTAACAAATGCCTTTTCTTCCAGTATATCAGCTCGCACAGCTCTCCGTGAGAAGCTTCACTGCAAGCCGTTCCGCTGGTACCTGGAGCACGTGTACCCTGAGCTGTCAGTACCTGCTGCTGCGTTAGGAGCGGTGCAGACCATCAAGCAGGGGTCGCGGTGTATGGACACCATGGGGCATCTGGTTGATGGGACCATAGGTGAGTATACGCTCTATCTAATAAGAGTATTTATTTTATTATTCAGCACAACGCTAGGACTAAGTCAATGCTAAAATAGCATTTTCTACCAGTTGTCCTGGAACTGGAAAAAATGTACTGGACATTAGGAGTGCAGATAATGCTAAGGAGATAAAGCGATCTTAAAACTAACAAACGAAAACAAATAAAGCACTACTCTGCTACTACAAGCAGTTGTTTAAGTTAACACATTAGGATAAGCATATCACGATGCTTAGAAATAAGTAAAGATTGGAAAAGGAATAGACAAGGAAAACATAACAGAAGCAAGAGACAAGTGACAAGGGAGAATGCTACGAATAATAATAAGTCGGAGTCGGAGAATGGCAAAAATGTTATTAGAGGTAGGTATTTATAATAAACCATCATCAGGAACAGAATTCAACAGGGATGACGACAAATTTTAAAATCTATTCAGTCCGTCAGATAAAGTATAAAAAAATATGAAATTCGTATTTTTTGGTTTGCCAATAATATAATATTATTGTATGTTACTGAGTAGGCCTCCCTTGGATTTCGCAATTCTCCCCTGTTTCTTTTATAACTAGTTTGGGACCACCGGTGTGTGGACGGAGAATTCCACACACTACACTAAAGTGGACCACTTAGTGATCGTCGATCGTTTGTTTTTATTATAGGTCTTTGAATATGATCATGCCTGATCTTAAGCGTTGATGCTGTCGAAGATGGCAGGAGATTAAACGGGTGATAGAAGGAGGGATAAATCTCTCCCTGGTTGGAAATAAATCTAAAATTACATTACTTTATAACCTAATATTGTTCCTAATCAGCTAATACTCGGTTCCAGGTATGTACCCATGCCACAACACAGGTGGCAACCAAGAATGGGAGTACGAAGACGGTCTCATCAAGCACCACAGCTTATGCCTCAGTCTCTCACTAGAAGACCGAGTCACAGCAGTTCTAGCGGCTTGTGACCCATCAGACATCAGCCAGAAGTGGGTGAGAAGTGGTCTTCTATTCCGGCACGCGAAGCTCGATGCTTGCCTAGACTCGGATAGACCAGCGCTGTATTTAGAACTTTGTGATCCGAATAAACCTAGTCAGATGTTCACTTTTTAGCGTGTCTCTGTGAACTGAGTTTGTGAGACTTTGGTGAATGAGATTTCGAAGAATTAGGTTCATAGCTCATTAGAGCCACCCGGCACCCACTCCGCACTAACTCGCCTTGCAACCGAGGCGATCCGATGACGCTACGGAGTTGATGTAGTGAGCGCATACCCATACAAGTCCATATAAAGAATACTAACCGCACGAGGCGAGGGGTGCGGAGTGGGTGCCGGGTGGCTCTAATGAGCTATGACCCTTAAACTTTAAAGAATGAGACTTTGAAGTAAGACTTTAGGATCAAATATGTGCAATGGGTTTTAAACTGGTGCAGATTTTTGATGTTTTTGTAATATATTGTACTTACGACTGCATCATGTGTAGAGAGTAGAGCCACGAAAATAGGTATGCCGACTCTAAGAAGAATCAAGACAAACACTCAGACGGACAGACAGAGAGAAAATAAAAGAACTTCTTTTATGGAATAAAAATACCTTCCTACCTTAGTTGGGTTTATTTGGTACTTCAAAACATTACCAATTTAAAGTATATGTAGAAACTTTATTTGAAATTTAAAAATGTCTTATTAAATTAGATATTCTTACAACAATAATATAATTATTAGTCTTGTGATAGCGCAGGATAGAAAACGTGAAGAGGGTTTATTTCGATTTTAAATTTTTATTTATTGTAAATAAACCGTCATGAATTTAATAATAATAAATTTAGTAACTAAAATATAATATAATAAGTAGATTAGATTCTAGACAACATAAACTACATCTATTTAGACTTAATACAAGACAAAATAAAAAGTTTTGCATTTTTTCGTGTATGTATATAGAATAGAATACGAAATTGGTGGAATACTGGTATGTAGATAGCTTAGACCCTGAAATAACACGTAGGCTCCTTAGAGGGTAATTTGGAAAAATAAATCAGTCGATAAGATGAATCGCAATTATTTTCATTTGAAATTATACTCATTAATATTAATTTCGATAAAATAATCAATTTTAAATACTACACTTTTGTAACAAGTTGTAGAAAATAACTTAATAATGTTTATTATAAAGATAGCAAATTATAATCTGTTTTTAAAACATCATGTAAATAAAAAAAAAATACTCGACACATTCCTTCTTAATTAAAATTTTTAAATATAATTTTCTCAAAATAATGATTATTTACATTTTTACTAAAATACACAACATATCGTTCAGTCTCAGCAAAAGTGCCTATACGTCCAAAATAACGTTTTTTCAGTTATACATACTACAAAGTTTTTAAATAACTGTAAATTTTAAATAGCTTTAAGTTTTTGAATCACAATTAGGTATATTGATTTACTGTAGATCCTATGTATGTAGTTACCATTTTACTAATTAAATATTGTATTGTAAAAGAATAAGTAATAAGAGTGCCGGGAAAGTGGAATGAGGATAATGTTTAAGGTGCAGTGAATTGAAATGTATCTCAGTGTAAATAAGGTATTATTTAGTAGAAGATTTAGAGCTATTAAAGTTATAGGGATTAAATATCTCTGTCAGAGGAAGAAATTAATTAATGATTAGACAAAATCGTGTCGTGAAGCGGTCATATTATAATCGTTTTTCGACACGATCTTTAGTGAAGTCAAGATGGGAATTATTCTACATTTACTACCATCTTCGTCTACCACTTCGGCATTACTACTTTAGATCAGGCAGGAAGCCAAAGGCTAACCTTCTGAATAAAAAAATGCAGCTTATTTAGGCAATCAGGCCAGAAATTAACAAAAAATGCAGCTTTTAGTCAATCAGTCAGCGGCCTGAGCACAATGTTTTATTGACATAAGACTAGCAACTCCCATCCCGCTGTCAAGAGTAATTGACGTTCGTAAGAGCACAATGACATTGGCAGCAAATTGTATGCAATGACAGTGCGAGTAGCAAGAGTAACGTCTAGATATATGTCAGTTTAGTCTTGACAGTGGGACGGGAGTTGCTACTCTTATGTCAATGTCTTATAATGCTATAGGGGCTGTGGCCGTAGCATGACACATGGGATCCCGCGGTAATGTCAAGAGTAGAACTGTCATCCCATACATTGTACTTTCGTGAATGTATGGGACGACAGTTGACTTGACAACAAGACAAGTCTACGCAGCGTCTGTGCTTTAGGGGCAGGTTATCTATTAAGATAATAAGACTCCTCTGTCAGGTTTATTATGATACTCTGTATAGGTTAACGATTCGAACTTTTAGATTTTGTTAACCGAACATAATAATATTATTATTATATTAGTTTTAAAAAGTTTTTCGAAACATATCTGCGAGTGACTTATTTTTGCTTGTTAATTTTAAGTTTTTAGTTTATTGAGAACTGAAACTTCAGAAAAACTTACTTAATTTATTAGGACTAAAGTTTTTTTTTACATTTTTACAAATCTCAAAATAACTATAATTCAATACAAATTACGTCCACTATTATAAGTTGATTTATTACTCGTTAAAATAAGTTAGATATTTTTATTTACATTTGTTGTTTTTATTTTAATTATTATTGAATTATTTTTTATATTTTTGGTATATCGTCAACATACGTATTTTTGTTTTATGTGTGTAAATTAACTATTATTAACATTTATATACATGCAATAATTGTATTAATAATGTATTATTACTCCTTATTATTAAGATACCATTAGAATAAATTGTGAAATATATAGACAGCTCTAAAGTGTATCTATTGATTATTAAGTATTGAATTATATAATGAGTATACTGCACTAAAATGTGAAGACAATAGGAACCTAATAATATTTTTGAAGAAATATGTTATAACGGTAAATCCCGATTATCCGAATCAAACAGTAATATTCTGCATAATCTAATCAAAGTTACAGAATATATAAATTTTATTTATTATACATAATGGGGAACCCAAGATAAGGACAAAGATTTCAAGACAGATCACGGTCCTGATGGTTAGACGATATTGTCGAGATCATGATATTGTTGCGACCCAAATCATAACTTTGAAATTTAATCATTAGTGCTGAAAAGACCAAGTTCTGATAATTACATCGATGTTCGGATAAACGGGGCTCTGTCATTTGTAACTACGATTATAACAATTGGCATTATATGAAAGGTTCAGCTCACATCAAAATTTTACTACTATATTAATATTTCATTTGAACATAATAAGTAATATTCACTGAAAAAAATATAGGTATGTAGACAAATAATATATTTAAAACACATTTACTACTTATTAATAATAATATATTATAATCAACGAAAAACATTACTGCCAACACCGATTTTATATTATTCTCTTGCCAAATTGCATTCACAACAATGCGTAGGTATATAAATATATCTCTAGAAATGTAAAATACTTAATGGCATGAATATAATATAATTAATCACAAAAATAATTAGTTCATTAATTATATTATGGTAATAAAACATAAAATAACTGCGTTTCGAAGAGGAGAGCTTTATTTGTACATAGAAGTGAATTTTCTTGCAAATACCTTTTTTTTAAAGTTAGGTAGGATTGTATATTTAGTCTGAATCATTTATGTAAATATATTGATCTATATAAATATCTTACTAACACAGCTACTTAAATTAAATAAAAGCGTTCTAGGTAATACATAACATTACTAATATAATAGTGATATTATGTTTCTATTATTTAATAAAAAGTGTGTTCATAATCTACGATAATTTTACAACCAAGGAGAGCGCTTGTGTCTTTACACTAAACGTTTTTTTTTATGTAATAGGTGATAAACAAGCAGACGGCCCACCTGATGGTGAGTGGCTACCGTCGCCTATGTATACCTGCAATACCAGGGGTACCGCTGGTACGTTCTGTTAGCATTTTACTATGGAACAACTTTATTGCTATTTTAGGCCACATCTTTAATGTCAGACATAATGTAGACTTTTAGGTAACAAATTTTGGCCTAGTAATTTTTTAAATGGTTGTATATACGCTCATAATGATAAAATATAACATTCCACTACAATAATTAGGCACCTAGTCTGTATATAATAGGTATATTAAAATAATGTACTTACTGCAAAACTTGTGAAGATATTTTTAACCATTGTAGTTTGGTACTTTAAATTGCATTGGCACAATATTAAAAAAAATTAAAGCACCTAGATGCACACATGTAGGGGAATAGCTGAAATCCATTTAATAAGACCATTATACTAACAAAAGCTCTGAAGTGTAACCACACCTTATGTGGGCGAATATAATTTTATTGTGAGAAAAAAGGCACATAAGCATACAATTTGGGTTTCACTTTTAACTTAAAATATTAAGTCTTATTATATTTGAATATTGATGATTTCTGCATCACCTCATTTCATCGAGCCATTTTTGTTAGACTATTGCACTGAGCTATGTTTTGTGCTATAAAACCAGCGTGTCTTATTACTCATTTCGCTTAGCCAAATGGATATGCTTCTAAAAAGTCTGTTGTTAGACTTCTGAGTCTTTGAATTATAACAAATATTGGTCTATCTCCCTTGCTCTAACATTAGCAGATGGTCTCTAACGAGTACAAGGGAGACAGATATATTCTTTCAGATCTGATGCCAATAATAATTTCTGATTGTAAATCTTTTTTTATAATATTATTGTATCTTTTCATTTTGACTTTCCTAGTCATACTGTATTGAAATTGGAAATGTCTTGTTTTTGTAAGAATCGTGATTTTATTTTAGTGAGACATTTTTGGTAAATAAAATACAAATTTAAGAACAAACATTGTTTATTTTATTCAAATGCTTTGCCCAAAACCTTAACACATTAGGAAATATCGTGTTACTACAACTGAGAATTCGTTAATAAATATTTCATAAGAAAATATATAGGTATTTTTGACATAAATAAATGTAGTTAACATGATATTACGAAACAATTATTGTAACTTTTAATACATTAAGTAAAGTATTATAATATAAATGAGTAAAAAAAATAAATTAAGTCGATGCGCATTTGATTCACAAAAATGTCTTATCATAATTACAATTATTAGTACTTAAATTACATAATATTATATGCTTGACAAAATCCAAAGTCCTGATATTTAAATATATAAAAATGCATATAATAATAATAATTAATACGTAGAAATTATGTAGGACACACGAAAATACAATTTCAGTCTTAAAAATACCACACAATCACACAGACAGCACGATCATTTTAATATATTAATTATTTAATACATTTTATTTATAATCCATTGAGTAGCTGTGAATAATTTTATAAAATACATGCTTAATAAGATACTTTTTGTAACTAAAAAGTTGAATGCAATATGTTTTTTTTTTCTTTAGTCTATACTGTCCCACTGCTGGGCAAAGACCCATATGTTTAAGTGTTTAAATTTAATAGAATTATTTTTTACAGTTATCTTAGTATTTTATTAAGCATGTGTTATGTTTAATATTCTTTACGTTTAGATACTCATATAATTTAGGTATATAAAAGTAAAAAAAACACACCTAATACTAATTATCACACTGGAACCAAAATCCTTTGGTTGTTAAAATTAACCTTAAATCCTTATAAATCACTTTTTATTAGTTATCACCATTTTCTAGTTTGTGTTAAAAGGTCACAAATAACTTTTGTTTTACCAAAAACGAAAAGTACTTTTCATGATTTTGTATAAAACTAACAATCATAATATATTCGATTTTATATTGTCAATAATAAATTACGTCAAAATAATCTGGAATTCCACCCAAAATAATATCTATTTTTTTATTGTGAACTGTGGCCCTATTTCACCTATTTGTTAACACGGCAGTAGTGGGCAGTATTTAAAATAATTATTATTTATAAGAAATTACCTACGTACCAATGGATATAGAGAGATTTAAATTAGATGATGGCAGTTTTTAATATTGGTTAACAGTAATATTGTGTGTATACTGTGTATACTACTGTTTTTTGTATTTCAATACTAATGTAAGTTTTTATTAAATCAGTGGGTCACAAAATCATTTAATATTACAGTAGGGCTAAGATGCGCAAGGCTATCAATACAATACAATACAATACACAACTCTTTATTGAAACTCCACAAAACAAAAAAACTTAAAAAATATTGTTACATAGTATACAAGGGTGTTACAATTGGCGGTCTTATCGCTAAAAGCGATCTCTTCCAGACAACCGTGCAGGGAAAGGAGTAACAAAAAATCACACTTGGTTGGTAGTTGGTGGTAACTTAGATATACAAACTAAGAATTATAGAATATTAAATACTTAATAAATAATAAAAGCATACAATTTATAATAATATACATATATAATATAAGATCTTACATACACAATACATAATATTAAAATATGCTGTACATACATACACATAATACATATTTAAATATACATAGTAAGTACAAATTATATGATGAACATGATATTATAGATAATATTATATTTATGATAGCAATGACTTAAAGGAAAAGAGGTTCAATAGTTACTGTGACAGATAGAGATTAAACACACGAATTTTAAAGACGTCTAGGGAAGGAGATTGTTTAATTTCATAGGGTAAGGCATTCCAAAGACGGATGGCCTTTACTGTAAAAGATTTGTTATAGAATGTTGTGCTGTGTTCAGGAAAACGTAAAAGTAGACTCACTGACGACCTAAGCGAGCGAGATTTAGAAGCATTGAGAAATTGGAAACGCTCCTGAAGATAATGTGGGGAAGTTGGATTATACAGAATATTGTAGAGAAGATATAGAATATGAGCATCCCGGCGACGGCGAATGGGAAGCCACTTGAGTTTGGTGCGAAATTCGGAAACGTGATCATATTTACGTAAGCCAAATATGAATCTTATGCATAGATTTTGGAGTCTCTCAAGTTTGTTTAGCTGGTCCTCAGTAACATCAAGGTAGCTGGCGTCAGCATAATCAAGAATAGGGAGCATGAGAGACTGTGCAAGTGCAATTTTAGTGGTTGTGGGTAAGAAGTTCCGAAGTCTGCGCAAGGCACCTGCAGTCGCAAATATTTTGCGACTTGTCGCAGGCTATCTCTTTGATTTTGTGCGCGGAATGTCATATTATAATGTCTTTACTTTTTTGGTGTCACCTAAAGTCGGAAGATAGTTTTGATATAGGTCTTAACACGAAATAAAGTCTCATCTTGTACAGCTTAGCCCTGCTGAGTAGAATCACAAAATATTATTGCACAGAACTCATTTTAGTTTTGACAAAGTTCCCGATAAGTTTGATGGCTCTAAAGGCATAGTTCGGTGAGAGACGTTGTCGCAATAAATAATATCCGACTAAGTTCATAGCAACTAGCATGCTCACTAACACTCCGAAGTCTTGCCAGAAGGACATGCCTGACATGCCCATCATTTTCACGAAGTACCTGAAAAAAAATTATATTAAATATATAGTAATAAGATTTGATGTAAAAATTATTCATATAAAAAAATACAATGCGAAATTAACCCCTACTTATTTACAAAAAGGTAAGGGTAAGGTAATAATTACAAAAAGTAAAATTTTGAGTTATGCCAGTATTTCATTAGATATGCGATATGTTGGAATTTTAACAAAGTGAGAAAAAAGCTCATTGTATAACACAATAAGTACAAAATTCCTTACGTAATATTGGTACGGGGATATAATGAGTCAAAAAAGGCCATGAATAATGAATATGGTAGTAAATGGAAATGGGACACCCTGGAAAGGTATGGATGAACTGTGTGAAAAGGATGTGCGTGTTATATAAAGATACGACAAATGGTAGAATAGAATGAAAAAAGACGCGTTGTGTGAATGAAGGTATTATGTATATAAATGGAGAAGAAAGACGTTGTGCCAACCCTACCTAGTAGTATAAGGACAGGAACAAACCTACCTGATTGCTAGAATGGAATGAAGGAGTCAGACGTGTTGTGCCGACCAGACCTATGGAAGTGTGGTAGTGGAATAAGGGCAGACATGCTAAGGGACTGAATAAGGGTATGACGGATGGATAAATGGAGGAAGGAGCACTGGGTAGCACTGTACTAATTATAGGCAGCGTTATCTCTTACCATCAGGAGACGTCTTGCTCGTTTTCTTACTTCGTTGTATTTAACAAGTGAAATTTAAAAAATACTTTTTAAAAACAAGCTTTAATTATTGTTATCATCTTGCATCATAAAGTACTCGTCAAGACGAATCAAATGAGCCCAAACTCGATGGGGTTGCGTTATTTTATGACAGAGTTCCTTTGGCCACCTTCCAGCTCCATCATCAGATCAGCTCGATGTCATAAAAATATTGCATTGTCATCCGATTTACACACGCATGCAAATTTTCAGCTCAATTGGAAACCGGGAAGTGGGTCAAATTAAACTTGCAAGATTTGATTACAGACAGACAGACAGACAGACAGACAGACAGACAACAGACAGGTGAAAGTAATATAAAGCTTGTAAAAAAGGAGACGTGTTACGACCCTGAGTGGAAGAATGCACTTACCTGATATTCTTATACTCGCAATAAGTGACATGTTCAGGGCATATTAAGTCGTCCCTAGGAGGGCCGTACACAGCAGCCATAAGCCCTTCAATGCCGTAACGTAGGAAGGAGCAAGCCCGAGCTATTCTCCACACGAAGGGCAGAGGATCGTCTCCGGAACCGATGCCGTAGACTGCCAGTAGCATTAGAGGCACGCTGAGCGCTGGACCGAGAAACACGGAGTTCTGAAAATAAAATAAAAAATAACTACTAGGTCACATGTAAAGCTATTAAGCAATAAATCTAATTTCTAATTTTGGTCTTATTTCTTTTAAGCCCACGTCTCACAGAACCGGGAAATGATTTGAGACGTAATTTTTTGTAATGCAACAATATGTAGGTACCTACGCATCTTGGCACAAAAGCTGACGCGATCTGGTGTGGTAAGAATCAAAACATTTCAGATTATTCAATCATTCTGCTCTGCTGATTATTCTAGTCTGCTGGTGAAAAACAGGTAGGTCTTTTTTTCTGAAAGGAAGTATTTCCATTAAGGTAGTATTTCCATTAAATACTAAATGGACCTAAAATTATTTCCATTCCATATTATTTCCGCAAATTTTCCTTCAATCTCCCTTTTTTCTTATCTATTCAATACTAGAGGTAGTTCAATAAGTAGATCAATATCACCGACCCAAAAAAGAATATAAACCAATCATACTCACAACAACACTCAAAGTGGAAGATATGACAGTTCCAAACGACTCCGAGATCAGCGCCACCATGATACAGATGGTCGTGAACATCAGCACCCTGGACAGCTCCATCGGCTGCGAGGTGAGGGGGTACGTGATGACCAAGTAGATCAGGCTGAAGATTATGGTGGGCGGAGTTCGGGAGACGACCAGGGCGGCGTAGTAGGGCTTCAGACCGTACCAGCGGTTGAAGTATTCGCGTTTTACTAGTTGGACCTCTACTGGGACTGGAATCAAAGAAAATAACGTTGTTTTTAATAAATACTTCGGCTATACCTTTAGAAATTGTCTTTAAAATGCTTTCACGGGGACAAAGAGCCTTAACCAGTGCCTAACAAAGGTTGATTAATCAAATAAAAATCAAATTCTAAATCCATAATTACTTATTGTAGAATTGACTAGCAGAAGTGCTTTTTACTTTTGCAAGTAAATTTTACAGTTATTTTATTAAATTTTAAGACCATTCGGAATAAGCACTTCTATACCTCACTAGAAAGAGTTCTAGAGTAGTTCTGAGGTGTAGACACACCACAAAACTACTCTACACTTTACTCTACATCTCTTTTAGTACCACAGTCGTATGAGAATCAAAACTGTGAAGCTAAATAGAAAATCTCGGAAGAACGGGCAAGAAACTCATAGGGATTGTTTCTTTTTATATTTGTCTGAAACGTTTATCTTAGTTACATAAATAATTTGTTGTTCGTTTGAGTGCGACCAGGCAGAATCATGCAGCATTTTAGAGATTTTAAAGAACTAAGCATATATAGGAACAGACAGACAGCTGGAAGCAACTTTGTTTTATACTATGTAAGTGATATACTTACAAGCTAACAAAACCGGCATCATCGGGACGTAAAGCATGGCGATGACACACGCGTAGCAGAAACCGAAGTTGAAGATAGTCTTCGACGCGTCGTAGCCCACTTTGTTGAAGAGAAGCGCCACTATCAAGCCCAGAAACATGTGGAGACCTACGCGGAGCCACAGGTAAAACTGAAAGGAAACGATTTTAAATAATTTTAATTCCATCCAGGAGTCAACGCGCCAATTATTAATTTTAAGATGTAATACTTGCAGAGTTGAATTAAATAATTTCTAAATTTGAATTTAACAATGACTTAGTGATAACCACCAACCTTATGGTCGGAAGATATCGTCAAGTATGTCGGAAGGAACTGGATAAGACTCGCACAGGATCTGAAGTTGTGGCGTGATCATGAGAAATAGATAGATAAATAGTAATAAATAATTATTACAAGCGCCTTGAAGATTCCTAAGTTAAAAACATAAATGACGGCAATGTTAAAGCTACATGAAAATCAGTGCAACCTGTTTAATAACTTTGAGTCAAAAGGGACATTCAAGTTAAAAATCACAGATATAAAACATTAAACAATGTTGCACCATCAATTTAATGCTGTTATGTGTAATGTATTGAAGCATGGAATTAATAGCACAGAGGAACGGCCATCGCGGAAAAGGTAAAGGTAATAATTATACTGTATTTTTTAAAAGCAAAGAAAGAAGTCAAGGAAGACGATCTCCTGATGGTAAGAGATAACGCTGTCCATAATCAGTACAGTGCTACCCAGTGACACAAAAATATAATTACCAATCCATCATGTTTAAGTGATGTATGTTACAAAGTAACAAAAAATTAACTAAATAACTAGTCTAGGCTAGGCTACACTCACGAGATTAAAATTTAAGCAATTATATTCTAACTCCCGTGTTATTAAACCAGTGTCTGAGTTTTTGCTTGCAGTTATTATTTATTTTTCCTAGAATGCATTTAAGTATAGCTTTTGGACTTTGGTATTTTATAATGGAGAATGTGAATAGGTATGCCAAATTGGTTGAAAGTTTGTTACAGTAAAGCTTGTATGTATACATTATACAAATGTACTAATTTTTGTTTTAGGCAAAAATACCTATTAGTTTTGATTTTATAGGCATTCAAACTTCGAGTCCCGCTAACAGTCACGTGACATGTGCCATCAATTTACATCGGTCAGCTTAGTAGCATTGGTTGTATTTGTACATTTCGGCACAACACATGATTTCCTGGTATTTGGATTGGACATTTTTCAAAGTATTTACAATTTCTGATGAAACGCATCTGCATTCTACTCGATGCTGCTGGCAGTGTCACTCGCTAAGTCCCGATCCTGGGATAAAATACTACTTTTTATGTATATTTTTTACTTACCATGTATATTTTTTTTAGGTTTCACCTATCTGCATCATGCACATCTTACCTTATTCCTGAAGGTCTGAAGCATCATCGTCTTCAGTAGCATAACGAACTGCTGACATGCTGTACTCCCATGCTTGTAGTTGTGTTTCTCCACGCCACCCGCGTTCAGTTGTTCTATATCCATCTCCTCGGGACATCTTACCTTATTCCTGAAGGTCTGAAGCATCATCCTCTTCAGCAGCACAACGAACTGCTGGCACGCTGTACTCCCATGCTTGTAGTTGTGTTTCTCCACCCCGCCCGCGTTCAGTTGTTCTATCTCCATCTCCTCGGGACATCTTACCTTATTCCTGAAGGTCTGAAGCATCATCCTCTTCAGCAGCACAACGAACTGCTGGCACGCTGTACTCCCATGCTTGTAGTTGTGTTTCTCCACGCCACCCGCGTTCAGTTGTTCTATCTCCATCTCCTCGGGACATCTTACCTTATTCCTGAAGGTCTGAAGCATCATCCTCTTCAGCAGCACAACGAACTGCTGGCACGCTGTACTCCCATGCTTGTAGTTGTGTTTCTCCACCCCGCCCGCGTTCAGTTGCTCTATCTCCATCTCCTCGGAACAGCTGATGCTGTCCAGGGCGAAGTCTCTCCAGCGTTGGTTCCTTCCATTTTCCACGGCGGTCACCATGCGGTCGGCGTGGCATCCGTACTCGCCGCTTGATACTTCGATTACTGTGGAGTTAAATTTAAAGAGTCAATTTCTTCTGAGAATTTAATCCTGACTATCGATCAGTTAACAGGCTTTAATTATATGACTTTCTTAAGATTAAGGCGCAGTTTGCAGTCTGAGAAAATATTTAAAAAGCAACTGGGACTGGCAACTTTTTAGCAAATGTTTCTATGATTGATACCGTCGAATTTTATTTGGTGCAGCTTGCCAAGCGAGTTGCTTTGACTGCAAAGCGCCTAATGAACCAACTGAGCAAAGTATTTACTGCGGATATGAATCCATCATCATCGTTACCTCATAATCAGCCTATTGCCAGGCAAAGGCCTCCTATATTTTATTGATCCCTTAGAACCTTAATCTTCTAAAAGAAATAATGACAAACTAGCTTCGCCGTTCTGTTTTTTACTCCCCAATTATATGAAAAGTGTTACATAGTTTCAGATATCCTCAGAAAGCCGGACGGACAACGCGAAACGTAAACCTCCGATAGCCTTCTATCGTAAGTGTCATTTAAAACAGTAAGCACTTACTGAAATCCGCCGGGTTATAAGTCTTCGGACACGGCAGCTGCAGCTCATTAAGGAACGGAACGACACCCGCAGCGGTGCCCTGGTAGGCGCATCTTCCATCAGCAACCACATACACATGGTCGAACTCTGCGAACAGCCGCGCTGAGGGCGTGTGGAGCGAACATATGACGGTTCTGCCACCGCGGGCGACGCGTTTCAAGAGAGAGACGCAAGTTGACGAGGCCACGTCGTCGAGACCGCTGGAAAACATGGAAACATCAACCATTGAAAACAATTGAACATCAAAAACTACATGAGACTGAACTGGATGGATCAGCATCAACATCAGATTTAGCAACATTGTTGTACCATTACAATGACTCAAAGGATTGTAACAAATAAATGATTGGGGTTAATCTGTGCGCTTGGATAATAATGTCTAATTGTAGAGGTATATGAGTGACTTGGTAAATAACTGAATTCAATTAAATTCAATATGCACTGCAGGTTTTCTTAATAACACTATCGAAGACAAAATTTTAGGATGTGACCAAACCATAGGGATGTTGCAGTTTCTGCTCAAGATAGGACTTGCCACATGATCTAACGACTGCCTTCTATATGTAGAAGGCTCATCGTGATAGAACTATTACATATGTGTAACATCCTTACTTTTAGTTCAGAAAGAGATATTAATATTTGAAATAACGGCAGTTAATCATATTATGTCACTGAATCTTATAAAGAAATATTTTATGTGAACTTGGTAATCTCAACATAGTAAAAATATTGATTGGGAAGAAATCAAAGTGAATCTATCTCACTAAAGGGGAGAACATAGACAACTATGTTCTACCCTTTAGTGAGATAGATGAAACTTTTTTGTCCCATCCCCTATGACCTAGTAGGACAGATTAAATGGACATAAAAGTATATTCCCAAGTCCCAACTTACGTAGTAGGTTCATCGAGAAACACCACAGGAGGGTTATTCAGCAGTTCCAAAGCAACAGACAGCCGTTTTCTCTCACCACCTGATAGCTTCTCTGATGCTGTGTTCCTCGCTTTACCTAGTCTGAGGAGTTGGATGATTTCTTCTACCTGGAAAAAATACTCTTGTAAAATTTTTCATTACTTAAAACCTAAAACATATAGAAGATAATATGAGAAACCAAGATTTGGGACTGATGCGGCACCCCTCATAATACCTCTATTATAAAAATAAGCCTCGCAAAAGAAGACAATTATAAAAAAGCTAAGAGAAGCGAGGATGCGACGTGTTTGCTATTATTTTTTTGTTGGCTTATTTAGTCGAACATCAGGCGCAGCACAAATTTCAAAAGCGGTTACTTATGGAGCTAGGCTATGGTTGGCCGCGTGGTAACGCAAGGCGTAACATAAAATCCTTTATTTTTCTTCTAGAGGTAGTGTACAATGGTACAATATAGTCTTAATGACAGATACAAACTTCATGCTTGACTATAAGAATAATACTTACAACAGTCGCTTTCTTTCTTTTATCCAGGTCGCTGCCAAGCTTCAAATCAGCAGCCATGGTCATAGCCTCCAACACAGTAATGTACGGCTGAAGAAGATCCTCTTGCATGATGTACCGGGATAGTTTCCTGAACTGGCGCAGGTCGCGGGGTTCTCCGTTGATGGATACCAAGCCATTGGCGCCTGCCACCCTGAGGGTAGAAAATGTACGTCAAATGATTTGGCCAATGTGTGACCAATATTTGTTAATGGACTGGACTTTATCAAGTTGGTTTCTCGCGTTGGCCCCATCGCCACTTGTCCAACGTATGCATTGGCTCCAAAGTTGCAGTAGTAATTGCCGATGCGTGTTATACTTTCAGAGGCAAATCGCAATAATTATAGGTTGAATGTCTTATATGTCTGTCAGTTCGAGGAAGCCAATCTATGGCGTCCAAGTACGATGATAACGGACTTACGGCCAAACTTATAAGAGAAAGTAAAAACCTAAGTATAGTACACCCTACCTATCTTAGGAACTAGGAACTTCCGTCCTACTTACACACATTCGTACTATCCCATTAGTTAAGAAATTTTGAATTTGAGTTTGTTCTGTAGCTTGCGCGCCCCTTGAGAGGGTGGGGTGAAAACTCCTTTATCTCTTTCTTATGGCGCCCTGCAGGAACACCCCCAGGTTTTTAATAGGTATCCCCGCCGCGCCCATCTTCGGCGGGGGACATCCACATATCACTCTGCGCCTCCGGTGCAGGGTGACGATGCGTAATGCATTTTTTCTTGGAAAAAAAACCCTGGAATGACACATAGGCTTCTTCAGTGGGTAAAATGACTGGGTACTGTTAGTAACTAGTAACATAAAACGTTCACAAAGCAGTTCAAAGCTAAATATTTTAATAACAAAAGACCACGTGAAAGTCAAAACAATATAATTAGCCGTAGTATTGTCTATTCTAATAACGATTGTTCACATCACTTTTTTGTAATATTTCAATTAAGATTTGAATGGGTAAAATATAATTTAAATCTATTCTCGCTATTCTCATAGTTAAAACCAGGTTAATGGCTGGGAATCTTGTTATTATGTACAACTAGCTTATGCTCGCGGCTTTGCCCGCATGGTAAAATCCTTTCTTAGCGGAGGTCTACGTCATAAAACCTATCTATGTTCCAAATTTAAGCGAATCCGTTCACCGGTTTGGGCTGTGCTTTGATAGATATATAGATCAGTCACTCTTTCCTTTTATATTTTTAGAAGAAGCAGATGTACATGGCCTTTGAAAGGAAGTTTTAAACAACTACCAATAACAAAACTTAGTTTGGACCAGGCGGCAAAGATCTCCAGAGAACGGTTATCTTCTTCTTTGGGCGCCATCTTCTAACGAAGGTTGGCGATCATCATGGCAATTTGAACCCTCGACACAGCAGCTCTAAATAGGGAACGCGTGCTCTTGCAGTACCATTGGCGCAGATTTATAAGCCATGAAGAAAAAAAAATGTGGTGCAGAAAAAAAAATTACTGATGAGGTTAGAGGTCTATGACCAGTGACCAGGACAGTACAGACTCACAAAGCAATCATAAAAATATTATTATCTACTTCTGCGGTCGGAATTACTACGGTTTGCGGTTTCACCCACGTAAGACCAGATACTGTGGGAAAATCGGGATTAACCCGTCAGGCCCCGAGCGGCTCCATCGAGCCGCTCCCGCGCACGCGAATTTGAACCTTATTTTAAAGAATCTTGAAATAAAGATGTCAATTTTGATTTGAACCGGAAGTGTTTCGTGGATAAAAGTAGCCTATCTGAACCCCTTTCATAGCTATCTACATCGCAATCAGTTCAGTGGTTTTGCGTAAAAGTACAACGAACATTCAAACATATGTAGTATCTCTATGTGTGTTTATGTATGTTAGTCCTTAAGGTATAATTGTTGATAGGGACTCTGGTACATTGTATTTGTTGCCAGTGTACTATAAATAAATTTGTCAAATAAATTAAATAATTTAATTAAAGTCTTTAATTAGTTAAATAAATTAGCTATTGCTATGGTGAACGCACATCACATTTATATGAAACATGACATTTATATGAAATGTTATGAAACCTCGCACTTTGTCGAGACAACTTTGCCGGAGTCGAATCGTCTGAATCGGAAGAAGATTTCCTATACAAAAATTCTTTCGGCGCGGTTGATGCAGATAGATATGCGTCCACCATTAAAGTCACACGTCGCATACAGTCACTCGTCTATCATATCATAATATTAGTAGACCTTGTTAATATTAGTAAATATGGGACCAAAAGAAGGAAATATTTTTCTAATAACTTATAATTTCTTCAAGGTTTTCAAAACTAGTTTTTCTTCATCCTGTCTGACGTCTAGATTTGTCAAAGGTCTAGGTCTATTTACTAGTAAAGATGCAACCTTGCAGTGACATGAATGCAGGATAATTTTGCGTTCATTATTAGGTAAGTATTTCCTAGTAACCTTTTCCATCAAACTAATAATTAATATTTTAACAATATATTTTCTTTAATATTTTGTTTATTATGTTCGTTTCTCATGTAGTTGTTCAACCAAACGCTACCCTGTTACTCTATCATCCATATATTGCCCACCAAAACATGCCATAAAAGTAGAGCAGTATAAATCTTTGCTAGAAAGCCTTGGTAATAGGTTTTTACTTGGAGGGAATTTTAACGCAAAAAACACCTTTTGGGGATCAAGACTTACTACGACAAAAGGAAAAGAGCTACTAAATGCTATTAGAGACACGAAATGTAATGTAATATCAACTGGCAAACCAACTTACTGGCCAACTGATCCACAAAAAATTCCAGATTTAATAGACTTTTTTATTTATAAAAACATATCTACTAGCTTTCTTAGTATTGAAGAAGGGTTTGATATGAGTTCCGACCACTCTCCGATATTATTAACACTAAGTGAAAATATCTTACAAAGAGAGAACAATCCCGCGCTCACAAATAGATATACAGACTGGGAAAGCTTCAAGTTCGATCTGGAATCACTAATCGACTTGAGAGTACCGCTTAAAACTCCACTTCAGCTTGAAGAAGAAACAAAACAACTTATTCTAAATATCCAGCACTGTGCGTGGGAAAATACATCTGAACCCAATATAAAAATAAGAAGTGCTTATTATCCTATTGAAATAAGAAATCTTGTAACTGAAAAAAGGCAACAGAGACAAAAGTGGCATATGACAAGAGCGCCCCAGGATAAAACGCTTTTAAACAAGCTGACAAAAAAACTGAAAAAGCGTATACAAAAGTTCAATGATGACTCAGTAAGCACTCAAGTGAGCCAGTTGACGTGTGATAGAACAACAGATTACTCACTCTGGAAAACTGTTCGAAACATAAAAAAAACCCATTTCGCAAACTCCACCTATTAAAGAGATCAACGGAAAGTGGGCAATAAGTAATGAGCAAAAGGCCAAGAGATTTGCTGAACACCTAGAGCAAATTTTTCAACCTTATGAAGGGATTTCTGAAACCGAAACGAGGCTCAATGATGCTTCTCTTGATGATCAAAACATAAAGCTCGTCACACCCAGAGAAGTCACTATTAGCATTAAACAACTAAAAAGAAAGAAGTCTCCTGGATATGATCTCATTACTGGAGAAGTCCTACAAAATCTTCCACGTAAAGCTATAGTAAAACTAACTACACTCATCAATGCTACGTTTAGACTTCATTACGTGCCTGAAGTGTGGAAAGTGGCAGAAGTCATAATGATACCTAAGCCTGGGAAACCACCAAACGAAGCAACATCATACAGACCGATCTCCTTGTTACCAATAATATCTAAATTATTCGAGAAATTATTTCTTAAACGTCTGAAGCCCATTATAGAAGAGAATCATCTAATCCCTGACTACCAATTCGGATTTAGAGACAAACACTCTACAATAGATCAAATACATAGAATCACAGATAACATAGAAAAAACCTTAGAAAGAAAAATGGTTTGCTCTACAGTCTTTCTGGATGTAGCTCAAGCATTTGATAAAGTTTGGCATGAAGGCCTCGTATCTAAATTAAGAAATATACTACCAAGACCGTTTGCACAAATTCTGGAATCATACTTATCAGAAAGAACATTTAGAGTACGACATGAAAATGCGTATTCTGAGCTAAAATTAATTAAAGCAAAGTACCACAGGGAAGTGTACTAGGGCCTGTTCTGTATCTTCTGTACACTGCTGATATCCCTGATCTAAATAACAGCACAATTGCGACTTTTGCGGATGACACCGCCGTTATGGCTACAGGAGTCACTGATGAAGAAGCAGTGGGAAAAGTTCAAGTGGCAATTAATTGCATATACGAATGGACAAAGAAGTGGAGAATGAAACTCAATGAAGCTAAATCCACTCATATAGATTTTACGAACAAGATGATAAACTATCTTCCAGTGTTTATAAACAATAAGGCTGTCCCTTATGCAAATACAGCCAAATATCTAGGCATGACCTTAGATGCAAAGCTTCGCTGGAAAGCTCATGTGAGAAAGAAAAGATATGAGTTAGAGCTCAGATATAAAGAAATGTACTGGCTGTTAGGGAGAAACTCAAAGTTGTCAGTGCATAACAAATTATTGCTATATAAACAAGTTCTGATGCCAATATGGACATACGGTATTCAGTTATGGGGTTGCACCACCCAAAACAACATTAACATCATCCAGCGCTTCCAAAATAAAGTGCTGAGGGGAATCGCAAATGCCCCCTGGTACGTTAGAAATGACGATCTACATCGGGACTTAAATGTGGAACTCGTGGCTAGTGTAATTAAAAAGTTTGCCGGTAGTCATGAACATAGACTTCATCATCATGTGAATGTCGAGGCTATCCAGCTCCTCGATAACACAGACCTAATAAGACGACTCAAAAGAACAAAGCCTTTTGAGCTAGTGTAGTGACAGTGAGAGTTAGTGTAAATAGTGTAGTGCTACAATAAGACACATGAACAAAGTGTACTTCACCAATAGAGACTGTAAGACAAGTGTTAATGGACACTATCTTAGCTTTTAAATTAGTAGGAAAATATGTTAGACTTAAATTACTTATTAGCCTAAAAATAGGCTAGATTGTAATAAAATAACACATCAGGATATCATATCACATAAGGAAATGTTATTTATAAAAAAAAAAAAAAAAAAAAAAATGTAGTTGTTCGAAAGAAAATTCAATACTGAATTCATTGTAAAAATAACTCTTTAATAACTCTTTATGAAAACACCACTGTTTTCATAATGAGTTATTTTTACAATATGCAGAAAAACATTAAAAATATTATCATTATTAATAATGTAATTGTAGCAGTTGGCGGTCTAATAGAGATCTCTTCCAGACAACCAAGCACAGAGAGCAGAATATATCAATTTCACTATTGGGTCGGTGATGATGTGACTAAAGTTTACAATAGATATCGATTTTTTTTTTGTGGCGAATGCCTTTATTTCGAAAAACAAACTAACAATACTATAACTACTACAGCAGTAAGGAACACTTTTAATACACAAATCACAGATCGGCCACAAGCCGATCTACAGAAAATCCAAGTGCTCCAAACCACGAAAAAAATACTTAAACATGTTAACTTTACTAATATCTATTAACTTTTATATTAATATGCTAATTAAAAATTGTATAATATATGTGATGTCGAAATACTAATTAAATAAATAAACTTTTCACTTTGGATAGAAAAAGTGACATGTTTTGAGTTTCGTACAATTGAGACCTAGCTTGAACAATCGACCCATTGTCTTAACGTCAGTTAATTTGAACACATTAATAATTTTTTGAATAAATACCTCTATAACTGACGAGTAAGTATACAAAAAAAAATTTGTGCGTGTACTAGTTTACACACGTAAGAAGTGAAACTTCTTTAATTAAATTAAATTTAAATTTATAAATTTTTTAAATTCATGTTCATTGGAGAAAGTGAAAGTACTCTTCGTCTGAACCAACCGTGGTAGGGGCAAGAAACAAAAGATGGCGCGTAACTGAAAAATGTGACGCGTAACCGTGACGCGTAACCGATATATTTTTATACCTCGGGATTTTTTTATCCATACATTCTTACAAACTTTCAAGTTTATAATATTAGTAGAGATTACCTATAACCAGCGAGTATGTTGAGTAGCGTACTCTTGCCGGCTCCAGACGGTCCCAATATCGCCGTCAATTGTCCCGAACGGAAGTCCCCATTCAAACTGCGGAGTATCAGCTTCGAACCTGGAACACAAACAAGTTCAGATTAGAGGTCAATCAGTTTTAAAATGCACGTCTTAAAAAAATGTTCCAAAGTTTGCAGAAAGACACACTTCTAAAATGTATGAATTGTGAGGTAAGAACCAGATAGGTCCAGTCATGTGGTCTGACAGCATAGTTCGATCAATCGGACAAGAGATAAGCGCTAAGAAAGGAGAAATGAAATTCTGGGGATTATAATTTTGTAAATTGAATAAGTCAATCAAAAAATTATGATAACAATCAATTGATGATTTTTTGCCAATAAAATTTATAATGCTGAGTCGTTATATGCCTGAATTTAAATTCAGATACAAATTATGAAAGGAAAGAGAGACTGTCTGACTGATCTATCAACGCACAGCCTAAACCGCTGAACCGATTGAGTTGGAATTTGGAATACAGATAGGTTTTATGACGTAGACCTCCGCTAAGAAAGGATTTGGCCACGCAAGGAGCATATGCTAGTCATATTATAATTATTAATATTAATATAATATTTATGGAATTAAACGCATTATGTTCGAGACACATATTCTACTTTAAATAAATTCAAAGACGTTGAAAGATTTAAAAATATTGAGTCATGAAGTGCCACCAACAGGCTAGGCTGTATAAAAATCATTTATTACATTAAGGTTTTGACAGTTTTTTTATAATAAGTATCATTATAACGTCTTAATAGTGTATTAAAATTAATTTATTACGCATTAGGTCGTGCGTAGATATGCGAACATTGCCTTACCTTGAAGTACCTATAGGAAATGTTATTGCAGAAATAGCTAATTAAATATTTTAATCATCATCATGAAAAAGATCTAGAAGATCCTTATTACCTTTAAAATTATTTCCTATTTTTCGCGCTTTTAGTTTTTTTGCAAATGCTTTTATTGATGAGTTTCTTGCTCGTTCTTCTCATAGAGTTGCCTTGCGAACGAGCGGTAGAGTGTTAAAATAGAAAAATATAAAATTGACTTGCAAAAGTGCTCCAATGTAGCCTATTTGAATAAATGAATTTTGAGTTGGGTATATGTATAATATAGTATGTATGTTCCCTAATTACTCGATTCATGCCAAACCGTTTTAACCGCTGAAAAGCCAATGTTATTTCAGGGTCTATCTACGCTACCTATTTACCAAATTTTAGCTCATTTTCAGTCGTTTAGGTGTAAGGAGGTAGAAACACATATAAATACTTTCGCATTTAAAAGATTAGCAGGAAATAAAAGTCTGTATTTTTTATGGCAATTTTTTTTCTTAGTTAAGCTGACCTAGAACTTAACCAAAATTGGCTTAACTTTGGCATTGAACATATTCTAATTCATAATAACTTTATTTCTTACGACGAATATTTAAACTTCCGTTAACTTTAACCATGGCTGTGAGTCTGTGAGTAATATTAATTACTTAGAGTTTATAGTTTGCTAAATATATTTAATTAAACATGCTAAATATATAGCTGTTCTGACATCTGAAGGAAATTGGGTAGGTATTAGGTACCTACCTATTTAAAAATATTTTGATATATTTATTTAAAATTACTTATTTCATTGACAGTTATATCTTTTTAAAATCAATGTAGTTACCAACCTAGATTTTAAAACTTTTTATTTTAACCAACTTTTTATTTTTAAAGAAAAAAGAGAAACTTCAAAATGTGCACGATTCGTCCGATTATAATTAACGGATTACTCGTATAAAACTAAGTGATTTACGAAAATTCTGATATTCAAGGTGTTTTTCAGGTGGTCCCAATAAATTTTATCGTAATTGGAGCAGTTTTCAAATTATGGAGTAAAAGGTTTTTCTCGTCTTTAAAAAACACTTTTAATACTTGTAGTAGATATAGTTATACATATTAATATGGCGTTTCGTCCATAGGCTTACAATTGTTTTATAAACATTATATTTCCTCCTTCAGTCATCTGCATCTAAATATTACTATTTTTACAATTTGTCTAAAGGATTGTTTCTGCGTGGTATTAAAACTATTCTGCAGGGCTATTCACTTATCCGTCAGGGAACCGAACCGAAGACCGACTTGTCGAAAATATGTGAAATGACATATTAAATCGATAGGACGTAATATGTCATTTCATACATTTTTAACCCCCGACGCAAAAACGACGGGGTGTTATAAGTTTGACGTGTCTATCTGTCTGTCTGTCTGTCTGTGTGTATGTCTGTCTGTGGCATCGTAGCTCCCAAACGGATGAACGGATTTTGATTTAGTTTTTTTTGTTTGAAAGTAGAGTTAGTCGAGAGTGTTCTTAGCTATGTTTGGTGGAAATCGATCCAAGATGGCCGCTGCTACAAAATGGCGGATTACTTTTTTCTTCCACGACCCCATCGATATGGGTATCAAATGAAAGAGCTTAACAAGTAAAATACAGCCCACTATATAAAATTTAAAATCTAAGATGGCCGCCATAAAAAAAAAAATTGAATTACGTATTGCGTTGGGGGTTTTTTTAATTTTTAATTTAATTCACTTGTTGACAATTCGGTCATCGGTTCGGTTCCCTGACAAATAAGTGAATAGCCCTGCTGGGGTCAGCTAAGTATTAAAACTGCAACGTAACCTATGCGTGCGCTACATAACACGACGCTTCATTACCTGCGCCTGCGCACCTTCCTGTTTGTTACGTAGGTTTGACTGATTATCATATAATGTACCGGTCACTAATGGAGAACGGAGGGTCTAGACTAGCTAGGCTTTTAAAGTAGTATGCAAGAAACTAGAAACCAGTGGCCGTAGCATGACACATGGGATCCCGACGAAACTTCAAGAGTAGAACTGTCATCCCATACATTGTACTTTTGTGAATCATGGGATGACAGTTGACTTGACAGCAAGACAAGTCTACGCAGCGTCTATGGTTGAAGGGCAGCACAGTAACAACAAAAAAATGTAAAATAATATCAGCTTGAGGGTTCTGTACCCATGTTGCTTTGGCGTCCATCGTATTATTTTTTAATGGTAAGACCCAAATGGTGTTGGACAGAACAAGTGGCTACGCGCGTTGATGACAGCAAGACTGGTGGTAGTTTACTGGTGGTAGGCTTCGGCCTTGGCTAGTTACCACCCACTGGACAAAAACCATGTCGCCAAGCGGTCATTACGAGTTATGTCATAATCTTACTAATATTATAAACGTGAAAGTTTGTAAGAATGAATGTCTGGATGGATGTTTGTTACTCTTTCAGGCCTAAACGGGTGGACCGATTGAGCTGAAATTTGGTATAGATATAGCTTAGAGCCTGGAATAACACATAGGCTAAAGTACTGCGGGTAAAACCGCTGGGCGCAGCTAGTGAAAAAATAAATAAAGGACGCTAACCAAATGGTGGCCAAGAATAGACCTACAGTATGTCAGTCATCCAACAGTCAAGCAGCAGATGGGTGGACGTCATTATAATCAAAGTAGCGGGTAGCATATTATATGAATAGCATATGATATGGACAAGATTGGCGAAAGACAGGGTTGAATGTCATAACATAGAAGACTAGGCGCAGCAGTGGAATGTAGAGAATGTTGCTGATTATACAAATTAGTTCAAGTTTGATAACACAATGCCCTTAAAGCTTCAGTTCAAAATATCACCACGCGCCAAAACAAATAGGTACTTCTCTTCAATCTTCAATATCCATCATCCATGTAATGTAGGAAAGTTCCTACGTCGCCGTTTCCTATGTCAACATAATGTTATAAGACCTAGGCACCACCGGTTATTGCAGAGCTAGCCTAGCACTTTATACCTAATACATTGTAGACTGTAGGCCTGCGCAACGATTTCCGCTTGTATTACAAAACAAAAAGGTATAGATAACCGTCTTTATTAGTTTTTGAACTTCCTTTTCCACAAGTAGCCGGTTGACCACGAATAAAAAGGCGTTTGAGGATTTGTGGCATACTTACTATACTACTGATCCACCAGCAACAAAATCTATATAAATCGATAGTTGACATCAATACTAATAATCACTATTCTGACACATACCCTCGTAAAGTGTCAGGGTTTGGAGTTATTAAGTGTCAAAGTTGGTCAAACGCGACTTCTATTTTTAGCCGGTATACCACTCTGCCACTCGCCATACAATGCCCTTCAAACCCTACTATCTAAAAAATAGAAGTCGATGGCCGTGATTTTGAAAAAAAAACTAAATGGCGGACCAGTAGGTATATGCCTTACTTACTTACTAGTCGAAAGTTTGTGAGTGTGTATGTTTGTTACTTCTTTACGCCTAAGCGTGTGGACCGATTGAGATGAAATTTGGAATAGAGATAGCATAGACCTTGGAATAACACATAGGCTACAGTACAGCGCAGCGGGTAAAACCGCTGTGCGCAGCTAGTATTTTATTTAATAACAAAAAGTAAGTATTAAATCGAGCTATATTTCTAGTCTACTAGATAGACTGCATAGATTTCAGACGAGGCCAACAAGCCGCACCGCAAACCTACGTTATTCAACTGGTAGCTAAAGGTTCCATAACCCACGAAATAACAAGTACCTACAGATTCAAGGTCTCAGTTGCGGAGTGCATTCACGTGCGCTTGTATTTAGGGCACGCCGGTGCAACGTCACGTGTCGACGGCGAGTTCCGAGATGCACTAGAGAGGGGACAAGTATCGATAGATTTCGATAAAGTGTTGATTGATGAACACTTGATTGAACACTTTACACAGGACAACATTAAATTAAAAAAAATGTCAGAATAAACACTTTGTTGTGTACTTTACACAGGACAACATTTGAATTAAATTATCAGTTTTAGTATTCTTAAAGCTGTTAATACAGCAGCTAAACAAAATATCATAATTTTTTATTTTTTTAATAAATATTATGTACATTAAGTATGTATACGTACATACAGTTACGTTACGTACGTATGTGTACGTGTAGTTTTCTAACGTTGTCTTAAATATAAAAAATATTATATGAGTTCAATTTGTTTATTAGTTTTCTTTACCTAAATTCCTGCCGTATGCAATATTTAGGTTGATTTGACTTTTGAATAAAATAATTATGGTCACAGTTATCAATAACTAAGAATTATTCTATTGGCCACAGAATTTGTCTGATTAGACCAGGAATGACGTATGTATATATAAGTTATGATGTCCCTTTTATGTGATGCCCTTTGATTAACATAATAAATTTGATTAACACATAACAAACATCAATAATGACGTATTTTTAAATAACATGGAAAATATCATTAACACCATTGATTGTTCTGTGTTTAGAGCCCTTAAAAAGGAAGTAGTACACAGTAGGTACACACTACTTTGTTTTAATAAAGCTTATTAGAACCTTTATGTTAAAAACTAGAAGTACTTAATAAACTATATAAACCACTAAGTACCTACTCATAATTACATTTTATAATGATTATTAAAAATCAGGACGTACTGTTATAAAATAATAAAATATTTGAATTTATGCGGAAATTTGCAACAATTTTAGACAATTCTTCCCTTTAACTTACCTTATTTTTTATTGATTTTAAACAGTTATTATTACATAATACAATATATCGCCTTCAAACAGGAGAAAAATAAATATTTTTCTAAAAAAAACTAAAATAGCAATTAACATGCATAATAATATTATAATTTTTGTAAAAAAATTTTTTTAAATATCTTCATCGAAAATAAAACGACAAATGAGATAAAACAGATAAGACAAATGTATCGATATCGATAGTCAATACCCACAGCGTATCCCTAAATTGCATAGCTTGCACGTGCTAAGCTTTCTAAAGTTAGCAAACCGTGAGGCTACGATCGTATCTAGTGCCTAAGTATAGGTATGCAACTGCAACTGATCCTAGACTTGCGATATCTGTCCATTCACACCGACATAAACCTGAGAAACTGTGAGTTTTAACATCTTTTGTAATCACTATGACCATGGGCATTCCCAGGAAAATAAATAAACTAAGAAGTAAGGAAATAAAAAATGCTTGTTACGATAATTTCAAAACTGATTTCTTTTCTGACTTTTTTTTTCAAGTATAACATAAAAGTTGCCGAGTAAATTTTATAATTTCGACTAGTAAAGTTTTGCTGCTCACCGAAGCCAACGACGCATTATTTTAGAAAATTGACTACGAAAAGCGAATAGGTTGCTGGGAACGCCACGAAAAATTTAATATTCTGACTGCAAGGTTCGGGTCATACAAGATGGAGCAACTGCCACATCTTGGATCAAATGGAGATCTGTGGGCACGTCCATGGCTATGATCATGTAAATGAAAATACTTCAAGGGTAAACAACAAAAACGTCCTTCGGTCCTGTCGAAAAAGGATAAAATATTCTGACATGAGAAAGTGTATATCGAGTTCCATCATCGAAAACGATAGAGCAAAGTGGAGGCGTGAGATAAGGAAGCCTGACCACCACCATGTCTGATAAATATAGCCAGAAAGAGAGAGAAAGTGATATTAAATAGATTCTCTACTTCATTCAAATACACACATCTAATATGTAAATAAATGTTAATTGTTAACCTGGCCGTGATGTCACTGCCTTTGGTGCCAGCGGAAGACCAGCGTAGGTCCTTTTTTTGAACCTACATATGCTGAGCTGGGGCCTTTTTGCGGCAAATGTTATATACTTTGTTTTACCTACCTTAATACTGTAATTTGTCGTAAATAAAACTTTTTTCTTTGTTTCTTTCTTTCAAAAATTCTGTTTACTAGTTTAGAAGCCTTACGAGCTTCTTCTTTGCATCTTAAATAACAACATTATTCCTTAAACGAAGAACACATTTGAATTTTGGAAACTCTTCATATTTTTTAAAATATCAAAGTGGGAATACTTTTAAAAATAATAAAAAATATTATCTGTAGAGCATTTCCGTCAAACATTTTCAAAAAGGTAAATTTTACAAATTATATTTCTAAATTCGTCAAAATATCGTACGAGCGAGAGAGTCGCAAGTAGAATCTTTTGAAGAAATTTCCTATGGATATACATAGGAAATTTAATTTAAAAAAATATATATTATTTTATTTATGTAAATACATAGGAAATTTCTTAAGATATTAATACTACAGTACAATAATCATACAGTTCAAAAAATATTACATACCAACATAGTAGAATAGATTTGATAACCTCCTTTTTCAAGACAAAAATACATTAGCAGAAGAACACACATAGGTACATATATATTATGAAGAAGTGGCGTGCTGCGGTGAATGTACTCGTAACTCGTATATCTTATCCTAATAAATCTAAATGAATATCAGGTTAGCCCGACCAGTGATCTCAGTAATTATACCTTTCTACTTTCAAACAAGGACAAAGAGAATGCACTGGATATACTTACTCGTATACAACTTGAAATTTCAAATGTTGAATAGGTACATAATTATTATTATGGTAAATTTACATCTACAAGCTATTATAGTATTACCAGATGCCGCATAATATCAAAGTGAGGCCAAGCGAGCCGCACTTTTTAGTTAGACCAACGATATCTTCACTATAGAGATCTACACTCTCTACACTTTAGCTCCACACTATAGATATCTCATAGGCGGATTTAGGGGTGGGGCCAGGGGGCCAAAGCCCCCCCAGAAGCATTGTAGAATTACGAATTTTGCACATATTTCATACTCAATATTATATTTTTTTTCTCGGCGCTCGCAGCAAGCTGCTCACGCACTTATTATTAAGAATATTTGAACTTTCTAACTGTTCAGACCGAGCTAAGCACACATTTTTCGTAGTAAAAATCATAACATTTTTGCCTTTCTGCACCTTGGCCCCCCCCCCCAGAATCAAATCCTGGATCCGCCCTTGGTTATCATTGTAGTCCCCAAACGTATTTTTCAGTACAAAAAATTGTGATTAAAATCAAATCAAATTTGAAAAAGTTTCTTTTTAACCACTCAAACGTCCCGACCGCTATAGCGGTCCGAAAAAAAGTTGAGTTAAACGTTACAGCCGCTACAGCGGCTTTAGAGACTTAATACTTTAAAAACATGTTTTATCTATGAAAACGCTGAAAAGTTACGTAAATATGGTTGTAAATGGCTTTGTAATAAATATTTTAAATCTGTGGTCATTAAATCTGAAGCTAAAGCTCTTGGCAACATTTAAAATTTATTTTTTGAAATTATAGTTTCGAAGTTTTCATGCGTGCCAGAGAAATCTGCGTTTAAAATGTTTATAATTCACCTTATTTTATTAAAATTATATATTAATATGATCATCATGATACTATCTTTCGGAATTGGTACAGATATTAAGGAAATAAACACAATCAGGACAATTTTACATGTCTTAAAGTCGACATGTAAAATTTTTGTCGCGTATGCCGCGTTTCCGTAATATTTTTCCATGATTAATTTCAATCAACTATTATTTTATTAAAACACAATTTAAATTTAGAAAAACAGTTCAACATAACTAGTTACGTATACCTAACATTAAAAAATATTAACTAAAATAGTTTGAATTCATTGATTTAATATATCCATTCTCAGGATTTTGTTCTAGGCGACTTCAGCGTTATACACGAATGGGTGGTTTGTTTTGATTTATTGTGCTACACTGTACTTTCCAAGTCATTATATTTTTACATCAGAACAAAGCTTTTATAATCTAGTTTAATAATAAGCAGGTAAAAACAAAAAATATTTAGAGGTGTTTCGTAAAAAAGTGTTTAAACCTATAAAATACCTAAAATTAACACATATTGCCAAGTTCAATTTTTTTTTTACATACTTTGTGTTAATATTTGAATCAAAATTTTCAAATATTTTATTTATTTATAGTTTTAACTATATAATGCTATTTTTTTCATAGAAAATGGTTCAATAGTTTGCTGGAAAATAGACGTTTTGTAGGTATCAGTAGTTAGCGCTCGACGCGATTCGATTTGGATCGCGGACGCGGACGTTCAACGCTTTTGCAGCTGTCAAGCGCGGACGTGTGAGTGGTTAAATAATAGTAAAAATTTCTTGATTAACCTTTTAGGATTATCATTAAGAGATCTATATTATATTGTGGGAAACGTTAATGTTTTTCTTAAGATTTTATTAAGAGTAAAGTTTTAAAAATGTTTATTTACAAACATGATAATTTAAAAAATCCTAATGTCCTGTGTCTAATTTTAGCAGCGTTATCTCTTATCCGCAGGTGAGCGACTTGCTCATCTTCTTTTTTACTTCTTTATATAAAAAAGGCGTTCATCTTTCGAACTTTAAGATATGATAAAACTACATACTTTTCAGTATGAAGTTTTGTTTGATGCGCCGTATCTATCACCATAACAATAGTCTGATTTAACTATTATGGTAAATAGGTAGGTACACATCATAAATATTAACGGAAATATGATTCAGTCGTGACCCACATTTTATTATTCATTGCATTATAGCTTTGCAACCAAATTAATCTATGGAACTACTTGTTTCCGTTTTAAATTCAAATATATTACTGTTTTTGGCTATTGACAATATCGCCTCACTCATTCGGAAAATACGTCTTAAAATGTCCTACGTTTCAAGTATTTTTTAAAGATTTTAGACTTGATATTATTCTAACCTAACCTAACCTAACATTAAGAAAATAAATAATTAAAATTCCAACCAAAAACCATACATATTCCAACAAATTCCCTGTATTTTATTTATGGACCAACCAGAATTCAGTAGTCCAGTGACCCGACCAATCAGCATTCAATACTCCGTTTTCAGGGACTACTACTGAAGTCAGGTAGGTTTTCATTCAAAATAAATAGATTGTCTCTATGTCCTATGTTGTTGAATTTAAGAGCTCCCAGAAAATATTATTTTTCTAGAACAAAAAACAGTACAAAAACAAAAAAGGCGGTAATAATTTTAGTAAAACGCGTTTTAAATTAGAAACCCTACAAATATTATAAAATGGTGACTCTGTATGTATTTATTTTTGTTACCTTTTCACTTTTCACGCATAAAAGCTGACCCGATAGAGATAAATTTTGATATGTAAGCATTTTAGCGGAGTGCAGCTGGTATGTATCTAATAATATTATTATGTGAAGTAAATGAAAGAAATAGAAACAATGAAATGTTTATTACACCACACTTCTATAAAATTATTGTTATCTTTATTGCTATGCGAACGATTAACACATAGTATATAATATAACAATAGCATACCTTGGGTTTATAGTTAAACACATTTATATTAAGTAATTTATAGATAGATAGATAGATAACCCTTTATTGGAACACAAAAGAAAATGTACAAAAACAACTTATAAGCTAAAACAATACAAAAGATATGTGTTACAATTGGCGGTCGCATGTACATATTTTTAAATGTAATTGCTGACGCGTCCTGCAATTAAAACATTCAAGGAGTACCTAAGATATAATTATAATAGACATAATTATAATTATAATATTATGTAGTGTTTAAGATATTTTATGTATTAAATATACAATTCCAATAATTTTATAGGAACAGCCTAGTGCGATAAGACCGCCGATTGTTTAACTAGCATTAAAGATATCTAGCGCAGTAAGTTGCTTTGTAATTATTTGGTATGAAAAAATATTTGGCATACAAAAAAAAACCTATTATTCTATTCTATATCAGGGAGGACGGAGGTATGCTGTCGCATTTTTCTCCATTGCACATAACCTTGCGACTTGCGATTGCATAATGCACTTTTCCGGGAAAAAAGTCCAAGCTAAACGTGTTTATCGTTTTAAAAATTGCGAGAAAATTAGTCTAATTTTCCATTACGTACAGTGTAGGTACATACAGTACATGTATTATTAATATAGTCCATGAAAACAGGTCCACATGCGTGCTAACTTTAATTAAACTAACACGAGTACATAGCACATAATGCTGTATATAATAGTTACATCACATACAGCGCTTCGAATGTCTAATGTCTGTTATTATGATCTAAATCGAAATTACTGCAACCGTCGCTAATTCCACTGAGACCATAGTGACCTGATGGTTGTTACTAGTCAGTCTTTTCCTCCTTCAATCATTTTCTCTATTCTGACAGTCATCATGAACCCATATATTCCTCAATTTCTTTCTTTGGTTGTAGTTTTGATGTCCTAATGTCTTGAAGACTCTCAAGTTGTGTCTTTCGGAAAACTACGATGACAGTAATGCACTCCAAATAGTACTAGTTCTTATAAGTAAACTACGCTTGGCACGGGCCACCTTCTGATCTGTGGTATGGGCAGTTGGGAGCGCCACCAAGTATGGTTGCCGACTTCCGACTTCCGTGAATTAACATAGAATATTAAAAAAAAAAAACCTTGGTAGTGAAGAGATCTATTAGCAAAAATACCGCCAATAATTGTTACTCCTTTTTTCTCTGATGAATAATTTTTTGTCTATTGTATTTATGATGTTCAATTAAGTGAAATTACTGGGCTAAAGAGTCTTAACATCTTATGACTCTTGAGTAAGAAGCGCTGGTGCAGTGTTCTTTGAATTTCGCATCATTGTGATCCTAAGTAGCACTGTACTGATTATGGGCAGCGTTATCTCTTAACATCAGGAGAGCGTCTTGCTCGTCTTCTACTTCATCACATAAAAATAAAAAAAGTGTTTTCTCATCATCATCATCATCATCTCAGCCATTGGACGTCCACTGCTGAACATAGGCCTCCCCTTTGGACTTCCATATGTACCGGTTGGAAGCGACCTGCATCCAGCGTCTTCCGGCGACCTTTATAACGTCGTCTGTCCACCTTGTGGGTGGACGTCCTACGCTTCGTTTGCTAGTCCGTGGTCTCCACTCGAGCACATTTCGACCCCATCGGCCATCCGCTCTGCGCGCTATGTGGCCTGCCCATTGCCACTTCAGCTTGCTAATCCGCCGGGCTATGTCGGTGACTTTAGTTCGTCTACGGATTTCTTCATTTCTGATTCGATCTCGTAGAGAAACCCCGAGCATAGCCCTTTCCATAGCACGCTGGGCGACTTTGAGCTTCGAGATGAGGCCATTGGTGAAGGACCACGTTTCGGTGCCGTAAGTCATCACAACAACAAGTGTTTTCTATTTCATTCTATTCTAAGGTACTTACTTTTCCCATCCTGCACAGTGTAAGTGAGGTCTTGGAAGGCTAAGTTGACTGGTGGCCGTTGAGGAAGATGGGATAGATGAGCTCTGCCAAGCGCTCGGCCGGCGCCCATCGCTTCTTTGTCACTCGCCATCACTCAGGCGGCCATTTTCTAAACAAAAGAAAAACGTATTATTTCACCGACCGCCAATTGCGTCGCCAATTGCGGCGTCGCGCTTTTACCACCGCACGAGCCGTCACCGCTCGAAAACTCATCCACACATTGTTGATGCTTGGCATTCTCGCACTGTGCGATTCACTCGGTCCTTCTTGCCGTACACCTGCAAATTGTGGAATGAGCTTCCGCCCGCGGTATTTCCGATGAGCTTTAACATGGGACTCTTCAAAAGGCAAGTGAATAGAGTCTTGAAAGGTAGGCAACGTACCAGCGGTACCCCTGGGATACATTTACCATGAGATATTCTTGTGTTATTAGCAATGTTAGTAACAATGAGTAGTTCTCACATATTTTATGTCAAAAATAAAAATTAATATTATTATAGTATCTAAAAATGCGTAAGCACATTGGCTGACTTATTTATTTCTTAGCCAAAGTTCAATTTAATATTATGCCAAGTTTTAAATAGTTTATTATATAATCACCAAAATAATTCAATACGACTCTTTATGGTAAGGCCACAGTAATATATCATTTTACCGTAGTAAGGCTAAGTTAGTATTTAACCACCATCTTGCCTTGTCCAAAGTCCGAACTCGAAGATGGAGGATACTAAGTCTAGAATATAAATCCTTGGCTTGTCCGAATATGCCGGAACTTTATGATTATAGCAGTTGCATAAAATAAATAAATTGGCCAAGCGCTATTCGGGCTACGCGCAATGTAGTACAGTTTTTTTCAATGTTTTAAAGCCAGTAGTTTCAGATTTTAGAAGGCGGACGCACAAAAAAGTTCATATACTTGAATATGTCTTTAAAATGGATCGCTAAATTAAAAAAGTCTTCTTCTCGTCTTAAAAACCCGTCCCTCATTTTACCTATTCAACGATACCCCACATCAGCCAGAAAAAAAATCATCCACATCTTACATGTTTGGGAGATGCCCTAAATTAATTAATTTTTAATATTTTTTTGTAACTTTCTCATACACTTACTATTATTGCCCTTATCTGTGCAATATCACAGCTTTTTAGGGCTTCTAGTTTCTCCATAAAGCCGACAGACGGACAAAGCGAAACTATAAGGCTTCCTTGTTGACTACGGAAGTCTAAAAACTAATCGGCAAAAAACACGCTTCTCTTACGTAACTATTCGTAACTTAGGTGCTTGACACTGACCTAGATCCAGGTCAAGTTGACTGCATTCGTTGGCGGCTTGTTTGGATATTGCAAGTCATGATTTTTAGCAAAATAAGATTGTTGTTTGTTATGATGCTCAATGAAATCTGTGAAGGCTAACTAAACACTGTAGGTACGATTTTGAATCATTAGTATGAGCTTTATTATATACGCCTTAAAATCTACCTGTATGCCAAATTACAACTCAATCCAGCGGTTTAGGCTGTGCGTTGATAGATCAGTCAGTCAGTCAGTCACTCTTTCCTTTTATATATTTAGATAAAAATATTTTTTTAATTAAATTTACAGTAAGTATTAGTTATTTAATACTTAAACACTTAAGGCGATGAATTTTTTTGGATACAGAAATAAATTGTTACATATTTTGTAATAAATATTTATAATACTGCTACAAAAGGTTAAGCAATTCAATACAGGGCGATAAAGACATACATAGGTTGGATTATTTTGCCGTCAAACAAAGACTCTATCGAAAAGTAATTTAGTTTTTAAGTTAGTAATTAATATTGTTCTTTATCTATTTCTAAATATATAAAAGGAAAGAATGACTGATTAACTGCCTGACTGACTGATCTATCAACGTACAGTTCAAACCGCTAAACAGATTGGGTTGAAATTTGGAATACAGATAGGTCTTATGACGTAGACCTCCACTAAGAAAGGATTAATCCACGGGCAAATCCTTGAGTGTTAGTTAGTCCTAACTAAACCGACAAATATTGTAAATCCTAGAGTACCTATACTAAATACTGTAATATTTGACGTAATTTTTTGTTTTTTCTTTGGTCTCCGGGAGCCGTTAGCAGTAATGAATTTGTGAGTGTGTTTGTTATACCTCTCACGCCTAAACTACTAAACCGATTAAGCTGGAATTTGGTTACCAGGTAGCTTAGACCCCGGAATAACACATGATAGTTTTTTAGCTAGTCATCATTATATATGCTACTCGTCCCTACACATTATAATCACGGTAAAGAGATTTAATATATCTCTTTACCGTGTTATAATGTACGTCAACTACAAAGAGATGTATCCATGTTAGTCTTACAAAATGAAGGAACTTTTAGTATGCAAAAATTATTTACCCTTACTTCGTGACATTTTACAACCTTTTATTACAAGCTTTATATTACTTTCACCTGTCTGTTGTCTGTCTGTCTGTCTGTCTGTCTGTCTGTAATCAAATCTTACAAGTTTAATTTGACCCACTTCCCGGTTTCCAATTGAGCTGAAAATTTGCATGCGTGTGTAAATCGGATGACAATGCAATATTTTTGTGACATCGAGCTGATCTGATGATGGAGCTGGAAGGTGGCCATAGGAACTCTGTCATAAAACAACGCAACCCCATCGAGTTTGGGCTCATTTGATTCGTCTTGACGAGTACTTTATGGTCATAATAATAAAAGCTTGTTTATAAAAAGTTTTTTTTTTAATTTCACTTGTTTATTATTCAGTATCCACCAAATCTTATACTATATTCGATTCATTTTAAATGCTATTATTATGTATCACCTAAGGAAAAGTAGTGGGATACATCATTGTTGCATATTAAACGAGTCGATGATAATATGAAGTTTGATTGCTACTAGAAATGTCACGAACCAAAGGTAGTTCATTGTGGCAAATGAAAATTTACTTCATTTTGTAAGCCTAACATGGATACATCTCTTTGTAGTTGACTACCTACTTACTCGTATGTATATGTCACAGCTAAAGTCCGAAGTGTGGTTACACCTAGGTTTAGCCAGTTAATCCTAGGTGTAACTACTTGTATGTCTATATGTAGGAATGTTACACATAAACTGACTAATACTCGTACAACTTGGCACTCGAATGATTCGCCATTCTTTTGTTTCACAACTGTGCATCATGAGTTCAAAGTTCAAATGGCGAGTTTTATTTAGTTTATCTAATTAGAGCATTGTAATACTAACTTTATGTGCCAATATTTAATTTATGTAAATTAATTTCAGCAGAATGGGGTCAACTGTTTAAAGCCCGCCCCACACTAAGAACGCGGAGTCTTGCCAAGAAGTGTTATCTTGAACTTCGAGCTAAGATTACCGTGGAGGGCCTATAAGAACTCATCCACAGTCTCTTTTCACCGCTTTTGTGCGCATTTGTGTCCCTAGTGTGGAGTGAGCTTAATAATTGAACTTTAAAATATAATTAATAATACAAATATTTATATTTAAAATAATATTTAATTAAACCAACTTCAAGCGATTTTAACAAGCTATACGTGTTAATTTATATCTTGAAAACTACTGAACCGATTTTGATAAAATTTGTAATATTTCATAAGTGGGGTAAAACGTAAGAGAATAAAATAAAATAATTACTATGTTTGTTATTTTATTGTCTATGTAAGTGTCCATAAACATTGTTAGTTTTATACAAGAGCAGGAAGGTTTAAGTAGTTATAAATACATAATATTACATTACATGGTATTGTGAAATGACTAATTACTGGGCTGAAGAGTCTTAACACCTTTTGATTCTTTAGTAAGAAGCGTTGGTGATGTGCGCCCAGAATTTTATATCATTGTGCACCTACTGTACTGATAATTATGGGTAGTGTTATCTCTAAAAATCAGCAGGGATATTCACTTATCCGTCAGGGTACCGAATCGAAAACCGATACGACGTAATACGTCATTTCATATATTTTTAGCAATTCGGTCTTCGGTTCGGTTGCCTAACGGATACCTAAGTGAATAGCCCTGCAGGAGAGCGTCTTGATCGTCGGCGTATGTTGTCGTTCATCATCATCTCAGCCGTAAGACGTCCACTGCTGAACATAGGCCTCCCCTTTGGACTTCCATATGTACCGGTTGGAAGCGACCTGCATCCAGCGTCTTCCGGCGACCTTTATAAGGTCGTCTGTCCACCTTGTGGGTGGACGTCCTAAGCCTATGTTGTCGTTCCTTCTAAAATATATTTTTAAACACTTACAAACAAAACAAAGGTAAAAACTAAACATTGAAGAGGTACTAAGGCTTGGCGAAATCTTAATTAACAGAACTCTTTAGTTCTAGTGACTAGAATGTTCTAAATAAATTTAATTTTATATTATTTGGCGCGCAGCAGCGACTTCAACCGATAAACTCGCTCTAGTTGGCGCTTAACTTAAGTTGAATTTTTGGATATTTTAAGGGCTATTGGAGCCCAAACTATCAAACACAAATATATTATATGAAAAAAAATCTTTTAGTTCTAAGCCAAAAGCTAAGCTATTGTTGCACGCCACCGCTATACTTTTCCTTAAATTCCCTTCCAACCAGGTTGTCTGTAATAGATTGCTTTATGCGATAAGACCGCAGATTGTTTACCTCTAGTTTAAAGTTCTTAATATTATGTTCATAACTATTTCTTGTATTTTGGTTTGCAATAAAGAATTATTCTTTTCTAAATATTCTACTATAGTATTTCTAGGAAAAAACGACAATTACTAACCACAGGTCACCATTTGTGTTAGATATAATTATTATAAGTAACAACTGCTTTTAAACATTGTAGAATAATAGTTAACAGATAATAAACAATTACAGTCTATTTATAATATAAACTGCCATTATTATTTGCTAAGGTTTTATGAGAGTATTAAATTTTATTTTTTTCAGTTAATAGTCACTAAAATCCCTTTTATATGTTAGACCTTACATTTAATGAGCTCAAGTCAGGACCTTCTGATTTTTAAGTGTTGGTGTTACTAATAATAATAATTGTTTTTTAAGGTTCCGTACCAAAGGATTAAAAAAAATCATTTAATTCGGACACACAGCCCATATTACACATCTTAAATCAAATATACATTAAAATAAATTTTTCAGTTTTTCAATAAACTAAGACTTCGAAAAAAAAACAAAAATAAATCTTCTGTTTATATCTCATAGTAACATGTCACTATATTTATGTATATTTTTTCCAAGTTTTTTTTTTTACTTTGACCTGTCTGTTGTCCTTCTGTCTGTCTGTAATCAAACCTTACAAGTTAAATTTGACCCACTTCCCGTTTCCGATTGAGCTAAAATTTTGCATGCATGTACAAATCGGATGACAATGCAATATTATTATGACATCGAGCTGATCTGATGATGGAGCTAGGAGGTGGCCATTAGAACTCCGTAATTAAACGACGCAACCTCATCGAGTTTAGGCTCATTTGATTAGTCTTGACGAGTACTTTGGTGCTAGATGGTAATAATAATAAAAGCTTTTTTTTAAGTATTTTTTTTACATTTCACTTGTTATGTATGTATATGTACTTTTTGGAACTGATAATAAATATTTTTTTATCTTCTTCTTCCTACCCTTATCCCACACTAGGTAGGGTCGGCACAACACGTTTTTCTCCTCCATTCTGCTCTATCATCCGTCATATCTGCATCCACTCCCCTAGCACGCATCCTCTTTCACGAAGTTCATCCAAACCTTTAATAAATATTCTTTTATATTATCTTGTAAATACCACCAACTATACTATAAGCACCATAACATTACTATAAAATGATTCATGTTAGAAACGGAAATTTTCCATGCTAGATTTATTTTGTTATGCCAATAAAGTCTACATATTATATGTTTGAAATGCACCTGCAACGGGATGTTTTGTTTAAACGTATTATTGCTTAATATTTGCTTAGCTACAGTATTTATTGAATGAACTTGAATTAAGTGATTTAGTCATTCAGTACATTACCTACGTGGAAAAGTTTGTAAGAATCACTTTTAGGAATGACCTTAATGCCTAAACACGCGAAACTTTGTACAATTTTGGACATTAAATTATTGGCTTTTATAGGGACTGATTTATAATTAGACTATTTGTTTAAGTATGTAACGAAGTTCCTAATTTGAATTTTAATTAAAGAAATGCTATGGCCAACCCCACATTGGGCGAACGCGGCCTTCGAGCGTGTCAGCGACGACATCGTTGCGATTATCCGGCACGATAAAAAGTTTTTTATTTTTTTGAACTTCAAAGTAAATTAACTTAGGCAATAAGTTCGAAATATAAAACTTAGAGAAAAGTATTACGTAAATGTTTCGGCGAAAGTCCGAAGTGTGGCTACACCTAGGTTTAGCCGGCAAAACCTAGGTGTAGCCGACCGCAGTCGGTTAAAGTTAGGTGTGAACAAAATGTTTGTAAAAAAAACTGGGTTTTTTATTACAAAGTTCAGGGCAGACCTACATCAGTTGGTTAGGTTCAATGATTACACCGTGCGAGCCGAGCGAGCGAAGCGAGCGTGCTGCGGTAGCAGCCGGCGAAGCACCAGATCCGATTTGTCCTTATTCCAGTTCTCAATTCATCATTATTTGTTTATTTTATTAACTTGTCTCACGTTTTAAACAAAACATGCTGAAAATAAATCTTCTACACCTTACTTTAACCCACTGCGGTCGGCTACACCTAGGCTTTACCGGCTAAACCTACATAGGTATAGCCGTACTTCGGACTTTAGCTGGAACATAAATAAAAACAAATACAAAAGATATAATATTATTATGTAGTTCAACTACATCGCCTATTTTGACAATAATGACATGATATAGGTATAATACTCGTATAAATATGTATAGATTTTAGTATTTAATTAGAGATTTAACGATTAAATACATTTTATTAAATAAGCTATATTTATAGCACTAAATACCCAACCAAATATTGTTTTATTGCTTCTTTTGTATTTTTTTATTTTTTTTATTTTTTACTGTGGGTCCCGGCTGTTTCTTATAAGATATGTAGGAGGCAGTCGTTAGGTCATGTTGCAGGCCCTGTAGTAATCTCGGCGACCTGAAACTGTAACAAATAGGTTCGCCACACAACCTATAAATTGCGATTTGACTCTGACAGTGTAGAGTAACTTGTTGTGTTGGAGTATAAACCCCAATTATTATTGTTATTTTTATATTTTTCTGTTAAAATATAAAATAATACAAAACTTTCCGTATTTACCTACATCTAAAAAATGGGAACATTCAATTTGAACTTTAACCTGATTTTTCTGCTAATTTGTGGGCGTCAGCGTTATCGCTTGGCACAGTTCCGATGATAGCACATTTATCTACCTAACACTATCATTGCAATATCCCAAAACAAACATAGGTACATATATCGTGGTGAGGGTGCCGACCAGCCGTCTGCCGACCTTCATGAAGGAGGACTTCTGGCCGCAGGGAGTCGTGTTTCGGAAATTTCGTGGTCGACTTCCTGCTGACTCTGCGCGCAACACGTCGCCGGCGCTACGTGCTACCTAGATTTTTAAGTTCATTATTTTGATGTTTATTGATATGAGGCTGTGGTACACTGTACTTGTTTTAGTGTACTATTGCCTGAAATAAATTAATTATTATTATTATTTATATGTATGGTAACCTCACCATCAGGCGGGCCGACTAGTACTAATTTGTAGGTGTTCCAAAAAAAAATTTAAATGAGTAGAGGTTTCTAAAAACAAATATTTTTTTCAACAAATAATAATTTTGAAATACTATTTGCGCCCAGCGGTTTTACCCGCGCTTCAGAAGTCTACGTGATATTCCAGGGTGTAAGCTTCTACATACTAAATTTCAGCTCAATCGGTCCACCCGTTCAGATATAAAAAAGTACCAAACATTATATTATAGTAGGATTAATTCAAGCTGCGACTAGTATCACTAAAAGCTACAATGTCCAAAATGTTTATTAGCTACCTACTCTCCAAATTTTTACTAACTCGGTTCAGCAGTTAAGGCGTAAGGGGCCGGGCGGCAAAGTTATCTTAAGGGGGCAAAAGCTTGGCTTAAGTAATATTTTAAGGGGCGGCAAAACTTCTGAGTTTGATTCTGAGTCTAGGCATACTTATGCCTTTAGTACTAATAAAATTATTAATTCTACTTATATACAACAGGAAAGTAATGATGTGTGTAAAAAAGTAAAGCTAAGTAAAAAAAAATGCCGCAAAGTAAAAATACTGGGCGTAGCTTGTGTAACTGTATATACATACTCGTGTATTATACAGTGTGTAGTATGTTTTATATTATACATACATTAGTATAACATTATGTCTATAAATATCAAATAAGTTGCTTCGGGCTTCGTTAGGACCATGAAACTTGAACACTTAGGCGTTTCAGGGTTAGGAAATAACCCTGAAATGCTAATCTAGTGTCAATGTAAACAATGGACTGTTAAAATGTTTATCTCTTGAGAAATCTGCATGATTATTATTATTATTAATTCAATGCAATTTTTTTATAAGTGCGGTTAAGTTCACGTTAATTTATGCGATATAAACATGACAGACGTCGAGTTACTAATGTCTTCAATAAGAAATAGTAATAATGCACGCCAGTCACAATCCATAGTAATACTATAAATGCGAATGTGTGTCTGTGTATCTGTTACCTCTTCACGCCTAAACGGCCAAACCGATTTAAATGAAATTTGGTAGATAGTTCAAGTCTTCGTAAAAGGACATACGATAGTTTATTCTCATTTTTTTATCGCACGGGATATTTTTTTTTATCGCAGGTAACATTACAGGACGGTACTAGTACAAAATAAGTTGTGTGTTTCGTTAGGACCATGAAACTTGTACACTAAGGCATTTCAGGGTTAGGAAACAAATGTGAATTGCTAATCTTGTGTCAATGTAAACAATAGTCTCTTAAATGTTTCTCTTTATGTTTTTAATTTTTCTGCATATTTTGTGGTGTAGGTACAATAAAGAGTTATTTATCAACTACGATTTTTATATAGATTTAACCGCTAGTCGCGATTTTGAACAAAAAAAACTGAAAATGCCGGATGAGTAGGTATGCCACAAATTTTCAAATGCCATTGGCATACCTAGTATTTCATTTGCTAAGAAAGGATTTATTACTATTTCTTTTCATAAGGGCAATAGAATGGCGGTAGAGTTTTAAACTCTATAAAAAATACTTGCAAAGTGATCTATATATTTATGTAGCCTATTTGCATAAATGCATTTTAAATTTTATTTTAAACCAGCAAAAAAAGTATTTTTCTCACCCTCTAAACGCAAAGTATAATTTCATCTTTGCATTGCCGCTTGGCATCACGGTCAAAGGTTAACCCAAAAGTTGTATCAACTCAAAATGTAGAGCATACGGATAAATGAATATTAAATTAGCATATATATTTATTTGATTAGATACTTTTGACTTGTATGGTGAAACGAGTATAAAAATCAAGGTTTTTGAATAGAAAAAAAGGGAAATACGACATGTTTTAGAGCAAAAAAACATATAAATTTAAATAACTTCCTTTGCCTTAATAATTAAGCATTGATTAAAACTATAGTTATTGATTTATTCACGCAGATATTACCCAAATTTGATAACCAATCTAAAAAAATATATATAAATAAAAAATATTAGCCGAAATATGAAATAACAATACAAAAAAAATACGACCTCTGTGGCGCGGTGGGCTAATACCCGCTTGCAACGCAGTAGGTTGTGGGTTCGATTCCCGCATGGGACAAATGTTTGTGTGATCCACAGGTATTTGTTTCTGGTCTGAATGGTTTTCAGTATTTATTATAAGTATGTATTTACAAAAGAAAAAGTATATAAGTATTATATCCGTTATCCTAACTACCATAACACAAGCATTAAGTTGCTTAGCTTGGGGTTAGGTGGCGTTGTGTGAAATGTCCTGAAATGTTTATTATTATTTTATACGAGTAGGTATATAATATTATATACCTAACGATTAAATAAAACGTGTGTTCCTTAATTTATTTCATGTTGTTAATAATTCTGCAACAGAAACAAATTAAGCATAGACATTAATAGGTACCTAATAATTTTATATATTACCTGATATAAAATCTTTAATAAATTATAATAAAAAATAACAGTGACGATCAAAAATACGTGCAAATAAAATGACGCAGGTTAGCCTTAAGGTGCAATTCGGCTAACAACTGTTTGTATTGTCAAGGTCAAAACAAATTAAATTAGTCCATAATTAAAATGATAAAAAAATATAAAATGCGTATTTTTTGGTTGGAGCATAAAATAAAAAATGTCTGAGATATGACGCTTATAAGTTTTTAGGTGGGGACGCGCTACGTCACACCTTGCCCTGAAATATTGCACGCTGTGGCGTCATGACGCCAACCAAGCAACTTTTCGTTTTATATTGCAGCCGTTCATTATTAAAACTACAAAGCACTACATTCTTGTCATCAAAAAGTCTTATATATAGTGTTTGTGACATTTTGAGAGAAGCACCGGGTCCGCATAAAATATGTCGCAGAAGGAGAACCAAGTAGATAATATGGTTATGAATAAATGATGATTTCATAAAATGTAGTATCGTTGCTTTAAATCGTGGTATGCAGTCAGCAACCGAACAGCACCTTAACCTGTCCAAAAAGATTAAAACGTTTTGTTAATCTGTTTTTTTTATAATTCCAAAGACGTCATAATGTATATGGTCTGTCAATAATACCTATAGGTACCTACATACGTGCTACAAAAAACCCAAAGATCAGGATTACTAGCGGAAAGCTTTAAAAATTGTATTTCGGAGAAGTAATCAAAAGGGGCCATGCAAGATTAGGATGCGATTTCATGCACAGTGGGACTAAATACGATCGATGATTGATATAATTGGCCAATATTTTTTTTTTATTTCGATCCCAGTAGGTTGTGTGTATTTTATTGGTCAATTTAAATCCTCAAGTCGAAAGCAGAAATCATTGTATCGCTATATACCTAGTTTGCATAAAAAATCCTTTTTGAAAGATGTCTACGTCCCAATATCATGTGCATATAAGTATAAGTACCTATGTGTGTGTGTGTGTATATAAGTTTGAACTTTGTGATGATAGATTAGTCAGTCAATCAATTAGGCACGCTGTACTTTTATATTTTTAGATTATGTTCTAGGAAATAGATCGGAAGTAACATTGATGTTTCTTTTATTTAATTTATAGCTTCGCATTACAGGCAGGGTCATAGACCATAGATTATAGATGAGGACTTAATTAAAACTTTATAATAAAAACCGTTTTTTACATTTAAATTAAGTACTTTACTGCTTAAGTTAAAGGTCAAAATGTATTCGGATATTTTGCATCTACGTAAATTAGTATAATAAAATGATATATCTAACAAACATATCTAAAAAATACTAGGAAATTCATATTAGTAGGTAATCTAGGCTTTAAAAAGCAACATATAGGTTGGCCACACACCGCCTAGAATCGTGATTTGACTTCGACATTGTAAATAGGTTTCCCTGTTCCATTGTTAGGATAGGATTATTATTATTTGCCCCCGGCGCAAAAACTACGGGGTGTTATAAGTTTGTCAAGAGTGTTTTTAGCTATGATTGGTGGAAATTGGTCCAAGATGGCCTCTGCTACAAAATGAGGATTACTTTTTTCCACAACCCCCTCAATAAGGATAATTATGAAAGGGCTTGACTAGTAGAATACAACGCACTACAATAAATTTAAAATCCAAGATGGCCGCAACCACAAAATGGTGAATTACATATTTTAAAAGCGTCGGGGGTTTATTTAAATTTTTAACTTGATTGACTTGTTTATATTTTTATTTATTATTAATTTCTCAATAATTCGACCCAGAGCAAGTATCAGCCCGTTTAACTTGGATCCTGTGCCGTAACAAGCTGTCTACTATGTTACTACTCGTAATTTTAGTGCTATTACTGATTAAGTGTTGGTTATTACCTACTTATTACGGCCAATCTAAGCCATTGGCCACGCTAATTCATTCAATATACATAATTCAAAGTATAGGTACAGTACCTACCTGTAAAGGCCACAAAAAATACAATATTGTGGTACCAGAGTAAACATAATGGACATTTTTTATAAGCCACTTAATATATTTGTAGAATACAGTGTCATGTATTTAAGTAAGTAGTTGTAATAAATTGTCTCTAAAAATCTAGCTCTTAGTGCACTTTGGTGGTATACTGTTTGGTTGTATAAATATAAATAATGAGCGTTTGTTGACATTTTTAGAGTAAAATAGTCGAGAAAAAAATATACAACAAAATTTTCAAAGTTAAGCGCTCTAGACAAGCTCCAATCGCTTGTGACTAAAACTAAAAAAGTACTGAGATAATATTCGTTGTGGTTTGGTTTTACCGTAACGATTGTCATCCTAGTAAATTTAAGATTAACTACAAGCGATTAAGACCTTGCCTAGAGCCCCAGAACTCACACACACTAGCATATAAAAATGTTGAAAAAAAACCCAGATTGGCATTTTAAAAACATTTCCGTTTTGTTTAAATATATGTGCAAAATACTTCAGAAGGTAATGAAGGTCGAATTTGTAATTATAATTTTCGCTTACCTATGAAAAGTCACACTGACAGTTGGCAGTTCTATTTGATGCTTTTTCTAAGTCTTAAGCTACTGTTACACATGCTAGTTAGTAGCACGAAAGCATGCTACTTTTGAGCAATTGCTACTTAGTAGTATGTGTGTCGAAACATTGCTAATAATGAGCATGCTCATTTTGAGTTTGCTCAAAAATCAACGGTCGTGCGATTTTTGAGCATGCTACCTGCAGCGCGGGCGGAGGGGGGGCGTGCTTTTAGCGCGTGTGAACAGGTTTGCTTATTGAGCATGCTCGTAAATAATATATATGCTAGTATATAATATATAATAACCATTAATATCTTCTCGCATTTCGACTAACAATCGAGTACTTGCTCCAAGGATTTCTCTTCTATTTAGCCAATCACGGACCCAAATCTTCCTATTCCTTGTTTTTTTTCTTTCTATATGAGAGAAGTTTTTGGACGCATTGCAACGCCACCAAAAGAATAATTCTATTCATCTCATATACTGTTGAATGGTTGTTTGATTGTCCATGGTTTTGTTTGAACTGACAGAGAGAGAGCACGCTATAAAATGGCATGTGTACCGGAGTGTTTGCTTTGAGCATGCTCTTTCAGGAGCATACTTTAAACTAGCATGCTTATATCTAGCAAATGTAGACAGGTGCAGAGCATGCTCGAAACAAGTATGCTAATGAGCATACTAAAAAGCATGCTACTAACTAGCATGTGTAACAGTAGCTTTAGTGATAGTGACTATTCCAGGTAAATCAGGTTACACCATTGCGCGGAAACATTCGCTCTGTTAACATAAATATTAGATATTTGTGACGTTACCATACTTTGATACAGAGCTACTTTTAATAGGTATTTAATTTTGTAGTCCATTTCTAATTAATGAGTTAATGACGTAAATGCCTAATTGCTGATTTAATCTAGTTTATTCTAGCCTTACACTAACACAATCTGAACGTAAAAAATATCATCATCAGTCCATACGTTCGTCCACAGCTGGACATATTATAAGCATCCCCCATTGAACTCAATACGTTAATTTTATTTTTTAACCCAGGAAAAATGCGTTATGCATCATCACCCCACGCCCGAGGGCGCAGGGCGGTATGTTCCCCCGCCGAAGATGGGCGCGGCGGGGATACCCACTAAAAAACCTGGGGGTATTCCTGCGGGACGCCATAATGCCGGGGCACTTTGAAGCACTCATCCGCGGCCAACTTAATACGGTCCTCCTCGAACCACTCCCTGCGACCTTCCGAATATCATCACCCCATCTCGCGAAACATCATACTCGTCATTTTTTTTATTTAAAAGACTTATATGTAGGTATATTGCACTCCAAGTGTGCCTAGCACGAGGTGCACGGGGTCTTGTCTTGTCAGCTGTCATCATTATTCTTCTTTTAAAATCTATGGGATGACAGTTTGACATGACAGTGAGAAGACAGAGGGGTCTTCGCACACTCTGTGCTAGGCCTAAAGGAGTTATCGACCTAAGAGTCAACATACTTTCCTTCCATTGTCCTGTCAGTGATTAACTCTATCAACTAAGATTTAATTGTTTTTATGGTTCTTTATATGTACTTAGGAAGGTGAGTGTAAAGGTGCTGTCAACCGGTGTTAATAATGCTTATTACACTTTAAACATTTAACTTATACTAACAAGTGAAATTAAAAAAAACTTTTTTAAAACAAGCTCTTATTATTATTACCATCTACCACCTACTCGTCATGACAAATCAAATAAGCCCAAACTCGATTGGGCGTCGTTTAATTACGAAGTTCTTATGGCCACCTTCCTGCTCCATCATCAGATCAGCTCCATGTCATAAAAATATTGCATTGTCATCCGATTTATACATGCATGCCAAATTACAGCTCAATCAAAAATCGGGAAGTCGATCAAATTAAACTTCCAAGATTTGATTACAGACAGACAGACAACAAACAGGTGAAAGTAAATAAAAGCTTGTAAAAAGGAATTATTAATTACTACAAACATTTTTGAACAGCAGTACACTAGCAATATGCGTAGAGCACTTCTTACAGAAAACCTCAGTCGGCGTACCGCTTACATAAACAAAATCAAACGTTGAATTCGTCTCGTCCAGCTTGCACAAAACGTATTGCTTTCCATCAAGAGAGATGGTAGTCAAAGGTTAACAAATTTGAAAAGTTAATTAAAAGTTAAGCCTGTTCCACACTATATTATGTAGCCGCGAAAGCTTAGTCTTACTAATATTATAAACGTGAAAGTTTGTAAGGATGGATGTCAGGATGTGTGTTTATTACTCTTTCACGCCTGAACGGGTGGACCGATTGAGCTGAAATTTGGTATAGAGATAGCTTAGACCCTGGAATAACACATAGGCTATATAGTACAGCGGGTAAAACCGCTGGGCGCAGCTAGTACCTAATAAAAGCCAGTTCAAACCTGAGCAATATTCGCTACCCAGAGAAAATACCGCACTGGGCATTTCTACACAATAATAATACGTATTTATCTAAGCGAAACGAAACTATCGCTCCGATAATAATAGACTGATGTAATAGGCTTTTACTAAGACTTTTGATGATCTCTGCGCGATGGAAGCTAATACTCGCTTGCGACTCTAAAAGTTACGGGTTCGAATCCCGCCTGGGAGAAATATATTTTTAGTATCATCTCTACAAATATTTGTTTCTAGTCTGGGTGGCTTTCTGTATCTACTGTAAGTGTGTATTTACAAAAGGTAAAATATATTAGTATACTCATTAGGTATATCCATTACTATCTAGCCACTACAATACAAGCATTAAATAAGCTTTGGGCCAATGTCATGCAATATTAAAAAAAAAACTACTTAGTGTCGATTTTTTTCTAATATCATTATTCAACATCAATCAATCATTTGACATCAAGAGCATCATGATACATAACTGCCCATATTATTATAAATATTATCAAACAGTGCCACTCAGTGTTTTGAAATGCAATATTATGCACTGCACTGCGCCTGTCCCCCTGAGATACCTAGGTATATTAAGTAGTTGTAATCTCGTCAGGCCCAGTAATGTCGCTGGGATGATTCGCGTACGCTGTTAACGCTGTTCTTTTGGTTAGTGAATCTTCGCACGAATTTCACGAAGATCAAGAGTTAATAATAAAAATTAAAAATAATTGGGGTTTAAACTTCAACAGAACAGGTTACCCTACTAACACTGTCAGAGTTAAATCACAATTTATAGGTTGTGTGGCCAACCTATAAGTCACAGTTTCCGGTCGCCGAGATTACTACAACATGTAACATGACCTGACGACTGCCTCCTACATATCTTATAGGATACAGCCGGAACCCACAGTTTTACGTGCGTTCCGAAACACGGTAGCGTCCAGGCGAACCAGGAGTTCGCGGTAATTTGGTATAGTGAGGAGCAGGCTTTAAGCGCTACCTGTGCTGTAATTTGTTTCAGTCTTAGGTGAATGGAATCTCGTGTGACCTAGTAAACGTTTTAACCTTTTGGTCTACGTTCTCTTACTCTCCAAAAGGCACCCATAGCTAATTACATATTTTTGAAATTTCTTACTTTCTACTATTTATGGTATTTAGTTTGGCTGGTATATGCCTCGTAAATCGTAAGGCTTTATATACTCGTGCTTAGTAATAAAAACTAATAGATTTGTGCTATTTTTCGGATAGTAAAACGCTAAAACTAAATTTCCCCAATATACAGATAACAGTTATATTGTTCTTTGTGAATAAAAAAATTAGGACCAAAAAAGAATAAAAAAAAAAATGGAATGTCTTATTTTGATTATTATAATAAACGCCCGAGTTAACAAACAGAAACATAAAAAAATTCTTTAAAAAAAGATAAAGATAGAGTTTAATGTTAGAGAGAAGAGGAAGAAAAGAGGAAGAGAGTTAGTTAACTTAGAAACTATCTTGAAGAAAGAATAAGTTCCGTTACAAAGCTTACAAAAGCTCAATTAAAAACTTACCAATCTCATAAAACGAAAATCCTGAACAAATTGTAAAAAAAAAACTAGGTACTTATTAAAATTCTTATTCGATTTTCAAAGGAATAATCCAATACACTTAATTCAACCAACCGAGGTTAATGAAAATGTCACTGTATGTTAAATCTAAGCGCGTATTATCGAAATAGAATAGATATGAGTTGGTGGCGCGTGTTGCGTATGCGCAGTCCCGATGTAAACTAACTCTACCTCCTCCTCCTTGGCAGGTTACGTTGAACCGTCGAAATATTTGTATCCTATATTATATTGGTTAGCGTTTAGATCTGTTTTAGACGAGTTTTCTACTGACTTAGTCAGTCAGTCATTCTACCGCCTGAGCAATGATGTGCAAACATTACTGCGCTTCGGTAGGAGGGCACTGTAGCTAGTGAAATTACTCATCTTATGACACTAAGTAAGAAGCGCTGGCCAAGTGCACCCAGAATTTTACCTATGTAAAATCCTGGGTAGCAAGTACTAATTATGGGTAGCGTTTTCTGTTGCCATCAGGAGAGCTGCTTGCTCGGCTTCTTTCTTCGTTGTATAAAAATAAACTTCGCATTATAAAAGGTTTAGAATAATTTAAACATAGACTGATAACATTCTGATTAGGTACTCGATAACAACTGACCAATTTGAAAAATATTTTTTTTATATAAACGGCCACGAGCAGTTTTCAAGATATGAATTAAAAGTCGTCGACAACCTCATCTCACCCTCACTTATATAAAAAATTTAAAGCGAGTTTAAAATATAAAGCTTTGATTAGATCTCAATTTTCAACACAGAAAAAAAATGAATTACAAAACAAAAAAATTAACACATTTATTTAACGGCTTACGGATTATACGTAGTAACACAAAAACAAATCCATTTACAATAATAACAAAACAAACTTATAAAGTGCGCCAAAAAAGAGAAACATTGATTATATTATACCAACTTGTATTATTTAATAAAATGTTATATCAATTAATTTTAATAATTTATTTATTTAATAAGTATTTCTACATCACATGTATTATAGAATTTTTAAGTAGCATATTAACATTGAGTATAGTATCTGATACATATGACAATTTAGAAATACATAACATTACCAAAAGATTTATAGGAAAATTCATTAAATCTAATTTTAAACAAAAATGAAATTCTATTATAATATTGAAGATATTAAAAACAACAATCAAATTCTACACAAACAAAAATTAAATTCTCTCAGACAAAATAAAAAAAAACATTTAGGTAAATATCAAATAAATTGTAAAATAAAACAAGCGACGTGATGGTCAAATCGCTAAAAATCTATTTTTAATAGTATAGACACTTAATTAATACATTATATTTAATCTAAAGTTCTACATAGTAAAATTTAATTACAAATTAAAATTAATTGATATAACATTTTATTAAATAATACGATTCGGTATGCACATATAAACTGGTTTGCAAATTGAGAGCGTAATACATTTATTACCAGTTGCTTTACATTGACCTAGAAAATTAACAATTTGGATAATAATATAGTAGATACTATGTAGAGATATACTACACATTCTTAGGATGCGTTTATAAAGACGCGGAAGGGAGATGAGCGAGCTGGAACTGGCCAATGACAGTTCTCAGTTATTTTATTCGGATCTTAACATACAAGCATTGTTATGAACGAAAGATGTGAAACCCGCTCTGCGTCAGTGGAAACGCACGGTAAACCCGGCGCTGCACTTCACGCATATTTTTTAAACAAGCGATTAGCTTGTCTAACTCTCCTGACGGCTGCGCTGAGAGTGTTATGTTTCGTCCCTTTTTTATTGACCTACACAGATTCTCTGAGATTAAAAGAACTCTTAATTCGAGAGCTTTAACAGGAGGCACTCAACCTAAAAGTTTAATGGGAGTCTAGTTTAAAGGCGCTGTCAGCCTAAAAAACCATTAATTTTGTCATTGATACAATCTAGTTAAATTAATTGCTGGCTTGTATTAGCTTTAGATCATTTATTAAATTAAAAAAAAAAAATCAATCAATGGGAGTCTAGCTCAAAGATGCCTCATATGCAAACTGACCATAATAATACAATGTCGTCAGGCTCTGTAAAAAAACCAGTCACGTTTCTCAAACGGCACGAACCCTAGCTTGACCTGTCGCCAGAAAAATGGGGTCAGACTTGTTTGTGACCACGGAGGCCTATGATTAAGGTCATGAATGTTTTGACACGTTTGTTTATTTGGAGTGAATCTTAAGGATCTGATAGGTCTTTGAACTCCCCAGCTATGTTGATCTGATGATTGATTTTGCAGGACAAAACGGAGATTTGGTTATAAAAAAATGCAGACGTAGGTAATGAGTTACCGGGGTAAAGACCCCGGTTCGCAAACTATACTAAATACTGTCATCATCATCATATTCTCAGCTATAGGACGTCCACTGCTGAACATGGGCCTCCCCTTTGGACCTATATACCGGTTGGAAGCGACCTGCATCCAGCATCTTCTGGTGACCTTTATATCAAGATCGTCTGTCCACCTTATGGGTTGCTATGTTTGCTACTGCATACCTATTGTATAAATCTTTTTAACATCTTTCGTCTTTAATACACATAATTTAAAATATGTATTTTCATAAAGAAATACCTGTGTGTCTCTGTCTGTACCTCTGTCGTCCCCACTGAACGGCGCGGTGGCTGGATGGACCACAGGGTTTTAGTGGGTAGACCCGCTTTGCTGGTCGCTGCGGCTGGGAGCCAGTCATAACCACCCTATGACTCGCTATTGCCCAGGGTGAATGCGTAATGCATCACATCCAACTCTACTGGGCATAGGCCTTCTTCATGTTATGTCACTCGACCCTCACCTGTGTCAATCTAGTCCATGTGCGACCCGCCACTTTAACAACATCGTCCATCCATCTGGTTGCTGGATGACCGACACTGCGTTTGCCTGTCTATGGCCCATTGCGTAATTCATTACCCCCGGGGGAAAAAAAAACAAAAAATGGCCAATGCACTTGTCGTAGGTCGTGGGTCGCGCGCTAAAGGTATACGCCCTGTTACACCTATCAGTAGCTTGATAGAAATCGAACCCCGTGCCCAACATAATACTATACATTAAAGAACATATCCTGTAATTAATCTCGCTTAATTAAAAAACCCCCATACGTCAAACATCGAATTACAGGCAAGCAAATTGTGCAGTTTTGCAATCGCGAAGTTGGCCAAGGCTTACTGATAGCACTGCATTATCTCATTATGTGAACGTTGAACGTACATTTTGAGGATAATTTGACGTGTTTGTTTGGGAAACTAATTAAATTGTGATTCATAGGGTTTATTACTGCTAGCTAATTGTGCAAAAAATAAATAAACAACGAATAACGAAACAATGAAGTAGAATAATAGGAAGGATTTCTCACCTTCTAAAATCATTTATAAATAATTGGGGTTTATACTCCAACAGAACAAGTTAATCTCACACTGTCAATGTCAAATCATAATCACAATAATTTTAGGTTGTATGGCCAATGGTCAACCTATATGTTACAGGTTCAAGTGGACAAGACCTGCAACATGACCTAGACTCGCCGCGACTGGCCGGACTGCCTGAAAATTTGGCCATACACTGATGAACGTTGACCTCCGGATTACACCGGATTATCCGGATTACAAGGAAGGTAGATCACGACATAAAACCACTGGACCACAGAGACACTCAGTTTAGTTCGGTTACATCTCTCACTTGGTATGTATGTTTCGACCATTTTATATTTGCATTATAAATGGTTGCAGACGTTGGGAGTATTTCAGGCGCATTCTGAAAACGGTTAAAGCTTACTTATCCGTCACCATAGAGTACATTGCTCAAAGGTTTGGCCACTCGGTTAAGGGTCAAGTATTACAATAGCTTTTTATAACACTTTGTAGATAATCGGATAATTAATAATAGATATTAATTACCCAATGATAGAAATAATAAAGGCTAACTTACAATTATAACGATTTCCTAGTTATTGTGTTTGCTCTCTTTTAAGCAATATTGTTGTGAGCAATTATCAGATTAGTTTTACGATTGGTCATTTATCATTTTAACCTATTAACTATTATTACCTGAATTAATTGAGAGTTTCAGAAATTTCAAAAGCTTTAATATTAATTAATATTATTGTCAATAACGGTTCTATAAAAAATACGAAAATATAACATAGGTATACGTAGGGTGCCGTATAATGCCCCACGGTTTCAAACGAAAAATGAAGTTACGTATGTAAGTACCCAGGAAAAATGCGTTTCATATTCACACCCTGCGCCGAGAAGTGAGCGTTACTATGTGGGTCTCCCCCGCTATAGATGGGTACAGCGGGGTATACCCACTAAAAACCTGGGGGTGTTCCTGCGGGCCGCCTTGATGACAGAGCTGCGGAGACCCAAAGATCTCATCCGCAGCAGGGGTAGTCCAATGTGTACCTTTCACTAACTGAAAATGAATAGGCGGGTCCAAACATAGCTAGCCGCCTCGCGAAACGTTTCCGCGCTAAGCAAATGCTGCTCGCTCTGTGTGGACGTGCCTATAGGGCCGACACTCGATGGCTCAGGACTCGGGAGCACCGTCGTTCACCCGCGCTGGCCTCGGCCAAGGGCGTCCACACAGGGCGACCTACTTCGACGGCAATTGCATCGCGAGGCTATACACGCTCTGTATGGACCCTTTTACCTTTATACGAGCTTTACACCCTATAATTATGTAATATTAGTTTACAGTTAGTAGAGTAATGAGTTTACAGTCAGTTAAATGAATTTACATTCACATAACGTACAGGGTGTACTATATTGCGGTACCATAGAGGACTCAACCTTAGAGTCCGCATTACCGGAGTTATACTGTCGCCGACGATATGCATTGACACGTTAAACGTCTTTGAACCAAAGATCACTACTTTGAACGAGCCAATCAAAACTAGCCAGCTGTTCCCCACACCCCGTCATGTTTTGACGATTTTGTTTTCATACAGAAAATCACGAAAGCGGCGTCTAGGTATTTTATTTTAGTTATATTGTGTATGTGCGGTACCAACGTTGATACATTAAGTATAATAATTGCTCAATTAAACAAAAAACAACACTAACAGCGTCATTTGTTTAGATTAATGATGCTCATAAATTAAAACCAAATAAATGACATACTGTAATTACGAGATCCTATACAGAGATCAAACTACAACTACATGTAACCCGAGGTTTTGTATACAACAATAGATAAACTTTGCAACTAATTATTGCATAATATTATGTCAGTTACCTACTCCGAAAGGGAGAGATTTTTCCCGCCTTCTGGGTTTAGTCTGCATTGTCGCTAAATGACCGGCTTACGAATTAGCAGGCAGTCGCTAGGTCATGAGTCATGTTGTAGGCCTCGCAGTAGGCGCACATGGCGATCTGAAACTCTAGATTGGCCACACAATCACACAACCTATTAATTGTGATTTGACTGACAGTGAAAGTAGGGTGAGTAATCTGTTCTGTGGGAGTACCTATCTACTCTAATTATTTTTATTTTATTTAACGATGTAGTCCGTAATTATTGAAGTCTGAACAAACAACAATTAGATATAGATAATTAATGAACAACCACACCTACGAGTACATACACCCTTTTGCCCTAATAATTTTACTGGCTGTAGAGTCCATACGTTAGTTTTCCAACAATATTTGTTTTCGTTATCAATGATTAATGGTTTTGTTAACTCCTAGACATGAAGCCTACAAGGGACACCATTTAAGCCCAGTTACTCAAATATGCTGGTTATCTATTTTATTTTCGTGTTTTTTGTGAGCGGAAACTGTGAGATCCTCATCACCGAACAAACTCCAACCGAACTGGTATCATGCGTGACAACTATTATGCAGAAATACTTTAAGGAACCCAAGCAAGTGGCATTCACTGATCTACACAGCGATGGACAAATTTTACGAAGCATTCACAACTTAAACATCACTTCAGTGTATTCAAAAATACCTCTCCAAATAACCCAAAGGAATTTTTCTCTTGGAGTGATTCCGTACCTAGCTTACGTAATCGTAGCAAATGATGTACTAGAATTCATGGACAACATTTTTTTCCTGAACAAAGAACCTAACTGGAACCCCTACGCTCGCTTCTTCATCATTATAAAGTCATTCAGAAAGGTTGAGCTGCGATCTGTCTTCGACACCTTTCTTTCACTCCACGTAAACTACGTCGTCGTTGCCAACGGGACTGCTGCAGCCGAACTGTACACATACAATCCCTACGAAAATTATGCATGCGGGAAGTATTACTCCAATATCACAAGGTTCGGGAAATGTTTGGACGTCACCGCTAATATTTATCCAGCAAAAGTGTTAACTGGTCTTCGAAAATGCTCTTTCAACGTCTCCGTTCCACACTGGCCTCCTTTCGGAATAGATCCTAAGAAGGCTAAGAAAGGGACTAAGATGATTGGAACAGAACAATACATATTCCACTTGATCAGTGAGATAGAGCAGTTCAAATACAAATTCAATTTTGATTACGATCCGGAGTCTTTCTCGACTGTGACCAACAACATGTCCATATCGGGGCCAATGTTGATGCTGCAGAATAACTTGACTGATGTGATGCTCGGCGGGTTGCTGCTCATACCTTCACGAGCTAACATATTCTTCTCCATCTATGGACATCTCGACCAAGTGGACGAAATTAGAGTTATGGTGAAAAAGGCTGGGGACAATCCTCCCTGGAAGACTTTCTATCTTGAATTCACTTCTACAGTTTGGGCGCTGTTACTCCTGTCTCTCGTCTTGTACTGGGCACTGATAGTTGTCTTGTTGAGGAAGAGCGATAAAGGGGTTATCATAATGACTCTCTTGGACAATCTTCTCTCTCACGGACCGAGTATCAAATGCCGGCAGTCGGTGAAACTAGTTTTCATAGTGTGGGTATGGTCCGCGTATCTTGTGAACTCGTTTTACCTCACCAGCTTGGTAAGTTTGACCACGAAGCCGAGTTTGGGGTACCAGATTGAGGACGAAAAGACTCTCATGGCACACGGGTTGACACCATGCCTGAGTAACGTTATGAACAAGTATAGAAGAACAGAAACTAACCACGGAGATATTCTAAATGACATACCAGCTGAAATGAAAGGCTGCGAGCGATTTATGAACAGCATTCGAGCTGTAGGGAAATCTGAACATCTTTTCACGATAGCTCTGTACTCCATCTATTTTTACAACAGACAGAAGTTCTGCGATCGATATGGGAGATCGCCGGTCTACTCTTTCAGAAAACCTTATACTAAAGTCATCTATGCTATTTACTTCCAAAAAGGGTTTCCGATGTACGAAAGGCTTCATGCATTAGCGCTACGTATTCGAGAAACCGGTCTTTCGGATAAGAGTTTGAACGATCACTTCTTCAGCCAGAACATTAGGTACCACTACCATTCTAAAGGCTATAAGAGTAGGTTTGCTATACCGTGGTATGTATATTCAGTTGGGTTATTTATATCTTCTTTAACATTTGTTGTCGAGGTGGCTTCTAGGTTTAAATCTTCTCAAAAAATTGTACAAAAATAGATCTACAATTCCAGAATTCTTAAAATAATGTGGTTCTTTTCATGCTATCAATAAATACTTTTAATTGGGTTAGCATACAAATTGTTTTACTTATTAATTGGCAATATATTTATTGTAATTATTAATTATTTTATCCCTGGCCACCGTAGGTATCCTTTCAACCAGAGTAGCTTATCACGCCAAAATATTGGGTAAGGTCGTGGTATGTAACTCAGACGGGATCTCGTATTGGGAAACTCTAGCACCATAGATATACCAGTCCAGATAATCAGGAATCATCAGGAATTAGGACTTGATCCCTGACCACTCATTTCATCATTACAACCTAGATGTTTCCTCAATAAAGATTTTTTCATTCACCGTCAAGCCCTTATTTGTGTCAAGAACTCAAGTAAAAAGGCAATAAATATTCTTTGAAGACATTCCGAGGGCCACTAAAATGACCGCCCGTGACTAGAATACTAAATGAAACTAGAAAACGACCTAAATATTATGTAAATTTTTCAGTTGCGTTTGTGAGAACGGTGAGATGAACTTTCGACATTGTGTGGAAATCACCTTCATTATTTGCTTGTTTGGAATTATTTCACGAAAGAAGGCAGCGAATGAGAGTTCCACAGGGAGTACCAATTGGTGCTATATTTTTCATTTGTTTTTTTCAAATGGACCCATTCGAGTTTTTTAAATAGGACACCTTTGGAGCTAAATAAAGCTTAATAATAAAGATTCAATAGGTTGAGTACTAGTCGACTAGTACGAGTCTAGTATAAAGCTTCAAAAATTTTGCGTGCTCTGTAAATACTTAATTCTACAAAATTATATGCGAAATGTAGTGATAAAATGACACGAAATTATTCAGCAGTATCCTCAGTCAAGTGGCAAGATAATTCTAAGTTCATAATAAAAAATATTAAGTTTCATTAGAGTTATCTAGTGGATCGCTCTGAGCAATATTGGTATTGATACACCATTAGCTTTAATTTTAGTGCTTGTTAACAAATATACTTTTCTATGTGGTATCAACAAAGAGTTATCTTACTAATACTCGTATTATAAACGTGAGTTTTGTAAGAATGGATGCCTGGATGTTTGTTACTCTTTCAAGACTAAACGGGTGGACCGATTGATCTGAAATTTTGTATAGAGATAGCTTAGACCCTGGAATAGCACATAGGCTATAATACAGCGAGTAAAACCGCTGGACGTAGCAACTAATCTTATATTTATCTCGTATCTACGTACAAGGGCGGATCCAGGATTTGGTCCTGGGGGGCAAGGTGCAGACGGGCAAAAATATTATAATTTTTACTACGAAAAGTGTGTGTTTATCTCGCTCTGAACAGTTAGAAAGTTCAAATATCCTTAATAATTAGTGCCGAGAAAAAATATATAATCTTGACCATGAAATATGTGCAAAATTCGTAACTCTACAATGCTTCTGGGGGGGGGGGGGGGGCTTGGCCCCCTGCCCCCCTTAAATCCGCCTATGTCTACGTATGGGCATATGCCCAGCAGTGGGATGCAATGAGTAGTGTGGGAAAAAGGTTGTACATGATAAGTAAATAAAAATCAAAGTATCCTTATTCATAAACCATTTATTTTAAAAATATACAAAACAGAATTAACATCTATAACCATAATCTAACCGCCTATAAATATATTTATTGGGACCATTCTATGCGATTATAAAACTAAGTACACTTCAATAGACAATTATACCGCTTTCCCTGATTTAAATAATAATTATACACTTAATTAATAATATTAATGGTAATAAAAACACTCAAAATATGATATTTTTATATGTTTACAATATATTCAAAAGAAATCCAGGACTAATAAAAAAATACGAGCGCAGACTTAATATAAAATACGCGTTCTTCCTATGTACATAATTTTTAAATTAAAATTGTTTGAACATAGGTTTTAGTAGGTACTTTAGTTTAAAAAACTGTTTTTATATTAAGTGTTATGGTAGCAGAATTGTGTGCTTGGTGTTTAAGAGAACATACTAGTGTACTATAGGCCTACGATTTGCAATAAAAAAAAACTTTGTTTAAACTTACAAAATTTCTATTTCCGTGTAAATTTATGTAGTCGTTGTTCTGGTAAGTCTTTTGAATTTAAATATTTCATTGAATTTTAAATTGAAATGATTAGATATGCAAATGTGTGTGTAATCACTGTCATGGTCTAATTAATAAAGCTAGAAGTCTAGACTTTACAAACATTTCTTACAAAACTTTATGATTGTAAAATTATTTCAAAATTGCTTTGTATTTTGTAAGTTTTATAAAACGTAGTATTTCTATACACTTTAAAAAGACAGGATATGAGTCATTTTCTGTTCCGGTTTTAAATATTCACATATCAATTAATTTATAAAGATTTTTTAAACATTTAAAATACTTAAAAGACGATATTGACCTATTTTTAACTTATTTTTTATTTACGTTTGCAGGTTGTTACATAAATATTTCAATATAAAAATAATTCAATACATAAATATTTCAAGTAAAAGGCCGATATTTTTACGTTTAATAATTAAAAACAATATTTCCATTTACTCAGTTTGGCTTTTATTTACTTAGTTCTGTGTTAACATTTAAAAGTTTTTACTACCATTAATATCGATTTTATTTATTTATATATCTTTGTTACGAAATCAGAAGGCAAGCCGTTAAGGCAAGACTTATCATTAGTATAATGAGCAATTTATTTAAAATTAAATTAGTTTACAGTAATTATAGCAAATATTTGAATTATTTTTCAATATATAAAGATTAAGTGGCATTAAAATTCCATATAACATTGATTTATTCACAATATTCATAAGTTTGTTTCTTACAGTGCATAAAAAATTAAAAGCCTTCGCAATAAATATGTAAGCAATTCTATAAAATAATTTTTAATTATTTTGAGATATTTTTATTTTACTTTGGTATTGTTCCTTTAATTCTCAGTTGAAATGTTACGAGATTTTACCAATATAATATTTACAAATTACGTAAGGATAAAAAAATCCAATACATAATTTGGGCTATAATTATATTTAAACCAGCGTTACGCTCCGATTATGCCCACGCTTCGATTATGCCCACACTCCGTTTATGCCCACGAGCGGATTATGCTCTTAATTATGCTACATTTTACATGCGAAGGCCTTTAATCTCCCAATTCTTGTATCATAATCACAGTTATGTATCAAAAAAGTGGATGGAATTGGCAAGTATCGTACATAAACTATTTCAAGAAACATAATATATTAAAATTCTATCACACATATTATATTTATCACATTTCGTATAGCTACACAAAAATGGTTTGTATATAGTCTGTCCAACCATTTAGCTTATTTTTTGTGTTATTTATTGTTAAGTGAGACAACAGTCAAATATAAGACAAGGATGTCATTATGTGAAACATGCTAAGTAAGAAAGAGAGCAATCACATTCAAGCTACTCAAAAGGTAGCTCAGTGGCAGTATTATAATTTTGACACATAAATATTATTATATTTATGTGGCAAAATTATAAGACACGAAAATACCCTCAATATATTGATTTTTCTACAATATAAAGAAAACTAAATAGTTGGCCGGACTAAAAAAGTTTATAAAATTCAATTAAAGGCACATTTACATTTACATAAATTGTCATGAAATTACTAAGAAAATCATTATTTTATTATATAGAATAAATCGGCTTTATTTACTGTAGGTATATTTTTTTACTTACAGATTAAAAGGTACCATTATTGGCACCAAATTTTACTTTTTGTATGTTCTGGCATGTTTTGATACTTTTGAAAAACAACATTTTTTTGATAATATCTTATTGATTCCAATCTCAAAAGTGTATAATTAGTAAGAAAAAAGTTGTATATTTAATAAAATCTTCTCGCATTTTATATAGTATAAAAGAACATTCTTGATTTTTGCACATTTTCGTGTTAAAAATATGTTATTTTTCAAAAGTATCAAAACGATTGCAGCCGTGTACATTTTAGCTGAATCCATATTCGAACTGAAAATACTATCACATAAACTGCGCATATAAATATCTAACTAAACTATGAAACCCTGTCACATTAAAGTTTCAAAAGTATTTAAAAGTAATGGTGCGAAGATTTCACTGTGACAAAGTTCTTACACTTGTCTCATTTATAAACACACAAAAAAGTAGTGTCGTGAAGTGTTTTGATACTTTAGTAATAAATTTTTGCAAGGACTTTAATTTTTTTTCTTTTTTTGGCGTTCGCGTCTATAAAATTCAGTCTAAACGAACTTTTTTAGGAATCCTTGTGTTCTGTCAAGTTTTAAAAGAAATTACAAGAAATGTAAAAGCACATTAAAGGCACGTTAAAAATGGACACTTCCACATTATTTTTCTTAATAATCCAGTCCATGATTACCTAATAGATGCCAAATATTAAAATTCAGACGACTATTTCAGCAGTCGTCTATAGGCGGGCGGCGGTGACCACTCACATTAAAAGTTGTATAAGATTATTGTGCCAACCAGTTTTGAGGTAAATCGGCACTAGTTCAGAGCAGATAGGTATACGTCCGTTATTTTATGTATTTTTGCCTCATGTAAAGCCGCGTACGCACTTACGAACAAATTTGTTGCGTTGCATTATAACACAGCAAATTGGTTCATGTGTACCACTGACGAACATTGTTCGGTAGTTCGTACGTGCATACGCGGTTTTTTTTTTCATACAAAATAGGCCTACGTTTGACCACATCCCACCTACAAAGGTACCTATTCACTCGTGCCTTGAAGATACCCGTTACATCGAGAAACACGTTATTGTATTTTACATCAGTAAATTAAGATTTTGTTCACGACACTACGGGTAAAAAAGGCCACTTATCTGGTGGACTTGAGTTTCCAGCGTAGGAACAAGAAGGCGGATACACGCAGCACGACGAATATGAGGCAGAGCGCGGCGATGTCCAGCGTGAAGTCTGCGTCTTCCATGTCTAACTCTTCGAGAGTTGTTAGCGGGTTCTTGAAGTGGCAGTACGTCTGGGGAATAATGTTACATTATAGTATTGAAACTATAAACAAAACGTTCATTATAAAGTCGCGTCTCCAGCGACTGTTTTGGTTCAAACATTCAACAAAAGCATAACAACATTTGTCACCAAACATTGTCAAACTAAACTTTTTGGTTTGCTCCAACAATGTTTTTGCTTTCCATACCCGATGGAAAGCACTTACAACAAAACATAATATCAATATTCATCAAAATCGCCTGGTAACTGGTAACCTATCAGCTATCATTCAAACGAAAAATAAATTATATAAAAATGATAAACATTGTAAACACATTAAAAAACAATCCCTATGAGTTCTTGCTCGTTCTTCTCATAGAGGTGTTTTGCGTACGAGCGGTAGTCTGAAAATAGAACTAAATAACTGTTTTTTTTTTACCTGATGACACTGCAGCTTCGACCGGTTAAAGGAGTAGGTAGCAATATATCGAATGTAGGACAAGTATGTGATTCAACGCAGGTACACCGGTATAGCGTTGAACGATACGAACAAACCTACCTCTTCACGCTGAAACTACTGGACTTACTGCCTTGACATTATATATGTAGCTAGTTTATAAATGGACCTAAGACCTCAAAATAATATAAGGGCTCTGGGCGAAAATATGAGTCGTTTATGTCACTTAGAAAAAAACTTACCTCAGCCCTAAACTGGGGAATTTGTACTGAGATTTGGCGTGTAGCTAAATTAGACTAACCTAGACACAAATTTGAGCAAAAAAGTTTTTTTTTTTTCAGAAAAAAGTAAAAAATATATCAAAAAAATGTTTTTTTACCTGATGACACTGCAATTTAGGCCGGTTAAAGGAGTACGTAGCAAGGGCAGTGCCCTCGAACCCATATCTAATGTAGGACAAGTATGTGATCCAACGCAGGTACACCGGTATAGCGTTGAACGATACGAAGAAACCGCTGAACAGCAGGAATGGTACCGACATTACGGGGGCGAGGAATACGCCGTTCTGAAACACAAATTATTAAATTCATTAAAGTAATAAAGGACAATATTATGGTACGTAACGGAGAAAGGTAACCTGACATTTATAAATTACTTATTGTTTTACCGCGCCCGCAGTCAGGAATGATGCAATAGTAATATAAATATGTTGTAGCGTCCGTGGCCCAGTGGTCATACGGCCGGCTTTTAATCCGGAGACCCTGGGTTCAAATCTCAGTGTGTGGCAAAAAGTTCGCCTGGACGCTACCGTGTTTCGGAAGGCACGTAAAACTGTGGGTCCTGGCTGTTTCCTATAAGATATGTAGGAGGCAGTCGTTAGGTCATGTTGCAGGCCCTGTAGTAATCTCGGCGATCTGAAACTGCAACATATAGGTTCGCCACACAACCTATAAATTTGTGATTTGACTCTGACAGTGTAAGTAGGGTAACCTGTTCTGTTGGAGTATAAACCCCAATTATTATTATTTTATTATAATAATTTTGTAATTTTTTTACTCAATATTTATTAGCTTTTTTATTTAGCATTTGACCACGATCTCGATGCGGCCGTAGACGGTAGCAGACTAAACCTAGAAGGCGGAATAAATCTCTACCTGGCTTCATTGGACATCATGCCAGAACACGGTCATGACCGCTTGGCGCCTTGACTTGACGGTTTTGTCCAGTGGGTAACTAACCATGGCCGACCATCAATATAAATCAGTAATGTAGAGAGTAGAGGTATATTATAGCTTATAAGGGTGCCGAATGGGGCGGTATTAAAAAAAGTATTTTGTCTTATAGAAACATTTAAATAATACCTGAACATTCATAGCAGCTCCGACCACTAATCCGACGCTCTGAGCCACGAAGGATATGAGCAGACAGGACGAGAGGAACATCGCGAACCGGAACCACACCGCCGGCTGTGACGTCAGCAGGTACACTATCACCACGTATATCACGCAGAATATCGCCTGCAACAAAACGTTCCACATTCAAGCTTAAGTTAGTCATCATTTTATAAATGATTGAGCGCGAACTTCGTCTGATCTGCACGTCAAAACAGAGAGAAGTACGAGCAATAACAGATCTTAAATTTACTGTTTTATTTTGTTGTTTTGTTAAAGTATGTGGGTAATAACTATAATAGGTATGTACAGCTTTAAGAAAGTGATATGATCTTTAGAAAATATTTGAAGATGCTAACTAATTTAAATTTTCAGGATCTTATGAGTGTGGATTATAGTTATTTTTACAACAAGAGACAAAAGTGAGTTTTTGGTGAGGGTATGCGAAGTTTTAAACACTAACTGGCAAAGTCTAAAATTTAATAAAGAGCACAGTTAACGTACCTGGAATGGTATATCAGAGACGGTGATGGCTAAATAGTATGATCGCAGCGAGTACCAACGATTGAAGTGTTCTTTCACTAACACTGGCATCTCCAACGGGACTGAAAAAGAACAAAAGTATCATTTAGCAGAGTTCCTAAACTTACATAAACTAAAAGACTAACATAAAAAATCTCTACAATCCAAAATCCGTGCAATAATTTCGGAGAAATTTGAGACAAACAAATATATCATCATCATCATAATCAGCCTACATTGGTCCACTACTGGACATAAGCCTCTTTTATAACAGGCCATGCAATTCATACAAATAAACAGTTCTGAAATTTTGTATAAGTTTTGATGGGCATGTACTACCAAAGTATACTCACAACTCAGTATAGTGATGGTCATAGAGGTGTACATTAGGAACAGCATGTTGAAGAACAGGAAGCCGAGGTTGGACAGCACCTTGGAGCCGTCGTCGCCGATGTCGTAGTACAACGCACCGATCAGGAAACCGACCAGGATGTGGGCGAATAAACGCAGGTACATAAGGGTCTGGAAATAAGTAATTAAAATAACAAAGTTCTTGTAAGTTGCATCAAATAAGTGTTAATCTAATCTAAAAATAAATAAATAAACAGACTACGCGACGCACGTTTTTGTTTATAAGCAAAAACACGTTACTTATTTCGATACAATTTAAAGAGAGCCTGTGAAGTGAGAGACCCTTTACTTCAAACAAATATAATTCCAATAATTATTATCCCTTTTTATTGCCTATTTTTAATTGCGTTTTTTTTTCTGAGAGCCTGATGCCAATCCTGTCATGGGACAGCTCTCAGTGACGAGTCGGAAAATTCATGCGGCCAGACTTTTGTATTACTGTTTCAATAATAAACTTGGCACTGCAACTTTATTTTATATTTCAAGCTATTTAAAGCCATATATTTCTGAATTCAAATCGGAGTGGATCTATAGTAACATTAGTTTCTTACCCAATCTCTCCTGCTGAAGAGCAGCGTCCGTTTGAGCACGACCCAGAACTGAGTGAGTTCAGACGTGGCGTATCTTCTAGGCGAGCCGTCCCCGCCGAGCAGGGCCGTTGCGGCGTTGTCTTGCTTCTCCGTGTCTTGCATTTGAACTACTAGGGAGTCTCCTGGTTAAGTAAAATTAATAGTTGTTAATTATGTAGCAGCTATATTACTGAGAAAGCGGTGTGTCAGGTTCGTACCAAGTGGAGGGAAATAGTCTCTGCCTACCCCAATGGGAACCAGACGTGATTATATGTGTGTATGTACTACATCCAACGATAGCTTAGCATCCATAAATAGATCTAGGTTATGGGTACAGTTTTGTTATAGTCGAAAAAGAATAATACTTATTTTATTGCAAAATTTCTTCTAGTGAACGGTAAAGCATGCCAAGTTTCATGCTTTCTGCCGCTCGGGGTCATACCTCCATACTAAATCGAGCTAAGGAGCCGCACTATATTCTATTCTACAATGGTGAACTTTTGTAAGGAAAATTTACATTTAGTTCTATTTTCAGACCCTATCACCTGTTGAACGTGTGCTTTCCAAACGGGAATTCCAATGATTACGAGTATTTGTTCTAAATATTGTTTGATAGCATTCAATCTCTCAGCAAGTATTAAAGCTATTTATTTTTAATTTAGAATGAGGATGTAACGTAGGGCAAAGTCTCATCAGTCACCGTTTATCTGTAATTATAATTAATAGCTAAGCAACAGGAAGTGTGGTATCTTCTACGCTATCATGACCTTTTATCATTCGATCTGTAATCTATCATAATAATCTGAATGAATGTATGTATGTAACAAGTGAATGAAATAACATAATATTATGTAAAACTGAAATAAAGAAATTTTGTGTCATAATTTAGAAATGTATTAATTTAAATAATAAATTTTTTTGCACTATTTATTGCTCAAAGAAATTACGTCATTTCAATTTTCGCCCTAATTTTTACTCTATTACAAAACTTGAACCACCTTTGCACACATACACTTCAGAGGTCAGAGGGTATGAAAACTACTTAATATTCTCAAGTAACACAAGATTACTAATATTTTCAAAAAGGAAATCTGCTAAAGGCTTAGAAGCTTGGAAAAATAAAACATCAGAATAGTTTATTCCATAGAAGGATGATTAATGTCATTGTCTGAGCCAACCATTGTATTATAATTTGGTATTACCTACATACGTTAGTTGACATCGAGTTGGAATTTATAGTTATTGAATGGTTTCCAAAAGTCTGACATACATGGAGTTAATAAAAAAAAAGTAATAGTTGAAGGGATTCGTCTGCGAGTCCACTTTTTTAAAACTAAATAGGTTCATCTATATAGGTTAAATCTTTTGTTGTAGTTGGGGAACTACTTGCTTTAATTTACCCTTAATTCATCATCATCATCATCATCTCAGCCATAGGACTTCCACTGCTGAACATAGGTCTCTCCTCTAGACTTCCATATATACCGGTTGGAATCGACCTGCATCCAGTGTCTTCCGGTAACTTTTATAACACACCTTTTTAATTTACTTTATATGTGGATCAAAAAAAGTTTCTCATCTTATAAGATCGTCTATCCACCTTATGGGTCTTACGCTGCGTTTGCTAGTCCGTAGTCTCAAGCACTTTTTGACCCCATCGGCAATTTGGTCTGGTTATGTGGCCCGCCTATTGCCACTTCAGTCACCCTAAGGTAGTGAAAATAAAGTTTACCTTTAGAAATTTCACTAGCAGCATATTGTATCAGTCCGTTCTGCAGGTTGCTGGTTCCGTTTGTACCGTTGACATTATCTTTGAACTTCTCCGGTTGTTGTGTGACGTCATTCTTGTTCCATTCCTTGGCTAGAGACAGCTCCATGTCTTTCTTGTTGTTGTAGACTGCGTTCTCGGGGAAGGGTTGGCCGTTTCTGGGGAATTGAAGCTTATATTAATGTTTTAGCCCTGGTTATGCAAGTATGGAGTATGGCAATGGTAGTAAGACATCGAATAGTGGCCAAGGACAGGCAAACGCAGTGTCAGTCGGCCAGTAGCCAGATGGATCCCTGGATGGCCCTGGGTTCAAATCTCAGTGTGTGGCAAAAAGTTCGCCTGGACGCTACCGTGTGTCAAAGGGCATGTTAAACTGTGGGTCCCGGCTGTTTCCTATAAGATATGTAGGAGGCAGTCGTTAGGTCATGTTGCAGGCCCTGTAGTAATCTCGGCGACCTGAAACTGCAACATATAGGTTCGCCACACATCCTTTAAATTGTGATTTGAATCTGACAGTGTAGGTAGGGTAACCTGTTCTGTTGAGTATAACCCCTATTTTTATTTTTATGGATGAGCGATGTGGTTAGAGTAGCGGGTGGTTTACGTGAAGCAGATTGGCACAGAACAGGGTTGCGTGTATCAGATAGGAGAGCACTGTAGCTAGTGAAATCACTAGGCTGATAAGTCTGAACATCTTATGACTGTTGTAAGAAGCGTTGATGCAGAGCACCTAGAATTTTACATCATTGTGCAATCCTGGGTGGCACTGTACAGATATTATGGGCAGCATTATCTCCTACCATCAGGAGAGCGTCTTGCTCGCATTCTTACTTCTTTGAATAAAAAAACTAGAAAGAATATAAGTACTAACTTAACAATAAACACAAAAAACTGTTCAACTGGTAAACTTCATGTAACCTATAATATATTTAAGACTTTCCACGTCCATCTACCATCTTTCGAGACTGCAAAAGACAAATATGTACCTGATATCATTCTTCCTTCGATGGCTCGGACGAGCTTGCCCGTGTTATCTCCGTACTTTACACACCTCGATGACAAACGACGCTGGGTTGTGATAGGAAGGACAATATGTACCTGATATCATTCTTCCCGTTATCGATGGCTCGGACGAGCTTGCCCGTGTTATCTCCATACTCCCCGCAGGAGACCTCGATGATGAATGACGCCGGGTTGTGGTAGGAGGGGCACTGAAGGCTCAGGCTGCCCAGCCATTCCACTGAAATAGTATATTTTCTGTTTAGAAACACGTTTATAGCAGAAATACACGTTTATACAGTAAGCCCGGGTAACTACGACTCAAGGGAGATCTACCTAACTAGATTGGTGCGTGAACCCAAAATGAGTTTTACACCTATTTCTTTCGATTCTGCTCTACTCGTTTTCGAGGAAACTCTTTTCCTCGAAATATCTCTATTCAAATTCAATAAAAATATTGGAGAAGACGTCATTATTCGACGAAAACAAAAATAGTTTTCCTAGCTATTTTAACATCACTATCTTCTCCCGTTCTTTCAAGGAGGATAACCTTAGCTCAAATAAAATACTCTGCTTATATTTTGTCCAAGTAAGGGCATAGTGCCAGTTTGCTTAAATAGTTTCAGCAGATTTTTTTTATTTTATTTACTTTCACCTGTCCGTTGTCTATCTGTCTGTAATTAAATCTTGCAAGTTTAAATTGATCCACTTCCCAGTTTTCGATTGAGGTGAAATATTGTAATAAACTCCGTAATTAAACGCCGCAACCTTATCGTCTTTGGGCTCATTTGATTCGTCTTGGCGAGTACTATGATGTTGGACGGTAATAATAATAAATAGGCCAAGCGCGAGTCGGGCCACGCACAATGTAGGGTTCCGTAGTTCTAGTAGATTGAATACACTGCACAACAGCATTTTGGATGATTTTTGACGATGATTTCAAATTTGTGACTGAAATTTCTGTACCAGCTCTAGTTAAAAAGATATGACACATTATATTATGTTGTTTTCGTAATAAAACGCTATAAATGTAGAGATCATCATCATCATCATCTCAGCCGTAAGACGTCCACTGCTGAACATAGGCCTCCCCTTTGGACTTCCATATGTACCGGTTGGAAGCGACCTGCATCCAGCGTCTTCCGGCGACCTTTATAAGGTCGTCTGTCCACCTTGTGGGTGGTCAATGTAGAGATGATCCTAATTAATTTAAGTTTAAGTTGAAAAACTCTTTATGTTATTTGATTTTCTTGCTGAAACTGAAGGCAGAGCTATTCTAAATGCTATTCTTATTCTAAGGGCTATTCTAAATGCTCTAACAATATTCAGCCATCATATGTGCGTTCCAGAAGCCTTGATAGCGTTACTTCATCGAACAAAAGTTCGGGTGGAATTGCTTGCCCAATTCTTCACTTAGTACCCCAAGATTGTCATGAATATAGTCTAGGTGGTCGTGGAGAGAGTGTAACTTGATGGTTATGTCACATTCGAGCCTTTGAAAGTGACGCATTAGTTTTTGGACGTGTTGAGAAAAGTCCAAATAATTCTTACTTTACAAAAAAAAAATATAACCACCATTGGCCTAAAACAAAGTAAACCATTTTTAAATGAACACATTATGAGCCAGTTATGTTCCGCATACTTAATTTTTAATAAAATCAAAACAATAGTTTTATGTTTACACTAAACAAAAATAAGTCATCGTGATGGTTCTCGAGTCCTTTCCACATTATAGCGGTTTCGTACCAAAATCTATTTATTTTCTAATTTGTTCACAAACGTAGATACTCAACACACGTTTTGCATAACTTTTGGGGAATCCAAGGTTTGTCGTAAATTTCCAGGGAGTATCCAAAATAATTTTTGTAAGCCTAAATTATGAACGTTGTCACATTCAAACGGAATTCTTTGAGCATATTATATTCTCCGCAAATTAATAAAAATATATCCGGATCATTCACACAAGTAGCCTAGACCATGCTATATCAAATTAAAACAAAGTGTAACATTGTTAGCTTCCAGTCGTTAGCTCTCTGCCACCAACCATGAACAATTCGCTTGCGCGATCTAATTTTACTACTAGCGCCATCTAGTTATGCATTAATAAACTATAGGCTAGGTTAGCTTTAGGTATTCTTATTTTGCTGATTTTACCGAAACTAATAATTTTATCTTAACCGCTATAGTTTTCCTGGAAAGTTCATGGTTGAAAGCATACCTCTGATTTTTTTCAGAATTTTAAAGCTAGTAGTTCAGATTTTAGAGGGGGGGGGACGCTCAATTTTTTTTTTAAAACTTGAATATCTTTCAAACAGAACATGAAATCGAAAAAGTTTCTTAGCAAACCGTTCTTCATTTTAAAATACCTATTCAACGATACCCCACACGATGGTATCAGCCAGAAAAAAAAAATCATCCCCATCTTACGTGTACGGGAGGTAGCTTAAATTAATTAATTAAAAATTATTTTTTGTCACCGTTCTCTTACCCTTATTATTACTTACCTGTATACAAAATTACACTTTTCTAGGACTTATAGTTTCTCCGCAATGCCGCGGACAGACAGACGGACGGACGGACGGACAAAGCGAAACTATAAGGGTTCCTTGTTGACTACGGAACCCTAAAAAAGGTGGTTTTAAAAGTTTGTTCAATATTTCTATTGAGTTGAATGAAAACTCGTCAGGATAAGAATTGAAACGTATGTCGTCCTTACACATTTCAATATAATCAAATCCGCGAGTTTCTATAGGTTTATAGCAAGATATAATAGTAGAACATAAGCTAAGCTGATGAGGTAAGAAGTCAGTGTCCTCCCAATATTCATTGTCAACGAAACGACAATAACCTAACGCCTAAAGTTTTGTTTCACAAACGGCGTATTTTTCTACCTTTGTGTGCAAATTAGGACTGAATAGGGACAAAAGATGAATGACTTTAGAACATAAGTTAGAAACAAATATCTAGTTAGAACAGAGCTCGCATATTTCGTTACAAAAACTTGACAGGTAAATTTGGTATGCCTAATTGAAGTACATATCTTTATAATATTTGTTTGCATCTAACTAACATTATTTATATAAAAAATGTCGATAAAATGAATGAATTTTCAGTATAGGTACTTTATTTTTTGTTTCTCATATTATTAGCTGGCTAAAGTCCATCTATGTATGTAATAATATGGTCTATAAAAGTCGCAGTGATGCCGCGAAAATTCAACATTAAATACACAAGAGATCAAAATTTTAAATAATAACTATGTACTAGCTGCGCTCAGCGGTTTACCCGCTGAAAATTAAACAATGCGTATAAAAGCTAAACAACCAAATTGCAGCCCCATCGTAACCAAATCCATACAAACTTTTGCATTTTAAATATTGGTACGATGAGCGTAGCGGGGGTACATCGCTAGTAAAGCTTTATAATATGTCTAGCTGCGCCCAGCGGTTTTACCCGCAGTACTTATCTAGCCTATGTGTTGTTTTCCAGGGTCTAAGCTATCTCTACACCAAATTTCAGCTCAATCGGTCCACCCGTTTAGACGTGAAAGAGTAACAAACATCCATCCTGACATCCATTCTTACAAACTTTCACGTTTATTATCTTAGTAAGATATTTTAGCAAGCAGCATTATCGTAGTAAACGCCGGTGTCCTTCTCAAGTATACCATTTAAAAACAAGTTTATTTTTAACGTCGGTAGAGCAAAAACTCAACCAATATGTATATGGCATAAATAAATGATAAGTTAATGTGATCAAATTAAAGATTTGGTTCACATAAAATAAGTGTTTAGAAGTCGTGACTTTAGTAATTGTGTGCCCGGAATAAGTGGAGCAATGCTCTGAATAGACTTGTCAATGTTAGCCGTATTCATAGAAGCATGTAAGAAAAAATCAAAACGCGAAAAGAAATCTGTATGCATCTCTAAGTTTATACAAAGTTTTGAAGGAATCAAGGGGACGACATAACCGTCATACATTTTTGTAGCTGAACTATGTGTCCACTTGGTTAAAAAAAAGAATCACTTTTCCCACTTACTTTTAAGTTTTTAATGACCCTACAATATTAGGCAACAAAATCAATGTAGTTTAAACCTCTTTTGGATATTAAATCTATAGTTTGGGAACAGCAGGGCTATTCACTTTTCGGTTAGGGAATTGAACCGAATACCGAATTGTCAAAAATGTATGAAATGACGTGACATGACATGTCAAGTTGTATCAACGTAATATGTCATTTCATACATTTTTGACAATTCGGTATTCGGTTCGGTTCTTTCACGGATAAGTGAATATCCCTGCAGAACCGCCAATTGTTACACTAAAGTACGAAATTGTGTTTCAGTATTAAGTGTTTTGTATATTTGTGGTGTTTCAAAAAGAAGATAAGTTTCTATTCGGGACAGGTTCGTTCGTTCAGTGTTGACGAGCGGTACTTTTTATTCCCACTCGTGGAGAAAGCGAAAGTAGCGTTCGTCAACACTGTGAAAGAGCGAAACGTATTTTTCCATTTCGGTAACAATATGACCTACGGGGGTGTGAACGACCGGGAAGTACCCTTCTATTCAACAAAGCTACATACAAATTGACGCATTTACGGCAAGAATCCTGATATATTTTTGTTTCGGATGTATTAAACTCGGAAGTTACTCGAATGTGCCAATATACCAGTTTTGGAACTAGTTTGCCAAGTTTAATTATTTACTTCACAGAAGTAGTGACGTACCTAGCTAATTTCTGTGCAAAAATTATAGTTCCTGATTAGTATTCTCGTAACAAAATAATTAATATACAGATCGGATTTCAACTAAAACTTTAGTGACGAATTTGCATGCAAAAATTACTTGTCAGCGGGTGAATCGCTCTAAGCGATAAGGCCGCCCATTGTGGATATTAGTACTTTAATTTAGTTTTAAGTCCATTTTGTTAATTTTTTAATAATTGTATTGTAAATCGGCATGGCGCAGCTACTTTTTAAACGATACAAAATGTATCAATACTGGATATTAATTCATAAGGTCAGATGTCTGATTTTTCAACAATCAATATCCGACCTCATGGATCCAATGGAAAGGTCCAATGTCGTATTCAAAAATTATTGACATTCAACCCATTCAACCTTATACCTATAATTTGAGACCCAAGAAATCGGATGTTGATAGAAGAAAAATCTGACATTTGAACTTATGGCTCCAATGTCGAGCAATTTGTACTAGAGTTAAAGTTTCACACTCACCCAATCGTCCAGTGCTGCCTTGATAAACACACTGCCCCTCAGCCAAAGTGTACAAATGATCGAACATTTCGAACAACCTCGCAGACGGCTGATGGATGGTACAAATAATGGTCCTGCCGCCTCTGGCCAAGGTCTTCAGCAAGGAAATGCATTGGAAACACGAAGAACTGTCGAGACCAGATGTAGGCTCGTCGAAGAACATAATAGGCGGGTTGTTGACGAGCTCTAAGGCGATAGAAAGACGCTTCTTTTGACCGCCTGACAGGTTAGACGTCATCGTCTTGTGGTGCTCTGAGAGGCCGAGCGTTTCGAGGATTTCTTGAATCTGGAATGAAAATGTTTATGTTAGGAGTTGTTATCCTACGTCTATTATAAATTGACTGTACTCAATCTTCCCTTCCCTTCAACCCAGCGCTTTAAACTGTTAAAACTTTTTTGATTTAGTTAGTACTTTTTTGACTTAGTTGCCTATGTATTTTTTTTTCAGGGTCTAAGCTATCTTTATACCAAATTTCAGCTCAATCGATTCAGCGGTTTACGCGTGAAGTGTAATCAAACACACTCACATCCACAGTTTTGTATCTTTAGTATTGTAAGTATGGGTTTTTGTGTTTCTTTTACTTCTATACCAAATTTTAGCTCAATCGGTTCAGCGGTTTACGCGAGAGTAATCTAACACGCTCCCATCCATAGTTTTGTATTTGTAATCATTAGTAATATAAGTATGAGTGTTTGTGTGCTTCTTACCTCGACGGCTAAATGGTTAAACTGATTTAGCTGAATTTTTTTTTTGGTATGCAAGTAGCTGGGACCCTTGAATAACACATTAAAATCACTAAGAAAAACAGCGGTAGCGTTGTCTGCTAAGCGCCTTAAAACTTAGCGTGAAGAATAAGAGCTAAACGCATTCAACATTTCGCATTAATAGAATTTCACACGTAACTTGATTATTAAAATTCGTTGCTATATAAACTTAGCTCATTATAAAACTGTATATAAATTGTTCAAACATAGCATAAGATATTTTGACGTAATATTCTTGCATTTATAATGAGCCGCATAAAAAAACAGCTTGATGTTTAGGTATATAACCTGTCGAGGTTTTTCCTTGACGTTTTGACGTCATAATGTACCTCTATACTATATATCTTTATAACTAATTAGCTCTTCATTCCTATATCTATAGTTAAGAGTATCTATAATATGTATAGGTATAGATACATTTTACTACATAGTATAAAATAAAGTTGCTTCCCGTAACTGTATGTTCCTGTTCCTATGTATGTATGCTTATATCTACGCAACGAATTTGGATGCGGTTTTCATTAATAGATAGAATGATTCAAGAGGAAGGTTTATATGTATAATACATGCGTTATATAGTATAAGATCAATGATAATTTTCTATTAAGCGCGACGAAGTGCGCGCGGGTGCACTAGTAATGTGTCTACATATCAACGGAATTTTTCACTGCGATATACTCCACATTTTTGAGTATCGATTTACAAAAGAGCTCCATTGTAGCGTTTGCTATTGCTATTTGAATGAATTTTGAACTCATTTTGATGATCCAGTAACTTAATAAATAAATAAATAAAATATTTTATTTTATTTATATAATTATTTTATTTATTTAATATGTGTGCTAGGGGAGCCTAGCACACATACATATATCCTCTTTCACAAAGTTAATTCAAACCTTTTTCGGACGCCCCCTTCTTGAATTCCCACCTATCACCATCATAGATTTCGGAATTTTGGGTAGATATGTCTATTTTTAGTTATTAATTCATATTTAGTGTTAATTGCGCTCTAAAGTGGTTATTACACTTGGCTGAATTTAGTCACTAAATTCAGTGACTAAATTAGGATGCACGATACTTTCTTCTAAATTTAGGATGCTAAATGTGATTACACTTGACTAAATTCAGTGGCGACTGAATTTAGGCTTCTAAATTTAGGCAGGTGTAATAAGCCTTTAAACAAGATGAGGATTTAGAGCGGAATTGACACTAAATATTCATTAATAACTAAAAATTATTATAATGGATTTCCGCAAAGTAACACCAAATTTCATTAATTAGATATGTCTATGGTCACCATATTCATGGACTGCTTTGGTTTTCCGAGATATTTCTATAGTAACTGATATTTATTTTTTACTGAAGATTACTAATAAATGCTATATAAATAAATACTAACTTTTAATAACTCTTTGCAAGCTATAAAAAAGAATGTAAAAACTGAAGAGCATTTATGTTAAGTGGCTAAGGTTCAAGGTTGAGCCCTCAGTCAAGAACCGTCGAGATCCTTCACTTCGCCTGTGCTACCTTTCTTCGCCTCATTTTAAATAAATCGAATTTTCTCATTTATTTTTAATGCAAACTGCGCACAAAACTACTAAATATGTAGTGTTTTTTACATGTGGCAAGATTTTGCGGATGAATTGTAGTCAACTTCACATTGTTAGCACCAGTGCATTTTTTTTCCGAGAAACAAACGTCACGTTTTTTTTTGTCGGGATTTAACTTAAGTTTTTGGCAGTGTTTTCGAGCAGATAACGCAAAACTTTTTATTTAATTACCAACTACAAGCATTTCTCTTTCATTGAACACTATTATTATCCAAATAATCTTCGTTTTGGAGTCAAAATTAGACAAATACAAGTTAAGTGATTGCAGTAGCCATTTTATTGCCATACCTCGCCTGCCCCTAGGGTTGTCAATCAAAGTTTTTATAAAAAATTTTTTTTTATATATGTATGTAAGTAGATACAATATTTTTTTGTTACAAATGTTTTTATTTTTATTTTTTAACCTTGTCATATACTCAATTGCATTGTATTTGAAGGAAAGCGGTTGGGGTGTAGCGTTCGGGGCACTATGGAGAAAAGACTTAGAAAAATTTTGATCAAAAAATTTAAATTTCAAATTTGTATTTTTTTTTATTTTATCATATAAGACATCCAAAAATAAGACAAAAATTATCCGGGTCATTTTTTCCTCCGCCCAGCCGGATTTCGAGGAAACGTTGCCAAAGATCAATCGTTGTGAAGGGAATCAGGACTTTGAATATTTTACATGTGTTTTCGTATTCCGGCAACAGTATTTTTTTATCACGGGATTGTGTTAAGAACATCACCAGGACTGACGTTTGTATGGGTCATATTGACCTTGACTCAAAGGTCACTGACCTTGAACCAAAATAAGAGAAATTAGCCCAAATACAAAGGTCAATGACCTTTGGGTCAAATTCAGTGACATTATAATATAGGTACGACGACGAGCGAAGCGAGGAGGAGTGTTAGGTTTTACTTATGAGCAACGCGCGAGCCGAGCGAGCGAAGCGAGCGTGCCGCGGCAGCGGCCGGCGAAGCGCCAGAAAAAGAGTGTAAACGAGGTTACTGATTGGTCTACATAGGTATATGTCATGTAATTATAATATAGGTACGACAATTTCATTTATTTTGGATCAAGGTCAATGACCTAAGGGTCAAGGTCAGTGACGCTTGGGTCAAGATCACTAATAATTGGGCTAATTTCAGTTATTTTGGATCAAGGTCAATGACCTTTGGGTCAAGGTCAATGACCTCTGGGTCGAGTTCAGTGACGCTTGGGTCAAGATCACTAATAATTGGGCTAATTTCACTTATTTTGGGTCATGGTCAATGACCTTTGGGTCAAGGTCAATGACCTTTGGGTCAAGGTCAGTGGTGATTGGGTCAAGATCATTAATAATTGGGCCAATTTCACTTATTTTGGGTCAAGGTCAATGACCTCTGGGTCAAGGTCAATGACCTTTGGTTGCTCGCGGAGGGTTCCCCACCCTTATACTCCCACATCCCACCGGGTCCCGAAGGTTACATAAAGCGTAGTATTTTTGATCAAAATTTTTCTAAGTCTTTTTTTCATAGCGCCCCGAAGGCTACACACCGACCAGGAAAGCTATTGTAACGACTTCGAATCTATTTTCATACCATATTACTATAACGATTGTTTAATTTTTGGGATAATTACTTTTTAAGTACCTACCTATATGTTTCAGAATAGTTTGAAGTGACGTATCGTACAAAATTCGTATATTTTCCCCAAGATTTTTCTGTTATTTTATGAGTTTTTTTAAGTAGAATATAGGGGAAAAAACATTAAATTTACCTATTTAGAAAGAATGGTTGCCCAGGTAAGATATATTTGAAAATAAACTGATTTTTACAGACCTACCGACGATGCCTAGAAAAAAAGAACAAGCTAAAAAATGTAAGAAACGATCATACACTGTGAAACACTCGCAGTGTATGATAGACCTAGCACTAGAGGAATTAAAGAGTAAGAAAATGTCCTCTTACGAAGCTGAAAATGTTGCTAGCTGAAGCGAAAAATGTTCGGTATACCTCGTCGAACATTATTGGATAAACTACACAATAAACATCCGCAGACTCCAGGAGGCCCAACAAGGTTCACCGATCAAGAAGAAGCCAACATAATCAAAGTTTTAATAGCAGCTGCTAAATACGGCAGCCCTTTGACACTTCTGGATTTGCGAATTGTCGTACACAGTTAAATAACTTAGTGTTGTAAATGTTTTTAATAATTGCGCTATTAAATAAAGTCTCAAGTTATTTTAATACTTATGGTTCTTGCATTACACCTATCAAATATTTTTTCAGATACTTAGAGGCCAATGGAAGACTTTCGATTTTTGACAATAAATTACCCGGCAAGAAGTGGGCTTATTCTTTTCTTAAAAGAAATAAATCTGAATTAACCCATAGGGTGGTACAAAACATAAAAAGAAGCCGTGCAGAAAAAACCCCTGACGAAATGAAGGAATATTTCACAAATTTGAAAACATCTTTAGAAGGCGTTCCTGCTGAGAACATTTTAAATTACGACGAAACTAACCTGTCAGATAACCCGGGGGTCCAAAAATGTTTGTTCAAAAGAGGAGTAAAGTATCCTGAAAGGGTTTTAAATAATACAAACGGAGCTATTTCAATAATGTTTGCAATTACTGCAGGAGGAGAATGTCTTCCTCCATGCAATTACAATACTTAATTCTATAATTAAACCCATTTTAATCAAAAAAATATTGTTTTATTTAAATTTTTGGTGAACACTGTTTTTGGCAGCCCTATCAAAAACTTAGCAAATGTATGGAACTAACTTCAGATCGTTCCCTGTCTTCGCCTATTGCGATTTTTTCCGGAATTTATACTCTTATTTTCTTGTTCATTAAGTTTATATTCGTTTGTCACATTATAAATAGCTTTGAGCAGTTGTAGTATACAGTATTTTAAATAAATATTTGAAATTAACGGCTTGCCATGACGTAGGCGAAGTCGGGGGGAAGTACCTATACTTCGCCTATCACCTTTAAGGTCAATTTTCAGCTATTACATATTATAATTAAATGCTTATTTTGTATATTTTGGTAACCAAAGTATCATTATATCGTTTTTTTGACATCCCAATTCAAAATGATCTCAAATCTTAGAGATGTGCTAAAAAAAGTGTTTAAATCCAGGCGAAGTAACGGATCTCGACGGAACACAGAACCAAACATATTGTTGTCATTTTCACATATTGACGAAGCACTTCTAAATATTATATATAAGAAAAGAGTGACTGACTGATCTATCAACGCACAGGCTAAACCGCTGAACGGATTTTATTGAAATTTGGCGCACAGATACGTTTCATGACGTAGAGTTCCGCTAAGAAAGGAAACCACGAGCGTAAGCCAGTCATTAATATAATAAAACTAGATGTTTATGATGTTTTGTCATCTAAAAGTAGCACATTTGTTAATCTAGTTTCTATGTTACCTATACACCAAATTGTAGTCGAATTGATTCAACCGTTTAGGCGTAAAAAGTTGAAAAACACTCATACACATGTAAGCATGTATATAATATTACTATCTGTGCTCAGCCATTTTACCGGCTAAAAAGTTGGCTATATGTATTATCAAAATCGTTTATATTTTGGAGAAATACTACCTCTAGGACAAATGAACGTTTATTTAATAAACTAAAGCCAGCTATAGCCTTCGGTAGATTTCTTGCAGTTCCAATAATTATAGGTATCTACTATCTACATATAACATAATATTATGTACATTATTATTATTATGTTCAATCAAATAATCGAGCACTTTTGCAAGTCAATTTTTACAATGTTTAGTTCTATATAAGGACTCTACCGCTCGTCTATCTCGAATCGATTTGATAACCTTCTTTTTATAAGTCGACAAGTAAGTTACAGATTTCCATATTATTATTCCCGTTCCCGAGGGAATTTCGTAAAACCCTTTCATATTACTTGTCTAGGTAGTTTAACACATTAAACGCCGATTAAATTTTAGTGGTTGTTTTGTTTGGGCCGTGGGGCTCACCGGTGAGCGACATCAATACTACCCGTTCAAGCCGTGGGGCTCACCGGTGACCGCGCGACGGGCTCGTGTTTAAACTCAATTTTCTCGCTGGAGGACATAGTCTCGATACAAAACTATACTGAGCGTGCCCGGCGTGGCCCTTGAGAACAGTTTACGCATCCCAGCTCATTTCAACATTGAGTACAAAAAAAGACTTAGGCGATTTTTGTCTAAGTATACCAAGACGTCGTTCTAAAATAAAAGAAGGTTTACAAATGATATGTTTTTATTACAAAGTGTTCAAAAACGCTTTAGTATAATAAAGACAATCATTTACTTTTGAACTTAGTAATAAAAAATAAAAAAACTATAAAGAAATAAGTAAATAAACTTAAAAAATAACACAAAATTACGAATTTTTGGCGCATAAATGAAACCAGTCACATAAAAAGCACACATATGTTAAAAAAATGTTAATGATGTAAAAAATTGAAGCAATTTAAACATAGAAAAGGCTTTTCGGGGCACTGTGGGCAAAACGTTGTTACTTTTTTGTCTTGTTTTTAGCCAACTTTCTACCGTATGTTGCTACATTATTTTTGTAGCAATTCACACATGTTCGCCTACTTGTTCTGGCTTGTCCTTCTTTTTGTTGCAGTCTGTTTTTTGTAACTGGAACATCAGAATCTTCTTGGCTGCAAAACGTCTTCAATAATGCCAGCCGGAAGTCTGCCATTTGTATTTTCTTCTGAGTGACGCTTTGATACAAGACGAGTGCATTGACTACTGCGGTGTTCAGGAGAAGATTTATAGCATACTTTTTGTACCATTTGATGGATTTTCTCAGCGGAGTTGCATAAGCAGCCATTTGATCGGACAGATCTACAGCACCTTTGGCGCTATTATAGTCAATGACTATTTTCGGTTTGGAAATAACTTTGTTGCGCTTTCGGACATTTTGGAAACGGACTGAGTGTTTTGTCGACAGCAATAGCACATCTCTTTTATCCTTCCACTTCATTACAGTGATGCCCTCACTGCTTTCCTTTGCCACGAATTCGCCTCGCTTCAGTTTAGCATTTACTACATCCTTTGGAAGATGCTTTCGGTTCTTCCGAATCGTGCCTATGAGGTGAGTCTCGGCATCTAGAAGTTTTTTGGCTAGATCTATACTGGTGTACCAGTTATCGGTCACTAGAGTATGCCCCTTGTATAGAAGATCGCTGCATAGAGACATAACGACGTTCAATGGCGTAGTATTAGTTTCATCATTATTCTTTCCTGCGTATACATTTATTTTAAATGTATAGGCCAGGTATAGTGCATAACTTGAACTCTTTTATACCATATTTGTGCCTTTTTTGTTTATTGTATTGCCTAAAAATGATTCGACCGCGAAAAGGCACCACGCTTTCATCTATGCAGATCTCTTTGGAGGGGGTGAAGTTTTTTTGGAAGTTCCTGTTTATTACTTCGAGTAATTTCTCTATTCTCTGTTATCTGTTAGATTTATTTTCTTCGTCTTCCTCAGAAAAATGCAGCATTTGCAACAGTAGCTCAAATCGGTTTCGACTCATTATTGTTCGAGGAAAATTCTGCCCAAGCACAAGGTCTTTTGACCAGTAGTCGGATATTTTAGGCAGTTTTACGATTCCCATGAAAGTAATTAGGCCGCAAAATCGTTTCATCTCTGCTGAGGATGTAGGTATCCACTGGCGAATTCGGGCAGATTTTGATGCTGGGTCTGACTCTGTGATTTTTTTGATAGCAAAATTATTTGTATGATTGGCCACCATTACAAATACTTCGTCTGGTACTAAAAGATGGTAAAAATCTGCCGGAGTCTTATCAACCATTTCCCTTGCAACTCGTGAATCTAATCCGGGGAATTCTGTGTACGGGACAATTTGCCGTTGGTTACCTTTAGGTTGGTGCCACATGGTAGATGGTGCAGGAAGCGAGGAGGTGTGGACAGAAGTACTTGGTACGGCATTTTCAGGTTCAATGTCGCTCGTATCACTAATGGACAGAATTCGTCGACGTCGCTTTCGTAAAGGTGGCTGTAAGTCACACTCTTCCTCAGACTCCGAACTTAGCTGAAAGCTACTATTGAGCAAGGAAGATTCAATGTTCTCAATCTGCGTCAAAACGTCATTTGTGATTTCAAAGTCTTCAAAACCATCCATAATTTTACTCTCTAGTCAGGTACAGGACACAATTTATTTCACTTTAGAGGTAAAATAGAAAACTTTACTAAAACAATCGATCACGAATATTTTACTAGTAATGAAATGCGCGTGACGTTGCATGCGATATTATTAGATATTACTGACGACTGACGCAAGTCGCAAGTCAAGCAGTCAAGTGCAACGCTTCCGGGAATCCCCGAGAGGTGCGGCGGTTGTGGCCGGCGTCGTGACCCCCGCGGCCCTGCGGTTCGAAAATTCAGATTTGCAACGCCGTGCGCCGCGGTGGGCACTGGTGAGCGACAGCATTTATTTTGTAAATTCTTTAATAAAATAAAAAAACTAATAATTAGATCGGAGGTTTTTGACTATTTTCAATCATATGAGCCAATAAAATATACTGTGTAAAAATTGTCGAAATCGCTAATCGACGCCGGCGCCTAAGGAAAGTATAGTGGTGCTCACCGGTGACCACCATGGCGTTTAATGTGTTAAGAAACTTTATCTGAGCGCTTGGTCGAGGCCACGTGAGACCGAAATGCTGGAGTTGGAGTTTATTTGGCCCAACGTATAAGTATTGCCATTCAACGTTGCAATGCTGCCAGCATTCTGGGCACTCTGCCATCTGACAGTGGTTTGGAGCACTTGGATTTTCTGTAGATCGGCTTGTGGCCGATCTGTGGTAAATAAAAGTGCTCTTTACTGCTGTAGTATTGTTAGTTCAATAAAGGCATTTGCCACAAAAAAATAAGAAACTTATGTTCCAAATCCATCATTGTAGGTTCAGGGGGTTTCGTCTCCATGATGAGTCAGGTAGATTACCTACCTATATATAATAGTAAAGATTAATAACATACCACTTCCTCCTTATCCGCCCTAGTGGTAGCACTGGGCAGTTTGAGTGACGTAGCGACCGCCATAGCCTCCTCGACGGTCAAGTTGCCGTGCAACTGGTTGTCTTGCATGATGTAGCACGACAGCTTCCTGAAGCTGGAGAGGTTGCGCTCCATGCCGTTCACTGTGATACTGCCTTCCATTCCTGATGTCCTGGTAGGAGAAATGTTTTTATTTAAAATTTGTTTATTGAAAATGGATTACTCTGATGGAAAAATTCGATGATACTGCCTTCCATTCCTGATGTCCTGGTAGGAGAAATGTTTTTATTTAAAAGTTTTTTGTTAAAAATGGATTACTCTTATGGGAAAATTCGGGATGAATGTAATTTATCAAAGTTCTGATATATCTATACTATTATATAAAATAGAAAACTGACTGACTCATCATCGCAGGGACAAAACCGCTGGACCGATTGTTCCATAATATATAGGTAAGTATCAATTCCCAAGGTATACAGTTATTAATCTGATTGTCTTTCATGTAATATCATGAACCACGAGCTTTCAGAAGCTCGATAGACTGCCTTCCATTCCTGATGTCCTGGTACATAGGAAATAGATTTCGTTAAAAAAATTACAATTTGTGGAGGGAATTTGGATGGTAATCGTCAAATCTAGTTTATAGTGTACCATGAACCATGAAGTTGGTAAGTACCCAGGGAAACTTCACGCTGGTTTTAAATATTTAGTAAGAATAAATACTGGCACACTTTCCAAGATAGTTTTCCCATGTGTAGAACACAATATTAAACAAAAACACGAGTATCATCAGCTAAATGCACAGAGAATCTTACAAATACGATATGAATATGGTAAGTGCTTGTGAAGATTTGCAAAATTATTTGCATAGGACAATGTTTTTTAAGCCCCTAACTTGGATCAGGGTATTCAATCTTAGAAGAACAACCAAGGCAATTCTGTTCATAATATTCTATCAAATTTAAGAACCCCAAAAATGTTAACAGCACAGACAAAATTGGTATACTTTTAATTTTTCCGGATTTTAATATATTACTTCCTAACCATGCATGTAGAGGGGGCTTTTGTATATCAAACTATCGCCAATCTATAAAAAGTTTTACTATTTAGTATCATTATTATTGTTATTTAGTTATTTATCATTTTGTTTTAATTGTTTTTTAATATATTAATATTGTTTTATTTTTTCCACTCTTGTCAAAACATATCTTTCGTCTGTGACATTTTTTATCTATGGCGCACTGTCATGGCGGAATGTGCGACTGCGACGGTTTTTGATTACTTTCGTGCTTTTTCAGTGTTTTTTTTATCTTATGGTGTTTTTTTTTCAAAAGTTCGTTGAGTTTGAGCCTCTGCTCCTCCGGCTTAGTGTTGAGCAGTATTATTTGTGAATTGTGAGATAGAGACTCTGTATTGGTGTAGTGGTTGTTTGAGATAGGACTCAATGTCTTCTAAAAAGTGTTGTGTACCTGGCTGTGAGGATTTGGGAGGTATTTATTTACGTTCAATTACTTAATAAAACAGTCTGAACTACCTGATCTATTTTGGAAACTTCCATTAGAATTATTCACTTTAAATTGACTGTGCTCAAACGGTTTCAGGTGAATTCATTGCCCTTCATCAAGACTGGATCTTATTAATTTCGTGACATTGATGAAGTGGTTCATTATTAATTGGCCCGAAACAGTCATAATCAAGATGTTAATTATACATGTGTAAATGTAGGTGCAAAATAATATATACCTAATTAGTGATTTTTTTTAGATCCTCCTCGGACCCTGCATGTATTCCCAAATCCTATCAAGGATGCAGAGAGGTTTAATACATGGGTGCTATCTATCGGTGGAGACATTGTTGGTCTACCTAATGATTTTATTCACAAGTATCGTCGAGTTTGTCATGCCCATTTTGAAGAAAAGTTTTGGTGCCGATATAACAAACTTAATAATTTAGCAGTACCAACATTAAACCTACCAGGTGAGTCAGTTGTTTAATGTAATTTGAGTATGTGCCTACAATATGATTTATTGATTTTTATTTTCTTTATGTTTGTTGGGTTTTGTCATATAAAACACCAGTGCCGCTTAGCAGAGTTACCTGCAACATACCCTGACAAATTGTAAGCTATAAGTTATCCCGCGGCCTAAGCTACCTCCATACCCAATTTGTACTCATTTAATTGAAGTGTAAAAACATCACATTTTTATATTAGGAAGATATAGTGACATTGTATGTATAGGTGATTCTACAGAGGTACTTTCGACGGCAAAGACAAAAATACACCTATAATATAATATCTTCCAAAATAACCTATTCATTGAACTTACACTTTGTAAAGATTTGAACTTACAAGTTTCCATTAAATAAATGTATATTTAAGTAAATATTATAAAAAATGCCGAGCCGTCTCTTCATACAATAGATTACCTCTTATCGTAGAATCACCTGTATAAAAAAAGTAAAATTGGTACAATATTCACTGAATTTTTCTTTCCAGGGCCTAAAGTACTCCCTAAATTTTCGTTGATATCAACTCCCTTGAAAAAGATAAAAGCCACGCAAAATATGGTGCCAAGCACAGAAAATATACCGTCAACCTCAAAAGGTATTTTATGGTTGTGATATTAAATAAATAACATAGATACATTAATCATTTAGATTCTAATTAGTGGCTTTCTTGAACAATGTAATGTTCTGGTTGTTGGAAACCAATGTAAAGGAATACGATTTTTAAAAACATTACATTGTTCAAGAAGTGAAAGTTTGGCTGAATAACAATAAATTTATGTGTTGGTAAAATATGACTTAAATACAGGTCAGTTATGGATAACATTAATAAATTTTAAATGCTATTTTTTAGGACCCATACTGGCTCCAAGACTTCCCTTGACAAGGACTCCTTTGAAAGAAATGAATATGCAAAATATCCAAGAAAGTGTGCCTTTACCAAGACCAGTACTGTACACTCCGAAAGGTAAACTTATTTTTATGTTGTATGTGTGCTTAGTGCTAATTAACTACACGCAAGTCCGAAGTCTAGGTGTAGCTGACCACAGTCAGATAAAGTTAGGTGTCGAAGATTTATTTTCAGCCTCATATATTTAAAATGTGAGACAAGTTGTTATCAACATGTTTAATTGTTGTTGTATGGTGATTTTAATAAAATTAACATTAATTAATCCTTAATAATGAATTGAGAACTCTGGAATAAGAGGCAAGTCAGATCTGGTACTTCGCCGGCTGCTACCACAGCACACTCTAGGTCTAACTGGCTAAACCTAGGTGTGAAGAAGAATGAATCAATAATACTAGCTTAATTTCACATTTTATTTTCCAATACAATAGTGCTTATAATTAAAATTGAACAGCAGATAGCATCATTGTTTTTACTATATAATATAGTGATTGACATTTTGTTTTTACAGATGTTCTTGGAAATGTTTCCAGTGTTAATAACTCTTTCTGTGCTACAACTACCCATAATGAAACAATGCCATTATTATCTAAAAGTGTGCCATGCAGACGTCCAGTTCAGAGAAGTAAGTTGAAACAGAAAATTAATCATATTTTTTGAGGTTCAAGTTTTTCATTCCATTAATAAGATAAACGTCGGTCAAAAAGCTGCCAGCTTGAAATGGACCTGGGCAGGTCACATCTGCCGCATGTCGGACGAGCTATGGGCCAAGTGTACCATTTAGTGGATGCCCACCACCGTTAAACGACGCCGCAGCAGACCCAGGAGGAGATGGCTAAACGAACTGGACTCCTTTTGTCCTTTTGTGTAAAGGATGGAAGGAGGGAAGGGAGGCCTTTGCTCTGCAGTGGGACAAAAATGGCTAAAAAAAAATTATCAGTTGTTTATAACTGAAAAAATAAATAATAAGGGCCACAATAGAATGTAAATCCTTAACCCCTGAACACACTCGCTTATAGCTGAGCTGCACAACTGTCGGAACCACACACTCACTTTTCGCTGCTCGCCATCTCGTTTCTTCATTCTAGCTCTACTTGTTACTGGCTCATCATTGCCAGTAGGATAAATTCCTTACTGTCATTATATGTATATAATTGATTAAAAAGTGTAAAGAAGTTAAGTTAATTCACTTCAATAAACCCAAATTAATATTTTAACACAATGTATGTTATTGATATTACAGGAGCAGTTGTTACCAAAAAATTAAGAAAACCTGCTGAACAAACTCTTTACAAGAAGCTGATCAAAATGAGGATAAAAATCAGCAAATACAGAAATAAAGAAAAGAAAAGGAGAGCTCAAATAAAAGCGTCAAAGAAACTATTTTCTAATCCAACATTTATCAAAACAATGGAAGATCTGCCTAGTGCAAGCAAAATTTTAACACTAATGCAAATTAGACATGCGAAGAGAAAAAACAAAGGCCGACGGTTTACCACCGATGAAAAAATTTTGGCATTGTCAATATATAAACAAAGCCCTAAGGCTTACAGATTTTTGAGAAGGATTTTAATTTTGCCTGCCCCACAAACACTATCAAAACTTATACAAAGTGCCAATTTGTCACCGGGCATAAATAAAAAAGTTTTTGTTCAATTAAAGAAAAGGGCAGAAAAATTGAATGTACAAGAACGTTTAGTGGTGCTGTTGTTTGACGAAATGTCATTGGCTGCGAATGTCACTTATAATGAAAGGAAAGATAGAGTTAGTGGTTTTGTCAACAATGGCAAAGAAATAATACCAGAATTTGCAGACCACGCTCAAGTTTTTATGATTCGTGGGTTAGTAAAAAATTATAAGCAGCCCTTGTCGTACAGTTTTTCAGCTGCGGCCACCAAAGGGCCGGAACTAGCAAATCAAATAAAAAATGTCATTAAAGAAATCCAAGAAGCAGGACTTATTGTTGTTGCCACAATATGTGACCAAGGCACCAACAACAGGCAAGCCATTAAGCTTTTGAGTCAAGAAACCCAAGGCATTTTCTTGAGGAATGGGCAAGAGCCAAAAAAAAACATAATCATAATAAATGGTCAAGAAATAGTCCCATTATATGACCCACCACACATGCTAAAGTGTATAAGAAACAATTTAATTACTAAAAATTTAAAGTACACCGTCGACAATATTGTAAAAATTGCAAAGTGGGAACATTTAGAGTTATTACTTAAAGAAAACCCTGGGTACAGAGGTATTAGGTTAATACCAAAATTAACGAATGACCACATAGAACCACATAGAATCCCTAAGATGAAGGTGAAGTATGCGGCGCAAGTGTTTAGCCAAGCAGTTGCCAATAATATGGGTTATCTGGCAGGTAATGCTCTTTTACTATTATTATAATAACATACATGTATCAAAACTTAGTGTGTGTGAATGAATGGTTGTTACTTCTTTATTCTTCACATTTAAATTTTAAACTGCTGGGCCGGTTAAGTCAAAATTTGGTGCTTAGAGTGCTTTTCACAAAAGAACTAATTTTATTTATTTATCATATCACTTTGTAGGTATTATTATAGGTCTTATATATGTAAAACTTAAGTTCCACTACAACCCTGTAGGCCGCTACACTAGTGATTACATTAATTTTATTTGAATGTTTATATGGTAATATGTCTCATAATAATAATATAATGGTATAATACTCCAATAATAATAATATAATTGTAAATTTAAAAATTATGTTTGAATCATACAAATATTTTAGTCTTGTGGAATTTAGCAGAATTTTAATTAAATTTAGTCGATGATTACTAAATACTATGTATGTATGTATGTAACATAGTTCTTTTTAAATGTAACTTTTGAAATAAAAGTTTTTTTTACTTTTTCCAGATAAGGGTATACTGCCAGAGGAATGTAAGGAGACAGCAGACCTGCTACTTTTTTATGACGAACTCTTCGATTCCGTAAATGGAAGTCATACAAAAAACAAACATGCAAAACCCCTTTTGGGACCAGTAAATCCGAATTCATGTCACCACAAAGTATGGTCACGATCAAAAAAAATTTTAAGATCAATGAAATTTATTGATAAAAAATCAGAAAAAACTGAATCAGTGCCGACTCTGCACAATTGGGTGTGGACACTGGATGGCATAGAGGTGTTGTTAAAAAATGTAAATGCCAATTTCGGAGTAAATTCAGTATGGTTACGGCACCTTAACCAGGACCCTATTGAAAATTATTTTGGGGCTATCCGAAGCCACGGGTGCCGTAACACAAATCCGACTCCTGAGAAATTTGAGTCAGCATTTACAACACTATTATTAAATAATATGTCCAGTGTCCACGCTATGGGAAATTGTGAAAAAGACTTTTGTCAGAATTTACACACACTTGTAATGTCAGACTGTGAAGATGCACCGACCACCTGCGATATTAGTGAAATACCTAACATTGTCCTGACGGGAGTACAAAATGACCCCCGTTTATTAGGGCCATTACAATATGTAAGTGGGTATTTTTTAAAAAAGACAAAAAAAAATACGTTTAAAAACTGTGAAAAATGTAAAAATGATTTATATAGCGAAACTGATTTAGAATACATCAATTATAGAGAGTATGCAGGTGGTCGCTGGCTTCAAAGTCCAAATAAAAATCTTGTGTCGGCACTGTCGAATGTACAAGACATAATAAATTATATATTAAAAACGAACCTAGAAAAAAAATTACTCAAAGAATATTTAAAAACCATTATATTAATATATGTTGATTTTGATTTTATTTCATGTGAGCAGCACCAGGATAAATTGATTGATTATTTAATAAACTTAGCCTGTAGATTTTTTATTTATAATTATTGTAAAAATATTAATAAAATTTTATGTGGAAAGAGGGATGTTGAAGATTTTGAGGACATTTTTGCAGCGAAAGCAAAAACAAAATTCCAAAAAAAACATTCAAGAAAGAGACGTATAGCTCCTTAACATGTTTGTTTTCAAATTTATTCCCTTTATTCCATTTTATTATTTTATTATTATTTTTTAATTTGTACTGAGGGCCTATTGGCTATCGCCAAACGACATGTAAAACACTAGAATTCATAGACAGTTTTGCGTACATTACTTGCTTAAACTTCCTCACTAATTTGAGTATAATAACAAACGCAGCAATGTATATCGAAAGTGTCATCAATCGTAGTGGGTGAGAATTAGCTAATAAGCCCCCTGACTGTATTTATAATGAAAACTTATCGAAAAAATAACTATATATAAATCACTATTATGGCAAGTTTATTTATGCAAGAAATAAGAAAAGAAAAAAATCTTCAAAGTTTTGTTAAAGTAGTTCTTTATATTTGGCAGAAAGTAATAATAGTTGTAATTCCCAATTCATGCAAAATTTTATCGATAAGTTTAATCCGGAACTTAAAAAGATAATATGTATAAATAAACACACATTTTTCCACTTTGGAAGCCTCTCGCGCAAGAAATTATATCAGAAACCTCAATATCATTTTTGAAGACCTATCTATAGATACCCCTCACGTATGGGTTTGATGAAAAATTCTTTTTTTGTTTCAGTTCTATAATATTATAAAAAAACAATAAAAATTTATTGTTTTTTTAAAACAATAAAAATTTATTGTTTTTTTCTATGTTTGTGTGTAAATCTTAATGCGGTTCACCGAATACATCTACTTACCAAGTTTCAATAGTATAGTTCTAATAGTTTTGAAAAATAGTGGCTGTGACATACGGACGGACGGACAGACATGACGAATCTATAAGGGTTCCGTTTTTTGCCATTTGGCTACGGGACCCTAAAAATCTGCATACAACATTTTTAAGTACATTGTACGAGCATTTTATTTACTTTCCTACTTACCTGTAAATTGTCTGTCTGTAATCAAATCTTGCAAGTTTATTTGACCCACTTCCCGGTATGCAATTGAGCTAAAATTTTGTATGCATGTATAAATCAAATGACACAATATTATTATGACATGCAGCTTGTCTGATGATGGAATGGATTTAAAATTTCACTTGTTTACCTTAAATTGAATAGTTCCTCCGTATCGCCTAATATCGCACAAGATTTATTTTAATTTTGAAGTAAGTGCTCTTTTAGTAGCTAAACTTATAGGTAAAATAATATTGTTACATAAATAATATTTTATTTTTCATAAAAATATTCTCATTTAGCTACCTTCTTATAAACAAAAACAATTAATATTGTTACATAAATATTACATTTTTCATGAAAAATAATAATAATATGTTAACATATTATTATTATTTTGTATCATTTCATTATTTAATTTTCTGTGGGATCTGACTATTATGTAATCAAAAAGGAATATTTCCAATTTACCAGTAATCCGGAATTTCAACCAATATATTATTTAGCGTGTAAGAATTTGTAAAAATTTTAAAAGATGATTGAATAAATATTTTTTTTATAAATTGAGTTGTTTTAATTTATCTCCAATAAATATTCCTGCATGAACGGAAACGGACCTACCTATATAGATATAGTAGGTAGCTATCGCTGTTGCAGCTATACAGATATATAGTAGTAAGTCCTAACCAATAAACCAGGGGGCAGCACTTTAATGTTACCTCGTTTTATTTCCGACAGAGGTCTCTATTTCATATATTATAAAGTACTCTGTGACTTGGATGTGGAATGCCTTCGATAGAATAATTAAAAAATTGGACAAAGCCAATATAGCCGTCAAGCGGTAACTATGACCGTGTTCCTGAGGGGCCATGGCTAATTCTCACCCACTACGATTGATGACAACTTCAATGTACATTGCTGCTTATGTTACTTTACTCATATTAATAAGGAGGTTTAAGCAAGTAATGTACGCAATTTTGTCTATGGATTTTAGTGTTTTACATGTCGTTTTGCGATAGCCAATAGGCCCTCAGTTCATGATGTTCAGTGAAATCAGGCAGAGATTTATTCCACCTTCTAGGTTTTGTCTAAACCATCTACTTAATTAAAAACTAATCTAATATTAAAAAAAATTATATAATCTTTTTAATTTTTCCAATTCCCTACTAGATTACATTAGTCCCCATTTTCCTTACGTGATACATGGTGTATTGACACATAACGTTATCTAATCACATATTACACATCGCATTTATACCGTGTGCCTTTGTACACCTGTAGATCGATCGATAAAACAATGACTAACCGTCGCTACAATCATTTTTCCCTTATTTTCTAGGAGTATGACTCATGATTCATATTTAAACACTGCAATTTGCAATAGGTTCTGTAATCTACAATTTTAATGTCTCAAAATAAGAAGACAAACCATTATAAAAATGGATTTCTGAGCCTACTAATATGAACCAAGCTTCTTTAGAAATGATGTGTAATTTAAGTCTGATTAAAGTTTATTTGCATAGGGCCGTCTTATTATTATATGTCTGTCCCTAAGATTAAAAAATAAATCAGCAAAGTCTCGGGATATCGAAATAAAAGCTTGTATAATAGGATTGTATATTTATACATATTATGCCATTCTTTTTGTATTTTAATAAAAGCAATAATTATGCAAAATATGCTGGTGCCTGGTGAATAGATTTTTTACCTCGCACAACAATAGCTGAACCATTATTTATTGTAAAAAGAGTAGCTATTAAAATGATGGTTTGAGTTCCGGATAAATCCAGTCGCTATTAGATTTCATCAGTGTAGGTAAAATAGGTTCTATGAATAATTATGGGGCCCATAACATGGCTTTGCTGATATTACAGCACAATGGTTTGTGGTAGACAATTTTATGGAGCTAAATTATTTTAATTGTGTTGAATTCAATAAATATTATGATAATTGTGAGCCAAAAAGAGTTGCACTGCTGCTGTTGTTGGGTTGCACTGTAAAGTTGTTGTAAATACACTATGTGTTAATCTAGTTAGAGGCCGTCCAATTATGGCGCTTCGCCGGATCCTCCCGAGGTTTTTAGCGGGCTCTCTATGTTCAGTATTCGTCGGGGTAGTCCCATAAACCCACCCTGTGCCTTTACGGGCTTTGGATGTACTATGTAGGTACCATAATATATACCAAATTCGAGCCAGCCAGTTTTTTTTAAGCCCAGCTGTTTAGGCGTAAAAGGGGACCATACATCCATACAAACTTTCGTGTTTACCTCTATAATATTAGTAAATAAGCCAGAACACTTCTTGATGTTTAAAATGAAATTAATTTATTTTATATTTTAATTTTAAAAACCCCCATTATAAAATTCTGTCAAACTTTACGCTCAGTAAATTTTATTCACTATTTCCAATGATAGAGTATGCTAGTTTTTCCTATCAACATAGAAGATAAGTACTAACTATATTGAGGTCAGTAAGCGCTACGCAATACGCTATATTACATATAGTACGTACGTATATGTAAACTATAGTTAACGATAGCATCGGTTAGAAGACGCATCCATGCGTAATGATTCCACGTTGTCATTAAAATTGAGAAATAAGTACTTTATGAACATTATAGTGTTTCTAAAATATCTAGAATCTTAATGGATCCAACTAATCTTACTAATATTATAAACGTGAAAGTTTGTAAGAATCCATGGATATCTGGATGTCTGGATGTATGTTTGTTACTCTTTCACGCCTAAACGGGTGGACCGCTTGAGCTGAAATTTGGTATAGAGATAGCTTAGACCAGGGATGCACAGACTTATTAAGACTAGGGGCCACTTGGGCAAATCATGAACTGTTGGGGGCCGCCAGAAGTATAGGTAATTAAAGGCAATAAAGAATTGATAATAGTGTATTAAAATTGAAAAAGAATTTATTAATTTGAAGCGTGGCACTGGATAGTGCTTACAATCTTTTTTATATTTGGATCAAATTTACTTGCAGCAACACGTAAAACTGAAAACTGCTTCCAAACTTTTATGTTTCGATTTTTAGGGTTCCGTAGTCAACAAGGAACCCTTATAGTTCCGCTTTGTCCGTCCGTCCGTCCGTCCGTCCGTCTGTCTGTCCGCGGCATTTCGGAGAAACTATAAGTCCTACTAAGTCTTACCTTGTCTTACCTTGTCTAAGTCAACGTAGATACGTTTGTGGACAAATAAGAAAATAAATAGATTTTGGTACGAAACCGCTATAATGTGGAAAGGACTCGAGAACCATCACGATGACTGTTATTTTTGCTTAGTGTAAACATAAAACTATTGTTTTGATTTTATTAAAAATTAAGTATGCGGAACATAACTGGCTCATAATGTGTTCATTTAAAAATGGTAAACTTTGTTTTAGGCCAATGGTGGTTATAATTTTTTTTTGTAAAAGAAGAATTATTGGACTTTTCTCAACACGTCCAAAAACTAATGCGTCACTTTCAAAGGCTCGAATGTGACATAAACATCAAGTTACACTCTCTCCACGACCACCTAGACTATATTCATGACAATCTTGGGGTACTAAGTGAAGAATTGGGCAAGCAATTCCACCCGAACTTTTGTTCGATGAAGTAACGCTATCAAGGCTTCTACAACGCACATATGATGGCTGAATATTGTTAGAGCATTTAGAATAGCCCTCTGCCTTCAGTTTCAGCAAGAAAATCAAATAACATAAAGAGTTTTTCAACTTAAACTTAAATTAATTAGGATCATCTCTACATTTATAGCGTTTTATTACGAAAACAACATAATATGTGTCATATCTTTTTAACTAGAGCTGATACAGAAATTTCAGTCACAAATTTGAAATCGTCGTCAAAAATTGGACTAATATTATGTATCATAACCCAATCATCCAAAATGCTGTTGTGCAGTGTATTCAATCTACTAGAACTACGGAACCCTACATTGTGCGTGGCCCGACTCGCGCTTGGCCTATTTATTTGTTTTATTATTATTTAGTATTGAAAAAGTTTGTTCACATATATAGGTAGAACCAAGTATCAACGCAGTGGTAAAAGTTCAGCAAATCTCCTTCGTTGAATTTGTTGCGGAAACTTGGCCGTTTTGAATGTCGATAATTTTTAACTGCATTGACTCTGGCGCATTTTGAACTGAAATCGTGTAAGGATTGCTGAATATGTCCAACAGAGGTTTCACTTCTAAAATCTGTCTTGAAAAGATTGAATCAAAATATCTAGCTTTTCTACATAACTGAAATTAATCGCAGTTTTGTTGAATTTTTCAGCCATTTTCTTATAATTCGGAAAATGATTGTAATTTCCAGTTTCCACCAATTTTTCTCGAATGTACGAGAGTATTATTTTTGCTGTCGGCGGGCCACCAGTATTCCACCCGCGGGCCGCATGCGGCCCGCGGGCCGCGGTCTGTGCATCCCTGGCTTAGACCCTGGAATAACACGCGCGTAGCTAGCACTATGTGAACTTGTATGTTTGTTGTCTCTTTCGCGCAAAAACCACTGAACCGATTGCGATGAAACTGCGTATGTAGACCTGGAAACCTGTGAGAGAGGCATACACGTAGAGGCTTCTTTTTATCCAGATTTTACTAGGTACAGTTCAACAGTCTGTCTGTTCAACAGATCCAGATCAGCGGTGCTTTTATATTTTCTACAATTTGCATTTTAATTAATGTTAATCCAAGAATAGATCGATCTAAAACCCCTTAAATGAAGGTAAAACCCGAGTAACGATATTGATAGAGAAAAAATAAGGCGTACCAAGTGTGGATTTAGGGGGAAAGCCAAGCCCCAAAACAGGTTGTGGAGTAATAATCACCGGTCACATAGGGGTACAACAGAAAAAAAATCGTATTTTATGAAGCAGTATCAACTTAGCCTTAATGGGCTACATCCCCTTGAACCCGCATGTTGTTATAGTATTTCGACATCACTATTCTGTTTAAATGAGATTTACTCGAGAGTAGACGTCTAGTAGATTTGGACTCTATTGCAGGTCGCTATAGACATCAGTAACATTTTGTTTCCCAACAAGTGTAATTCAAATAATAAAAAAAAAATGTGTTTATACCGAACAGGTTACCCTACTTACACTGTCCGAGTCAAATCACAAATTATAAGTTGAGTGGCCAACCTATATGTTACAGTTTCAGGTCGCCGAGATTACTACAGGGCCTGCAACATGACCTAACGACTGCCTCCTACATATCTTATAGGAAACAGCCGGGACCCACAGTTTTACGTGACTTCCGAAACATGGTAGCATCCAGGCGAACTTTTGCCACACACTGAGATTTGAACCCAGAGCCTCCGGATTAAAAGCCGGACTTATGACCACTGGGCCACGGACGCTACAAATGTAATCCAAATCAGGAATCTTTGAATAATAGATAAAAAAGATTCCGCTGAGGGTCAACCCATCTTCATTTCTTTTGTTGATATTTTTTATTAATAAATTAATTACTATACCTATATTGGTCTAGGTCTAGTTAATTACGCATTAAATACCTACCTAATTATTATCAACGACCTTGCTTATTTTATTGTTAATCTCGCCGATATAAATTTTATCTGATAGCACGTGTCTTTTATTGCACTTGCTTAACAATAACGACCGATATTGTTGAAATTTGGTACGTTACGTAGTTTAGATCCTGGATTAACATTTAGGGGAAATTGTAGGTAGTATTTTTGTTATTAGATATATAGAAAGACAGGGTAATAATTAATAATACATAGGATACTGTTCAGATGTAAACACCGGATACAGTAAGTATTTTTTTTATAACAGACTAAACAAGCGTTCGACCGCAATCTCACCTGATGGTAAGTGACGATGCAGTCTAAGTTGTAGCACGCTTGTTCAGTAAGAACATATTCACTCTTGATTTGAACAACCCCACGTTATAGCAGTTCAATTAAATAAGTCGGAAAGAATTGGATAAGAATTATACAGGACTTTACCCAGCAATGAGAGTAAATAGGCTAAATAGATTGGCCTCACTTTGATGCGCGATATCTACCATTATTAGTCTATGAAAACAAACGTTTTGCTTGTAATCACTTGTTACTACGGACTGTTGACCCAGTAACGATGATAATGCACCGGATCCTATGTACGTAGATAATTACCTATGTATGTCTTCGTAGATTTAAAGCGACGCCATTTTAGTGGTGGTAGAATGTGCTCTACACTATGCGAGAGCGACTCTGGAGCAAGAAACGAAAGTCGCCGAAAAGTCGCGACGACAACGCGTAGGTAGAATTCACTATGGAATGGCTCCCGCATCTCAGATCGGTCGCGGTGCTGAATAGAGGTAGGGTTTCAATATACGCATCGCGGCTATGTTGTCTAGGAGACTAGATTTTCTTTTATTGTTTATTTTTTCAAATAATTTATTCAAAGAGAAGCCTATCGCACAACGGAGTCCTCATGAAAGTATTTTTTATTATTAAATATTGTGTTCTGCAATTTTCTTTTGTACGTATCATTTATTATTTTTAACGTCTTTCTCTAAACCTTCACTCGACAAATGGAACCGACGGCTACTCGTAAATCAAGTATCACGAGTCATTTCCTGCTCTTTATACGTACGTAGGTACCTAAAGGACGGAAGCCGCGATGACCTCTGTCATCCGTGGAATTCACCCACCTAGGAAATATCAATTTTAATTTCCGACTATTTGGGTCATCGGCCATCCGAGTCCAAGCGTCCCTTTTTCTGGGCTAGTGGGCATACGCGCAATGTAGGTTTCTGCAATACTGGCGAATCAAATATTAAATGATTTATACCTATGTATATTTCGGACATATTATATAAGTTACCAATACTTAAAAAAGTTAGAGAGATAGATTGTATTTAATATACACTTTATTGCACAAAAATTACAAAAAAATATATGCAGCATTAAATACATTTGAAATTAAACAGTGTCAATCTAAATCAAATGTAACTTCAATTGGCTGTAAGGAATGCATACTTTTCGTACTTTTTTACTTTTCGTACTTTTGTAAATCTAGAATAGAGGGCTTTGGATTTTATTAATAAACAAAATAAACATTAAAATATATTACTATATTTCAGCGACGATAGGTACCTCCAAAACTAAATTTACTTAATTATAAATATTATCTCAGCCGTCACATAGTTTTCCTCGAAAGTTCATGGTTGAAACTGAAACCATTAATATCCTTGATGTTTTCAGTGCCTGCGTAGTTCAGAGAGGGGGCATTCAAAATAAAGTTGTCCATTTTGTAGTTAAAAAGGTAAAATGATAAGAGGTACCGAGAAAAGTGAAATGGTAAAACTTTCTCTTATAACTGCCGGATGTAGTAGCCACTTCTATTATGACATTACTAATATGACAAATAGACATTTAGCACATATTACTTGTGAGCTGTGGGCCTAGTGGTGGACGCACATCCATCAGTGCCGAACGCGCCGAAGGAATCGAATTTTTTATTATTTATATTAAATGTCATGAAACCTCGCACACTTGCCGGAGTCGAATCGTCCGAATCGGAAGATTTCCTATAGAAAAATTCTTTCGGCGCGGTTGATGCGGATAGATGTGCAAGCACTATAACAGCACAAAGTTTGTGGGGTCTTGTTTAGCTGTCAAGTTGAACTGTCATCCCATGCAGTTTTTTCTTGAGAATGTATGGGATCATGGGCGTACCCGCAATCGGGGCAGGGCTGCTTTCTAACCAGAACCTTTCAGGTTACCCTACTTCAAGTCAAATCACAATTTTTAGGTTGTATGGCTAACTTATATGTTGCAGTTTCAGGTCGCCGAGCTTACTAGGTACAAAAGCCCTGCAACATGTCCTAACGACTACCATATCTTAAAGGAAACAGCCAGGACCCACAGGCTTTTCACCCATCTATGTTCACTCCATCGGTCTAGTGCTTTTCAAGTTATGAATTAAAAAGTCCCTTTCGCCCTCGTTTTTACAAGATGTTACATTACACTATTCATAGATAAACTTTATGTATGGCGCGTATACCCAAATTGTCTTGACTTAGTAGCTAGAAATGTTATTACTCTTGAAATTTTGACCGTGGTTTGCGTACCGTTAAACGATGACTGACGGGCTTAATTCTTATACTTCAAGTATTTAGTTATGAAAATTACATATATGAATAAGTGTTTAAGCCACAAGGCTGTCCAAACACGGAACAAAATTAAAAATAAACTTGGCGATTTTTTTTTACTTCAAGTGTTTAAGTCATTGACTTGTATCATGTTTTTGGCTTTTAATCTTTTGGCCTCTCAATTTTTTTCGAAAGTGTTTCAAATATTTATAAATATCTTCGTAATACTTTTTGAATTAATGGCGGGTTCAAATAAACGTGTTGCAAAATAATTTGAAATTCCTTATAGCCATTACTAGGACCTACTAGTAAATGATAAGTTTACCACCTGCCCAATAAAGGCCGTATTGGGAAATACTTACGATAATTTACACCGGCGCGGTGGCAATCCCTTTAATCCTATATGCCCTATGCTATATTAAATTATAACAACAACGCTATTCTTAAAGGGTACATTTGTATTTTGTAAACCTTTTGCCATTATACAAAGTGTTAAACTGGGAATAATACTTTTTAAAATAATAAAAAAATATTATCTTAAACATCAAAATTATAATAATTTAATAATTTTTTATTAAAATGTATCAATATAATATGAACCTGAGGAAAATATACAGAAAAAGTTGTCTGATAAGATATTAAACATGGCCTGAACTGCATTTTTTTTTTTTTTTTTTTTTTTTTTTTTTTTTTTTTTATTTATTTATTTCCTGACAAAATTTTAGCAAATAAACAATAAATATACAACACCATAAGTTAAAAAAATATAAATATAGTACATAGGATACTTAAAAAGAATATAAGAAAGAAAAGAAAACAGTTATCGATAACATTAACATTTAGGCACAACTCGCTGCAGGGTCAGTGAGCACCTATCCCCGAACTAAGTTAGACTTGTGTCTCGGGAGATAGGCACATCCTTTCCGTGCAGCGGTTGCACCCAACACTAATATATAAACAACCTATCATGATATTATATTATCAATATACAATAACAAGAGATGAGAGAGATAGAATTTACCAATAAAATGGTAATGTTTGATGTTGTTACAGTAGTTATGTTAACAATTATTATGTTATAAACCATTATTTTAAGAAAAGTTTATGTATAAATGTGGTGTACAATAAAGAATTATCTATCTGCTACATTGATGCACTATATTATATATACCTATTTTAAGTAGAAATTATTAATTTATTTACTAGAATAATGTTTGTACAGGAAACGCCATAAGTATGTAGGATAAAAGAGTTTCCCCTTATTTTATCTATGATGTCCTAGAAAGTCAAAGACTTTGTGATCGGACATCAGGTACCTAAATAAAATTTACAATAATAACATTGCTAAGGAGAGACGCTTTAATTAAGATTCTGGTAAAGTGATATGCTCTTAATACCATTTTGAATTTAAGTAGATAAAAAATAGTAAATAATATTTACTGTAAAGTTAACTTAAATATAAAATAAAAATAAAATAGAAATTGTGGTATTGGATAGTGCGAGTTTGTGTATGTGAGTGTGTGTGTGTGTATGTGAGTGTGTGTGTGTATGTCGAGTGTATGCGCGTGTGAGTGTGTGTGTGTGTGTGTGTATACGCGTTTGCGTGTGAGTGTGTGTGTGTGTGTATGAGCGTGCGTGCGTGCGTACTTGTGTGAGAGTGTGAGTGAATGTATCTGAGGGTGTTGTTGAGTGTGTAAAGATTCCTGTGTGGACAATAGTGTATGTCAGCAAAATATGTAAACTAAAATTTGGCTTGGCATGTATTATCTTGTTTGTATTATAAAATATCAAATTTAATGAGATCTTCTGTAGAGGAGTAGTCCAAAGTTAGGAGCCATTTGATGATTTTGTTTTTAACTTCATATTTTGACAGTGGGTATATATTTAGGTCTTTGTTTAATCTGTTATAAAGCTGTGGACCCTTAATGGGGAAAAATCTACTGTAGAATTTTGTCCGATGGGCATCAACCTTACATATTCGGTTTCTGTGTCGATTTGAGACTATACATTGAGCGTCATATGGAAGGGCGGAGTGCATACGTAGAGTTGATTGAAGCACAAAGAGCTGTCTTAAAGAAAGGACTTTACATTCATTGTAGAGATCTGTTGTGGGAAATCTAAAAGGCTTCCGTAACATTACTTTTAAAACTGCTCTTTGTGCTCTTTCAAGCTGTAGCATTTTTGTCTTAATTGCACCTCCCCAGACGGTTACACAATATCGTAGAATTGACTCTCCCAGGGCAGAGTATACCAACTTCAGAGTGTCTTTACTGGCTGATGACCTCAGTGTTTTAACAACATGGATTAATTTCCTGGTTCTCGAAGTCAGGGTATCTATATGTGTGTGCCAATTTAGATTCTGATCAATATGTACTCCAAGATATTTAATGTTACTGGTGTGCGTTAGGTGTGGGCATGTGCATGTGGATGGACTAGAGCATCGATGGCTTTTGATGTCGAAGTTGCTGGGTTGTGAAGAAGCGGTGAGTGAAAATGTCACATACTTCGTTTTTTCTACGTTAAGGGTGAGTAGATTTTTAGTTAAGTAGGACATAACCATTTTAATGGCTTCTTCAGCGTAGGATTTGACTTCGACCCAATTTACCCCGTACACAAGCAAGGCAGTATCGTCGGCATAGCAGACCGTCTGGCAGTTCTGCAGTGTTAAAAGACACAGATCGTTTATGTATATTTGGAAGAGCGTTGGGCCAAGGATACTCCCCTGAGGAACTCCAAACTCCACTTGCTCTTCATCACTTACATAATCTTCTATCTTAACCATCTGTCTGCGATTGGTGAGATAACTTTTGAATATATCAAGTGCGATTCCTCTAATTCCAGCTTTTTCCATCTTTTGTAAGAGTCGAGGGACAGAAACAGTGTCAAAAGCTTTCGATAAGTCTAGGAAAATTGCGCAGCATTTATTTTTATTATCTATTTTTCCAGCTACCGTATTTACTAGTGTGCTTACGGCATCTTCTGTTGATTTACCCTTCCTAAAACCAAATTGATTGTTTGCAATGAAGTTGTTCTTTTCCAAGTATTTAACTAATCTTAAATTTAAGATTTTCTCTAGTATTTTTGACAAGGAGGGTAAAACCGAAATAGGCCTATAATTATTAACACTGCTTCTGTCCCCACTCTTATGAATCGGATGTACTAGACCTTTCTTCAGAACAGCAGGAAAGACCCCAGTTGTTATACACATGTTAAATATATGAGTGAGTATTGGCACAAGTGTACAATGTGATCGTTTTAGGATTTTGGATGATATTCCATCCCACCCCACAGCACAGTCGTCACGTAAGCCAAGTAATATACTCTCAACTTCAGCTTCATCAGTAGGCAATATACCAAAGGAGGCTAGCGGTGCATTTGTGTCTAGATCAGGTTGGAGTAGGGTTTCGTTTGTGGAATCGTTAATTATGTTACTTGCAAGTGTCAATCCAATATTCGAGAAGAATTTGTTGACATAGTTAATTGATATTTGAGGTTGAGAATAAATTTTTAATAGATCTTTAGAGTGACTCGATGAACTCTGAATATTAGCAACACTTTTGATGACTTTCCATGTCAGTTTTGGATTTGTTTTTGCCTTTTCAAATTCTTTTTGTTCATGCTCTCTTTTCAAATTTTTAAGTAAGTTATTAAGGAAATTTCGGTATCGTGTATAAGATATTTTTAATGTATCATTGTCTGGGTTAGATTTTAGTTTTAGGTGAAGCCGATCACGATGGCGAATACAACGAAGAAGTCCAGGTGTAATCCAGGGTTTTAGGATTTTCTTTTTCTTCGTAAATGTTAAAGTTATAGTAAATCTATATATGATCCCTATGAGTAAGTAGACTAGATATTCAATAGCGGCATCAACACAAGTCATGGTATATATTACAGAGAAATCTGTGTTGCTGATTGTGTTTTGAATAGAGTTGTAGTCCAGGCGTTTAGTAGTAAGTTTTGAATAATTTTCATGAGTTCTTCCTTTATATAAACACAATAGGACTGGGCAATGGTCCGTTATGAATGTCTCTAGTACGATGGTTGACACTTCTTTTTTACTCTTTAGCAACATATGATCCAAACAGTTATCAACTCGGGTTGGCAATGTATGGGTAGGTAAAAGTCCGTGAGTAGCCATTAAGTCAAGATATACATTAGCGTTGCGGTCACTGTTATCCGGCTTGATATCAATATTGATATCTCCTGTGACACAAATGTTTTGATAACAAGCCAGATTCAATAGGATGGAGTTTAAGCTATTTGAGAAGTTATCTAGGTTATTAAAGCTCGGTGATCTATAAATTGCAACTATCGCTGTGGAGCCAATATTGCAGACTAAACAGTTACCGTCAGTGAATTCAGGTTCATAGATTGAACATTCTAAATTTTCTTTTACGTAGAGCACAACGCCATCATTCTGGTTGAAGCATTTCTCGGTTCTGTAGGAACTGTACCCCGCTAAAATGGGTATATTACCTACTGTTTTAAGCCAGCATTCAGAAAGAGCTATAACGTCACAACTAATAGGTAGAGCCGTAAGTAATGTTTCTAGTCCTGAGAAATTACAATTCAAACTCCGTATGTTGAGATGTAGGATATTTAGAGATTTTTTATTTATGTTTATATATTGCTGACAATCACTAGGTGAGGATGTAATTCGTCATAATGTGCGAGCGACAGAGGTGCGACTGGCGAGAGGTGAAGACAAAAAGAATGAGAACCAAGAATGATTGACCACGACAAATTATCAAATATTAACTAATTTCATCATAATGAGGGTTTTTACGAAAATTTAATCCGCCAGTTGGCGCCACTGTGACAGGAGGTCTCCTAATCTATAAATCTATGATACAATTAAATTTTCGGTGTTTGTCTTGTTTGGTGTCGAACGCTGATAAAAAAGGGGTTTATACTCCAACAGAACAGGTTACCCTGTCAGAGTCAAATCACAATTATTACAGGTTGTCTGGCCTGTAAACCTGTAAGTTGCAGTAACCACTGGGCCACGGACGCTAATAATGGCCTTTTTTTTGTTATCGCCGGGAAAAAATGCATTACGCATACCCTCCCATCGAGGGAATGGGAGGGTTGTGGGACTCCCGTGCAGGACAGCTGCACGGTTTACCCACTAAAACGACCCGGCGGCACACCCGCATCGTCTTAGGCCCATACCTCACCGAGACGCCATGGCGACGTGGCCAGCGACGTCGCCAACTAGTTCTTATTATGATGTATGACGGCTAACTCACTTGGCGACAAGGAACGCCATACATATCCATGGAGACGTCGCTGGCCACGTCGCCATGGCGTCTCGGCGAGGTATGGGCCTTATTAGTGACAGAGGACTGGGAATCGGCAGAGCCTTGGCATCAAATCCCCCGTCGACAATAATGGCCCTTAACCCTTTAGATGAGACTTACTTGTATCCAGTGAGAATGTTGAGCAGCGTAGACTTGCCTGCGCCGGAGGGTCCCATGATGGCTGTGAGCTCGCCAGAACGGAGCCGCCCCGACACAGACTTGAGGATCGTCTTGACATCTGTGGAGCAGAGGACCTCATATGAATATTATTGTGACAAGTGAGTAACGCTTGTTTAGTCTGCTATATAAAAAAAACTGTACTACCTGCGCCTAGCAATTTTTACCCGCTGTACTGTGCATATGTGTTATTCCAGGGTCTAAGCTTTTTCAGCTCAATCGGTCCACCCGTTTGGGCGTGAAAAAGTAACAAACATACGTCCAGACATCCTGACATCCATACATTCTTACAAACTTTCACGTATATAATATAAGTAAGATATTACTTTGTAGATAGAGTGAAGTCACAGAGAGTCGACGTATCAAGTAGAAATTAGAAAATGGAAAAAGTGACTGATTGACTGACTGACTAATCTCTATTCTATCTGCACAGCCCTAACCGCTGGACAGGGTTGAAATTTGGAACTAAGATAGGTTAGATATAATATGACATTAATCTTTGCTAAAAAGGATTTCTCCATAAGCTAAAACTAGTTAACAACAACAACGTTATTTATTTTCTCAAAAAAAAATAAGACATTGCACGTCACACTGTGACTCACAGTATCAACAACCAGAATATTATGTTAACCCCCTTGCCATTTTTTTAATATATCAAACTGAAAACACTTTTTAAATGTGTGCAATAACATTATACAGGTCTAGTCTTAAGGAATTTTCAATAAATTAATTCTATAAATTGATATTTCAAAATTTGTCAAATAGTGCGAGCGAGCGAGCGTATACTCGATATATACGCTCTTAAGACCAGCCCTCCATAATATTATTGCACACCTTTTAAAAGTATTTTCAGTTTAATATAATTAAAAAAGCGGCCAAGTGCGAGTCGAACTCACCCATGAAGGGTTCCGTAACAGCAAGTAACATAATATAAAAGTTTATAGTATATACGCTCTTAAGCAGAATAATAAGCTAAGCATTTTCCATAGAAGGTAACCAAACAACTAAGGGGACTCATGTTGTAACTACGAGTACATCATTATTTCCATGTTCATTGTCATCGTGCGATTATTATGAGCACGTACGTCTTTGGACCTTTACCCCATCTCCGCCTCTAAAAGTTCCAAAAAACATTGTTTTATGTCCTTTGTCTACGTGTATAGATAAGACAGATGACTGTTTAATTTTTCCTTCAGTAGATCTTAAGCCTGATTTTGCTATCAAAACCATTATCATCGTTAGATAAAGTATGAACGTTTAAGCGCGTATAGAATGACTGATACAAGCTTATGCTCGTGGCTTGATTTCTTAGCGGTTATAATACCTATCTGTGTTATAAATTTCAACGCAATCCGTTCAGCAGTTTAAGCAGTGCGTTGATCAAAGATCTTAGACCTAAAGTGTTGACATTGGGGTGCATGAAAAGAGCCTCGCCGAAATGAAAGGAGTACTTCCCTGGTGTATAATTTATAAGCACTCTCTGCCAGCATCAGTGTTTCCTGTAAATTACAACTTAGGAGTCTTTAAATCGAGGGTTAATAGGTATTAACTAGGTCTGAGTGTAACATCTTCAACCGCGTCATCACTTACCAACAGGTGAGACTGTGGTCAAACGCAGGCCTATTCTCTTTAAAAAAAAAAGTAATCCTATACCTCCGGCGCTCCCTAGACAATCTGCGAGGACAGTTTAATCGGTAACGCAAATTGACTGATCCTTTTACCACGATATGTATCGACTCGACAAGAAGAAGCGTTGATAGATCAGTCAATCAGTCACTATTATTTAAACCATTACTAGCTGCGCCCAGCAATTTTACCCGCTGTTATGTAGCCTATGTGTTATTCCAGGGTCTAAGCTATCTCTGTACCAAACTTCAGCTCAATCGGTCCACCCGTTTATGCGTCAAGAAGTAACAAACATACACTCACAAACTTTCGCATGTATATGAGAATGCAGTGTAAAGTGTAATTCATAGTGGTGCTGCAATGTTACAAAGGTTTCTATTTCTAAGCGGAGGTGTGTTAAAGCCTTTAGCCAACATAAGTTTGACGTTATATTCGCGGTGTTTTTTATGTTTTGTAAACGCAGACTTTCTCTTGAAACCGCTAGTCGGCGCAATTTCGGCGAAGACTACGGTAAGTAGTGAATAGTCACGAAAATTGGACCCATAGTAGGTAGTTACGTATCTTTAATATTTTAAATTACACGCAAAGATAAAATAAATGAATAAGATGTTCACGCGAAGTGAACATTCTACAACAAAAAGCACATTTTATTTTAATTTACTATTGCTAGTATGAAGGTATTAGGTATGGACTATGGACCCATCCATCCATCCATTTATCCATTAGGCAGGCACATGAAAATGTATAGAAACTAAAAATAGGAAAAAAAGTGGGTGAAGGGGGAAAATTACATACCTACCAGAATCATAAATATATATTAGTGCCTTAGTTTCAATACAATCGTATTGTGGACTCAGTGCACTATCAGTTTGTATCCTTTGTTAGAAGGGCATTAGTCATGCGAGTCAAAGTCCTCTTCTCATAATAACAGGGATATTTATTTTGCTTTTTGTGAAACATGTAACTTATCAAATAAAATATGAGTCAACATAAGCCTTTTTTTATACAACAAAGTCACGAAGTAAGAAGATGAGCAAGACGCTTTCCTGATGGTAAGAGATAACGCTGTCCATAATTAGTACAGTACTACCCTGTATTTAACAAAGGTAAAATTCTGGGTGCACTGCGCCAACGCTTCTTACTTGAGAGTCATAAGATGTTAAGACTCTTTAGCCCAGTAATTTCACTAGCTTCAGTGCCCTCCTACCGAAGCACAGCAATGTTTGCATATCACTGCTCAGAAGGTAGAATAACTGACACTGTTGGGGTGTCCACCTAGTCGACCTCTGGCAAAGGAAGTCTACCCCCGGTAAAACCCGGTACATGGATGTAGACACTGGTTAATTTGTTCAGAAGAAGATTCTAAAATTCTTACTTCTTAACTTCCAACGAAAAAGGAGGGTTTAAATATCTATGCGTTGCTCATTATTCGTTTTGTAAAATTTACTACAAACATTTCAAACTAAAACACATTTGAATCAGGTTTTATTTTTTGTGGCGACTTTAATAATCTCAGGTCCTTATTTTAATTTTGAACCAAGATATAGAAGTAGGTAATTACATGTTACTGACTAAATTAAAAAGGATGTGAGGATAATATTTGAATCTTAACAACAAAAAACTAAATGCCGAATTCATTGCACGTAGTAATAAACCAGTTTAAATATTCACCTGTGCGCGAGATCAAATATTTTGGACATGTATAGTAACGTAACGACATGCAATTTAAAAATAGTCAAACATCATTAAGCGTGCGCCTTGAATAAGTAATTTTGCATTCTAGCTTCAAATTCTATGATTGATGATTCTACCATTAATAAATTCTTCATCATTAGTAATTCATGATAGAACATATCTACGAAAAGGACAAGAATCTTATAGTATTTTGTCCTAAATAAAAAAAATTGTGGGAATAGGCAGGTCACGGTAGTTGCATGCACCCTGACCGCTGCACTGGGCAAAGATCTTAATATAATATATAAAGTTGATGCCGCTGCGACCGGCCCAATAAAGATGTAGAGACGACTTAAGAGGTTAGACAAGCTCCATCGCTTGTAGCTAACGTTAAAAAAATGTACTGGGATCACAGTCGTTATCGTTCGTTTTCCACAACGACTGTCATCCTAGTACCTTTTTTTGGCGTTAGCCATAAGCGATTGGAGCTTGTCTAAGGTCCCTGGAACAGATTGCCTTTTTAAAAACTAATCAATTACTCTACGTATTCGTACTAGGTAGTAAATAATAAATAACGTTAAACAATTCCTTTCAATTTAACCTTTGATACCCATTCCGTAGTTCGCTGCAAGAATTAACTAGTCTTACATTTAAACATGTTTTTGAAACTGGTATTCTAATGACTATGATAATAACATCTAAAATAATAAAGTTTTTACTAAGCAAGACATTATATTTTATTCGTTATTACGTTTTCCCACTAACTTGCTTCATAGTCTATTATCAAGGGTATTTAAAACTTTTTACAAAATAAAAGAGTAATTCAGAATAAAGGTTTGATGCACTCTACTTGCTTCAAATGATTTAAAAAACTGGTCGCAATTATTAAAATTGTTCTTATAAATTACAATAGCACCCAACTAAAAGAATAACTACATATTTTGTCGAGTTAACTCTTTAACTACAACTACTAAATTGAATTGTTGAGGAATTTTTCAAAATATATTATCATATCTCAAGAAACCTTTACCAAAAAACAAGGAAAGTGGTCATCATTCGCATTTATTATAAAAAGAAAAGCTATTTATATCAAGGTTCATTTCGTACATTAATAACTTGGACTTAACTTCCTCTTCCTATCTTTAAGGACAAAGAGTGCGATATTTATTTGGATATTTCTCAAGCATTCAACTTGGATATTTACCATTTTAAAGATTAAATTCAGATAACCTTTAAGGATGCGATGTTTTTGCTCCTTTTAATTATACGAAGAATTTTTAAAACGTTCACATTAATTTGAAGATATAGTAAGGAAGTATTGTAATGGTAATTCCATGTAAGCATCCCCCAAGGCACCTCACTCGGTCCGATAATATATTTTATCATAATTCAATCATTTTAATTACATCTATGATTGAAACGAAATGTTCTTAAAGTCTATAAGACCGACCGGCAATTTACAAGTGTTCGAACTCTACTAAATTTATTTTGATAAAGCGTCTTACTAGACGTACCATTTTATCTACAATTTTTTTCATTAACTTAAAAGTACGTTAACATACGTACTAATGTTTCACAATTTCTGACAAAATCGCCTTGACAACGATACACGATACCTGTTCTTATCAACAAAGATTAAAGTATTAATTTAATAAAGAAAATATGTACTTCTGTTTGAATATTTTTTTGTATTGATATTATCTATCGTGCTCGCTATGTGATATAAATCAAATTGATATGATAGAAATATACGATAATCTAAATATACAAAAGAAAAGAATGATTGACTGACTGATCTATCAACGTACAGTCCAAAATGCTGAACGGATGGGGTTGAAATTTGGAACGTAGCTAGGTTTTATGACGTAGACCTCCGCTAAGATAGGATTCTTCTACGCCTGCAAAGCCGCGAACATAAGCTAGTGTATTATGTAGCTAATAAAGGACTTTAATATAAGCAATGTGGCCTAAAAGCGTCAAGTTGTAAAGTTTATGCTTTATTACATTTTTTTGCTTAATAAAATCCAGGCAACAACAAGAAAATAAATAATGTTAATGAGCTATAAGCAATAATATAGCAAATATTCGAATTGAATCGAATTCTAAAACACTCAACTTTCAATTTCAACGGAATCGACTAAAGAAATACCTATCATTCTATCAATAATAACATCCACCGACAGAACGAATAATAACAAATTAACATCCAATTAGATCATATTAACAATAAATTTAGAAGCAATATTTATAAGATAAATCAACAGAAATTACCCAAATAGTTATTCGTAGAACAAAATAACTTAAACGATACCAGCTAATTATAGACGTGTTTATGGGATCAAACGGAAAGTTACCAAATATCCGATTTTCCTCAACGATCTTGAAATACGGAGTTATGGTAACAAACATACTATGTGGGGCTTCATAGTTCATAGGCATATTAGTAACTTGAAAACCATCCTTCTCTGTAAAGACAATTAAATTCTATAATCACTAATCACAATAATATGTAGAATAAGGCAGTCTGCCTTATTTTTGCATACATTTTGTATAATTGCTATTGTAATTACGAGAATGAAAAAAATAGAATAGGTAGGTAATCACATCAGGAAATTTCTGTTTGATCAAAACAAGGACAGAAGATCGTGAAGGAATAATAACAATTACGAAAATCATGGAACTTTAGCCATGGAAACCTAAGAAGTACTAGTTGATTCCAGTGGTTTTAATTTGTCACACGATCGGTGGAAGGACTGTGCAAATAGAGAATAGTCATGGGATTCCATTAAAAACAACACAGAACTAACATAACGGAACATTTTGATGATTATGACAGTAATAAATCCTACGCAGCAAGTGTCAACTCTAGTATTCTTTTTATCCCTATTTTCTTAGTGATCAAACCTCACGTCACAATGAGCAAAGTCCGTGTAAAAGATTGGGAAATTATTCTGGGTCAACCCACTTTAACAACCCAGTAAAAATAAAACGTATTCGTAAAGGAAAATCTTTACGCAGACAGTGAATGCAGTGTGCATTCCATAAATTCTTCAATCTCTTCTCTTTCCGCACAATTTCTACTCATGTTTAATACCCAGTCATTGCCAATTGTCTTGGAAGCATCAATTACAGTACGCCTCCACCACTACGTTGTATTGTATGTACCATCGTTTCCTTTGCAATTTCATTAATAACAAGTGGCTAACTGACGGTGCCGGCGTGCCTTTGAATCCATCCTGTATGGTTACTACATCTACCCTAGTAATTTTAGGCCAGTTAACCGCGATAAGCAATTCGTTGAATGGAAATTGTTGCATTGCCTAGGCCTACAGGTAAACTTTGTCTAAAGGGTATTGAGTAAGAGGACAGATTCATTAAATGAATCAACAAAGTCTTAACTGTTTTCTCTCATAGCAGTTCTTTAATTGGTGTTGGTTCTAGGAGTATGTACTTCAGAAGAATCATGTCGCAGTGTTAAAGTACTGTCGTGCTATAGACATTACAGTAATGGCTCAGGTTGACACTGACTCCCTATTGTGTATGCATGGGTTTAGATACAAAAGCCAACATATAACCTGATACCTATAGCTCTTATCTACACGATAGCACGCTTTGTGGTGATTAATGAAGGGTACAATTAAAAAAGCCTTTAATCACGGCAAAACAGCGAACGATTTTACCTCAACTATTAAAATACCATCGACAATGGCTTTTCGGCATCTAATTGAAATATTACACAAAATTACATTATTTTAATAAACTGCCGTGTACGGAAATTGAGCAATCACAGTCGTAATAAAAGTCTTATAAAGCAATATTGTTTTTGTCACGTCCTAAATTAAAGATGTCTAGTTTTGCGTTGTTACGTTGCTAGCCGACTATTTTTCTATTCATAGTTAATTTGTATTTCCGCTACAAGATTGTTCAATTCAATTGCCTATGGAACCACTTATAAATTGAAAACTATTGTCTCTAACATTTTCAGTAGGTAAGTCAATAATAAAAATGTCGTGTATACGTACTTTTTGCACCATCAAATAAATTATGTTTATTTTATTACTATTGCTGCATGCATTGCGTAGCACAAGTGTTTTGAACTACATAATTATATATAAATAAATGATTTAAATAATATCATTTAAGTGTTTATACTGGATAATATTACATTTATTCACGTTTAAATTAACTCTGATGATTAAATATTACAATTACGGTTGAGATATTTCTGCCAAGGTTTAAAATTAAAGGCCCCAGAAAATCAATTGAATTTTACGAATCACAATACTTATCTAATTTATGATAATCTTTAACCTTTAAAGCTAAGGTAGGTAACAATCTAATAAGTTACCCACTAAGGATAAAGTCTAAAATAATATTGATCATACTTTTTGAAGGTAGTATCAATAATTATACAGCGGTATTAAAAGTTAGACATTTTTCAGTTGACCAAACCATAAATTAAATGAATTAGTAAAATAAAATTGAGTCAGCTTTAGCCTAATCTAGCTTTATTAGCACAATAAATGAAATTAAAAAGATAATTACGAGGATACCAAGAATACTACGTGTTATTACGCTATTTACCACAAGTATTATTATAATAATCAATCCTTGAGTATTGACTATTAGTTGAACCGACCAGTAAATTATTTTCTTAAACACATATAATGTCAACAATTACACAGACCTTGACAGAGAAGAAATCAAGGATAACTAGGTTCAAGAAGTAATTACTAAAGATAATAATAATTACTGTGTTGCAACAAACTGAATTGAAGTCAACTGTCTAGATGCCTAGAGTAACATTTTCAATGCACAGAAGCGACGAATGAATAATGAGTATTTTTCTTGAGCTAAAGTAAATTAAGTTTTAGACTGTGTGAATTCACAAGTTAATATTATAATGAAATTAAGTAACGTGGTATACAAAGAAGATAACCTTGATTTTAACTAAATATGAATAATTTAATTTAAACTTAAACCGGAGCTTGATGAGAAAACATAAAAAGTAACAAAAATTAAAGAGTTTGGATCGGTAGCTCATAAGAATAAATAAAAATGTATAAAACAAAAAAGTAATAAACGCTTGACAAAACATGCAATGTGAAGCGGATAAACCTGGCCTCGAATAATACAAAACAAAAATGAAAAATAACGTTGTTACTATTTGAGCATGTCTGAAACAGACCGCATAAAACGCCATATTTAGATGAATTTATTATGACGAATAAGGTTTGAGAATCATATTAACATTTATTTTATCTCAACGGTCTATTGAATAACTCGTTTTTAGAGGAACTGACAACCAGCTTAGGATATATGACAAAACCATCGTATTCTTGATAGAACATCATGATTTCCTTGTAGGAAAACCCGTAGCTACTGACCCCGAACGATCCTAAATATTTGTATTTTTATTAGTAACAAAGTATTACTTGCAAATGGTTTTGGGGTCACTGAAGAGGACCTTCGTTAGTCGGAAGGTAATTAGTTATTACCAATATTGTCGCGATGGCAGAAAATATATTATTGAATCGTAATACGGATGACACAAATAATCGTGTCGATTAGATATTATGACCTTGTTTGTTTGACTATTAAATGTAACGCCACATTAAATTGATACAAATATAAATAATATTATCTTGGAGTAATTGAGAACGGAAGAAGACTTTGGATTCTAAACTCAAGATTATCCTGTCAAATGGAGAAGTTTTTTTGACAAAATGTTTTCGAATTCTGCATTGATGATAGTATTCCAGAGAAATGATAACTCGATATAATAGATGATATAACTTTTTTGTTGTTTAAATATTGGTAAAATTCATTAAGGAAGCTAATAGCTTATAAATATTCAGTGTCACATTATAGACGTCTATTATTCTTGGTGTGTCAGACAGATCAAGTTTTTGTTGACTCCTAGTAATTCCCAAATAAAGTTTACTTAAACATTAAAATTTTAATATACTAAGCAACGTTATACTTGAAACGAATGACCTTGTGTTGCAAGAAATTGTCAACCAAGTGCCAGTGCTTCGCAACTTGGTAAAATGTTTATTCGGTGCGTAGTTTTAATAATTGCATTCCATTCGATAAATTCTTGAAATAAAGTAGCGCGTTAAGAGGAAATACTATATCTATTGAGGTCAAAGGTATCAGCTCGGCTCCAAGCGATTCATTAGAGCAGTCTAATTAACGATTGAAACATCGTTAGGAAAGGTTGTTTATCGAAGCAATTCCGTTATCAATTATAAAACAAGGATGTTTATTGTGTATCTAGATTCTAGAACTAAGCAAGGCGTACTCACTGCTTTTCCTTCCTTCTTGGACTTTGTATGTGAGGTCTGTGAAAGCCAAGTCAACGGGCGGTCTCTTGGGGAGGTGCGTGAGGGTCTTGTGCTGCGTCGGTGTGATGGTGACCTTCAGGCTGCCTTTCCTGTCGGAGATGATGGGATTAGTATCCGTGGGTCCCTCAAGGGACAGTTCTTTGTCCACTTTCATTGTTGCACTTCACTACGTCACAAAGAGTTTTGAAGACGCGCGGGTCTGGGAGACCGGTCGCGCGAACAGTGTATGTATGTGTGACAGCCGACGGCTGACTACTGACTGCTGAATGATGGACTCTGCAAGCGGCAGCGCGTGCAAGGAGAGGGACGGACGAGGTAATGACGTACATGATTAGGACATAGCTGAGCGCGTGCAGCAGTATGGACGTTTAATCATTTAAACACAGAGTTTTAATGACTTTAATATAATTAGGTAATAAAAATCCTATAAAAATAAACTAGAAGTGGAGGCTAGTGATTGTACTAAAGCGATTTGTATCTATGGCAATGCTTTCATGTTAAACGATTACATAGATCGCGAATGGAGTTTACCTACGTTAGATTAAAACTGAAGAGAATGTCTCTACATTTTCTCTAAAATCTCCCTCTGTAGAGGCAGTCTTTTTGTGGACATCATTTAGGTTTATCGTTAGGTGACAAGAAAATATAAGTTGTGCTTTTAGGTACTGCATATTAAATATTATTAGATACTAGCATAATATGCTCGCGGTTTCGCTCTCGTTAAGGAATTATTTCTCAGCGGTTCCATGTCACTAAATCTATCTATAGCTAAATTTCAACTCAATTCACCCAATGGGTTGAGGTGCGTTGATAGATAGTCAGTAAGACAAGCTTTCGTTTACAGGCAGATGATTAGGCCTTGAATAATTTTCATAATATTTTGCTTATCAAAACAACATCGGATATTTTAATTAGGTAGGTACCAAGTACCTACCTACAAACGGAAATCAATTTTGCTGCAGAAATGTCCCTACTGTTAATACTATTGCTAGTAGATGTTACTAGCAACACTGCGCAAGTAGGCGAGTGTTTGAACTTTGCGCGGCGCTTGGCCATTTTACATTTTTGTTTATATTTCAACTCAGATAGGTAGCTAGGAATAGGAAGCAATTGTTTTTTTTAAACATAGTTAATTTTATCTCAGAATTTAAGAGAAGGCGTGGGACTATTTTGATAACAATAAGTAATATTTTAGTTCATAGTTATTTCCACATCTATCTGCTAAGTCAGTACCTATACGCTATTGGTTCATACATTCAAACTAATAATATTGAAAGGAGTAAGGTAATTTTACATTGACCAATTCTGACCAACCAATACAAAAAAAACATAATCATCCGTTTTGGAAAAGTTCGAAAATGTGACAAGATTTTTTATATTACAAAAGGGTAATCATGCTAGTATTGTAAATGCCCATAGGAGTGTGTATAACCCCTTCAAGCCTAAACCGCTGCACCAATTGAGCTTAAATTTACCTGTATTTATACCTTACCCAAGAATAACTCAACTTTTCAGCAGGTAAAACCCTTAAGTAAGTTGTGAAGTTACAAAAGAGTAAAACAAAATGCAAGCAAAAAATGTTTAACAGGTTCTATTAAAACTGGTTACACTTTAAATACCTATACGAGCATACTAGCTGCGCCCAGCGGTTTTATCCGCTCCTACTGTAGCCTATGTGTTATTCCAGTGTTAACTATCTCTCTGCCAAAATTCAGCTCAATCGGCCCAACCGTTTAGGCTGAAAGAGTGACTAACATACATCCATTCATACAAACTTTCACGTGTTTAATATTAGTTAGTTGTAATCTTCCTAAAATATATAAAAAGAAAGAGTGACTGATTGAATGACTGATCTATCAACGCACAGCCCAAACCGCTGGATGGATTGAGTTGAAATTTGGCATACAGGTAGGTTTTAGAGTGTCTCCGCTAAGAAAGGATTTAGCCACGCGGGCAAAGCCGCAAGCATAAGCTAGTAGGGTGTGTAAGTAAATCTGGTGAACTATGGACCATGGCTATTGGCAAGACTAGCTTGCGTTCAATCTGAGAGGCTATTGGCTAATTCTCACCCACTACGATTGATGGCAACTTCAATGTACATTGCTGCTTTTGTTACTTTACTCATATTAATGAGGAGGTTTAAGCACGTAATGTACGCAAAATTGTCTATGGATTCTAGTGCTTTACATGTCGTTTAGCGATAGCCAATAGGCCCTCTGGTGAAATCTGTTTGATCAAGTTTGATGTAATAACTTACTACACTTGGTTTAAGAGAGGGCAAATTGTCCTTGGGCTTCTGTAGTTTACAGAGAAGTGTGAAATAAGTAAGTTTTCTCATAAAGGAAATTGTTCCTACATTGTAAGATTTTTTGTGTTGTAATCATGCAGTTATGTGTGAGTAGAGTTGATGGATGATAGATTTCAATAGAAATAAATACATACATATTTCTAATACAAATAATATCTACTAGGTACCTATCTATCTAAAGTTAATCTTTTGTTTACAAAGTTTAATAGGGATGTTGACTAAAACATATTTTTTATTTCTAAATCTGGTAGGTATAAAACGTAGGACACCCAGAATTTTATCTTTGTAAAATCCTGGGTAGCACTGTACTAATTGTGTGCAACATTATCTCTACCATCAGGAGAGAGTCTTGCTCGTCTTTTTACTTCGTTGTATAGTAAACTGTCAAGAGAAATCCTCAATTTACATTTCTAGAATAGGTACAAATATCAAGGAAAAAATAAATAAATTACAAACAAAATAGTTCAATTCTACATGACATCACTGCGTTTATCAGTTAGACACTCAACAGAGCTGAGTTTTCAACTCTGACCTAGTTTTTAGTGATTGCCAGTTTACATATTACCACAAGTGTTAATTTATTACTCACACCATGTGGTTATTGAATGCTAAGAAAATTATTCGATAGGTAGGTATATAAAATGATTTAGCCATGATTTCAGTCTGTCCTGTTATCTTATTGAGTGTTTAAAGCCGCATCTCCAGGTACTTTTTTGGTCTATACTCTCAACAAAAACAAGCCAACACACAACAAAATTCCCATACACAAAAAAAAAATGTCTATGCTTTAAGCTTCAACAAATGTTTTTGCTTTCCATCGGCTATGGAAAGCAAAAACATTTGTTGAAGCTTACCACCAGACTCAGCTATAATAATAATAAATAATAAAGCCTTTATTTCCGAAAAAGATTTTACATTTACATATTGTAGTTTAACTGAGAAATTTATATACGTGATATATATATTATAAAGTAACACTATTAACACTATTTTTACAAAATGTCTCTTATTTCGGTGTGCCTTTCGGCAAAGGCCTCCTCCAACTCTTTCCATTGGTTTCTGTCTGCAGCTACTCTACTCCAAAAGGGTCCTAAGGTCATTTTGAAATCATCCTCCCATCTTCTTGCTTTTCGACCACGGGTCCTAGGGTCTTCCCTTGGGTACCAAATTGTCACCAGCTTGCTCCATTTTTCTTTTTTACAGCGTAGCATATGGCCAGCCCATCTCCATTTGAGTTTATCAATACGTGACAGTATGTCTGTTAATTTAGTTTTGTGTCTGATGTCTATACATCTAATTTTGTCTCTAAGTTTTAAGCCTAGCATGCTTCTTTCCATGCTTCTTTGGCATTTTACTAGTTTGTCCCTATGATGCTTTGTCAGGGCCCAGGTTTCGCAGCCGTAGGTAATGCAGGGTAAGATACAGGTATCGAAAGTCTTCTTTTTGATTTGCATGCCGAGTTCCTTGCTTTTCATGATTTCCTTCAAGGCCCAGTACTTTTTCCACCCCGTCGCAATTCTTTTGTCAATTTCTCTAGACATTTGGTCATATGGCGCTATTATCTGACCTAGATACACATACTCCTCAACATAATCCAGTTTCTGTCCGTTGATGTTTATGTCTGTAGGTTTTGAATTGGTCATCACTTTTGATTTGCTCAGGTTGATTTCTAGCCCTATGTCTCTACTTTTATTCACTAAGGAGTGTAACATAAGTTCCAGTTTCAGTGGGTCCTCTTCCAATATTACCAGGTCGTCTGCAAATCTTAAATGACTCAATCGTGCTCCGTTGATGTTTAACCCTAGGTGTTCCCAATCTAATTTTCTGAACAATTGTTCAAGCACTGCTGTAAAAAGCTTGGGTGAAAAAGGATCTCCTTGTCGAACACCTCTGTTAATTGGAAACACATCTCCTGTTGACTCTAGTCTGATTCTTGCTTTGCTTTCGTTGTAGATATTTTTGATGACATTTACATATAATTTTTGTATCCCCTGTTCTTCCAGACTCTGCCAAACGGATTCATGTTTAAGGCTATCAAACGCCTTGGTATAGTCTATAAAGGCCAGATAGATGGTTTTGTTGTATTCATTGTATTTTTGAATGAGCTGCTTGACTGTATGTATATGATCAATTGTACTGAAATCTTTCCGGAACCCTGCCTGTTCCACAGGTTGGTTTTCGTCGAGTGCAAGTGTTATTCTGTCCAGAATTATTTTAGAAAAGACTTTATATATGTTCGAAATGAGAGAAATGGGTCTATAATTTCCTATATCGTCTTTTGGACCTTTCTTATGGATGAGTATTATATGTGATTCAGCCCATTGGTTTGGAATGATGCCGGTATATAGTATCTGATTGAAGACCTTTGTAAGTATTGGGCTTATATCGTCGATTGTTCCTCTCATTAGTTCGTTTGTGATTCTATCTGGACCAGGAGCTTTGTCCATCTTTTGGCAGACTCAGCTAGTAAATAAATAAATGAATATAAACAAAGCAAAAACATTTGTTAAAGCTTGAAGCATAGACATTTTTTTTTTGTGTAGGGAAATTTTGCTGTGTGTTGACGTGTTTTTGTTGAGAGTGTAGACCAAAAAAGTAGCTGGAGATGACGCGGCTTTACTCAATCCATGTGGTTATTGAATGCTAAGAAAATTATTTGATAGGTAACAGGTATATAAAATGATTTAGCCATGATTTTAGTCTGTCCTGTTATCTTATTGAGTGTTTAACTAATTGAGCTGAAATTTGGTATAGAGATTGCTTAGACACTGGAATAACATATGGCCTATAGTACAGTGAGTAAAACCAATGGGCGCAGCTAGTTAAATTTATATGATACTATACTAATAATTGTGCTTAATGCACAATAATGGCTAAAAATTTATTTTGATCAAGTAGATAATTTATTTATTAGATTACCTATAGTATATTTAAAAAATATTGGACACATTTTTCTTTGAAAATTTGATCAAACTTGAGAGATATAACACAAGTTGCTTGGTAACCCACAAAGCAACTTGACACATGAAGTTGCTGGCCAAACTCAGAGGGCTCATTGGCTATCAGCAAACAACATGTAAAACACTAGAATCCATATACAAAATTGTGTACATTACTTGCTTAAACCTCCTCATTAATATGAGTAAAATAACAAACGCAGCAATGTACATAGAAGTGGACATCAATCATAGTGGGTGAGAATTAGCCAATATGCCCTCTGGTCTGTACATTTTGTAGCATTAATAAATGAGGTAGTAAATCCCCACCCAAAAACTGGTTTTGGAACGTAGTTCCTTATCGCGCATTGTGAAAGGGGGCTAGACGGAAAAAATCTTACGAAAAGTTGTCACGACACTTTTTGCTATAGTAAGCTATTGTAAGCTGTGCGGCGTGTGCATGTTTCTCTGTCTCTTTCTCTGTCTCTCTCTCTCTTATAGAAAGCAAGCCAGATATTTTCATTAATCGAAAGGAACTTCGTTCCATCCGGGTGTCCCCTTGACACCTCTCAAGTTTTTTCTATTCAATGAAGTAAGAAGAGAAGGACTCTCTCCTGGTAGTAAGAGTAACCAGTAATTTAACCAGACAGTGCCCTCCTATCGAAGCACAATAAGTTTTCACATCATTGTTCAGGCAGTAAAATAACTGACACCCACCTAGTCAACCTCCTGTAAAGGAATTCTATGTATCACAACATTGATTAAAACAAAGTCACACCCCACGTCTGACTGTATTTTCACTTGTTTAAATTTCACTTGTTTAAAATATTCAACGATACGCCACATAATGGCATTAGCTAGAAAAAAAGACTGTCCCTATGTATGCTTATATTATCTTGAAAAAAATGCAATGGATTTTGATGCAGTTTTCATCAATAGATAGAGTGATTCAAGAGGAAGTTTTATATGTATATTACATGCATAATATAGTAGAGAAATACTTATAATTTCCTATTAAGCGTGACGAAGTGCATGTGAGTCCACTAGCAATTGTATATTTTGGTAATAAATGTATGATGTAAACCTCATTAGCAGCCAGCATCAATGCAAAGTGCCTACGTTTTAACAAAGGGCCGAAGTTGAAGGGGACATTGTTTACAAACATTAATAATCCTCTCCCAACAATTGCACAGTAATTAAACATTAATAGATGTTTTTGTTCAAAATACAGATAACATGATTCACAAATAACCAGTAACCAGGTACTCTAGGTGCAAGGTGTAATTAGGAAAGAGTGGGGCAACTTTCTACTTGATACTTTTCACCTACATTACGCATTACGTTAGTACATAACAAAAGTAACTCTGTAATCCAAAAAATACTTGAACTTTGCCCTATGCGAGAGTAAAATAAGTATGAAACATGAATATTATCAAGTTGAGGTCAATGCTTGCCCCTATCCTGTTCTACGTTGCTTTTTACTTCGTAAAAGGAAACCAAATGATACCAAAATGCTACTTACCTCAAATTGTTTAGTATGTAAACGTTATCCATTTTCAACTAACTTTCAACATCACCAAGATTACAATAAGAATCTTAATTGCAAATATCTTATTTTGCGAAACAAACAAACAAAGATTAACCAAAATCCGAAATCACCAAATCAAAATGGGGCAAGTGACAGTACTGAGTACTGCCAAATGCCAAAATAAACTGTCAAACGAACAGCTGACTGACGCTGTCATGGCGACAGCTAGTTCATATGTTGCCGGTTTTTGAGAATATTCTTACAATTGGGAATTTTATATTAATTAAGCCATCCTGATTATAAAAAAAAAACATGGTATAATGCAATGACAGGTTTCCTCTTATAACGTTCTAGAATAGCTTAATCTGTTGATAAAATCGACAATGGTATTGAATGATGTTTTTTCCTTTAATGTAATCAGCCATTACTGGGCCTAGCTTAATAGCAAAACGTAACCAAAAAATAACCTATAAAACACATTATTATTTTCAAAAACTCCACTTTGAGGCGACCAAAAGATGCTAAATTAAAAAAAAATTGAAGATGAATTCGATTTTGTACTAGTATCGTAAGAATTGTCAATATTTTTTCAAAATTTTGTTAAAATTTGACAGTGGACGTTAACAAAATGAGAGGTGATTTTGGTCCGAAATAACCCTGCAGGTACTGCGGGCAAAGTAATTAAATATTGAATAAAATATTATAAGCAAAGGCTTTAAAATAATTTTGGTAGAAAATATTTTTCTTAAATTACCACACAATTATGTCAAAAATGACTTTGACACTTTATGTTATTTGACGTTTACCAGTTTTATCATTTTGTGGTTGTCTCAGTTTTTGGGTATTTCTTCAGTAATTTTTTCAAGTTCGTCCGTGAAAATTGGAAATATATATATAGAAATATTCTAAATAATGTAATTTTAATCTTTAGTCCATATGAAAAAGACACAAATAATTTAATCAACATGGAGAGTATAGGAGTAAGCCATGTTATTCTTTGTTCGCAATGTTATTGTTCATTCTTGTAATGATTGTAATAAATTAAATCATTGTTTCAGAATTTTTCTGTATCACTATTCAAAGGTTTCATAGACAGTTTGCGTGGTGTGACAGTGCTCTTGTATTTGGATAAAGAAATCAATGAGCGGGCTCTCAGTCGTTCACCAAAAATCGAGGACCCTAAGAAATTAAAACAGCCTAAAGTAAAACAGTAAGTTATTCTAGAAAGTTCTACACATATTTTTGTACCTTCCAATTTGAGTAGGAACATAAGATCTCTTACACTCTTAAAATAAAATTTTGAACTTGGGAGAAATTGCCACATGAACTGAACACCACTGTTTTGGTGTTAGTTTGCCTAAGATATTTCATATAGGTAATCCTGCTATCTATAGTGGTTAAAATTTCAGTCATGATATTCTCTTATATTAAGCAATAAAACTGACCTGTTATAATCCTTCTATTAATAAGTTATATTCCAATAATAATTGTAAAATTTACATTTTAAGACCTGCAAACTTTTTGACAAAATTATGCAAGGGGGTTAAATTTTGTCTGTGACTTTCATCTCGTATTAAGCATTAAAAAGCCCCTTTGCAGACGTTTAACTCAATTAATCTAATATACATAGTAACTCAAGTCTTCAATATGATATTAGTACACACAGTACACTGTTTACTACCTATATTGTGTCCTGAATGAAAATCCTGCAGTTTCTAGTAGCTGTTAGGGTCTGTGGTGAATTCTCGCTCTGCACCTATGGGTTAATCTCACCATAATAAGCGGCGATCTCAATAGGCCAAGCATGGCCGCAGTGATACCACAGCCGAACTAAATAAATTAAAAAATACTACCTATATTTATATTAATACTTTTTTCCAGAGAATCAAAAGTACTTTTACTTATACAAGTGTTACAATCATGCATACTCAACGGCTTCATAACCTGCTGAGTATATTAGTGTTTGAGTATGCATTGCTACCAGGAGTGAAGTAATTAGTAGGAGTTGTGTTGAGTGTGGTTAACTTTAAAAATAGTTTTTAATGAATAGAATCATTTGAGTGGTGCCTCTGTCTTATTTTGAGGTCTAATATGTCACAAGTCTAAGAAATGATACTCTTTTAAACCTAACTTTTTGATAAAATTGTGCAAACATACCTTTATTGTTATTGCTGCCCCATTGCACACCTTTCTTTGACTCAATGAATGACTTAGTAACTTAAGTCTACAATACAACGTCAATCTTAGTATTTATGTTAACATTTCTTTTCCAGAGAATCAAAAGTACTTACGCGAGTGTTACAATCTTGCATACTCAACGGCTTCATATTCCTGTTGAGTATATTAGTGTTTGAGTATGCATTACTACCAGGAGTGAAGTACTTAGTAGGAGTTGTGTTTGGACATGATCCCAGTGTAGCCAGGGATGTTTGGGGGTGGATGCAGCCATTCTTGTCTATGACGTTTAGAATGATCTGGGTGTTGCCGCTGTTTTTGTTGAGCAAACTGGTTAATAGTTTGTGGTTTCAGGTAATTTGACTTTTTTGTAGTTTTTAGTGTGTTTGTGATAGAAACTGCCTCCTGGTGGTAAATAATACAGTCACAAAGAATTAAAAAAATATAATTTGTGTAGTATTTTTTGTTACAATAAAAAGAAAATGATGTTTAAGTGATGCAAAGTGATTTGTCCATCCATAACAGCTCTTTTAGATATTTTAGAAGTTAGTTAAATTTGGTAGTGTTAGAGATAGCTTTTAGCAATAAGATCGCCAGTTGTAAACATCCTTGTATATTATTACAAGCTTTAAATTACTTTCACCTGTCTGTTGTCTGTCTGTCTGTCTGTCTGTCTGTCTGTCTGTAATCAAATCTTGCAAGTTTAATTTGACCCACTTCCCGGTTTCCAAATGAGCTGAAAATTTGCATGCGTGTGTAAATCGGATGACAATGCAATATTTTTATGACATTGAACTGATCTGATGATGGAGCTGGAAGGTGGCCATAGGAACTCCGTCATAAAACAAGTGAAATTTAAAAAATACTTTTTAAAAACAAGCTTTAATTATCATTACCATCTTGCATCATATAGTACTCGTCAAGACGAATCAAATGAGCCCAAACTCGATGGGGTTGCGTTGTTTAATGACAGAGTTCCTATAGCCACCTTCCAGCTCCATCATCAGATCAGCTCCATGTCATAAAAATATTGCATTGTCATCCGATTTACACACGCATGCAAATTTTCAGCTCAATTGGAAACCGGGAAGTGGGTCAAATCAAACTTGCAAGATTTGATTACAGACAGACAGACAGACAGACAGACAGACAGACAGACAACAGACAGGTGAAAGTAATATAAAGCTTGTAACAACGCAACCCCATCGAGTTTGGGCTCATTTGATTCGTCTTGACGAGTACTTTATGATGCAAGATGGTAAGAATAATTAAAGCTTGTTTTTAAAAAGTATTTTTAAAATTTCACTTGTTTTTGTACTCGTAACAATATGTTTTAAGGTTTCATGTCATGGTGTTTCATTAAAAAGTTGTATCTGTATTCTATAAATTCTTAAGATGACTAGAGACAACCAGCTGGTGCCTCTCAAACGCACAATAAATTATGTAACCAAGATAAACATTGTAAACACATATTTAAAAAATGCAATCCTCATGAGTTTCTTGCTCGTTCTTCTCATAGAGGTGCCTTGCGAACGAGCAGTAGAGTGTTAAAATAGAAAAATGTAAAATTGACTTGCAAAAGTGCTCCAATGTAGCCTATTTGAATAAATGAATTTTGAGTTTGAGTTTGACAACAAAATGTAATAGATGTATATTTTGTAGGACATAGCCGACTCAGCGTACAGACATAGACGAGGCCGGCCGCAGTTCATGTCTAGTGTCAGCAAAATCATTGCTGATTCACTGTTCAGCATGCTGGTACAGGCATTATTTTTAGTACAGGTAATAACTATATATTTTTATTGTATTAGGCATATATGTATTTTTTTATTATATAATATGTATATATGTATTTTATTATTATATAATATGTATGTATGTTTATTTTACTAAATATAATATAGTAAATATAAAAAAATATTTATATAATAACACTTTGTTCTCTGTTAATTTGCATCACACCACCAACCCATGTGAATTTATTTTCTCCTTTCCCTGCATGGTTGTCTGGAAGAGATCGCTATTAGCGATAAGACCGCCAATTGTAACACTAAGTTTTTATATTGTTTTAGTTCTTAAGTTCTTTTTTGTATTTTTCTTGTGTTCCAATCCAATTCTTGTGTTAAAGTGTATCTATCTAACTACTTATCACTGGGAGTGGGTGGAGGAGGAATATGGATCACAGAGTTGAATGGCGTGCCATGGGGAGGCCTATGTCCAGCAGTGGAAAAATGTAGGCTGAAATGATAATGATGAATAACTTATTATATCATGAATATAATTTAACCTAATGGTTACGTGAGACATACATTAATAATGTTAAATCTGTGAAATTGGGATGTTGACACAAACATTCTTAAAATAAACTTGTTTAACAGAATGTATACCTACTCTTTTACACCTTTGGGCTGAACATTGATATATAGAGAACCGGAAATAATACATCGATTTTTTTTAAGACGCATCAGGATAGACTTCTTTAAATTCAAGCATCATTAGAAAGAAAGTATACTAAAGTAGTAATTAACTTAGTAAAGTTCAGGTTAAATGTAATCTGTTTTCAGTAAGAGATGGTGTGATTATGATCAACAAAGTATTTGATTTAGATGAAAGAATATTATGTAATATGTATAATAATTTCCCTGATATCCCTATTAAAAGTAATGTTTACATTTGAGCTGAAATTTGGTATAGAGGTAGCTTAGTCCCTGGAATAACATATAGGTTACAGTACAGCGGGTTAACCCGCTGGGCGCAGCAAGTAACAAGTGAAATTTTAAAAATACTTTTTAAAAACAAGCTTTAATTATTCTTACCATCTTGCATCATAAAGTACTCGTCAAGCCCAAACAAATCAGCCCAAACTCGATGGGGTTGCGTTGTTTTATGACGGAGTTCCTATGGCCACCTTCCAGCTCCATCATCAGATCAGTTCAATGTCATAAAAATATTGCATTGTCATCCGATTTACACACGCATGCAAATTTTCAGCTCATTTGGAAACCGGGAAGTGGGTCAAATATAACTTGCAAGATTTGATTACAGACAGACAGACAGACAGACAGACAGACAGACAGACAGACAACAGACAGGTGAAAGTAATATAAAGCTTGTAAAATATAATTTATCTATAGATAGAGTTTTATTATCTATTCAATTCTATGTGTTTTAACGGTCATAATAAGTCAACTGCCAATCTATTTGACTTATTATGATAGGTTAAGTAACAGGTACCTATTTTTTTTACAATAATTAAAAAAACATGTAATAGTCATTTGCTCGATCTTAGTAGAAATAAATTACATTTGGAGTTTTATTTCAGAGCATGCTAGTAAGCATGTTACCAATAACCTACATCGGCGAGCTTCTCTGCCTAATACACATGTGTCTGCTCTACTCGCTGTACTCATTTGAGTACAAATGGTTCAACATGGGGTGGGAGCTGCACAAACGGCTGACATTCATCGAAGCCAACTGGCCGTACTTCCTCGGCTTTGGGTTACCATTGGCCGTGTTGACGCAGATACCACAGTCTTATATTATTAGGTGAGTCAGTTTAATTAAGCCTTTGAAACCTATTTCCTACTCTAACAACTGATGTTCATCAAAGCCGTACTTCCTGGGCTTTGGGTTACCATTGGCTGTGTTGACACAGATACCACAGTCTTATATTATTAGGTGAGTCAGTTTAATTAAGCCTATGAAACCTATTTCATACTCTAACAGCTGACATTCATTGAAGCCAACTGGCCGTACTTCCTGGGCTTTGGGTTACCATTGGCTGTGTTGACACAGATACCACAGTCTTATATTATTAGGTGAGTCAGTTTGATTAAGCCTTTGAACCTATTTCATATTCTAACAGCTGACATTCATCGAAGCCAACTGGCCGTACTTCCTTGGCTTTGGGTTACCATTGGCCGTGTTGACGCAGATACCACAGTCTTATATCATTAGGTGAGTCAGTTTGATTAAGCCTTTGAACCTATTTCATATTCTAACAGCTGACATTCATCGAAGCCAACTGGCCGTACTTCCTTGGCTTTGGGTTACCATTGGCCGTGTTGACGCAGATACCACAGTCTTATATCATTAGGTGAGTCAGTTTGATTAAGCCTTTGAAACCTATTTCCTACTCTAACAACTGATGTTCATCAAAGCCCTACTTCCTCGGCTTTGGGTTACCATTGGCCGTATTGACACAGATACCACAGACCACAGTCTTATATCATTAGGTGAGTCAGTTTGATTAAGCCTTTTTCATCTGTTAAATACATAAAAAGAAACAATTGAATACAAGAAACAATAATAAAAGAAATTATCGATACCTAGATACTAAATAGAGCGTCAACCGTTAAAAATACTCTTAATTTAAAGATTTCAGAGATAATGCCATTTAAATTTTATCGAGAAAAGTGATATTCAAAGTATGAATTGTTATCAGTAAGACGTATCGCGCCCTCATTTATTGAGAGCGAGCTTAAAAACTAACAATATCTTTTAAAAAATAATTTGTGATTGGATAAAAATAAGCCAGTAATCAAACTACCAAAGTCTAAAATAAAACGAACGACTTTATCTAAGCAAAAACTAGTTCACCACGCCTCATATGCGTGATCCATTCAACGTATGTATATTCATTAGTAATATGTACACATACTTTATACGTAACAACTATTCCAAGCAGACTGTGTACTTTAAAATTGCATGTCGTTCTCTTAGATGTCTAGAACATTTTGTTTTACGGTTAACTGCAATATTAAAACGGTTTATTATAATATATTAAGTTTTTATATAATTATTGTGATGTTTTTATAAAGACGTAGGTATCTAGAACGCCACATAACATATTTTTAAATTAAATAAAAAATATTTTTAAAGATGTATGTACCTATTAATTTCCTAAAAAAAAATTTTTTAGGATTAAAACTATTTTGCGTTTTTGAAAACTAACGTGAGAGTTATCCATATTATACTAAAACTATTTATATATAATAATAATAATAAAAAAAACTAGCTGCGCCCAGTGGTTGCACCCGCTGTACTACTATAGCGTATTAATGTGTTATTCCAGGGTCTAAGCTATATCAATAGGTACCAAAAATAAATAATTTCAGCTCAATCGGTCCACCCGTCAATCAATCAATTCTTACAAACTGTCACGTTTATAATATTAGTAAGATTACAGCCCTATCGGGTCAGTGGCATGATGAAATAAGGTCCAACAAAGAATCGTCCAAATTATAGTTGTAAGATAAAGATTTCAACTTATTTTGAGATAATGTCGAATATATTTAAGGTGTTAGAGAAACGCGTAGCATGAATGACGTTTTAAAAATAGATGTCACGAAAATACTGAAAATAGATATCCCGTTTCTAACTCGGTTTTTGCTTACACAGGGTTATTGTTTAATATATTTAGTTTTACACCAATTTAAAGAGATTTTAATAATACCAGCTGTTTACGAGTTTCGTTCAATGAAAAAACGTTTGAGGTATGTGCTAGTGTATTCCAGGTCTACACTACAAACCATATTCCATGTCAATCGGTTCAGCCGAAAAAGTAAGGAACTTTTCCGCATTGTATTCGATCTGAATCCTTAAAACAACGCAACGGCTCGGCGTATTCTTAAACTTTTTTTATGGTAGATTACGACCAAAATCTGATTTCTGTCTATCATTTAAAAAATTCGTATGTTGTCTTAGATCATAGTGATCGAAGCTTGTAGTGTGTAAGCTACATAGGTACAAGAAGTTGTTTAGTTACGCCGCGCCGGGCCAAAAAGTAAAAAAATATTGACATGCAAAAAAAAACAGCACATAGAAAATGACATCAAAGAAAAAATGCATGCATAAGGTCCTTAAACTAAAGTATATAGATATAGTAATTACACATAATTAGGTAGGTAATTAACTCAAACTCAAAATTCATTTATTCAAAAAAATATTATAATTTATTACAGTAAAGTATACAAAATCAAACTTAAATATAACCCTAAAAATATTTAAAAAAAAACCAGTCAAATAGACTACAATGGAGCACGTTTGCAATTCAATTTTACATTTCATTTTAATAATCAATATTCTACCGCTCATTCGCAAGGCACCTCTATGAGAAGAACGAGCAAGAAACTCATAGGGATTACTTTTATAAATAATTCGGGTAATATGTAGGTAAGTATAATAGTTCTGTGACCACCATAATAATTTGGATCGAATGTAGTTTGGGCGTGCTTTAACAAACATACACACATAAAAACGTTCGCATTTATAATATTAGGATGATAATATGATGCTATTTTAACGCGTTGTAGTAATCCAATATCCTACTGATAATAATATAGAAGTACTTAATTCTAATGTACAAAGTTCGTTGTGACGTTGCACTGTATTGTTATCGGTGATCGGTAGTAGCACATAGTAAATAGATATAAAATACGATAGGTAATATATTATAACGAATATTAAATGTATAAGACTTTATGGTATGTTCTCAGCGAGTCACACCGAATCCTGTCACACTGTGACTGGTTGAAAAAATATTCGCAACGAATATCAGTGGTGAATCCATGCGAATATTTATTCTCATCTAGTAACACTGCATGTAGATTCTAGACGACGCGACGACGCAACACAAAACGCCTTTCATGACTTATAAAACACTAGCGGCCCTTTCCGGCTTTGCCCAGATTTGATATAGCCTATGTTACTCAGGGATAATATATCATTCTAATGGTGAAAGAATCATCGAAATCCGACCTGTAGTTTTTGTGTTTATTCGTAACAAACATACAAAAATACAAATCTTTCCTCTTTATAATATTAGAGTATAGATTTAGATATATTTATTTACATATTTTCAAAAACCATATCGACTTTATAGGCACGCCCTGTGATTTTACTTAAGGCCTTTTTTTTCAAAAGAGGTTTTCAAGGATTACTGGCGACGCTGGATGCAGGTCGCTTACAACCGATATGGAAATCTAAAGGGGAGGCCTTTGTTCAGTAGTGGACGTCATATGGCTGAGATGATGATGATGATACAAGGTTTTGTTAAAACCCATATAGAATAACTTTATATTAGTCTCGCTCAACGCAACTCTAGTGAGAAACGACTCAACAATGCTATTACAGGCTTGGACAATATGTCGCAGGCGAATCGTTTGTTTTTCCATTTCACAAACTGCCTACGTCCGTTTACAAGCGCCAGGTAAAATCTTCTAATTGTCTTCGTAGAAACATCATAATAGGAAAGTTAGGATTAAGTGTTTCGCCAGATGAATGCCGAACTCTGTAATAAGGACAAGTCTTATGGATATTTTCTAATTTCTAGTCTATGCTCTCCCACTGTTAGACGTTTGGTGGAAGATTGTTTATGGCTGATGGGTATAAAATTTTTTTTTTTTCTGTTTCAGTGGTTGCGTGTTCTCAATATTCTTCCCAGTATTCATCCTAAGTGGCAACGAAGCTACTCCAGTCATTGGAAGGTAAAACTTTCTTATTACTATAATATAAACTGTACTTTAATTTAATGTAATTGCAAGTAACTATGTCTATATTTATTTATGTATTCAGTTGGTTAAAACCATGCTAAAAGGTTTTGTACTCTGTGCAATAAAACCATACAAAAACTACTAAATTATAATCAATAAAAAATACAACATAAAGGTAAAGGTAAAAAGAAAAAGCTATAAAAAATAATGGACATAATTCATATAAGACAGGTACTATTTTTTTAAATTCGTTTATAACCTTTTTAGGAAATAATATTTAGCATTAAGTTAGCAAACGCAGCGTAGGACGTCCACCCACAAGGTGAACAGACGATCTTATAAAGGTCGCCGGAAGACGCTGGATGCAGGTCGCTTCCAACCGGTACATATGGAGGTCCAAAGGAGGCCTATGATCAGCAGTGTAGGACGTCTCCTATGGCTGAGATGATGATGATTAAGTTAGTCTTAGTTCATGTAAAATAAATTAGATAAATATAATTTATCTGTAATACGACGACCTCTGTGGCGCGGTGGGCTAATACCCGCCTGCAACACAGATGTATTATAACCGTTATCCTAACCACCATAACACAAGCATTAAGTTGCTTAACTTGGAGTTATACTCTATTTCATAATCCTAGATCTTTTTTTAAGCACCTTAATGTCACTATATGTTAGTGTCAAAAGTGAGAGGTCTGCCTCTCACTTTTCAAAAAATGTTTACTAGCTCTGGCTAGTAAACATTTTTTGAAGAAAGAATCGCTATATATAATAACAGCGCGCGGTTTCGCTTGTGCCGTATTTTTAATTATTATAATAGATATTGACCAAACTTATAGCTAAGCTAAATAAAAACAAAAGGGCAGAAATTAAAAATTTGCAAAATTTTATTATAAAATTTTATTTAAATTAAATCGTTGTCTATTTTTTTAAAGTAATAATTTAATTACTTTTTAAAAAGACATGATGTTGATATATTCGACGGGGTGTCCTATTGATTTACCTAAAGTTTTTAGTCCTAAAGTTATTTCCCATAACTCATTGGTCCTAACATACAGTTATCCTAATATTTATTAGGCATATTTTTCTGTAGTCATAATCATTTATGGCCTTTATCATCATAAGTAATAATGTTGTTAGATATAATAGTTTGAAATCCTAATTTTAAACATCATAACCTTTAAAGAATATAACGTTGCTTGTCATAATATTTATTGTCCTAATCTTCAAAGTGCATAATTAGTATTTGTCATATTATTTATTATCCTAAACATTAAATTGTAAAATTTTGTTTGTCATAATGAATATTGTCCTAATCATTAAAGTGTATAATTTTATTTCGTCATAATGTTTCTTGTCCTAATATTTAAAGTATATAATGTATTTTCGTCATAATGTTTCTTGTCCTAACATTTAAAGTATATAATGTATTTTCGTCATAAAGTGTCTTGTCCTAATCATTGAAGTGTATAATTTTTATTAGATATAATGCTTGTTGTCCTGATATTTAAAGTCTATAATTTACATTTCTTTATATCATATTTTTTCTTGTCCTAATGAATATAGTCCTAATATTTATTTATGAGAATGGTACTTAAATATTTTTTGTTGACTTTGGAATAAAACATAATACACAAATTAATATAATATAATTATGTATTTTGTCAGTAGGAAAAACTGCTGAGCGCAGCTAGTGTGATTGTATAATTGTATGGTATACTTATATCCAGAACAAAGGAAAAAAAACACATATTAAGTATTTATATATGTTGTTAAAAGTAAAACTCGATCTATGCGTGCCGCGGCAGAGGCCGGCGAAGCGCCAGAAGTGACTGGTTTTTATTGTGGAGGGCGAGGCATTCCAACATCAGTTGGTTAGGTTAGGTTTGAACAGTGTCTATATAATGCGCGAGCCGAGCGAGCGAAGCGTGCGTGTCGCGGCAGCGGCCGGCGAAGCGCCAGAAGTGACTGGTTTTTATTGTGGAGGGCGAGGCATTCCAACATCAGTTGGTTAGGTTAGGTTTGAACAGTGTCTATATAACGCGCGAGCCGAGCGAGCGTAGCGAGCGTGCCGCGGCAGCGGCCGGCGAAGCGCCTCAAGTGACTGGTTTTTATTGTGGAGGGCGAGGCATTCCAACATCAGTTGGTTAGGTTAGGTTTGAACAGTGTCTATATAATGCGCGAGCCGAGCGAGCGTAGCGAGCGTGCCGCGGCAGCGGCCGGCGAAGCGCCTCAAGTGACTGGTTTTTATTGTGGAGGGCGAGGCATTCCAACATCAGTTGGTTAGGTTAGGTTTGAACAGTGTCTATATAATGCGCGAGCCGAGCGAGCGTAGCGAGCGTGCCGCGGCAGCGGCCGGCGAAGCGCCTCAAGTGACTGGTTTTTATTGTGGAGGGCGAGGCATTCCAACATCAGTTGGTTAGGTTAGGTTTGAACAGTGTCTATATAATGCGCGAGCCGAGCGAGCGTAGCGAGCGTGCCGCGGCAGCGGCCGGCGAAGCGCCTCAAGTGACTGGTTTTTATTGTGGAGGGCGAGGCATTCCAACATCAGTTGGTTAGGTTAGGTTTGAACAGTGTCTATATAATGCGCGAGCCGAGCGAGCGTAGCGAGCGTGCCGCGGCAGCGGCCGGCGAAGCGCCTCAAGTGACTGGTTTTTATTGTGGAGGGCGAGGCATTCCAACATCAGTTGGTTAGGTTAGGTTTGAACAGTGTCTATATAATGCGCCGTGGCGATCGATGTACGAGATAATATTATTGTTCGAATTTTACCTTCTGTTATATTATTGACATGACTTAACAGTATTTCAATATCTAATACACGAAAATGGTAACTATGGCGGTGACTTTAGTTCGAAGATATGAAATCTCGTTCGTTCGTTAAGATATGAAATGTCAATATTATTATGTACTACAATAATTTTATTTATTTGTGTCAATATAATTTCATTCTTACCATTTCATTCTTACTTTTCGTATTACATTTTATCTTTTAATTAAAGTATTATTTAAAGTTAAAGTTTAAAATAATATGACCAATATAAATTAGGATGTGAAATAATTGTGACTAAAATTCTTAGGTTAGGACGTGAAAAGATTGTAACTAAAATTTTAAGGGTCAATAATCGTTAGGGCTTTAAATATTAGGACTAATATAATTCAGGACATGAAAAGATTGTGACTAAAATTTTAAGGGTTAATAATCGTTAGGGCCTAAAATGTTAGGACTAATATAATTTAGGACGTGAAAACATTGTGACAAAAATTTTTAGGGTCAATAATCTTTAGGGTTTTAGATATTAGTGCTTAAAATAATAGGACTATTAACAGTAAGGACATGGAATGATTATGAATAAAAATTTTATGGTCAATAATTGTTAGAACTAGAAATGTTATGGCATTTAAATATTATGACTTTAAACATTAGGACAAGTAATAGTAGGAATTGTAATATTAGGGATAATAATTATTAGTAACAACTCACATTAGGACTAAAAAGTTAGGATTTTTTAAATTAGGACTTAAAATGTTAGGGGAATAATTAGGGAACCATTCGACGGTGGATCATGATTATTCCTTCTTCGTATAATGACCTTAGAAAGGGTGTATTTATCGGTTTACGGTTGACACTTGACGCCAAAATGAAATTTGGTACCTATGTACCTACCTCAGGACCTGGAATAACACATACTATTTGTTAAGCGGATAAAACTGCTGAACCACTAACTATTATTATTATATAAAAAATCTATAATAATATATAAGCTAAGCATGAAAATAGATGTATAGACAGTTAGCATGACAAAGGTTACGTAAAATAACATCAAGCAAAACTTTAGATTGTATGTATTTTCTTTATTTACTACATAAAATGATTAAAACATAAAAGTAACAAATAACTGCACAACAATATCATAACAGAACCTTTTACCAAACGAAAACATCTTTTTCAATAACAAAAATTCACTCCGAGCACAAAATGTTTTGAACAACTGTCATAATCACCGATGATACCATTCCCACAATTTTTTTTCTTCTACAAAACTTTTACATTTTTTTTAATTTAATGAATAATAATATCTGTGCGCAAAAAAATACAAAAATATCATTTATAATATTAATTCTTTGAATTTTGAGAAAAATATAAACTCAAGCTATTTTATTTATTGAAATCTTTTTCTTTTGACAGATCTTCCATTACTTAATCTTTTTTTTGGTGTGGGAACTCATTTGTTTACAAAAAGGATTCTCTTTGTTCAATCCGAGTATAGGTGGTGCTGTGTTAAATGTCCTGAAATATTTATTTATTAACGTCCTGATTTTTTTTATCTAACATATTTTCCTCTTTTCCAGTGAATACCCGCTCCGTTTATTCTCGCCAGTGGTGGCGATATCCAACGGTATGTTCCGTTTCGCACGGCGGGGCGGTGACGTCACAACTAGGTGATATATATTGTATACAACGATCACTGTAGCTATAATATGCTTCCCGCTGTATTATAGAATATAGATGTATATGAGGTAGGTATTGGTTTACTCGGAAAGTTAATCTAAATATATAAAAGGAAAGAGTGACTGATTGACTGACTGATCTATCAACGCACAGCTCAAACCGCTGAACGGATTCTCTTGAAATTAGGAATATAGATAGGTTTTATTATGTAGACCTCCGCTTAGAAGTATTTTACACGCAGGCAAAGCCGCGAGCACAAACTAGTTTGATATAAGCGAATATACTGGACGGAACGACAGTGAAGAAAATAAATAATTATCAATAACATTACAACAATACCTTTTTACAGTGCCAGTTATCCTACCGCCTGAGCAGTGATGTGCAAACATTACTGTGCTTCGGTAAGAGGGCACAGTAGCTAGTGAAATTGGGCTAAAGTCTTAAATTCTAAAGACTCTTGAGTAAGAAACGTTGGTGGGGTGCACCTAGAATTTTACATCATTGTAAAAGCACTGTACTAATTATGGGCAGCGTTATCTTTTACCATCAGGAGAGCGTCTTGCTCGTCTTCTTACATCTTCGCATTAAAAAAATAACCTAGAGTAGAATATTATGCGTGTACGTACGACGTACACGGATGAAATTCCTACTTTTAAGTCACATGCAAAATAAACATTTCTTCGAGCGGGCAAAGGCACGAATATGATCTAATTTGATGTAATATTATAGCTGCAACATGGTCAATAGTTCAAAATTGTTCTTTCTAGAACATGTTATTTTGTCGATTAATAAATATGAAATTAACTTTTCGAGTAAGCTAAACTGAGGACAGTTTAAAATGTAAGTTAACGTGCAAAAGCGTTTTTCAGGGTAAAGTTTTGAACAGTGTCTACGATATAAAATAGAAAAGATGCATAATTTCAACGTACATACTTTCATATAGAATGTTTAGAAGTTACACAGAAAAGACACATTTGAAAATTACACTTAAGGGCTTAATATACGCTAGGCGACTGTCTCGCTCGCACTATGTGACGTATTTTGATATTTCAATTCGTACATTTCACTTTCTGAAAATGTTTTGTAATTAAGATTTACGTCATATTTTTAACTATTTTTAGAAGTATTCCCAGTTTGCTACCATATATAACAACAATGGCATTCTCAATTATATAAAAAAAATACCTATATTTAAACATGCCTTAATCCACTTATGAAGTATCCACTATTTTATGAAAGTATCAAACTGGTTATATACATTAAAAAATAGTAAAAAATGATGAGCTAAATCTTTGTTTAAACACATTTTCAAAAAGTAAATTAACAATTTGTTATATCGTGCGAACGAGACAGAAGCTCAGCGTCTATTAACCACTTAACAGATGTGTATTTTCTGTCTGAGACAGTTTTATCTTAAATTAATTAAAGTGTTCTACCTATAGACGGCTTGCAGTAAATCGAAATCAATGCTAAGTATTTTAATTTGAAATATTATCAAATAATTTTCACATTATCAATGGTGCCTGGTAAAATAATGCCACAAATGTAGATAAAAGATATGTATGTTAAATAATTAGTACATGGACTAAGAAACTACTGAAATACATTGCTGTAAAAATTGGCATCATAGTAAGCCATCATCATTGTCTTATTGCAAGTACCTCATTTTTCTGTAATCCAGAAGGGCTATTGGCAAACACATGAAAAATATATTTTTTGATTTTTAAATTTTGTCGCATAATATTATACGACAAAGTTATGAAACGCCTTTTAACTTTGCTTTTATTTCTCTGTAAAGCCTGCGCTCCACTTTTCACAAATGTTTGCACGAAATATCAAATTCTCCTTCAAAATGTGCTTTAGGCATTTTGTTATGTTTGAAAATTTCCCGCGAAGTGGGGCAACATTTTATTTTTCGGTCGGTTAATAATTAACTTTTTGAATTAGCCAGTTACCCATCTGTAGTTCCTTCGTCCATGGGTATATAATAGTAGTAGTACCTTGTCGCAGTGAATGTTGTGATAGTTATTATATTGTACAAAAACATTTTTTTTTGTAAAATTGTATTTTGTTCTGTGCCAAGGTACTTAAGTTAGAAAGTTAGAACTGCTGCTAAAAGTTGTCAAGCTATGGTGTTGAAAGATTTTAATGTTAAAGGATATTTATGTAAGAATTTTTATTTGGAGTGTTGGAAAGTTACCAAGTCAATTGGGGCCTGTTTCACTAACTGTTAACCGACGAAAAACTCAAAATATCATTTTTAATTACTTATTCGGTAAATAAAAAAAATCTTTTAAAGACTTGACTTTTAGAAGGTATTTGGCAACTAAACACCCAGATAGGGTCATCAATTTCCAAAAAAACATTGTACATACTTTTTTACAACTTTTGAAACAAAGTGAAGTGAAGTGAAGTTTGATGAATTTGTTTAAAAGATAAAGGGGTTTTCTTGATAGTGATCAGGTTTCTAAAGTCAAAAGAAACCAGTCGAAATGGATATACCTATTATAATATATTATTTTGTTTACATCTAACAGTTGGTGAAACCGGCCCTTAATATTATATTAATGGGTATAGGAATTGCCAATAGTTTGGCGGAATTATCTACTTTTGTTAATTGTGCACATTAAAATTAAAAGTACCTAAAATTACACACATTTTGACTGACAGATTAGTTTATTTATATTAACATCGGTCTGCATGTGCTGTTTGGAGCTTTTTTTTACCAAAAAGTGCACAATTTCTTAACTAGAGCTTATCCGCTAAACGGAGATATTAGAAAACTTAATGAATTTCTTTATATTATTATTATATTATGGGTTTAATGATAAGTTGTTTAGTCATAGTTTGCAACTGCAATCATTCTCGTGTATATTTTAATGTTGTGATTGATTTTTTTTACATGACACTATTTATTAAACGGACTGATTATTTAATTTTGGTTTTTTATTTACCAAGTACAAAAATATGTTACAATAGATAGCCCTTTATTGTACACAAAAGTTATTGAACAAACAATATCTAACATTAAATTAATAAATTTTAAAAAGTGTTACAATTGGTGGTCTTATCGCTAATAGCGATCTCTTCCAGACAACCAGCACAATGGACTTGAAACATAGCCGAGATATAACGCTTATGAGGTTTTGGGTTGAGACACACTACATCACGCTTTGCTATAAAATGTTCCAGCCAATGTTACGTAATATAATATAACATTTTTGTTGAAATTTCCTTTTTTCACTCATTTTATATCGCTAAACTAAATTAATTTACAATTAATAAATATATTATTATGCAAAAAAAAAACAGTTTTTGTTTTAATTGAAATTCCAAGAATATCTTTATTATTAAATTGGAAAGAAATAATAATACAGTTTGATAAAATATGTCATTTATTAATACATAGTGAAACGTGAATATTTTAAAACGTTAAATACAAACATACATTATTATTAATTCAAACATGCAATATCTATTAAAATACCCATAACTAAATACTATCCCACTGTTGGGCAAACATTTCCCCAAAATCACTCCCAGTCTCCAACTTATGCCCAGGCCTAACGGTGGGACAGCATAGACTAAAAAAAACTAAATGGTCTGAAAATGGTACATGATTGAAAATATTAAAATCAGGTACTATATAAAATAATCAAAAATTGAGCTACTTAAATAATAATAATGTAAAAAATTAAAACTATCTATAAATATAGGCCAGCCCATACTTGAAGTTTGTCCGTAAGTTTATAATTGACATGTTGGTTACATAGTATCTTTTTATTTAGTAAGAAGACGAGCAAGACGCTCTCTTGATGGTAAGAGATAACGCTGCCCATAATGTACAGTGCCACCCAAGATTTCACAATGGTCTAAAATTCTAGATGCACTGCACCAACGCTTCTTACTGAAAAGTCATAAGATAACTAGCAACCTCACTTCGCTAAATCTATTCTATCCCACCCTTTCCGAACAAGATCGAAGAAGATTACTAATTCTATCATATTTTTTTTCAACTATTATAATGTATGTATAATTTAATTGAATATCAATATTATTATTTAAAAAAATCAATATTCACCTCTACCTGATTGTCTGGAAGATATCGCTATATGCAATAAAGTTCTTCATCTATATTTATTGTGCGATGATACTCCGGCAAATCTATTCAATATGAGCTGGCCTTAAGTTTTGTTACTGAGATCTATAAATAAAATTACACAAGATATCCTTAAAATTAAAGTTAAATGTTTGAAGGCAGTACATTACATATAGGAATGCGTACAGAGGTCCTATGGCAACTATAGTTTAAGAGCGTATATATCGAATTTGTCAAATAGTGCGAGCGGGGAGCGTCACACGATATATAATACGCTCTTAAGCCAACCCCACATTGAGCGGCAACGACTCTCGAGCGGGTGACGAAAGTCGTCGGAAAGTCGATACGACGGAGTGATGTAACGACCACTCTTAAACACACAACGGTCGCCAAAAAGCCGCTAAGGAATCGCTGAGGTGTCGAAAGTCTTCACTTACCAACAGGTGAGACTGTGGTCAAACGCAGTCCTATTTAATACCTATAAAAAAAAGGTAGCACTCCGGGAGTGCCGGCAGAAGTGAAAACTTCAATATTAACGTTGTGTTTAATTATAAGTATAAAAGTACTATCATTTATGAGGTAGAATACAATGTTTATTTATTGCGCTATCGTAGGTACACAAATATGACAATTTATTATTTTGTTATTTATAATATTATATCGTTATTTATATATTACATTAAATTTTATCTCTCAGAAAAATCAACTTCCATCCATAATTTCGACGACTTTTACACCATCGTTATTATCAGAATCATCATCCCAAATTTTTACAACTGATACAATTGGTTTATGATAACTGAAGTAAGAAACAAACAGTTTTGATTCGAACCTATTTAAGTGTCTAATAAAGACCGCATCAATAGTAGTTTTGTATTTCGTTGTGCTAAAATTGCGATCATTTGACATAGTTAAACCAAATTCACAGAGCAGCACACTCAAGCACGGTAGAAAGAGTGAGAGATACTAGTTCCTCTCCCTTCCCCTCGATCTTACGCTTTTTCGATCAGCATCACGTGACCCTGACGCGAGTTTGAAAGTTTTTACCCATACAAAAAAGTGCTCAGCGCCGCTAAAGAAGTTTTCACTTCAAAAAAAAAAAAAAAAAGTCGCTGTCGTCCATTGTGGGGGCGGCCTTAGACATCGCTTGTAAAATAAAAAGCTGCAAAGTTGCTGGTCACTTAAATTCACTAAAACGGTGTTACATACAACTTAAATTATATAAAATATGTCTTTGGATTTGTATGACTGAATGACTGCATTGTGTGCAACTTGTGTGACAAATTGAGAAAACTTATCAACAAGTACTTACTAATATACAATAATTATAAAATTAGTCGTAGGTACCTTCAACGAAATAAGGGCACGAATTGACATTTTTGCAACTTGACAGGTACATAAGCCATTTTAATTTTTTTTTGCATTCTGTTCACTCTTGCTCTGTTATTGTATTTTTGCAAATTATTTTAGACCATTGTTCCACCGAAGGTAAGTAAGTGCTTGTAGTACATTTAACATTTTTATTTATGCTATATTATAGCCATACCCCTTTTTGTCTTTTTATGAAACTGCACTATATTTTATTACAAATTAATTAGAAAATCGCGGAGAAAAAAATGTTTGTACTTATACATTACAGATCATTTAAAGCATGATTTACATATTTAATGAAATAAATAACCGCGCGATATGCTTTATATATTTTAAACATGATAATATTAACAATTTTTGTTCATATGTTTTATTAACAATGGTCAACACTTTGTTCATATTATTGATTATATTTTTAATTTTGACAACTACGAATAAAAACTACATTAAACCTACAAATGCATATAATAGTTATTACATTAAGAACCAATCATAAAAATGTCATATTTTAATACTTTCCTCACAATATCCAATCCCTGTAGTCATTTATAAAAACGTTGAAAGCGAGCATTTATGCGAAACTAAGCGAGCATTTTTAATAAAATTGCTCGTTAAATTTTATGCTCAGAACGTTTTACAAAGTTCACGTAAAAAGCAAAACTGATTAATATTATGTTATTAAACATTGTAGTTTTTACATTTCACGCTCTAACGCTTTACATAAGTAATACGATTTTTTTTAATTTTATGCTCAAAACATTTCATATCTACATTATTAAAACAGAACGAGCATTTGTAATTTTTTTTTTATTTATTTCCTTTAAAACTTTGCTCACTGATTAAATACATATTATTTTTATTTATCATATTATACAGTTTGAGTTATTATGCTCAACTTTATTGAGAATTATAAAGAACTTTAATATCAGGATAATAAGAAACATTTTTTAAAACTAATGTCTACTCTTAAAAGTCAAGTATACAAGTAAAATCAAAACGTTTTCAGCTTAAAGCCGACGTCAAACAGACACCGGAACGAGCGAGAAAGCGATCTTTGATTCTTGACCGCGTGAGTTATAAGTGTATAAACAAAGTCAAAAATAACAAAAAACTCCACCCATTCACGATTGCTTTCTCACGCGTTTCAGCTGTGTAACGTTAGCTTAAAAGCAAATATCATCATCAATATCTTTATTAGCGGTTTCAAGGGGGCCAAGTCTCCCCCCCCCCCCCCCCCTCCCTCCCCCAGAATGATTGTAGAGTTTCGCATTTCTTACGTATTCTCACAAATAAGAAGCTCGCCCACTTATTAGTAAGAACATTTAAATTTTCTAACCAATCGCATCTCAAAATTATATTCTCGAGTTAACTTTGATGACCAGAAAAGTCAGTTTTTTGCCGGTCTGCACTTTGGGCCCTCTAGAAAAAAATCCTGGAACCGCCTATGAATATCTCAAGCTGCGTCTCCAGCGCCTGTTTTGGTTCAAACATTCAACATAAACAACAACAACATTCAAAAAAATCCTCGGCGATTTTGATGAATATTGATATTATTATATTTTGTTGTACGTGCTTTCCATCGGGTATGGAAAAACAAAAACAGTTGGAGCAAACAAAAAGTGTAGTTTGACAAAGTTTTGTGAAAGATGTTGTGATGTTTATGTTGAATGTTTGAACCTGCAGACGCGGCTTTAGTCGTTTGATAAAATGCTCGTAGTAAGTAAATCGGCCATAAGACAGGCGCAAATAATGAACTATTCATTTAAAGTAGTCTAACGAGTAACATGCCTGTAGCTGCACCAACAGTGAGTCCTACGCTTAACATTGTGGCCAGAATAGATGATGCTTTCTCTCGCTCTTGTAGCTCCACAACTCTGGAAAAAAACATATATTTTAGCACTTTAAGGTTAAAATTAGGCAAACTATGTTTTGGACAAATTCACGTTATTTTATAATTTGATGGAAAATGCAGATTCAGTCGACGATGAATCACATCAGATTTCTAGAAAGGTTTCCTATTCACTCGTGCCTTGAAGATAGCCAAGTTGTATATAGTTGTAGTTGTAAGGTTTTTTTATAAGTATTGCCATTCAACGTGGCAATGCTGCCAGCATTCTGGGCACTCTGTCATCTGACAGTGGTTTGGAGCACTTGGATTTTCTGTAGATCGGCTTGTGGCCGATCTGTGGTTAATAAAAGTGTTCTTTACTGCTGTAGTAGCTGTAGTATTGTTAGTTTGTTGTAAGTTGTATTATATGTAAAATTGGAAACATCATAATTCAGTTATGTTCTGACTTATCGAAGAATAGCCATGTTACAAACCGGCTTAGGCAGATTGTAGATTGGCAGATTGAGAAAAATTAATACATTCGTTCCTAAGAAAAATAGAAACTGGTATATCTTCGTGACCCCTTCACACTAAAACTACAAAATCTCCCCTTGGCTGTAATTCATCATATAGGTAGCAATGTTTTCACTCACCTAGTAGCATTGACCATGACGATGTTGGTCAGGTATCCGTTGGTGAAGGCGAAGATGATCATGATGATGATGTACTCCCAGTCCCACAGGAATATGACGGGTAAGTGATGACGCGGTTGGGCGTTGCAGACCATTAGCATTGGGATACCGAGGATACGGAGTAGGCTGGCGGTGGCGATTATCCATTGATTTGATGGCTGAAATTTAAAATAGAGAATTGGGATGTTGACTAAAAAAAAATTTTGTTAATGTACGAGTAGATTATTGAAAAATATTGGACCCATATTTTTTTATTTGAAAATCTGATAAAAAACGTGACAGATACAACGCACTAAAGTTGCTTGGTCGTGACGTCACACCACTCAATCTAGTACATTTTTGTTTAGCGGTGTGACGTCATGCGTCCTAACACAGAATCTTATAAGCGTTATATCACAGCCATTTTTTATTGTATTTGCAAGAAAAAAATACGTATCAATTTTTTTTATTATTAAAAATATGTAGTAATTGGATTTTAAAAATTTTGACCTTGTCAACGTTCCCATTATAGTTTACAGGGTATTTTTCCTGCATTATAACGTTTTATTTCAACTACCAACATTTTTTTTTATACAACGAAGTAAGAAGCCGAACAAGACGCTCTGATAATGGTAAGAGACAACGCTGCCCATAATTAGTACTGCGACCCAGTGCACTGCGCAAACGCTTCTTACTTATCATCAGATGTTAAGACTCTTCAGCCCAGTAATTGTTATCATTTTCAAAAAGCAAATTGATTTTAAATTAGGGCTTACACTTAACTAGGCCTTGAAAACCTAACGACTGCCGCATACATATTTGAGATGACAGAAACGTTAAGATCTACTTTTTCTAGCTTTATGTGCATTTCGAAGCACGCCGTACACTGAGATTTGAACCCAGGGACGAATTTTGGACATATTTCATGGTCAAGATTATAATTTTTTTCTCGGCGCTTGCAGTAAGTTGCTCGTGCACTTATTATTAAGGATTCTCGAACTTTCTAACTGTGAGAGCGAGCTAAACACACACTTTTCGTAGTAAAAATTATAATATTTTTGCTTGTCGACACCTTGGCCCTCACCCAGCAAGAACCAAATCCTGGATCCGCCCTTGGCTGTGAGTATAGGCTAGTCATTATAATAATGCATATTTTCTCTGACCCTTTGGCCCCGTCATATTTTATAGATAAAAGTAACTGTTATTGGTACTAATAATAAAAGATAAAGTAACACGTGCGTTTGAGGGATCGATACATCATAATTATAATTGTTACGAGACAGTTATTAATTTATTTTATACATCAACTTGTTAAACAGACAATGTAGTCATTTTTATTAGTTCTACTATCTTCTATATCATTCTATATCTACTACTTAGAATAAAAGGCCAACACCACTTCACCCAAACGTTAGGAGCAAACTGCCAAGGTCTCAAACAAAATTATTTTTTATGTGCTTTTAAAGAAGACGAGCAAGACGCTCTCCTGATGTTAAGAGATAACGCTGCCCATAATCAGTACAGTGCCACATAAGATTTCACATCATTGTGAAATCTCCAGCACTGCACCAACGCTTCTAATTCAAGAGTCGATAAGATGTTAAAACTCTACATCAAAAATGTCTAAAGCATTTTGGAAATTTCATAATTTTTAAAATACGCATCAAAATTTATTTTTTTAATACAGCTATCATCAATAAAAAGACAGTGATTTTAAAGGAGTTACATACCCGTAAAAGGAATCCTGCTGCCAAACGCCCAGAATAGTCACCACAGTTGAAGATCAAATAGTTTACCACTGGCACGAAGAAAATGTCTGGAAAAATAAATATGTTTAATATTAAGCTCAAATTAACCGTGTGTTTTTTTGAAGTAAAGGTAATTCACCAGGGGTAGACTTCCTTTGCAGGAGGTCGACTAGTTGGATACCCCAACAGTGCCAGTTATTCTACCGCCTGAGCAGTGATGTGCAATAATTACCATGCTTCAGTAGAATGACACTGTAGCTAGTGAAATTACTGGGCAACGTACAGAAGTAATACAACTAGAAGTATCCATTTTATGTGTGAGTGTGATGGCAATAGGGAAAATTCTGTATGAAGAAAAAGGAGAACCTATTTTTTTCCGTCCCTTTCAGCGTGGCCGGTTTATGTTGTTTGTTAAACTCTGTCAAACTGCTTCACTGTGACAATAATACCTATGTGTTTCGTTATTAAACTATTTATGTTATTAAACTAGTTTATGACCTAAAATATCAATATATCGCGTATTTTCATAAAATAATGTAAATAAAAAAAAAAGCTGTTTTTTGTCTCGCAGGTGGCCACGATGATGTGACCCCCCTGGGGCAACCTTATCTCTTACCATCAGGAGAACGTCTTGCTCGTCCCCTTACATAAAAAAAGAAAGGAAAAAGTGGCTGTAGCGGAATGATCATTTACACCTTTTTTATAGACGAACTAGAGGTGGCAAAAAAAGCCATTCTGATTAAAGCAACATGCTCTTTATAGTCGCAAATATTGACAAAAACAACTTGATATTTTAGGGATATTTTCTAAGACGAGTTTGCCGTAATAATTAATACCTAAACATTTTCAAGGGCACTACCTGCGGATACCTAAGTAAACCTACATCTTGCAGACTAGTTTTTGTTGTTTACTAGCTGATCCGACAGACATTGTCCTATCTTAACTAAGTATAAATATTGAATTCGATTTGGTGTATTTTATATCCATACGAATATTATAAATTCGAATGTGTCACTGTCCTCTTCACGCCTGAACCACTGAACCGATTTAGATAAAATTTGGAATAGAGATAGTTGAAGTCGCAGGACAGGATTAGAATAATATTTATACGATATTTTATTCCACAGGGAAAAAAAACTGTTCCCCGTAACTGGGGAAGGGTTTGGTTATTATAAGTTAGATATTTACTATAAGGGGATTTCTTAGTATAACATAAACTATATAATTAAATATAAAAAAATACTTACTATTCCAATCAGTCCCTTTAGTAATCGGATGAGATTCAACCAGCACAGTGATGCCAGGGTAAACCGCCATACTTATCCCGAAAACAGCGAAAATGCTAAACGCGTACACCCAAATCTTCTTAGCAACTAGCAACACTGACACTTCTCTATGCCTATTTGTTGCCATACCTGTCCCTTTCATCAAATTGTGGGTGAAAAAGTCAATTTTGTATAGCATTATGAAGGAAATTAGAGATACTATGACCATAATGTCGGCTATGACAAAGTATATGATGGCGCTGTGCTGTGGGGATATTTTGAAAGCGAGAGAGATAATTTGGGCGATCGCTGCGATGATTCCGCCTAGAGATTGGCCGCTTACTACGGCGGCCATGTACTCTTTTGAAAATCTACTAGCTATCCCTAGGAGTGCGCCGATGAAAACTGCGCTGGCGGCTGTAACAAATGAAAATTAAATTTTAATAATCATCATATTATCTCAGCCGTAGGACGTCCACTGCTGAACATAGGCATCCTCTTTGGACTTCCATATGTACCGGTTGGAAGCGACCTGCATCCAGCGTCTTCCGGCGACCTTTATAAGGTCCTCTGTCTACCTTGTGGGTGGACGTCCTACGTTGCGTTTGCTAGTTTTACTAATGAATTAAATTAATTAGAATAGACTTTCAAGCTCCCAATTAGCGAGGGCATGAGGCACGTTTTAATTCATTAGGTAGGTACTGGATATTCGGCCGATTATGTATAATAGAATAGAATTACTCTTCACTGTGACCAATATAACAAAAAGTACTTAAAATTGCTATAACTTAAAATATATTGACCCACAATAGGCGGTCTTATCGCTCAAAGCAATCTCTTAGACGAATAAACCAACCCACCAACTCACTCAACCAACTTTTGGACGAATATTATAAAAAAAAACGTACGTAGGTATATTATAAAATTTTAATAAGACCTCCTAAAAAATATACTAAAACTTTAAAACAATAAAAACATATATCACCGATTATAATTCGTGACAAAAACACCCATAAAGCTAGATAGGTTTACCCATGTTTGAGAACCATTACGAGAATGTTTGGATTGTTTTATTTGTGTCAATAAACGCTAAGAACAGACGTTATATTAAACGTACTCTTTCTATACATTTCCTTCTAAATAACCGTCCTTAAAATATGGCAAGTTTACATTTCGTCAGATTTTTTTAATTATATCGATTAATAATTATTCGACGACGCCTGAACCAATTTTAAAATTTAAAATTAAGTCGATGTACATAAAATTATTTCCTTTAATCTTTTACATACTACAAACTCACCACCTACCATGTAAATATCAGTATTTCTCTCCCTGCAAGGTTGTCTGGAAGAGATCGCCTTTAGCGATAAGACCGCCAATTGTTACACTTATGTTGTGAATTTGTGTTATAGTTTTAAGTTTTCTGTATGTTGGTAGTCTTTCAATAAAGAGTTTTCTATTCGTTTCTATTCTACATAATAATATCATATTTTCTAGTGTTCCGGCATGATGTTCGGTGAAGCCGGGTAGGGATTAATCCCGCCTTCTAGGTTTAGTCTGCTACGAGCCTTCGTCTTCGGCCGCAACATCGCTTAACATCATGCGAGATCGTGGTCAAAGACTAAACTATTATAATGAATAAAAAAAAGTTTTAACAGGTAACTTCTTGGAATCATTGCCTGATGAGATGTTGAATTTTTTTGAACTCTTTACTACTATTGTCTTTGTTCAATATATCTCAAAATTTCTTAGTAATTCAAAGTACTTATGTAGGTACATCTAATGCATTAGGAACATTCCATGTTATCATTATGACCTAATTGTATGTTTATCTAGAAAGGTCATAATGTCTAATGCAATGACGTAATGAGTCAGTTGCAATGTGACCCTTGCACAAAGTTAATCAAAGTACAAAATTATAGGTTAAGGCGTGGTTACACAGTGCGAGTTACTAACTACTGACTAACTACATTATAAAATGTACTTTTGTAAGTTATTATTGTAAATGTGTAGTTTGCAATTAAGTATTATTCTATTCTGACTTGACCACGGAAAAAAATCTAATCCGTATATCGGAAAAGAAGTGGGAGCAAACTACAATTTGTTACTCTATACTTCATGAGAGCAGTCGCTTTTTGTAGGCTCTATTGCAAGGGCCGCCTGGGGAAGTACCAATAGTTTTCCAGTTATTCATCTTTAAAGCAGTAATGTGCAGTGTCCAAACATTACTGTGTGTGCAGGATTGCAAGCAATTACCAGCGAACTGGCTCAAGCCCTCTCCCGCAATCAGTCCTATCCATATTTCGCAAGCAAGCGACTCGCATACCTTTTCATAGCAAAAAACCATAGTTTTTCAGAATCAGAAGCTTAAACTGTGCCTGTTAGAGAGTTTTATGTTGCTATGCTAGTTATGGCGTGAAAGGAAAGAAAATTAAATATGTGTACCTAGTACCTATGTGGCTGCAATGCTAGCTATAGAACCAAAGACCGTGTTGGACATGACAGTAAACCATTCTAGTTACTGGGTAGTTGCAATAACAGACTAAGCTAGCTGACTCGTACGGTATCTCGAACAGTGTAAACACGTTATTTATTTTATTATTCTTATTTGTTCATGACTAATTTACAATTTGTATTCCACTGATGATTCACCTAACTTTAGCGACAATCATGGGATTGTTTTGCATAATTTTGTTTACTTGCATATTTTTATCAAAGTAGAAGGACCTCTATGCATTTGGATGCTTAGAGAAGGACGATTATAAATTGGATGTTTGGGAGTAATAATTGGAAGTCAATCGACTTACAATTAAAGTATTTGCATTAGTATAAAATCAAGTTTGAAATAAAAAGAAGAGCAGCAAAATAATTTAACCCGGACAACTCTTTTTCCGTTAACGGGACCACTTTTTTTCCCGTTAATATCTCCATAATTCCGTTCCAAAATATTTTTTTTTATTAAGAAAAGTTTTTTGGAAAATTGGAAGAGTAGGTACATAGAATACTTTTTACCCCGTTTTTATAGCGGGTAACACCGTGGGCCGTGGGGCCTTACATTGTCTTACATTTTCCATTGTCAAGGTGAGCTGAATAAACGTATTCAATGCACTATTCAAGGTAAAAAAGTAGAGGTAACGAAATAAACTGAACAATGATTAATATCTTGAAACCTTCAAACACATTCATTCAAACTAGGTTAAATTAAACCTTTGATATAAAATATTACTGCGTGATGACCTGATCGAAAGGTATGGAGTATGGAGGAATTTGAGCGAGGTCTTTGCCCAGCAGTAGGGCAGTTTAGGCTAAATAATATCTTACTACTACCAGGGGTAGACTTCCTTTGCAGGAGGTCGTCTAGGTGGGTACCCCTACAGTGCCAGTTATTGTACCGCCTGAGCAGTGATGTGCAAACATTACTGTGCTCCGGTAGGAGGGCACTGTAGCTAGTGAAATTACTGGGCTAAAGAGTCTTAACATCTTATGACTCTTGAGTAAGAAGCGTTGGTGCAGTGCTCCTAGAATTACACATAATTGTGAAATCCTAGGTAACACTGTACTGATTATGGGCAGCCGTTATCTCTTAACATCAGGAGAGCGTCTTGCTCGTCTTCTACATCACATAAAAAAAAAAAAAATAATAAACATTACTAATCACACTGATGTTAAAACGTGAAAGTTTGTAAGAATGTATGGATTTTGATGTACGTTTGTTACTCTTTGGATGTATGTTAGTGAAATTTGGTATAGAAATAGCTTAGACCCTGGAATCTGGAATAACACATAGGCGATACTGCAAATCAGGTTAAACCGCTGGGGGCAAATAGTAAAAAATATATTTTTTAAGTTTGGAATGTTCTGAAGACAGGATTATAGATAAGAAAATAATGTAATAGAGTTTACTATGTCCAAGCAATGTGTTACTATAAATCTATTACCTAGATATACCCCGGCTGTGTAGCATGGCTTTAAAGTAAAAATACTTTAAAGCCGTTGCTACACTGAGCCGAGACGCGCGGGTTAGCGATTGCGATCTTTTGTATTGTTCCTCGTTTTCCGCGCCGGATCCAGTTTATTATAAGTTTAACTAGATGGCGCTAGTGGTAAAATTAGAACTCGCAAGTGTTTTGTTCGGAGTGTATGAGGGCATTTGGCGTTAGGTAATGTATGGTTAGGTTTAGTCTGTGATGATGACCGCATCATCGCTTAACATCTCTTTTTAAAAAATGCATTGCAGGAACTGTTAATGCTTTATTACAAGCTTTATATTACTTTCACCTGTCTGTTGTCTGTCTGTCTGTCTGTCTGTCTGTAATCAAATCTTGCAAGTTTAATTTGACCCACTTCCCGGTTTCCAATTGAGCTGAAAATTTGCATGCGTGTGTAAATCGGATGACAATGCAATATTATTATGACATGGAGCTGATCTGATGATGGAGCTGGAAGGTGGCCATAGGAACTCTGTCATTAAACAACGCAACCCCATCGAGTTTGGGCTCATTTGATTCGTCTTGACGAGTACTTTATGATGCAAGATGATAACACTAATTAAAGCTTGTTTTTAAAAAGTATTTTTTAAATTTCACTTGTTAAATACTAAACCACAGCTTGGTCTACAACGGACGGTCTTAATGCTGTAAGCTGTAATCTCTTCCTGGCTTTTGTACGGAAAAGTTGATTGAAAAAGAAGCGGGACTTGGTACAAGAACTAGTTTTCCTTAGATTAAAAGAAAATGGGAAGATGCGGAATAGCGCTGTCTTTGCTATGTTAAACTTGGACCTGTTGGATCGGAGTGTTGGTTGCCGCGCCGAAGTAAAATTGTGACTTGGGCCTAATTGAAACGGACCATGTCAGAAATGTCAGTACCGCATCTTCCTATTTTTTAAAACAATGGTACATATTTAACAAGCTTTTATTACAAGCTTTATATTACTTTCACCTGTCTGTTGTCTGTCTGTCTGTCTGTCTGTAATCAAATCTGGCAAGTTTAATTTGACCCACTTCCCGGTTTCCAATTGAGCTGTAAATTTGCATGCGTGTATAAATCGGATGACAATGCAATATTATTATGACATCGAGCTGATCTGATGATGGAGCTGGAAGGTGGCCATAGGAACTCTGTCATTAAACAACGCAACCCCATCGAGTTTGGGTTCATTTGATTCGTCTTGACGAGTACTTTATGATCCAAGATGGTAAGAATAATTTTAAAGCTTGTTTTTTAAAAGTATTTTTAAAATTTCACTTGTTTACTTTGACCTGTCTGTCATCAAATCTTGCAAGTTTAATTTGATCCACTTCCCGGTTTCTGATTGTGCTGAAATTTTGCATACATGAATAAATAGGATGACAATGCAATATTATTATAACATGGAGCTGAATCTCATGATGGAGTTGGAAGGTGGCCATAGGAACTCCGTAATTAAATGAGCTCCGTAATTGAACTGGCTCATTTGATTCGTTTCAATGAGTGAGAGTACCTACTTGGTGCTAGATGGTAATATTAATAAAAGCTTGTTTTTAACACATTTACTGCTGAAAACACAACAGCTTTGTATTTGAGGTTGGAATGCGAGTGCTGAAAAATACAAACGAGTCTTCTCGATTTTTCCATACATAATTAATTTCAGAGCTCTGGGACAGTTCTATAAATCGCCGCCGCAGCCAATTAAAGTTTTTTTTAAATGTCACTCACCAGTCATAATAACAACAGAGACCATGGTTATAATGAAGAATCCGTTCTGCCATTGGTCTGTGTCCACTTGCACTAAGGCTGTGGTCACGAGGAAACATATTGTCACCACCACCAGTGACCCTTGGAGACGACTCTTTACTGACACCCTGGAAAATAAACCACTTATTAGAAGCGTATATATCGAGCGTATATAACGCTCTCTCGCTCGCACCATTTGACGAATTTTGAAATATATATTCATGGAATTAATTTATTGAAAATTCCTTAAGAACAGCCCTCCATAATATTATTACATACATTTTAAAAGTGTTTCCAGTTTGATATATTAAAAAATGGGATGAGAAGAATATCTCATTATGCCATTTTTTTATATATCTCACTGAAAACACTTTTAAAATGTGTGCAGTAATATTATGCAGGGCTGGTTAGAGGAATTTTCAATAAATTAATTCCATGAATTTATATTTCATAATTCGTTAAATTGTGCGAGCGAGAAAGAGTCACTCGATACTCGATATATACGCTCTTAAGCCGCGTCTACAGCTACGTTTTTGGTTCAAACATTCAACACAAACATGTTGTGATTAAAAATAAATCTCGACGATTTTTATGAATATGTATTGATAATATTATGTTTTGTTGTACGTGCTTTCCATCGGATATGGAAAGCAAAAAATATTGTCGGAACAAATAAGAAGTCAAAATCGCCGAGATTTTTTTGATGTTGTCATGCTCATGTTGAATGTTTGAACCAAAACAGGAGCTGGAGACGCGGCTTTAGAATAGAATAGAATATTTACTGACTAGCTTGTGCTCACGGCCTTGCCCGTGTGGTAAAATCCTTTCATAAACACATCGGAGGTCTACATCATATTATAACCTGTCTGTATTCCAAATTTCAAGTGAATCAATAGAGACAGACAGATGTGTGGTCTGTGGTGCGACTTTGTTTTATACCACATAGTGATGACACATTTTTTATGACAATTGAGCAAATCAAAACGGTAAGAATTAAGAATCATGAGTGTCCATATTAGACTGCACGGTTTACCCACTAAAACGACCCGGCGGCACTCCCGCATCGTCTTAGTGACGGAGGACTGGGAATCGGCAGAGCCTTGGGATCCAGTCCCCCGTCGACGACCGCCCGCCTTTATAAAGGCGGGCCCTTCATGCCCCTCTCAACAGGGAGGGGCAAACACAGGGTCTTATATAAAATACTTATTAAACAGCAGCCCAGTAATTTTGTATAAAAGCTAACAAATCAATCTATTTGAACTTACCAATGTCCATACAACGCATTGACTATGAGGAACAGCAAGTTGGGTATAGCCATAGCCACGTTGAGGTAGGACGTGAACTCAGCTTGGAACTGAGTCTTGCGCGGCGGCGGCGCCGTCAGGTTCGTGTGGTTTACATCGCGGAATTTGTACATCCAGTACTGCAAACAATATTATAGCAAGATATTCTTATAATATGAAAGATCAGAGGGGCTATTGGCTAATTCTCACCCACTACGATTGATGGCAACTTCAATGTACATTGCTGCTTTTGTTACTTTACTCATATTAATAAAAAGGTTTAAGCACGTAATGTACGCAATTTTGTCTATGGATTCTAGTCGTTTTGCGATAGCCAATAGCCCCTCAGTCAAAACCAAACATATATTATAAATGTGAAAGTTTGTGACTGTGTATGTTTGTTTCTTCTTCACACCGAAACAGGTGGACCAATTGAGCTGTAATTTGGTGTAGAGATAGCTCAGACCCTGGAATAAAATAACATATAGGCACACAACAAACAGTACAGCAGGTAAAATCACTGGGTTCGGCTAGTATTTCTTAATCAGGTTTTAACACAGTTTTATTACAGTAAAAATATTAATTTTGGAACCTGGATTTTTACTGATCTTTTTAAAACTGGTACTAATAGTATTAATATCAAAGGAAAAGTTTGTATGGGTCTTTTACACAAAAATGTCTGGACTGATTGAGCCTCAGGCTTAGATTAACAGTAGTAACACTAATAAGTTACATTTGTACCAAGTAACACTGCTGGGCTAGCATCTAAATATATAAAAGGAAAGAGTGACTGACTGATCTATCAACCTACAGCCCAAATCGCTGAACGGATTAGGCTGAAATATGAAACATAGATAGGTTTTATGATATAAACCTCCACTAAGACAGGATTTCACATTGCGGGCAAAGCCGCGAGCGTAAGCTTGTACAATATATTTGATCATTGCCTTACTTATTATTTTTGATATTATTAAGCCTACCTATTCTATCTGAATGTATTTTATTTGTTAGTTGTTAACATTTCCTAAAAAAAGTATTTCTTTATAAATGGGAGCTTCCCATTTAGCCCTAACAATAATCAACCTTTATTGATTACCAAGTGTTTACATTTGGGAAACAAAAAAGTTACACTTGATTTTATAGTATTGGTTTGAAGCTTTGATACAAAAACTATGAAATATATAAACATATCTACATCTAATATCATGTTTGATACAAGCCGAATCCATCCAATCGGAACATAAGTATCCAATACATTATTATAATTAATTTTTTTGTCTGTTCTTTGAAGCCATTCGCAGATGTTTCGTATCTTACAATACCAGTTTGTGACTAATTTATTCTTATCAATTATGTACATTTCTAATTTGTTTAAATTTAGAACAGTCCCTAAAATTTGTTCAAATTAAACCCTTAATATTACAAAGAGATTATTAGCTTTTATGAATCATCTAAGGAGGTAACTGCTATAGAGGTCTTTGTCTAGCTAATCAGTGCAGCAAAATCAGCTAATTTTACATTAAATTTGCTCAAATAGAAGCCATATAATTTAGAATTAGAGTTAGGACCTACCTATAGGTATAATAGATTAACATTGTAGACATCTAGCCTTTTAAAAATATTTTAAACATTCATCTAATGTCCAAATTCTGTGTAGACATAAAAACACCATCCAAAACTTTAACTTTAAAATGACAACTATTATTATTATACTCACATCATTAGCTGTAATCAAGAAATTCCAGGGCACAAGAGAAGTGATTCCAAACAGTAGAAAGAGGAAATACACGATCTTGAATCGGTCGGTAGGATCTTCAGTGGGATCTAAAACTTTTGTCGAGCACGAATCGGTCACCAATTCTCTTTCCTCACTGTCGTCGATGATTTCCTCCTCATTTTCGATATTTTCAACACACGCATCGTTATTTATTGAACCCGTTGCATCCATTTTCAATACCAAATGCAACAAAAGTTCCAAGACATAGAATTACGTAGGCTTAGTTGATTTTTTTTTGATTCTCAAACAACAGTAGCTTTATAAATGCATGTACCCATTCTGTTAAGCAAGTGAGACGTATTTTGATTCGCGATTTGCACTGTTTACTAAATTATCTCAACTCGCACAGCTGCGACGATGCGCTACAGCTTGCGATTGATTATTTTCGCGATAAAATAAAATCGAAAATAACACGCACCACAGCTGACGATTGACTCATATCACAGATTACATACTAATAGTTCTAACTCATATCAACTCATATGACAAATGACAATCAAATCTAAAAATGACATTGACATCTTCGAGTGTAGCCAGTATAAAAAAAGCCGTCCTAAATTGGTAGATTTTACAGATAGAGTCCTTTTCACGAAAGGGGTCCCGCGGTATTAAGCGGAACTAAATTTAATTTTATCGATTGTTACTGGACGTCAAACCCTGAATATTTTTTATTTGTTAGATAAAATAAATACCTATTTATTTAAGAAATTAAACATGAGAAATTTTATGAGGTGTTAAAATGTTACAGATATATTTACTTTTAAAATGTGCGATAGTGGTGCCTCGCAAAAAGGACACCTATCGTGAAAAGCACTCTAAATCTATTATGAGGCATACGTCCAAAAGGCCAACACTGGTTTTTCTCAGTATTAAACAAGTTTTTTTTTTTTTTTTTTTTATGTGATGAAGTAGAAGACGAGCAAGACGCTCTCCTGATGTTAAGAGATAACGGCTGCCCATAATCAGTACAGTGTTACCTAGGATTTCACAATTATGTGAAATTCTAGGAGCCCTGCACCAACGCTTCTCACTCAAGAGTCATAAGATGTTAAGACTCTTTAGCCCAGTAATTTCACTAGCTACAGTGCCCTCCTACCGGAGCACAGTAATGTTTGCACATCACTGCTCAGGCGGTAGAATAACTGGCACTGTTGGGGTACCCACCTAGACGACCTCCTGCAAAGGAAGTCTACCCCCGGTGACTAAAAAAAGAGTGAATTAAATTAAAAATTTAAAAAACCCCCAGCCCCCAACGCAATACGTAATTCACATTTTTTTTGATGGCGGCCATCTTGGATTTTAAATTTTATGTAGTGGGCAGCAGTGGGCTGTATTTTACTCGTTAAGCCCTTTCATTTGATACCCATATTGAGGGGTCGGGGAAAAAAGTAATCCGCCATTTTGTAGCGGCGGCCATCTTGGACCGATTTCCACCAAACATGGCTAAGAACACCCTCGACTAACTCTACTTTCAAACAAAAAAAACTAAATCAAAATCCGTTCATCCGTTTGGGAGCTACGATGCCACAGACAGACACACACACACACACACACACACACACACACACACACACACACACACACACACAGACAGACACGTCAAACTTATAACACCCCGTCGTTTTTGCGTCGGGGGTTAAAAAAGCATTATGTATTTATTATAGTTTATAATAAATGGGTGGGTAGTCGATACGGGTACAATAAGTTCATAATTATAATTTAAATAAAACACCATGCAGATTTTATCGGTTTGTATTATTATAAAAATAGGTACAAAGAAATTACATACCATAGCAGGACCACAAAACTTTTATAGTCGTTATATAAAAAGGTAAATAGAGCTAAAATAATAATAACAGTAAATAAATTCTATGAAAGTGTAAAATAATAATAAGTACCTACCGAAGTTAAATTAAAATACAAAAAATAGTGATGTATATTTCAAGAAGTTCTTATTATTATACTTAAAACTAATATTTCTATTTACAATTTAATACCTATAATATAGGTAGATATTTTTTTATTTGTAATATAATATTAATTCTTGTGACAAAATAAAGTTATAATAATAAAAGTATAATATTACATAATACATTTTGTATAAATATGGAATCTGGTATCTAAATACGTATTCTTTCACTTCATGGACGGACCTAAAAAATAACATTATATTTAATTAATATTAATGATTATATTTTTACCAAAAAGTTTAATCGGTACATACCAAAATAATTATTATAATATTTTAACTGAGATCGTGCACTAATGGTAATATGATATTTTAGGATTTTTTATAATTTACAAGGAAAATATTTGTGAATAGAATATTTTATTAGAGAGTAATGCTTTTCCTTTTAGATTTACTCATAATATAGTGAAAATAAATGGAATGTTTAAAAAAATATTAATCCTAACTATCTACAAGGCACTTGTACATGATAGAAATTTACTATAAATGCAAGATAAAAGAACAATAGGTATTTAATCAACATCTCAAAGACATCCCTATTCAGTCTTTCATTAGTTTCCTACTTAACTTTCTAACTTATTAATGTGTCTCCTAAAACGTTACGGTTTTGTGTTTCGTTTCTTAATTTAAATTAATACAAACATTTTTTGACATTGGCAGTATTGATTACAACCATTATAAAGGTACTTCCGCTGTTTTTTACAACTACCCTATTAAACACAGATTTTCTTATTACCTATATCGATGAGTTATTGAAAATATAGCGCAAATCTTTTTGATCAATTTGAAGTTAACGGTTTGTTTGTGCCGTAGTGCTACCCCATATTTATGGGCTTCATGCAGCCATTCAGTTAACTTCAGATCTTGAAAAAGATGTATGCTACCTTTAGCAAAGAAAGAATTACACTGCTTTCATTAAATTTTTGAGATATTTGTCAAAAACAACCGTTACCTCTACAAATTAATCCAATTTTTGGTTAATCCATTCCGTTAAAACTACATCGCAGTTTCTAAAGGCTGGCTATGCGAGCGACTGGCTTCCGTTAAAGGGAGGGGACTCGATTCAGAGTCTTCCAAATCAAAGTTCGTTTCTAAAAGTGCTTCGGACTTAGATCGATGGTGTAATTCTGGAGTAGGAGAGTCGAATTCTCGAGATAAGTCTTGAGGGCTCGAGTCGTAACTGGGAATATTTTCTGATAAAGTCGTGTCGAAGGGACTTGAATAGACTGGAGGGTGAGGCGGACTTGGGAGGTTGTCTTCATAGTATTGTTGATTATCTGTCGACACAAATGAAAGGTTTTAGTAGAGAATAACGGGATACAGAGAGAGCGTGTACTTAATGAAGATCACTAAATTTGAACTAAACTACCACTTTTTTGGTGAATTAAAATTATTGTCAAATATAATATTTTAGGTCATTTGATCATAATCATCTAGGAATTAATACAATTATTCAACAAATTTATTTTCTCACCAGCAACATTATTCCTCTGCCCGAAAGTCGTAGTAGGCATAGCCCCAGGCTGCGGCTGCTCCGGCATTTTCGACCTTAACTCCATCAGGAAAGAGAGCTTAGGCTGCGTTCCATAATTAGGCGTCCCATAAGGTCCATATTTGTTTTCATTTTCCGAAGGTCGCTTGAAGATATCGTCCGATTGGTTGAGATTCCTCAACGGTAGCGTATCAGAGTTGAAATATTGGTCACTATTTGGGGACAAAGTGTCATCATCTTGTGGTGATCTAACCCCACCAGGATGATGAAGAATTGGGACTTCTTCTGTCATCACTGTATTTATTGAAGGAGCTTCACTTCCAGTCCCGGAATTTTCTTTATAACCTTCATTTCTAAAAGCTAAGTTGAATTTGTTCTGAGGCACTGAATATTCTGGACTTGCTGGTTTTTTAATAAAAGTGCTATGTTTTAAGGGCATAACGTTTGGATTGGGGTTGTGAGCTTCGTATATATCGAAACTCTGGGTATCTTCTATGGAGGAGTTAAATTGACTTTTCTCCATAGATTCCATGGAAGTGGATGATGGCACCATCTTGCGGTAGTCTGAGCCTTTGGTTAGAGTGTCAGTCGAGCGGGTACTCTGAAAATAAAAACAATAAAATTTAGAATTAAAAATAGCTGAGACCTGCTTACATCAATTTCTAAATATCAGACCATGAAAACCATTCTAAAATATGCTCTATAATCCATTAAGTACATACAAATTTACCCATAATCTATCAAAATAATATTAGCAACTTAGCACCAACTAGTTACATTATAGTTTAAGAACTTATTGACGAATCAATGATTACTATTATTATACCATTTGCGTAACGAGTTTTCTCCTGTAGTTGTTATCAGGGAAGCCTCCATTGATGCTTCCAATGGATCGCACGGAGTGAAGCGACTGGCGGATCGAGTTGCGGCGCTCCAGTCTTTGAACATGTCTGAAAAATTTAAAACTCATTGCTGAAATGTGTTTTACAAGTTTTAACCTAACATTTTTTTATTTAAATATCATCTAGTTAGTATATGTATTCTATCGTAGTGAATGAGTTAAATATTATTATTAAGTATTTACAGACTAATATTAAAAATAATTTCAAAAATTATTATTACTACTATGGTAGAATTTTTATATTTACAACTTGTAACACAAAAAATGGTCGTCATTATATTTTTTTCAAAACTACCGTTATTTTTAAAAGGTTATTACGGAACGAAATTATTTTTATTCCTATATACCTACATCCTACATAATAAGAGAAATAGACGTTTAAAGCCGGCGCTACATTTTGCGCTAATGTTCGCTATAATTTGACACTACGGGTGAAGTGAGCCGATGAGCCTGGCCGCTGGACTGTTTATATACTACGTGAGTAAGCTGAGCATTATATTCCTTTTGCCTAATTTAATAATATCACATTTCTTTTAAAACATTTCCTTAATATTCTTGTATTAGCTTAATGTTATTTGAAATTGTGTTTTATTTTGTGGCAATATTACTATTTTTTATTGATTTATTATTTAAGTACCTTTTTTTCCGGGGAAATGCGTTACGCATACCACCCTGAGCCGTTGTAACGCTAGTCCTGTGGGACTCCCCGCCGGGGAATCCTGCGAATATACCCACTAAAACCCCGGGGTCCTTCCAGCCACTGGTCTGCGGGACTACGAAGGTACGCTCACGCATTCTTCTCCGTCGTCCCAGATTATTTAAGTATCTACTACATACCTGTGTTTAGACTTGGAGTACCAGCAGACGAGCGCTGCTGCAACTAGCACGACCATGGCAGCGAGCACTCCTATGAACGCCACTGCGAGTGTGTCTCCGCGCCACGACATCGGGTCTATCGTGATCTTTGGATCTGGAAGTAAAAGGTGAAGTTATTTTACAAGCTTTTATTTACTTTCACCTGTATGTTGTCTGTCTGTCTGTCTGTAATCAAATCTTGGAAGTTTAATTTGATCCACTTCCCGATTGCTGATTGAGCTGAAATTATAAATCGGATGACAATGCAATATTACTATGCCACGGAGCTGATCTGATGATGGAGCAGGAAGGTGGCCATAAGAACTTCGTAATTAAACGATGCAACCCCATCGAGTTTGGGCTCATTTGATTCGTCTTGACGAGTACTTTGGTGCTAGATGGTAATAATATAATAAAAGCTTGATTTTCAAAAGTTTTTTTTTAAATTTCACTTGTTATTGTTCTTCCTTTAACGTTGCAGCTGTTTATGAACCAAATTATCATTTACGAGATAGAGATCCTACTAGAGGGGTTAATTTGTTAGGTATGGTTGTAAATTCGTAGATTCATGCTAACTTTTTCCAGGTTGTGCACTTGCCACCTCTATTAACGTCCCCATGTTCACATAATTTAGGTATATTAGGTAGAGAGCAGGCAGGTGCACCTACAGTGAGCAAGGTTTGTTGTATCTGGGCAAGGTCACGTTAAGATATATAATCATTTGACCACGGACCACGGCAAGGTGGATTTGGTGGACCTCGTAAGTGCATCCTTTTCTTTCATCACCTAGTGCGGTAGGGTGAAGATAATGAGATTTTACCCGACCACATTTTCGCGCCCGGACCACGTGTCATCAAGCAATCAACCATATTATTTATTATAATATCTTAATTAGATAAGACCACCATCGCTGGACCTCTAAGAAGTATATTAACAAAATGTAACTTACCAATCTCACAAATAAACGAATTCTTCTGGTGACAGTCGGTGATCTCAACGCTTGAGAATGCGAAGGAGGTGCACTGAGTGACGTAGTCTATATGGTTGACCCACACGCGGTCTCCGTACTGGAAGAATTGGTTCTGCTTCTGTATGAAATCGTACAGGGCTGCGTAGTTGCCTGTTACGAAGGGCATTGATGCGTTGTCCGACTGGAAAGGGAATAAAAAAGTATTAAAGAGGAGTTTAAAGAAGTTAAGGGAAAATTTTGATGAGTTTTAACACGACATGAAGAGTGCTAGTTGCCATAAATATTGAAGATGATAAAATTGAACAAAAGTTGATGTTAAATTGAACAATTCATCATTATTTTGTATCACTTTGTAAATATGAATGAGATTGGCAATATTCTTGATCTTTCGGCATTCAAAACAAAAGCAGTTAAGGACAAAATCATCAATATCGAGTAAGAGATAAACAAAAGAACACTCACGAGACAAAACGTCCTGGCTTCTTCAAAAGTCATCGGCGCCCCAACATACATATAGCAAGTACCAGCCACGGCGTCCCATCCTGGGGGACATTTCCCCCCGTCTAATATAGTCTGGTTATTCATATAGAACGGTCTAAAATCAACTTCTAGAAGCAGAGGATCATCAGACTGATCTCTTACACGACCGGCTACGGCGAGCGTTTCGTTGTAACTCCAGAAATTGTGCTTGGCATCTATTTTCGTTCGCCAACTTTCCAACGTGCTGTGAATTAGACGATTAATTAATTAGGTGCCTAATTGGAGGAGGTTCGTTAAGTGGACAAAGTGGGTGGCCAAATTTTGGAAGTCATAAGCTCTAAGGAAAATAAAAATGCTGCGATAAAGATCTTAGATACTCGTAATATAAGTAACTAATAAGACAATTTGAAAGTGTTTTCATGATAGTGTATATTTATTATTGTGCTCAATTAATGTAACGATCCCAAATCTTTGGGTAATGGGGAATGATGAAATTAAATAGGTACATTGTTATCATAAAACTAAACAGCAGAAGAAATATTATGGACAGAAGATAATTATAATACGAAGCTTAAAACTATAGAGACCACACAGTTGGTATAGCCAAGACATGCTGAAGATTACTAGAAAATATTTGAACCGAAGATGAAAATGGAGATGCAGATTTTAAAATTAATATAGAAAATTATAACTTATAACATTCCTAATAATAATTTGGACTCACCTTATAAAATCGGTATTATAGTCAACAAAGCTATGGTCCGGGGTAGCCATGCAACAAAAACATGCAATAAATAAGATTAAACATCTATAATATTATTACCTAAACCAATATTTGGGAGAAGCATGCTATTCTGATCATACTCGTATCATCTGTAACTAAGATTACTTAACAGAATCAATATCCAAATTCCAGATTTAATCTAAATCTCAATGCAGTTTCATTGATAAAATTATTTTATATTACGATAATAATAAATTACCCCTTGGACTTACGCATTCTTCCCATAAAAACATTAAAATGAGTATAATTTTCGATAAAATTTCGTCTTAAACTTACAAGCTTTGCCCTTTGGTTTCCGCGTTCTTCCCATCAAGACATTAATAAAGCAAATAAATAAGAATAACATTAGTAACAATATCGATAATTAATTCATTATTTTAGAATACTTACATGGATTTATTGATAGTGATCATTTCATAATCGTTATCGGGGTTGAAGAAGATATTGTCAACGTAACTTTGTCCTGCTGTTCCAGCTACAACGGTAGCTCGACCTTCGCGGTCAGTGGCGTAATTTCTGAAGAGAATCATGATTTTGATGAAATAATATAAGAAATAGACTCGAAGCTTGTAGAAAGTAACATTTTCATTCAAAGATAACAGATTCCATTTATGGACGTGGTTGCAACTAGTAGACTATGGATAGCAAATAGTAGGAACTATCTGCTCCTTAGCACCATAATATAAGGATAGCACAGTGTTTTTGATAATAAAAACCTAAGAATATTGGTAAGAATACGAGAAGACGTCTATTAAATTAGATAATTCTTGGTAGAAGGAAAGAAAGTGAACTCTTGAGAAAGTGTAAGCTGAAACTTACTTGTAAAACCCATTATGAGAAGTGGTCTGATAGATCGGCATCCTAACTTTGTCGAAGCCAGAGATCTCCAAGATCCGAAGTCCAGTGTTATCATGCACGTAGTTGTAATTGAAAGCGGAGACAACTTGACGCAAAACAATAACGTCATGGTATTGGACTTTATTGCGAGTGAAATAATTGCGAGCGATGGTAACTTCTTGGTAAGGGGTTGATTGTCGACCTGAAAGTGGTAAAAAATCGGTTAACACAGTGGAAAAAGTGAGGTGGAAATGGGTTAATGAGGTCAAAACAGTAGAACTATTAATGAAATAGACCTGCAGGTATATACGCCTGATGCCATTTTGACATAAAATATAATAAGTCATAAAAGAGAAGTATAGAAGGACCTAATTAAATCTTACCTTCAACTTTAAGACAAGGCAAATCGTGATTGGCAAAGAAAAGGTTATTGTGAATCCAGCCTCGTAAAGATGTTGCCGAACCTCTTGAATCAGCTCTCACTAATAATCCACCAACATTGTTTTGTATCAAGTTATGCTGAAATGAAATTAATGATTAGTTGGGTCAGAAAGAAACGAAGTATTTATCGATGTAGTACATTATTGCCTAAAACAGCCTCTTACCCTGAAGACCAAAGTCTGAGTGTTCTGCACATCAATCCTGACAGCTGATTCGCAAGATGTGAAGTTTCCATATAATTTGAGGCAATTCTCTTTGATCTCATTTCTACTGATCGCCAGAAGAGGGTTGACTTCGCCTACTGATTGGTACGAAATGGCTCCATCTCTGTTCTTGATAAATTCGCTGTTGGATATGTTGTGCTGTACGTCACGATCTGAAGAAAATATTTTTGTTGTTTAAAAATACAGTCTAGGAGAAGACAGTAAAGGTAAAATTGAATTAATTTTTCATACTTACTTAATCCAATAGCAGATATAGGTAATGTGACGATTTCAGCGATGAATCCATGCGTAGAAGATGCACCATTCGCAAAAAGCTTCACACTCAAACTGGGGCCGTAAGTTTTGAAAAGTTTCTTTTCATCAGGAGACCCATTTTCTAAATATCCAATCATTGGCGCTGTGATATTGTAAATATCTCCATCGTACAGACTTAAAGAATCTCGTTTTCCGTAGTTCATCGTGTGGTTGAACAAATTGAACTGAAGCAATCTGAATCCTAAAGGTTTCACTCTATACATGCTCTTGAATATCTTCACACAATTAACCGGATTATTGTCATACTTGTGGTAGACTAACACTCTCTCTTCAATGGTAATCATCTTGCTGCTGTCACAAATGTCTACCAATGAGAATAAATGGTAAGGAAGATTCAACTCTTTCAGTGGTGTAAAACTAGATTCGTCTGATTCCCTTCCTTCTCCGTTTAGTGATATAGCGCTTATGCCCTCGCCCAATATGTCATTGACTGAATTAAACATAATGTTGATCGTATCACTAGGAGATACTAAATTGATACCATGGTGAGCGCAATTACTTATGTTGACGTTTCTTATCACAGGATTCTTTATAATAGCTTGAATCGCAGGTGATTTCTCATTGTGGAGTAACCCAGCACCAATTATTTGAACATGTCTCAATTGACTTTCAATCTTTCTCATAGTTTCGTGTGTATGATGATCGTGAATTCTATGCTCGTAGAGCGAATATTCAAATTCAGGATTGGCAAATCTAATTCCTCCCCAATAGTCGAGTGTTTCTTCCAAATTCCGGGTACCACAATGTATAAAAACGAATTCTGAGTCCCACTTACATTCATGTCTATGGCCGTAGAGTTGGCCGTTTAATCTGATTGGGCAGTCTTCATATCGATCTTCTGTACCCACGCACTGCAGAGGTTCAGGCCAAGACCAAATGCGTGAAAGTGAATTGCTGTGATATTCCACGCGACGATCGTAGGCAAAGAATACGTTAATTGGATCGAATCCTAGTTCTCTACAAACAACTTGTGCGTTCCTTTCGGTAAAACGATTGTCACACATTGGTACCCACTGTAATGTAGTTTTATTGTAATATTCCAAGAAACCCTCGTTGTTTCTTTCTATGACATTATCACTGATGGAGCAGTTTCTTCCTGGACAAAGTCTTATTGAATCTTGTACGATCAAAGATTCTAATTGTCTTCTTTGCTTATGATGAGTCGGTGAATATTGTCCTATTTCTCTTTTTTCCATTCTGTTAGTTTCAACATTGCTTGCAGGTGTGATCGGTCTCATTACAATTGGCAGTTGATTGTGACCTACAGCTTCAAGCGTGCCCATTACAAGTATTCCAACGTTCGGTGCAAATTCCATAATAACTCCCGGACTTATAACTAGGTTAGCGTCAGGCATCACCGTAATATCAGCTTTTACAACGTACGGAGCAATTCTTGATTCAAGTGTTAGATTTGTCATCAGTCGTCCTCCAAGTTCATTAGTATCCATTGTTATTTCAGGGCTAAACGATACCGACACACTCGCATCGAAATGGTCTTCGAGCAGATAAGGTAAATAAGTAGCAATGGCATGATTGTTCCAGTCGTCGAAGTCAAATATTTGACTCTTTATTTCACGCTCAACTATGCTTCCCCACCAATTTTCTCTGACATCCAACAAGTTATTTATTTTAGCTGTTCTTATACCGGCGACTAAAGTATATTGTAAACCATTGTTTCCAAATAGATTTCGGCTCACTTTTACTTTTTGAATTCCTTTGAAATCTATGACGCATGTGGGTTCAACACTTCTAACTAGAGCGCCTCGATTCACATGGGCTAGTTGGTTGTTATTTTTTAACTGATTGTAAACAAAAACTGCATAAACAAGACCCATGACTTCGCTTTGACTGTCCATATCAAATTTGACCATGAACTGGCCATTGTTTCTTTCAATGAAATTACCATCTATCATCATTTTCTTTTCCATACCTTGAATAGATAGTAATCCAGTTTTGCAAAAGTTGTCAGTGAACACATTCTTAGTGATATTGACTTCTGCAAAGTGACCATCTACAATGACGCCAAAATGTTGATTGTTTCGCCAGGTGTTGTTATGCATGTAAACTGAATGAGTAAAGTTTTCATTATATTGCCACACATACGGTAGACTCACTTCAAATCCTCCATTCTTATTTCTTTCTATAGTGTTATCCTGCAGAATATAGTGATATAGATTATTGGAACTTCTTAAATCTCTAGCAAAGTGATAGATTCCTCTACCGTTATCTGTGATCAAGGTCCCGTTGACCATTATAGTTATTTCTGTAATATTACTGTCATGGATGTCCCAGAATGGCGTATTCACATAAATGGCTTCTTCTTTATTGTGATCTATTTCACTATTAAATATTTTAATAGATTCGTTGGCTTTTCGTAGAAAATGGTCTCCGAGTTCGTTTAGATAGCGATTGTAATACAAAGCTTTAACGCCCTTTGTGTTACCTCTAATTTTAGTGTTAACCACTTGTAACGTGGGAACTGGTCCTTTGATTATTCTGTTCTTTAGATTTTGTACCGGAGCAATAATTGTGCTGACTACCAAAACTACTCCACCTAAGGCAGCTCTGCCACTTTCGTAAGTAAGAACCACGCCAAAAGTATTACTGGTTGTTGGAAAACTGGCCAAGTCTCGGTCTAAACACCATTTGGAACTTGCTTCATTTATATTCTGCGAATCGTAAATGCAAATATTTTCAGTAGAGAAATTGTGAATAGGGTTCAGTAGTTGTAGTCCTAAAACGTAACCAGGATTGCACTTGATGTTGTAAGTTTTGCTGATATTTTCTCCATAATGTTTGGAAAATACTAAATATCGCGTCTCTCCATTTACTAGACTTATGTCGGTTTCGTATTCGGGAATATTGATGGGATTATAATTTGATTCGTCGAAGTTAAAACCAGGATCTAAGTTAAACCATCCAGCTATTTCTCTTTGCATTGGCCCTGGGATATGAGGGTTATGGGAAATCCCAGCTATAAGATTGTTCTCAATGACTGAGCCGTAAACTTTAAGGCCTAGTTGTTTAAAACTAATACCACTTCCTCTATTATTGCTAAACTCTGAGTTGCGTACAGTATTGATTGAATCAGCACCATATAAATCTGAATATAGCACTCCTAATCCATCATGGTAGTTGTTTGCAATTTTAACGCTTTCCAAACTGTGCCGCGCAAAATCAATCTGAAGCGCAGGCTTAAAAACATTTGAAGTGTAATCTAACAAACCAGCTTTCTCAATATAAACGTATTGTAAATCGATTCTCTCAGATGTAACACTAAATCTTAGTCCTGCCCAACTTGTTTCGTAACATCTTATACCGACGTCGTTCTCATGAGTGCAAGAGTTTTCAAACTGTTCTCTAGATTCAGATTTGCATTTGGTTATGTCGTTATCAAATTCTGTACATTCTACATTAGATAGAAGTATATCTTCTGATGTACCTGCGTTAGGTATTTCATTCGGCTCTAAAAACCAGTCATCGGGATTAAGAGCTAGACCTAACTGGTTACAAACTAAGGCAGCATTGATGATATTCCATTTGTAATTGCAAACTGTCCCCCATTTTTCGTCAATTCTGACTTGTAATCTACCTTCATGTTGAGTTCTGCCTCCCAATAGTCTAATAGGAACAACCGGTTCTGTATATCCCGGCGTGGTAGGCGCAACATCTGGATCAGTCTCATAAAAACTATCATTAGCCATTATTATTTCCTCTTTTAAAGTAAATGTAATATCATTAGGCCTCTTCCCCCTCGCCTCAAGTTTTCCTGCTACCATCATGCCTATGGCCGGAGGAAATTTTAATGTGACGCCAGATTGTATAACTAATTTTCCTCCTGGTCGCACATTTATGTCTTTGTTAACGTCATATTCTCCTTGTCTCAGTATTTCTATGCCTTCGACCTCGCCGCCAACAATGAACGTACCTGGCACGTTGAATTGTGGAACATGTAGAGAATTATAATTGATTTGCGTCGCACCAGGGTTGCTGCTGTGTAATAAATACGGCATGTAAATAATCTTTGCTAAATTATATCTGTCTTTTCTATGGAATAATCTATTGTAAACTTTCTCTTCTTCTCCAAACCCAAGCCAATTATAAGTGCAGTTAAGTACTTTGCTCTGATCTTCTACATGTGACCCAATTTCGTATTGAGCTTCTGGGTTATTAATGATATTCCTGAAAACATCTATATTGCTTGAGGCTAATACTATCGTGGCTGCTACTCTGCTTCTAGGGGTTAGCCGCGAAGATATGCCTTCCAAAGGTTCAAACGGTTCTCTTATTTTATTATCTCGTAAATAGTTTCTTGAAAACAATATGTATTGTATATCACTATACGGCGATAATCCAAGGTTGACGACAAATGGCCCTTTATTACCGAAAAAGTAGTTATGTTGTATTCTAAATCTTGCCGGTAGCATTTCGAATTCTTCTAAATATTTTCCTTCTATCCTATTTAATATCACAATGGCTCCATAATTACCGTGTTCAAAGTAATTGTATTCTATCCTTCCTATTACGTTAAGAGCCGGTTGAATTTTCAAAGGCACTCTTTGGTTTTGATAGAATCGATTGTGACCTACTTGCAAATAAAGCAACCTTGACGGGTTGTTGAACCTCCAGCAAGTGGACAAGTCTATAGTACTTTCCATACTCGTGTTAAACCAATTTCCAGTTATATTAATCCAACTGTCTCCACAAAAATTACCGTGTAATATGCCAACATCAAGATTTTTAAATATTTCAGAGTATTCAACTGTTGTAGTTTGATTGATCGGAATGTATTCGGTTTCTTGGGTGTTATTGATCCAAACAGCGATGCCATAACCTTGATTTGAGCTCAGAATACTTCTAGATATATTTCGGCTACCACCTGTTACTGTCACGTTAATTCCGTCTCCCTGGTTAAAAGATATTCGACTCTCCGTAACGTTAATATCTCCCGCTCCACTTACAACTTGAAGGCCAGCTACGTGATTATTGTTAGAAATGGATGTGCGATGAATGTGAACCTGAGATCTTAAATTTTCAATGACAACACCTCTGCCATTGTTATCCGAGATGATAGTATCCGTTACATTCAAGTCATAAGTCTTACTCACACCCGAGGTCAGTCTTAAAAATCCAGTTATATCAGTTCTCGTGTTTGCGCGAAATCTCACGTACATTCTACTTCTCGTCGACGTCACGCTCTGTGGTCGCGAATGATTCCTTATTTGTATCGATAGCAAAAGTTTGTCATCCGCGGTCAGTCCATCGTAGACGTATATCTCACCAGTATTGTTTTGGTTCGTTAGCAGTTTTAGGAAACTCAATGTCAATACATGGTCGGGTCTAGTGTAAAATTTTTGATGGCAGTCTCGTTCCACGTTGGAATATCTGGATTGTTCTATAGACATTTGTATAGGAAATGTTTGACTAGGTGTAGACGCGAAGGTGCAGAGATCGAACACCTCGCTCCTGTCGAATCTCTCATCGAGATTCATTTCGTGCACCACGTATTTGACCCCATCAGCGCCGTTGTCGTGAATCGAACAGTTCTCAATCTTGGTCATGCCGTAAGTAGAATTCACATAAACACCGTAACCTCTATTGTTTTGTATCGTGCAGTTGTTAATAACTATGGGAGCGTTGGGTGACGTCACGTTTATTGCGTTGTACGCTGAGTTTGATATCTCTATGTCCTCCATAACGGGCGGTACTCCTATAATATCTAAGGCACTCGTAGCATTGTTATCTCTGCCCAAGCCAGCATTTTTAATGGTGACATGAGCAAATCTAGACATCGATGTTGGTACGTAGAGCGTATTGACGGCCGTGAGTATTCTTTCATATACGGCATTTTCAAACCGGATCCCTCTCCAGTAACCTGAATTTCCTAATTCGTTGACGTCATGATGTGGAAGGCATTGGAGTCCTAAGTCGGGATGGTAGTCACACACTCCTGAACCGAGTTGTCTCGAGTTCCAGTCACACTGAAACAGATTATGTTCTGTTCCTTTACACTTTGGTTCTTCTAGCAACAGTCTGGGTTTTCTTCCGGGTTGTCTATCTACCCAATTATAAAACGAGCCTCCCATGAAGCCTAGTTGTCTGCACGCTGTTTCCATGTCGTTAATCGTCCAACTAAAAAGGAAAGGAATTTAATTTAGCTCATAGTTTCTTCAACATTAGATAGGTATTTATTTTATGAGCCTCTAAATTTAAATTCACACTTACTTTCTGGAGTTAGTGCAGACCGATCTCCACTGTCCATTATGCAACAGCTGCACCCTCCCAGCGAGGATGGAAGGACCATCGACCAGGCGGATATCTGGTATCGGCTTGGGTGGTCGAACTGGTTCTTCTGTGCTTGTGAATGTGATGCCATCATTGTTGGTACCCTGGAAAAAAGAAATAATAATATTTAGCCGATTTATCTATGCGTATCAAACAATCCTTATCAGGTCCAGCGAAATTATTATCTTTGTTTTATTCACATTATGATTTACTTTTTGAGGTTTTGGTCACGTTTTCATAAATTGATTGTTAAAAGGTCCTCATGTACACAGGTAAATAAATTAGTTATTTTTCAATTCTTATTTTAGAAGTTAGGCAAATAAAATATGTGCCTATAGAATAGACTTTAAAATTTTACATTTCTTTGTTTACACTTTTTATTTTCAGATTGACTAAGGTTATCTGTGTACTGCAGAGAATTTTACTAATATTAAACAGCTTGCACTCTTTACCAGAGAGAGTAGATAATGTATTTCCAATAACCTATTTATTACCTAGAGCTATTATGTACATTGCTTAGGTAATAATCGATCAAGTCTCAGTGCACATTTTCTAAGTGCATTGTTCAGATTTCGCAATCATTCGCAACACTTCATTGTCTCATTGAAAGTTTTAAAACAAATCAACTATTTTGTACAACCGGATGTAATGTAGGATGTTGCAAAATTTCACTGTCAGTGAGCAGTAACTGTACTTCCTGTTTAGATTGCATATTTAGAATGAACTTTATGTTAACATTGGCTATGGTGGTGCTAAGATACTTCAATAATACATGCTCGTCTTGTTAAACAAGAAAAGTTTTAAGAATAGAGTCACATAAATGAACCAAGATTATATCATCAACTGCCTCCATTTTTTTCAATGCTGAAATAATATGCCTCCCCAATGACACGCCACTCAAATCGGTCCTCTGTCTTCCTTCTCCACCTACTCCTAGCGACCCTTCGGATTCCGGATATCGTCGCCCCATCTTGCCCGTGGGTGCCCTACACGTTTATATTTTCCGAGATGTGGTATTTTTAGAATAAAAAGGTATTTTTCATATTATTTTGGAATGCAGCAACGGAATCTCGCCAGCCTTATCAAAATGGGCTAATGACATCACACACTCGCCGGCTATGTTACGTTGCGTAAGCGCAGCGCCCTTGCACTTCGACTTCCGGCCCTTTGATGGCACCCCATTGATGCAGTCACGATCCACTGGCCAACTGTTACTGCACGTTGCTAAATGTATGACATTCCAATGACAGATCATACGATATATTATGAAGGCTTATTACACTTGGCTGAATTTGGTTGCCACCTTGCAAACCTCCATACAGATGGCGCAAGACAGAAGCGTCTGGAGGGAACTGGTAGCGAGGACTACGAATTACAGTTACGTCCCTAAAAAGAAGAAGAATTTAATTCCTAAATTCAGATTTCACCAGTCAGCGCCGTTACTTGCTTCTGAATTTAGGATGCTAACTTGCTACACTTAATTTATTACCGAACGTCTGAATTTAGGCTTCTGAATTCAGCCAAGTGTAGCACGGTAACAACGTATGTTAAAGCCCTTCTAGTAATGACCATGGTTTAATTTATGCCAGTTTGTGTATTAGGTAAGTTTATAATTGGTACAAATGAACATGAAAGTAAAGAGTTACTGATTGATTTACTGACTGATCTATCGATGCACAGCTCAAACCGCTGAACGTATTTATTGGTTAAATTTGGCACATATACGTCATACGACGTAGACATCATCTAAATAAGGTTTTATTATAGAGTTATAGGGCCGAAGCTGCTCCCGGAAATTTGATTCATCACACACCTATAATATATGGCCACAGAAAAAAAGAATTAGAGTACAGTAATGGGCTATAAACAGATTTGTTACAATTCACAATAGTGACGGCTACAAATACAAAACTAACCTGCATTCCTAACAAATACCACAACTAAACACAATATCAGGACATTAAGCAGACGATAAAAACTCGGATAATGTTCATACCGTACCCACAAAAAGCTTACTACGTCATTGTACATTTAAGGCAGGTCACAACCGTTATGGCGTCACGCGTGGTCGATCCACTGCAAGATGATAAAAACGTTAAAACAACCCACATTGGGAACATTTTAATGTAAGTTCAAAAGACTAGACAAGGTCACTTCAATAGAGGTGCGATGGATGACGTCACGGTCAGGTCATCTTAGTAACTGAGGTATTTACTTACATAGATCGTATTTGGCGACCGGAGACTCTTTCTCGCGGTATATTTTTCAAACCTTGTAGTTATTACTGATTTTGCTCATAAAATTTTTAAAAACAAAATCTATAATATATATTTCTTGGACATTATTTGATACTAGCTGTGCCCAACGGTTTTACCTGCGGTCTGCGGCTAATCTCATAGCAGGCCGTCAAGACTGACGAAGTAACAAGCATAATATGTACGAGGTATATTATATCTCGTATGTACCTCCTAATTTACATAATTTTGCCTTTATAATGTTGTAAGTGTAATATGGATGCGAGTCGAGACAGTGACTCAAGATTATCAACTTTAAAAGGCTTCGAGCCATATTCGATGATTAATACATGTAGGATGAAGTTTTGGAAATTTTGAAAGTTCAGGGCAATCATACTGAGATGTGGAAGGACCTTGGAAGCCAATTACTGAATTTTTATTCGCACACGCCTTGCCAATTGAAAAAACGTTTCGTTAATAGAGAACTAATAGATCGATTGATTCTTTGCCAAATTGTTTATTGCCTAGTAGCAAGATGGCCATGGTGTTTAAATTTTAACGGTTTTTCTCATAGATCAGAAAATGGTTTTTCTCATTTACATTGCTAAAGTAAATCTGTAATCCGTCATTATTTACGAATGTGCCTTACAAATCTTATTAGAGACACCTGGGGCCTGGCACTAACATTTTAACAAAAGCTATAATGATTGAGTAGGAAATTGATTGTCTAAAATCGTTTTGACCGTTGATTTAAAATCTATCATTATTATTAGCTGTCCAAAGTGAATTCCTCGCATTATGATACACGTTTCCTGCCCGAGGACCCTCGCCACGTATGGAATCTAAACAAGCATGTGAGCCTAACGGACGCGACGCGACGTGTGGACATCGAAGTCTTTAGACTAAACAATCAGAATGTCACGTATGATTTTATCATCGGTGAATAGTTTGATCGTTTAGTAGAGAAAATGAAAGTGGAGATAATAATTTGAATTTCGTGATAAATGACATGTTTTTGCTAATTTCAGTTTAAAAAGTCTAGAAGAAGTAGGTATACCACTTAGAAAAGACGAAATATTAAGCACCTCGCTCGTTAGCCTAATTAAGTTAACGAAAACGAATGTACCTCTATAATAAGGTGGTTTATTACCTCTTATAGGTGCTTTATATTGTCACATAAATTGAACAAATTTTATGGAAAACTTTCTTTATGAAAAACAAAATATTTAATTATTCGGCATGTTACGTTGAAATATCATAATTCTTTACTTGTATTGTAGCTTCAATCTTCAGGCTTAATGCCAATCAAATGCGATGATATAGATACGTTTTGATCTTTGGTATCGATTACAAAGAAGTCAAAGGGTGCATTTATTTAGTAGATTAAAACAAACGAAGGGCCCATTTGTTTAGCGAAATGAGAGAAACGCCTGTTACAAACAAACAAGTCGTGAGGCGTGCTTCCGCCGATTTCGCCTAGCCTCGGCCAAGTCGCTCCGTCTCAAGTAATTTATTCCATACGATCTGGGCCTGGATTCCCATGGACACGCCCGGCTGGATATGATCTAGATATTATCGTGTATGGACGGATATCGTAGCAGTTTGATATCTCAAGGTATATGCAAATTATAATGTAATGGATTTGCGGATGTGTTTACATGATTTCCTTAATACACAAGTAGCATCTTGCGAGTATCAAGCCCTACTCATCACCCATCCCTACTGCGCTCTTTAAACATAGGTATACTTGCCGCAAAATGTACCGCTTGCAATTAGTCGCTAACCTGCTTTTGAGCGCGTCAGTAGCTAGCTCTGCTCACATTTGATACAAAAAAAACCCATAAAAACACAAATAATATGCCGGGGTATGTGTTGAGGTATTGCACCAACTGTTCACGCAACACGCCGAGTGCAAAGTAATAAGTTTTCATAGGTAAGTAACTAGATAAACATTTTACAATTTTATTCAAACAAAGCGGTTAATATTTTGTGACATTTTCTCGTTTTGTCAAAGAATAAATATAAAGATGTGACATTGTGTGTTTACTTGCCTAGTTTAAGTTTATCTATTGATGGCTTAAGAGAAAGTAAAATCGTTAGTAAAACCTTATGTAAAAAATATCATTTATTTTAATATTATTATTTTCATTGAATCGATTTGAATATAATTTGATTATTTTTTCATTCACACACATTATTTTATTTTATCGTATTTTTTAAATCTATTTCGGTGTTTTTCGTTGAAATTTATGGAAAAAACATTTTTTTTCAAATTAAACTTCCACAGATCAGACATTTACATTAAAACTGTAATTGATTCCCACCTTGTTTAAACATAATAAACCTGTTTTAGTACCCATATATCATATTAGGTTCGTTAGAGTGATTTTCAAAAAGGAGACCTTTTTTCGGGGCGATACTATCGCGAATTTTTAAAGTTAAACTATCTTTAACATTTTTACCATTCATAATTTCTTATAATAAATTACAAAATTAAATATGTTATTTATTTTATCTAACAATTAAAAAATATTTAACCGATTAGATTGTCAAAAATGTATGAAATGACGTGACATGACATGTCAAGGTGTATCAACATAATACGTCGTTTCATATTTGACAAATTGGTTTTCGGTTTGGTTCTTTCACGGATAAGTGAATAACACTGCTGCCTCCCCCTTTATTTAGTAGGCAAAAAAATGGCATAAGTACGTTCTGTTTGTTTTTTCTCATCTATGATAACTTTAGATGTCAAATGGGACAATACTTCAGTTTGGCGTGTGACCTCTATTTATATATCTCGATGGCGAGGATACGTTTTTTTTCAGTAGGTATTTACCTCCCTTTACTGTGCGTAAACAACGTACCTACTTTTTCAACGTGTCTGCTAGGTCCCTTTAGCCAGTAGTCAAATGCTTGTAAGCATAGTTACCTATCTCATTAGGTACTGTACTTGTAGGACTAACGTTAAAAAAATTACAAATATCAAAGTTTCCCTTAACTAATTAAGGATAAGGTACTTATTAGGTAAAGATTTAGATGCGCTTATATTTTGTACACAAGCATCTAGCAAAGAATAGAAACTATTACCTTCTAGGGCGGACTGGCTTCGGTAATGAGAACTGGGTAGGCAATTGCAAAGTAAATGTCTGACCTTCCATAACAATGCAGTTAAAAGTACATTGTTCTCTACATTCTGGTTAAATTGGTCAATTTCCAGCTAAATAATTTACAAATATTGCGACTTTTCCATTGTTTCGAAGTTAATACTTTTCGACACAATAGATAACTAAGGGATTAGGGATCATTACACATTTCACAATACCCTAAACCTAAACCTAAAGATATATGTTTCTTAGGTTGATGAAGTATTAACAACCTTTCGTTAGTACTTAGTCCATATTATAATAATAATTTATTTTAGAACTTGTAAAATATCCTGTAGTTTCAGAGCAGAAGGCTTTAAAAAGAATTACTAAGAACCAAACTACTTACCACCGTACCAGATCCAAAAAGCCACATTGTCCTGACGTCTGACAAGTAACTAGACTGAACTCTGAACACGAAGTCTAATAAAATTCGCAATGTACAACACTACCAGCGTCTAGCAACAAAGATCACGACTTCACGACACGACGCAAAGTCGTCGTGCCTTTGCTCCAGGTTGTTCACCCATTTCAAAATTCAGACACGAACAGACTTCATCGAACTCATAGCTAAACCAATTGATGATTACCTTTTGATTTGTGAAATGTGTCCTGCATCCGGTTTAGTTATTCTTTTTAGTTGGGTATTTTTTATTTTTGTGCAAGGGAATGTGACGAAGTGACATGGACAATATCCGCCGTAGGGCCTTATGTAATAAAAATACGTCTGCTGATAAGTCCCAATATATATGGATTTTTCTTAATTTCAGCTATACCTACACAACACTCATCACCCTGATCAGGCCCGGATTTAGCCAAAATGCCGCCCTGGGCAGTGACAAAATGCCGCCCCCCTCCGCCAAAAAATTATTTATTGGCGGGGGGGGTGTCATCGGCTAGACGCATTTCTCGTTTTGAAATCTGCCGCCCCCAGTTAAGTTAATTGCCGCCCCCTGAAAATTTGCCGCCCTGGGCGCTCGCCCCGAATGCCCCTAGTGTAAATCCAGGGCTGACCCTGATGCAGCGGATGAATGCTTCGGCGTACCCATTGCCCCGGCATTATGGCGTCCCGCAGGACACCCCCAGGTTTTTTAGTGGGTATCCCCGCCGATCCCATCTCTGGCGGGGGAGTCCCACATACCGCCCCGCGCCCCCCGGCGCTGGGTGATGATGCGTAACGCATTTTTCCTGGGATAAAAAAAAAAGTGCTGACCCTGATACGAACCCCAAAATTTCGAAACTACAATGCGCCTTAGCCCCCTGCTGTAGCTATTTTTATAATTATCAAAGTATAATGCTTTAATTAAGGCTTTCATACTAAAAGTCATAATTGAGTGAAAGGCTAGCAGATTACCAGCTCCACGGTAGCTAAACCATAGGCTAAAGTACGCTTTTATCGCGGACCCATTTCACCGATCCGAATGAGGTTTTGTCACGCTTTTCAAAGGAACCAGAGCGAGACGATGGTATCTCTTGTCCCGGCCTAAATGTTCCTGCGCACTTCCAAGTTTTATGGCAACTGTGGATTTAGTATGAATGGTTATGGACATGTGATACCTATCTCTTTCATCTAAGATTACCATGAAGCAGCTCTACTAGTAAGGGGCCTACTCCACTCCGTGCACATTCACATATTGAAAGTGCAAATTCTCTAACAATACAAAACGACAAAAGCATTTTTTAATGAAAATTTAACAATGTGCGTGAAAAGTGGAGTGCCTATTATGGGGTTTGGGATAGTTAGACGTAATCTCATTGCACTGAATATAAATGTGTCTATTTTTTGTGTCCGGCCTTTCCCAATTTCCATCAGATTCCTTGATCTAATCTCGCTCGGGTTAGTCAAACTTGGTAAGGTCTGTTCCGAGTGGCTAGACTATGCTTGCTTTACTACTATTTTTATATTACTCCTAGCTAGGGGTAACCAGCTACAGGAACTTCCCACTCCTAATTTCTATCTTAAAATAGGTGATGATTACTTAGTCATGTCTTCGTGTTCTAGGAAAATATTGTATGTGTGTATCCGGAAATTAATTTCAAAATGTTGACACTAAGATCCGTTTACATGTCGTAGTCATAATCACGTTTATCAATTTATAGTAAACAATGATATGACTGGTCGATAGGAACAATCTTTCGTTTAGTAGGTGCGTTTGATAAGAACATAGCTGTACTGCTACTTATTAATTTGTAGGCACACCTACATAAAAGTATAATATTATTTTTGAGAAATAGAATCCGTTGACGTAGCAAGTCGTTCTTTTCTACATTCTGCGGCGACCGGAACTGAGTCTTTCTAATAGGAAAACACCAGAGTGACTTATCGCCAAGATTCACTGAAAAAGTAGATTCTTTAACGCTGGGAGTATTTGGAATAGGAACACGGAAGACCGAGTTGAAATGGCGTGGCAAGATAGGCACGATAAAAATGCTATCGTGGCCAGCACCATTTTATGGAAACCACTCAACATAAAAAAGTACCTAGTCGTAACTTGAATTAATCATAACTTGCCTCTGGTTCCTTGATTGCATGTGGACATTTCACAGATTACAATGGCTATTGTCTTTCGCATGTTTATCCCTAGGGTTATTGGTAATGTAAAAAGTATAAGGTAAGTAGGTACATAATTGAAGGCAGCTGTTACGAGTGTGATTATTAATACTTGAGGGTATTACACAGTTTTCGATGTTATGGTAGTTTATTCAACCATTGAGTTATATGTATGAAGCATTATAAAATTTTTGGTTGCTACGAAATAAAAAATGAGTAATTATGAGTATTAGAGATTCATTCAGAATTCAGATTAGATCATTTTTTTTTCATTCGCACTCAACACGGTGAAGGATGAAAGAATATGTAGAATTGCTTGCCCGATTCAGTGTTTTCTGACAAAACTACAAATTCTGGATTAACAGGTTCTCGTTTCGCAGCTTTTGCGGGAGTGTTATGGATTACCGGCTAGATGAAAAGGTTTTATTCTAACTTTATTCATATTTAAATCATAAAAGAAGAGTCCTGTTTTTAAACGATTTTGTATATTTTCTTATTGGGAAACATTCTCTGGCTTGAGATGTCGTCCATGTTCTCAATTATAGAAATTACTAACTAAAGCTGGTAAATACAAGTGAAATACCATAATAAATGGTTGAAGCTAATACGAATTACGACGCTAAAACTAATAACACTTTTAACATGCAATGGTTGCTTAAGCAAAATGAGTTGCTTATTGGAAGGCGTGCAACGGGATATGATTAACTTTATCGACTCACGACTCACAATGTGAGGGGTGTAGAATTAAAAAAAGTTTTGTGAATTTTAAATGCTCCATCTATACTTCCTGTGTTAGTAAATATAATAATAAAGTTCCTCTGATCTATTTTAGTTGATACTTATATTAAGTTGAACTAAACCACATTAAAGATAGTAAAACACGTCTACACCACATCTTACGTCATATTTGCAACTGCAAGCGGGTAATTGCACAGCTGCTTATGAGCCGAATCGCATCTGCCATCTGGCGTCTTGGCCGTTTTGCAATATTCTTTATGAGTAACGCCGTTCAATACCCTACGATATACCATATATTTACCCTCACTTTCATCTTCCTGCCCTTATCCCACACTAGGTAGGGTCGGGACAACACGTTTTTCTCCTCCATTTTACTCTATCATCCGTCATATCTTCATCCACTCCCCTAGCACCCATACCCTCTCTCACACAGTTCGTCAAAACGTTTTTCGGACGCCCGGATTACCACCTATCACCATATTCATGGACTTTTTGTAATTAATAATTATTATTATCAACTAGCTGCGGGATGGAGAAATCTTTTCATAGCGGAGGCCTATATCTGTAAATGTATGTATCCAGTCAATGGCATTAAATAAACACGTTTTCTTTCATATATTTCATTATCATCATCATCACGATTTTGGAAACTACCGTGAGTGTTATCCGAAACCGTGGTTGAGACATATCTCAACGAATAATTAACGTGAGTATACAGCCTTGTCGTATTTATAATATCATCATCAGCCCACGTTCGTACACTGCTGCACATGGGCCTCTCCGATGGGACATCACAAGTGCGTATTCATAAATTTAGACAGGTTATTTTCTATTTTAGGTGCAATATCTTTGATTAATGAACCCTGCTAAAAGCTTGTTTCGTAACGGACATCACGGTGGTAATTCTGATTCGATGCAACATCGGTTATTTTTATTCGTTCTAATCGATTGAATATCGTTGCTCGTTACGGCCTTATTACTAGCATTCGATTGATATTATAAAAGCGATTTAAGATTTGTCTAAATTCTGAAGTACTCTGTGGGATAAAAAATATACTATGTCCTTAGTCATTTCTCATGACTTTTTGGAATAGACATATTCCAAATATTACCTATCATCTAAGTCGGTTCAGTTACTGTTGTTGAAGAGGTAACAGACAGACACACATTCGCATAATTTATAAATATTGGTATGGATATGATGGTACTGGTTACTGGTACAGCACCGTTCCTAAACAGTACACGCTCCAAAGCAGCAATTGTCAGGTGGTTCCTCCACGGTTCGATTCTCCGATATGACATGGATGCACGCACCGACCGAGACTCGCCGTGTGCCGGAACGAGATTATGGCGATACGGAGACATTGAACTTAGGGCGACGTGTGCTAGATACATCTGCAGGATTCTTTCAGACAAAGTTTGATGTCGTTGAATTTTAAAGAATGTGAAGTTAGGGCGAAAGAAAGAAGCTTGGCTCTAAATGAGATCTTATAATATAACCTTATGACAGTACAAAGGATACGGCACATTGGATTCTATTTAGTTTATGCATAGAATAATGAAGAAACCCTCTATGTCATACTGCTTTTAACATACATATTTACCGGGAGTCGCGTCGGGAGGAAATCACATATAAGTTCCTATATCATTAGTCGAGGAACCAGAAGGTGTGTCAGGATTCAGGATCCCAATGGAGGGAAATAGTCTCTGCCTACTCCAACGGGAACCAGGCGTGATTTTATGTATGTATGTATCATTAGTTTTAATATATGCATACCAAAATGGTACAATGTAGAGTAGGTAGTGCCTTATAGGTACCTATGTACTAGTGTGACAGGATTTGTAATAATATTACTGGTGTTAGTTCGTACAAGAGTACAAGTACGTATATACATATTATGTAGGTACATAATGTTCTTAACCACGGAATGCTATATAAATATAAGCCATACGTGCAACTATAATCTTATGTTCTGTTAGTCATTGATACCTAGGCAACTAAGTAGGTAAATAGAAAACATATTATATTGTTACCACGGGCATGGATGAAATATTTTTCATCCATGCCACGGGCCAGCATCATGTTATTTAGCAGCTCCTTTAAGCCAAGCTCAAAACGCTTACGCTTGTGGCTAACGGTAAAAAAATGTAAGGATAATACTTAATAATGGTCATTTATTAAGTATTATCCCAGAACATCTAAGAATCCCAGAACAGAGAACTAAGAACTGATGTCTTATATTTCTATGTATATATTTTTATCTAGGACATAAGTATTTTTAGCCTTTATCGTTTGCATAGGGGGCTGTAGTTTCTATTCTTTGGCTGTAGTGTCAAAATCTTTAATTCGACCCACAGAAATAATACAACTAGAAGTAGCCGTATTATTTGTGAGTGTGAAGGCAATAGGGAAAATTCTATGTGAAGAAAAAGGAGAACCTATTTTTCTTCCGTCCCTTTCAGCGTGGCTGGTTTACGTTGTTTGTCACACGTTCAAACGGCTTCCTTGTGACATATATACCACCATCAAGTCATTCGAATTATCTTTTATTTTTTAAGATTTTAAGTGCTTTCAGGGAATAATTAATGGTTTATGTGTTCTCATAGTGGTAGTGAAATGGTAGGATGTGCAGTTTTGGGCTGTAAAAGCCGTAGTGAACAACATTAGGAGAAACTATTGCTGTCGCATAGGCGGGCACGCAGTGGTGAACCACCTGAATTCGATCCAATGAGTTTATAAACTGATTGATGCACCCATCATTTCATATGGATGCCACAGTTTATAAACGAGCTTTAACCTGTGTGAGTAATTACAGACACTAATGATCAAAACTAGATGAGTTCAGGCCAGATAGTCATCAGTGGGCGAACCGGTTAGCAGCTAGACTCTAAGATTGATTCGCAAGGTCCCACGCTTGTTCCACAGAAACGGTAGTAAATTGAATGGCTCTTGGTCATTGGTCATACGTTGAACTTCCTCTATAAAGGCTGCTTATTTTTTCCCTCTAGACTCTAGATAGGTAAACGGCATAAACCTGGCAGTGGGTGGATGCGGGTTGACTAAATAAGTTTTTACCTAAAAAGGTTTTCGTGGTAAATTGTGGTAATATTTTTAAAGGTAATTAAGTGGTTTTCGTCGTTTTACCTGCCTACAAGAAATATTGTAGAGTGGGTAATCACTTACCTAATTTGGATAAGTGTATTCATGTACCTACTCAGCTTAGGTTCTTGTGAATTTTGTCTATGTAAATAGGTATTCAGGCTTCAGCCTATTCTTTGCTTTAGGTTTCGGTTATAGAGTCTTATGAGAGTTGAGAGTAAGCCTACTTATTAATTTAAGGAAGGATTGGGTAGACAGGGCAATGAACTGTGAGGTTGCTTTATCGACTTTACGATAATATATCATTTATTAGAACAACAGATATTTTGGAGTCTCCTCCTAGTCCAAAGTACGAGTACCTAAGTATAGGATTTTATGACAATTTCAAGCTATCCTATTTTGTCTTATTCATCATTCATAAAACCGTCACTACAGAAAATACTCCTCGATCCGTGGAATTTACGTACAGAATACCTCCACAATCCGGTTGGTTGCCCGCAGTTCGCGTGCCCAAAGCCTTTTGAAGGCCAAATGTGACATCGATCCTTCCTTTAGGGGTTTCCGAACTCCGAAGCAGGCTTCATCGTCTTAAAGACATTAAGACTTAAGCTTACCTTACTAATGGGTAAGAAGAGACTTGTAATAATTGGGGTGTCGGTGTTACTTCAACGGAACAGATCTGGTTACTGGTTACCCTATTTATGTTATCAGATCCAAATCACAATAGATCATTGTATGTTGCAGTTTCAGAGGGCTATTAGCTATCGCCAAACAACATGTAAAACACTAGAATCCACAGACAAAATTGCGTACATTACTAGCTTATACCTCCTCATTAATATGAATACAAGTGAATTAAATTAAAAATTTTAAAAACCCCCAACGCAATACGTAATTCACAATTTTTTTGATGGCGGCCATCTTGGATTTTAAATTTTATGTAGTGGGCTGTATTTTACTTGTTAAGCCCTTTCATTTGATACCCATATTGAGGGGGTCGTGGAAGAAAAAAGTTATCCGCCATTTTGTAGCGGCGGCCATCTTTGACCGATTTCCATCAAACATGGCTAAGAACACTCTCGACTAACTCTACTTTCAAACAAAAAAAACTAAATCAAAATCCGTTCATCCGTTTGGGAGCTACAATGCCACAGACAGACACACACACACACACACACACACACAGACAGACAGACAGACAGACACGTCAAACTTATAACACCCCTTCGTTTTTGCGTCAGGGGTTAAAAATAACAAACGCAGCAAATGTACGTAACGTACATTAAAATTGTCATAAATCGTTGTGGGTGAGAATTAGCCAATAGGCCGTTAGAGGACGCTAAGGGCCAAGATACTACAAGGCCTGCATTATAACCTGACGACTGTCTCCTACATGACTTATACTCCACATTGCACCTCCTGGCTGTATCCAATAAGAAATAAGAAATTAGGGATGGGATCAAGAGTTTTACGTGCTTTCCGATTTCCGATACACGTTTGCGTCAAGGCGAAACTTTTGCCACACGGAGTGCGACTCTTTAATACAACATGAGGACATAACAGCAATATTGGAAACTTAGGTAGGTACTTAGTTTGTTGCATAACTCTCGCAGCAACCTAAATCCGAGGTAAAGTTCTGTTATTCAGGCGTGACCCGAAAAAAGCTAAACAATCGATTGAAAGAAGAAATTGTATCGCGGCATGATCGCGGCAAGAAATTGTAGCGGTGTAAAAAGTTTTGTAAGCGCGGCACTGCGGGGAGCCCACTCTATTTTTTTGTAGTTTTATCAGCAAACACTAGTTAGCAAGTTTAAGTCTAGAGTCTAGGCACTGCTAGGTATATACTATCTTGTTTGGAAAAAAATCACGACTATTTTCGATATCTAGAATCTAGATCATGCAAGCGACTTGCGGCTGTTAAGATTTATATGTATTGTGTCCAGAGTCCAGAGGCCGATATATTAAAAAACTTTTTGCGCATCACACAACTTTTATTTAACTTTTCCACTTAATTACATTATAACACACGAAAACAAATCTTACATTTTTCATGGCATTTTTCCAGAGGATTCTTTCAAAGGATTCTTTCACATAGAGTATAAAATTTGGGATCGGGTGCGTTCATAAATTAAGTATATAAAGTTTAACAGCGGCGTATTTTCTTGGTGGATTTAACTATACGTTTACGCATTATTCGTTTTACCTCGATGCCCAACCTATGCGTAAATCTGGTACAAAACACGGTACCTAGTTTATAATTTATTAGTTAGTAACCATGATATAGTTCAGTGTTAATAACCCATTTATTTCAATTTTATTAAGAGGAAAATAAGTTAATTACTTATTATGTAGAGATTGGACCGGAATCTAATAAGTGTCCGCACTGACTAATTAGAACAATCAGAATTTATCATTATTGACTGATAACATAATAAATTACGGCAATGTATAATAAATAATAGCTATCTATACCTCTACAATAATTATTAATATGAGTGTATAGCCAGGTCATAGGCACAGTCATTATCACCGACATAAAACGGACCGGATGTCAACTGATAAGAGATGTCATAACGGAAGTAGCATTTAGCATTGCCAGGTGACATGTTTTAAAAGCAGTTAAAATAGCAATTCAAATAACTTATATAAAGTTTAATTAATTATTGTTACTGTTACTTGGAAAATATGTAGAAAACAATAGGGACGCCAAAGCAATAAAGTTCTAGAACAGTTAGTAGGTAGGTAGGTACTTTTATAATTTCATTTTAGTTATATAAATTAAATGATATTTAAAAATTATACATCACACTTATATTAGAGGTAATCTAAAAATGCGAAAGTATAGGTGTGTGTACCTATATTACTTACCTCTCCATGTCAAAACGGCTGAACCAATTAAGCTGAAATTTAATAAACACGAAACTTATATAGACCCTACTAGTAGTTAACTTAGTAAACATTTCTATTCTTTGGTTAGGCCCTAGAAAGAAGTAGGTAGGTAGATATTGGGTACTTTTTATTGGGGAAAACCGGTGCTGATAGTTATTTACATTTATTTATCAAAAAGCTTTTTGAAGTGAAAACTTCTTTAGCGGCGCTGAGCACTTTTTTTTGTATGGGTAAAAACTTTAAAACTCGCGTCAGGGTCACGTGATGCTGATCGAAAAAGCGTAAGATCGAGGGGAAGGGAGAGGAACTAGTATCTCCCACTCTTTCTACCGTGCCTGAGTGTGCTGCTCTGTTGATGGTGTAAAAGTCGTCGAAATTATGGATGGAAGTTGATTTTTCTGAGAGATAAAATTTAATGTAATATATAAATAACGATATAATATTATAAATAACAACATATAAATTGTCATATTTGTGTACGATAGCGCAATAAATAAACATTGTATTCTACCTCATAAATGATAGTACTTTTATACTTATAATTATTAAACACAACGTTAATATTGAAGTTTTCACTTCTGCCGGCACTCCCGGAGTGCTACCTTTTTTTTTTTTTGCGTGACTCACCTAGGCCGTCGCGTCTGGAAGAGAGTGCTAACTCTTCAACCCAATAAACATGTATGAAGGCGCCACCATCTATGAGATAAAGTACTTCAGATAGCGGATCTGTAAGGTTATATATTAGTTCCACTTTTGGACACAGTTTTAATATAGTAGTTTACTTTTTGGAATTTGTTTGAAATGTCTCAAATGTTAGGAAGATCATGAAACGCTTTCTTGGCGGTAATTGTATGGAAAATTATAACTTAGGAGTTATTATACGTATGAAAGTTATTATAGATACTTGCATTATACTATGCGACAAGTAGGTACATACCTACCTATATTTTTTTACTAAAAGTGGTTCCTTATCCGAGGATTGGCCGAGCTGCGAGCTGACAGACGTGAGAAACAGAACATTTTTTTTTTAAATTTTGACTTTGTGATGGCACCTCTCTTGAAGCGTGATTTCGGGGAAAGGGTGACCTAGCCTGCCTTCATCAGCTAATGAAACGAGGACCTGTCTTCACTGAAAATCGTGTCGTGCCGGAGCCAAAGAGCAACGTATATTTATTCAAAGGCCGGAACCTTTAACAAGATCGTTTGTTAGTTTTGTTTATTTTTAAAACTACAAAAATGTAAGTAGCTATTCTTAGTCATTAAACTCTTAAGGAAACCTATCATGTAATCATGTTGACATTAAGATCAACATGTAAGTACCTATGAGTCGGAAGGTAGGTAGATACATATATGAGTCACCGAGGCGACGGTAAATTATAACAAGCACCTAATGAGGAGAAAATCAAACATTTTTATAACCGTCTGATTCATAGCATGTCCTGATTTGATAGCATAATCATCATCATCCATATTAGGTTCTCATTCGCAAGGAACCGTTATTTCAAAGACTTGAAAAAATGATGATCAATGACCTGAAAAAATGACCTCTACATACTTTACACCTACATTCAAGTTTAAAACGGAAGCCTTAGTTTGGAAATTGTCAAAAGAGGTTGTAAGTTGTAAGGTTCATTATTATATATGTATGTACTAGCTGCCAGTGTATTAATTGTTATGTTTGTGTTTTTTTATTTGCCGTGAATAAAGTGTTCTATTCTATTCTGCGCCCAGCGGATTGACCCGCTGTACTGTATAATTCCAGGGTCTAAGCTGTATCTATACCAAATTTGAGCTCAATCGGTCCACCCATTTAGGCGTGAAAGAGTTACAAACATCCAGACATCCATTCTTAGAATCTTTCACGTTTATAATATTAGTAAGATCATGTAGTGTGATTCCACTGCTAATAAATAGGGTCTTAGTTTAGTACCTTAATATCTTAGTATTGAGAAAAAATTCAAGAAAATGCCGCAAACATGTACGAAAAAATTCATCGTTCAATGCTATTAACACGCGTTGCTTCAGTAATTCATGATAGCACAAGTAGATAAGTACCTATAGGTAAATGAATGATTCAGTCTTGACGTTCGATAATTTACTCCAAGTTTACTATTTTAACTGAGAGGTTATAGAGTTATAGACCAGTAGAGACCGTTAATTATACAGTTTAGTTACAAGCTTACTGAATTAGGTAGTGGCGCTAATGTCTTTGTTTAACAAAGCGAATTAATATGACAAAGGGTCAGTTCCATTTTTAACCGTATTCATTATTATCGTAGTTCGTAACTGTTCTTGAAACTGATTGTTAAACAAGTGACATTTTAAAAAAACTTTTTGAAAACAAGCTTTTATTATTGTTTTTACCGTCTCGCATCATAAAGTACTCGTCAAGACGAATCAAATGAGCCCAAACTCGATGGGGTTGCGTCGTTTAATTACGGAGTTCCTATGGCCACCTTCCAGCTCTATCATCAGATCAGATGGATGTCATAATTATATTGAATTGTCATCCGACTTATATATGCATGCAAAATTTCAGCTCAATCGGAAACCGGGAAGTAGATCAAATTAAACTTGCAAGATTTGATTACAGACAGACAGACAGACAACAGACAGGTGAAAGTAAATAAAAGCTTGTAGAGTTCTTTTCACGAAAGAGGTCCCGCAGAATTTCGCGGAACTAAATTTAATTTTTTCGATAATTACTGGACTTCATATCCTAAATATATGTTTTATTTGTTAGATAAAATAAACACATATTTAATTAAGAAATTAAATATGAGAAATTATGAGGCGTTAAAAAGTTATAGATATGTCTTTTAAAATTTGCGATAGTGGCGCCCCGCAAAAAGGACTCCTTTCGTGAAAAGCACTCTAAAAAGGGTCTCGATTTAAAAGTTGCAAGGTTGCATCTCTTTTGTCGCGGTTAGTGTGAAAAGGATGAAAAAACATTGTAATTAGGTATGTCGCTATAACGCATCGTTACGACAGGGCTTATCTGATAAGGGATCTTGTACCTAATCTTGACACAATTTTGATAGGAACAACAAAATATTACGAATTAAGTTAGACCACTCGTAGTCTATTATTGAGATAGGTGCCCTATCTCATGAAATTAAAAACCTATAAGTAGACCTATTATTGTACCAATATTGAGTGCTTTTCACGAAAGGATTCCTTTATGCGGGGCGCCACTATCGCTCATTTTAAAAGTTTAAATATCTATAACATTTTAACTCCTCATAATTTCTCAAATTTAATTTCTTAATTAAATGGGAAGGTATTAATTTTATCCAACAAATAAAAATTATTTAGGATATAAAGTCCAGTATTAATCGATAAAATTAAATTTAGTTCCGCGAAATTCTGCGGGACCTCTTTCGTGAAAAGAACTCTAGGTTTTTCATTTCATTCTTCGATGTCTCCTTTGTCTTCGTAGTGGGGGACTTTAGTGCAAAACCTGTTTTTTTCTTGCAGAAGCATGAAACTTGGCACATTGATTCCTTATGTCAAAATAAGCTGATTTCGATCGGTAGCCTAATGGAAGGGGCCCTCTGGTAGCGGGGAGGGGGGGTGGAGGGTGCGCTCCACCCGGCTTAGTTTTAAAAATTCTGGAAGACCACGCATAGCTAATACGTCAAGTTTGGTATCAATTTCGGATAAATCGAGGACGTAGATTTCATTTCTGGAATAAAAAAATGACATTTGTGATGATTTGTTTAACAAAAAAATTAAAAATTAGAATTACGTAACTTCGTTTTTATTGTTCAAATTACTGTAAATTCAAAAATACTAGTTTTTTTAATAAACAAAAAATATGTTAATAAAGTCTAGTTTATGTAAATTAAAAAATATATAATTTTATATTACTTTTCTTAATAACAAACCGCATAAAAAAATCTTTTGCTGTCCCGGGCCGCAATTTTCTTTTAACCGCCATGAAAAGGGTTGTTAGTAAAAAACTTACTATTTCATGCTGAAGTTTAAAACTTGCCACAATTACAATTCCTTACGTTAAAATAAGCCGTTTAGAATCAGTAGCTGTCGGTAACCAGCCTTCTGACAGCGGGGAGGGGGGGTGAAAGGGGCGCACCACCCAGCTTCACTTAAAAAAATCTGGAAGGTCACGTATAGCTAATACGTCATGTTTGGTATCGATTTCGAATAAATCAAGAACGTAGATTTCATTTCTGATAATAAAAAACGCATTTTATGGGTTTTTAACCAAATTATAACACAAAATTAGTTCTTAGTTTTTTTTATTTAGAGGCACTTAAATTCTAAATTATAGTAATATTTTATGATAAACATAAATATTTTTTAAAAGTTTATTTCAAGTAGATTAAATAAAATAGAACTTTTATATTTTTTTTATAAACATTTACTCGTACATTTTTTTTTAAGACACTAGAGTCGCTATTTTCTTCTCACCGCTGCGCTGCGTTGTAAACCCCAATCAACTGTAAAATACGACTATGTACATTCATTTAACATGTTATTGATATAAGAACTTGATATTGTCAAACATAAAATTCAGAAAAATCCTATGGCACATCATAATTTACTCTCCCTGAGACAAACTTTTGAAAAATAGGTGCGATAAAACGCGATCAAATCGCGGAACGGAAACTGCTAAACATTGTTAAGAATCAAACTGTTTCAACAAATTGTTATCTAGCAAAATTATAAATACTCCAGGCTTAAAGCTTTTTTATATCAGTATGTTACATTCCAAGACTGATTCTTCCAAAGATAATATTGTTATTATAGCTCATTACATTTTAAGACCGTCTTCATGCAGTTTTGCATCAATCTCAGCAATCCGCCCTTTATTTATATATTAAATCAGTTTCGTGCATAATATACTGGCCACCAAAACGGTGTTAGATGAATAAGGTGTCCCTTTGTTTGCTTATTGCTTCTAAAACCAAGCAGGAGGCTGGAAAATAGCAAGACTCGTATCCTTAGACTAGCATAAAAATACCGCACACAAACTTAACTCTACCTATATGGTTTTGATATGATGTTTTGCGGTCAATGAAACTGCAGATCAAGCAGTAATTACTACTCGACAATCAATAACTATGTAGGAAACACCTTATCACAAAAAAAACACTATTTGGAAAATATACTTCTACTTCCATGATATGTCTGTATACCAGCATTTGTTACACTCATTTTACAAGGAACTTTGTTTGAGAGAGGCTATAGGCATAATTTCTTGGTTAAGTCTAACCCATCCTCTCTTTTGGTTTAGGAAGCAAGAAGCAGACCATTCCTTCGTCTGAAAACCTTTCAGTTGTCAGAATATTGTGAATGGGACTGATTAAATAAATAAATGCAAGGCTTATCATAATTCGTCATAAAATGTTTTGAACTATATTATTATTATATTATATATGGAGCATCCGTCTTGGAAAACAATATAACGATATAAATAAGCTGTAGGTAGGTGCCAGTAGTATTTATAATTTTGCCACATTACATTTAATTGAAAAATAGATGCATAACTTTGGTTAACCGTTTATTATTAAGGCGCTATGGTAAGTGAAATGTATGTTTTTCAAAGCCTAATATAGCAAACTTTTAAGAAGATCTACTACTTTATATTTTAGTATGTGTAACTTCAATCTTTGAACAAGAGATCTTAATTAACAGAAACATGATAATTGTTTTTTTTCTCGATAGTTTTATTTTTTTTAAATATGCCTAATTTTCTTCCTTCCATTTAAATATTTGTAAAACTAGGACAAAAATAAACATTTAGAGTACTTTATTTGATACATAACATTCAAACGGATGGCTATATATAGGTATTTTATCGATAAGTTTATTTAATGATTTTTAATTGAATTTTAATTCCCACGGAGCATTACCGCACGCACTCAGAACGCCGGTGACCACTGTCAGCGTCGGACCTGTGCACTTCGATCTCACCTCCACTACGATTACACACGCGCGTTTGAATTATTTAGGAGTACTTACATATATTGTGAATTTCCAAATCTCAGAAGCGTGTAGGGGGTTTAATTTATTTGTAATTAGATAATAAATATTATAATCTTTATTTTGTCCTTCTAGTCGATTATTAAAAAATATAACACACACGTACTATATAAAATAAATTAGATTAAATTAATTTAAATTAAATATTATTATAAGTTAATAATTTAATTAGATTAAATTAATTTAAATTAAATATTAATATGAATTAATTATTAAATACGATTAAATTAATTCACATTAAATATTAATATAAACTAATTATTAAATTAGATTGAACTAATTTAAAATAAAATCAGATAAATTCGAAAAAAAATCAGATAAATTCTGAAAAATTCTGATAAATTCGAAATAATCAGATAAATTCGAAAAAAAATTAGAAAAATTCTGATAAATTCAGATAAATTCGAAAAAATCAGATAAATTCGAAAATTCATCAGATAAATTCTGATAAATTCGAAAAAATCAAATAAATAAAAAAAAATCAGATAAATTCTGATAAAATCAGATAAAATCAGATAAATTCGAAAAAATCAGATAAATGCGAAAAAAAAAATAGAAAAATTCTGATAAATTCAGATAAATTCGAAAAAATCAGATAAATTCGAAAATTCATCAGATAAATTCTGAAAAAATCTGATAAATTCAGATAAAATCAGATAAATTCGAAAAAATCAAATAAATTCGAAAAAAAATTCAGATAAATTCTGAAAAATTCTGATTAAATCAGATAAATTCGAAAAAATCAGATAAATTCGAAAAAAATTCAGATAAATTCTGAAAAATTCTGATAAATACGAAAAAATCAAATAAATTTAAAAAATCAGATAAATTCGAAAAAAAATCAGATAAATTCGAAAAAATCAGATAAATGCGAAAAAAAAAATAGAAAAATTCTGATAAATTCAGATAAATTCGAAAAAATCAGATAAATTCGAAAATTCATCAGATAAATTCTGAAAAAATCTGATAAATTCAGATAAAATCAGATAAATTCGAAAAAATCAAATAAATTCGAAAAAAAATTCAGATAAATTCTGAAAAATTCTGATTAAATCAGATAAATTCGAAAAAATCAGATAAATTCGAAAATTCATCAGATAAATTCGAAAATTCATCAGATAAATTCTGAAAAATTCTGATAAATACGAAAAAATCAAATAAATTCGAAAAAAATTCAGATAAATTCTGAAAAATTCTGATAAAATCAGATAAATTCGAAAAAATCAGATAAATTCGAAAATAAATCAGATAAATTCTGAAAAAATCTGGTTAATTCTGAAAATTCTGATAAAATCAGATAAATTCGAAAAAATCAGATAAATTCGAAAATAAATCAGATAAATTCTGAAAAAATCTGGTTAATTCTGATAAATTCAGATAAAATCAGATAAATTCAGATAAAATCAGATAAATTAAAAAAATCAGATAAATTCGAAAAAAAAACAGATAAATTCGAAAATAAATCAAATAAATTCTGAAAAAATGTGGTAAATTCTGATAAATTCAGATAAAATCTAAATTCGAAAAAATCAGATAAATTCGAAAAAAATTCAGATAAATTCTGAACAATTCTGATTAATTAAGATAAATTAAAAAAATCAGATAAATTCGAAATAAATCAGATAAATTCAGAAAAATCAGATAGAGATCAGAATTTATCTGATTTTATCTGAATTTATCAGAATTTACCACATTTTTTCAGAATTTATTTTATTTATTTTCGAATTTATCTGTTTTTTTTTTAATTTATCTGATTTTTTTAATTTATCTGATTTTATCTGAATTTATCTGATTTTATCTGAATTTTTCAGAATTTATCTAATTTTATCTGAATTAATCTGATTTTATCTGAATTTATCAGAATTAACCAGATTTTTTCAGAATTTATTTGATTTATTTTCGAATTTATCTGATTTTTTTTCGAATTTATCTGATTTTTTTTAATTTATCTGAATTTACCTGATTTTTTCAGAATTAATCAGATTTTTTTCGAATTTATCTGAATTTATCAGAATTTTTCTAATTTTTTTTCGAATTTATCTGATTTTATCAGAATTAACCAGATTTTTTCAAAATTTATCTGATTTTTTTTCAAATTTATCTGATTTTTTTAAATTTATCTGAATTTACCAGATTTTTTCAGAATTTATCAGACTTTTTTTAGAATTTATTTGAATTTATCAGATTTTTCTCAATTTATCTTAATTTATCAGATTTTTTCTGAATTTATCTGAATTATTGTTTTAATTTAATTTAATTAATTGGTCCAATTTAATTAATCTAATCTAATCAATTAAATGTAATCTAATTTTGTTTTTTTTTTTCAACAAAAAATACGTGTATCTATAATATTTATCTCGTGTCTCATTTTTTCGATCTTGTCCAAAAATTTTAGCACATTGTAACCCCCGACGCAAAATCGACGGGGTTTTATAAGTTTGACGTGTTTGTGAATGTGTGTGTGCTAACTACATGCAAAGAATCAATCACCAAGGGTCAATGACCGCGCACGTTTTACGATAAGCGTACGCCACACGTTTCCAACGGGCGTTCTGAGCAACTTTTGCCCGCACTAAATACCTAATCTGCTCGTAAAGCCCCGCCTTAAAGAGATACGACTTTCGGGCCTATTTTTTAAAAGTTTGTCTCAGGGAGAGTAAATTATGATGTGCCATAGGATTTTTCTGAATTTTATGTTTGACAATATCAAGTTCTTATATCAATAACATGTTAAATGAATGTACATAGTCGTATTTTACAGTTGATTGGGGTTTACAACGCAGCGCAGCGGTGAGAAGAAAATAGCGACTCTAGTGTCTTAAAAAAAATTGTACGAGTAAATGTTTATAAAAAAAATATAAAAGTTCTATTTTATTTAATCTACTTGAAATAAACTTTTAAAAAATATTTATGTTTATCACAAAATATTACTATAATTTAGAATTTAAGTGCCTCTAAATAAAAAAAACTAAGAACTAATTTTGTGTTATAATTTGGTTAAAAACCCATAAAATGCGTTTTTTATTATCAGAAATGAAATCTACGTTCTTGATTTATTCGAAATCGATACCAAACATGACGTATTAGCTATACGTGGTCTTCCAGATTTTTTTAAGTGAAGCTGGGTGGTGCGCCCCTTTCACCCCCCCTCCCCGCTGTCAGAAGGCTGGTTACCGACAGCTACTGATTCTAAACGGCTTATTTTAACGTAAGGAATTGTAATTGTGGCAAGTTTTAAACTTCAGCATGAAATAGTAAGTTTTTTACTAACAACCCTTTTCATGGCGGTTAAAAGAAAATTGCGGCCCGGGACAGCAAAAGATTTTTTATGCGGTTTGTTATTAAGAAAAGTAATATAAAATTATATATTTTTTAATCTACATAAACTAGACTTTATTAACATATTTTTTGTTTATTAAAAAAACTAGTATTTTTGAATTTACAGTAATTTGAACAATAAAAACGAAGTTACGTAATTCTAATTTTTAATTTTTTTGTTAAACAAATCATCACAAATGTCATTTTTTTATTCCAGAAATGAAATCTACGTCCTCGATTTATCCGAAATTGATACCAAACTTGACGTATTAGCTATGCGTGGTCTCCCAGAATTTTTAAAATGAAGCCGGGTGGAGCGCCCCTTCCAACCCCCCTCCTCGCTGCCAGAGGGGGTGCTACCGAGGGCTACCGATCGAAATCAGCCTATTTTTACATTAGAAATCAATGTGCCAAGTTTCATGCTTCTGCATGAAAAAAACAGGTTTGACCCATTTTTGTCGCTTAGTGACTCCACTATCGATAAATCGTCACATTATAAACTCTAGCGATCGTGAGATAGTGTGCGGTTTTCACTTATAGAATTGTATTATCCGTGGCAGACTAAATAGCATTCCATAATGCATTGAATTGGACACGCGTAATTTGTAATTTCTCATTGTATTTTCATTTTCTGATTTGTCTGCTCACTAATCTTTGTCTGATGATAGGTGATGCGATGCGATTAATTATATTATAATATTGATATTAATATAAACTTATTTATTAGAGTGCTTTTCACGAAAGGAGTCCTTTTTCGGGGCGACCGGCGGCCGGCGCGCGGCCCGCGGCGCGGCCGGCGTCATTTATTAATTTAATATTATGGTATTTATTTTATCTAACAAATAAAAATTATTTAGGAAATGAAGTCCAGTAATAATCGATAAAATTAAATTTAGTTTCGCTCAAAGAGCTTAAAAACTCATTGGTTCCGCTAAATTCCGCGGGACCTCTTTCGTGAAATGGACTCTCTACTTGCAGCGTGTGAACGCAGCATATTAATATTATCTTTGTGCAAGGTGCACAGTTTATTTTGGCAATTGGATTTCCTGTATTATCTGTGGGTATTTGATTTTTTTTTTATTTTGGGGCAGTGTTGCCCATGTTAAGATAATATTACCCATGGTCGTAAAATATAATAATTTTATAATATTATAAAATTATGTTGTTGTACAGTAAAATACTATAATATTATTATTTATGTGTAATAATATTATGTGTATAGGTATAATAATTATTTATCATACTTTTAAGTGATAATGACGATTTATGAAAACGTAATATTATAATACTTACGATATTATAATAATGTGTGTCATTAAACAAAATGCTACTTGCAAAATTTAAACCAATAAAAGTTCTTCCGACACGTCCACTTCCCATCGCGATTCTAATCCGGGAAGTAAGCAGGATCTCATTGCCACGACTTCAAATCGTAGGCTGATTGAATTAGCGAAAGGATGTCGGTCCAATGCGGGGTCTTGAGGTTAGGAGTCGGATGTGTCAGATAGGTCAATGCAGTTGGGTCAAGATTGGGGATCAGACCAGCCGGCGCCCTTTGCGGCTACAGCTTGCGCTCGGCGGTCTAATTAGCACAAGCTTCACGATTTTTTGTGACTCATCATTGAATAATGAACACTATTATGATTCTTGGTAATTGGTTAAAGAGTTAATAAATGAATAGGGTGGGTATTGTAAACGTTAAAATCGTTAATTTTATATGTCATTATTAATTGCCTACGTTAATAATGTACTTATTAATTACGTGCTTCATTATTATTCATCATATTTAGACGCTTTGCATTATTTTAATACTAAAACGAGCTATAAAATTTAGATACGAGTAAGGTCAAGAACTTTCCTAGAAAGTGAGTGTTAAATTTTGAGCACGCTTTTGATTTGGTTACAATAAATAATGTATCAAAGGGACTTTATTTGTATTTCGCAATGGCAAATATTAATATTTGCAGAGCACACGTCTAGCAGGTGAACAAATCAACGCAGGTGAATGAGTGTGTAGTTATCAGGAACACTCGACGATATCAACGCAATTGTGGAATTTATCGACCCGTGATAACGCTTGGGACAAAACGTGATCAATAAACCATGTTCCATTTTTACCAACATTTTAGGTCCACATTTAGGGCAAACAGATAAGACAAACGAAGGGCGTTGTTTAGTTTTAGTCACTATCTTTCAACCTTTCTTGAAAGCGAGATTATGTTTCACGTTTTTTGTCGGTTCTATCACTTTTTGTGGTTTTTTGCTTGGGATCGGCCGGCGAGGGGTTAGTTATTATAACCGGTTTCTGTTTGACATCATCTTCTTACTGCAGTTTTTATATTCGGTCATCGTTGTAGGTGTATCTGCTATGATTTGGAATCTGATAATATATTTTAATCATGCCAATAAGGATTTTATGAGATCATTCCAATCGGACTCTAGTTTGACTTTTATTTGTTCTTGTTATTAAGTTTTATCCCTTTGCCTAGCGTCGATGTTTTTTGTTGTGAAGATAAAAAAAATCCACGATATTGAGGTGTATCGACTATCGACACAGGTACCTAATATTTATTTAATCGAGACCTGGGTACCCCTATCCGTAATTACTGCTCACACTCTTCGTTTTTATTTAACCATGTTTTTAGGTCTTATAAGGTAAAATTTGTGCCGTCGTTGCGTAAATAATAACAAATTTAAAATAATTTTACGCGGACAGGTATTTGTTTAAAACCTTTAGTCCTTATTTTGCGGCTGTAACGGTATCTTACCTACCGACCTTTGGACACGTTTCCTTTCAAATTTCAAGTGCTTGTTTTGTATTTATACTGACGCAAATAATATGTTTTTATTTTCTCTTGTATGGATTTTTGTTCAGTTCACCAGTAGCGAGCTTGCAATAAGATGCAATGCATGTAATTGCAGTGACTCATAAACTTCTACGTGCCTCGGCTCTAAAATATATGATAGCCAAGAATGTTTATAGACAGTAGAGATTTGCATATCAAGAATTCACTTATGGTGGCATTAAACTTAAGATAATATTGTGCTGTTACTAGTAACTTCACACTTTAACGAATATAGCCGTTTAAATATAAAAAAAGGATAATAAAGAACCCGCAAATAAATGCAAATATGCAGTTCATTAATAATATAGTTCCAAAATTATTTCATTAAAATAATATAGTAAATGATAATATTATTAAGAGATTGAGGGTAGTTAAATAAGTACATCTATTTTAATTTTTAATTTAGGAACACGTCACTTACCACTGCGTAAAGTTTTCCCCGCACAGTGATGCCAACCATCGGCGCAAATTTTACTTCTACCCCCGGCTCGATCACTAACTCTGCATCTCTTTCAATCAAGAGATCATCTCGTAGCAAGTAAGGACCGCCTTCTCTTTTCCATGTCGTCTGACCACCAGCCAGGACTCCGCCCGGCAGTTCATTCAACCCCACTGACTTATTCACCAAGTAAGGATCCGGCTCTATCAACTCTTGTCCACTACACACCCACAATTTCAGCAGACATATTACAAACACTGTCCTCCACTTGTATTTCGTGTCGCTGAACTGACTGTGTCTCTTCTGCAACCCCATATCCTTGCTACACTCCATATTTCACTAACTTAACACAAAAATATTCATTTCACTTTTTAAAGCTTCTCACCTGCACGCAACTCATTTACATGCCTTAGCTAAACATTGCACAAATATATTTTTTGTTTCAGGTACACTGCACATCACATAATAACAGTGAATATTGAACTATATGCACTTGCGGTAATTGCAGAATTTGTAACTAAACAATCCATACCGAAACAAAGGTGGGGCTGACTAAAGCGGTGGAAAACAAACGAAAATACGCGCTACAGCGCGACCGTTGAACAAAGTAGTTTGGCCGGTTTGTAGTTACCTCCTCCCTCCTCAGTTCCACTCGCGCTCAAAGCCTCCTCCCACCCTTCACTCATCGCACACGCACACATGCTGATAAGCTGTTGATAGTAATTGATACTCACACATACATACCATATACATTAGCTTCTGATGTTATAAGATATATTATAATACTTAAACACTTACATATCAGCTTATAATATTTAGATAAATTTTAAGCAAATTTTTGTAAAATAATTTGTTCATAGAATGTCGTTTATTAAAAACATTTTGTTATTTTTTCCTTCATATAATTTATATGGCAACACTGACAAACTCAATTTTTCATTCGTTCATCAACGCATCATTTTATTATCTGTTGTTCGTTCTTTCATTCTTTCATTCGTTCACTTCAAAAGATTCCGCGGAGGTCGACCCAGTTTCTCTTGCAAAGATTTTTTTAAATTATTGCTTATATAGTGTAGATTTCATATATTAATGTCGATTTTGATCTGAAAATAATTTTATAATAAATATCACGTAAGTTAACACCTACATAATCATCCTTCTACCAGAAATATTCGAAAAATTAGTGTGGCGTCGTGGCAGCGGTCGGCGAAGCGTCGACATTTTGTTTTCCGATAATTCTTTGTATTTATTTTCGCAACTGGACTATAAATGAAGGCATGGAATTTAACTTTATTACAATAAATGATCACAACTTTACCGAGTGATTTATGTGTAATTTGTTGTTTTAGATAAAACACAATCATGAGCTCAAACGGAACTCGCGTGTACGTGGGCGGCCTCGTCGAAGGAATCAAAAAAGAAGATTTGGAGCGGGAATTTGACAAATACGGCAAACTGAACTCCGTCTGGGTCGCATTAAACCCCCCGGGATTCGCGTTTATAGAATTTGAGAACTTGCAGGAGGCCGAAGATGCGTGTAGCGCTATGAACGGTTTTGAGATGTTAGGCGCGACGTTGAAAGTGGAGATTTCTAGGAGGCGGGATGGCCCTAGGCGCGGCGGCGGTAATTTCAGAGGAGGGCGCGGCGGCGGCGGCGGCGGCGGTAGCTTCAGAGGGCGGTCATTCAGTGGGTCCGGCGGCGGGCGGGGGTACAACAACTCGTACGGTGGCGGCGGCGGGCGCCCCTACAACCGCAACGGCGGCGACAGTTATGGCTCCGGAGGCGGCGGCGGTGGCGGCGGCAACTTCCGGTCTAGGTCGCCTCACTCTCGATATTAAATTTAGTTTTAGTTTATTCTTTAGGTTTAGTGTTATCGTTATCTGAAGCCTTCCCAAGTAAAGAAATTCGAAAAAAAAATACTGGGGGTTTAATGCTAGGAAGAGTTCTGTTGTCTCCAGGAATTAGAGGTAATCATTTTTCTTATTTTTTACTAGATTTGCCACATTTTAACGGATACAGTTTCATGCTTGTATTGTTAGAATGTGGCAAAATGCTTTGTTAATTTATGCGAGTGCATCATGATAACATCAATATAATGTTAAGAACAATGTGACATGTATTGCTCAACATCAGGTGAACTTGCCTAATGCCTTGATTCAATTATTGTCTTTTTGATTTTGTGTTGAATATATTTTAAGGACAATGTGTTATCACACATTGTAAGAAACTAATACACCTTGGGCACAAGATAATGTATACAGGGTCGCCTGTTTGAGTGAGATGTGAGGCATGCGTATTACTATCAAGGGCATGACCATATTATTATCAAACATAACCTTTAAATATTTTGTTTTCTACTAATGTGCACATTTCGTAAACCTGATTCATCTTTGTTACCAAGTACCATGATCCGAATGCACGGTCAGTTCTCTTTATGTGAAAAGTCAAATTCTATTTCAACATGTGCTTTTAAAATTTTGTTTAGTTTGAGGATGAACACTGTATGAACATGCTAAGTGGGGCTGTTTACATGTTTTGGTTAGATTTAGCCTTGATCACCCCTGATTTGTTAATAGATGCCATCAAGCCATGATTTGTTAATAGATGGAAACAGACTAAACAATGCAAGATAAATCATTCCCAGTCACTTAACATTGTGTTGGAACATGATTCCCTGTTTGTTTTTACTAGCAGTTGTTTGTGCTACTAGCCTAAAATTGACCGTAATAATGTTAGGGAATTAACTTCATCTGTAAGTCATACAATACTAATTCATTGTGTTGATGTTTATTTGAAATTAACACATTTTTCCATTCTTTTCAGTTCTATGGAAATTTTGATCTCCTCGACAAGTTCGTCAAATAACGAATGCAAGAACAATCTTCAGTGTATATTTAACATTCTACCTAAATATTCTAGTGTATAAGTTTCATTTGCATAAAATTAAAAGATTTATGAACTATCATTGTTTCAATATTTTATTAGTGTAAAAATTATGAATTAGAGGCCTCAAGATAGGAAATGGGAAACTAAAAGTCACACACATACACATCACATTTTCAGTGTTTATTACTCCGATATAGGGGCCAGCTGCCAGCTAGACTCGGCCACTTGGTTGATTGCTATGTGTGGCACGATACTTCGAATACAAAGTCTCATGCTACACCACAGGACATTTACAAAGATGGCTAGTTTTGATTGGCTTGTCCAAGTAGAAACTCTGGTTCAAAGACACTATGTTATGCAGCGTCAATGCATATCGTTGACGACAGCATTTTTCAGTGGTTAGTCCTGTATGTGCTACATGAAGCATCCAAACAAGTGAAGCTTTGTCTGGTGCTAAGTCATGTAAAGTAAAAGAGTAACTCAAATATAATGTTGCATTCCTAGAGATAAAACTTTCAGGTAAAAAATACAGGGCAGTCTTTCTATTCTAGCCAGCAGCCAAATGACTAAACTCACTGGAAAGTATGATTTTTAAATAAGAAAATAGAGTTGATTTAAGTATAGTTTTATTTTAAAATTATACTTAATTTACATAATACACATTATTTTATGAAGGGCTACTAAGACTGGCCATAAGCAGTTCCATTTTGTTCAAGAAATTCTTTCCCTCCATTTTGTCAAGTTTGATTTCTTTGAAGGCCCCTCCAAGGTTTTCCCATTTCTTGTCTTGAACCAGTTCACTTGAGAAGAAGTCTTTCCTTGGTGATTGTGCTATGAAGACTTGAATGCCTACTGATGGCTCGCACCTTATTGCTATCATTCTGTCTCCTGTGAACAAAAATATACAACTTAGTTCTTTTGAGTTCCTCATAATAAGTACAAAGTCTCTTACACCAATAACTATTGATTTATACTAATTGAATCATTGCTTATGTCACACAATGCATTACTAAGTAGGGACAGACAATAACAACGCAATGACTAATTTGCAATGGCTGTATAGTGTTCATATGAAAATTAGTAGCATTTTCTAAGTAAAAAAACATTTTTAAACGTTTTTAACATTATGATAATGTTTTTTCTACCATGCCTTCGAAAAAAATCTGAAGACTAGGAAATAGTGACCATGAGATTTCATAAGTATGTCATATAGTGAAGTCTTCTAAATGTATAAAAATAACTACCATAACAAAGTTGTTGTTGTTTTTGAATGATCTCACGTTGGCCATTTTTTAAACGGTTTTATTTAGCTTACTCCGTTTGTTTTTTGGCTGTTTAATTGCCAATTTATAAAAATAAGGACCATTATAATGTTGTGCTACCAATTGCCAAACAGTTTCAAATCATTCAAAAAGATTTGTGCTAACCTATAGTACAAATAGGCTGTTAGTGCAGTTCTTAACTCTACACCATTTTATGTCATCATCATCAGCCTACGTTCGTCCACTGCTGGACATGGGCCTCCCGCATGGCACGCCACTCAACTCGGTCCTCCGTCTTTCTCCTCCAACCGCTCCCAGCGACCATCCGGATATCATCGCCGAAGGACGCCCTACACTACGTTTGCCTAGACGCGGTCTCCACTCTAGAACACGTCTACCCCATCGGTTATCGGCTCTACGGCAAATGTTACCAGCCTGTCCTGCTGCTATTTTATGTATAGACTTGATAAACTTAACATAAAACGAGACATGACGTTCCCGGCAAGTCTAAGAGATACATAATATATCAAACAGTTCAGATGGGTCTTCCGTCTACCATAGGAAGTGCAATGACAACTTATTGAATAGATACCCATACAGGTTACAGGGGAGACAATCGTGAATCACGGTCCACGGTTCCCCATGACCATGGCAATGGCAGTTGAATTTAAAACTGCGAGTTGAATGACCACCGATGATAGAACGATTGACATTTGAAGGTCGACAAACAAGCTGTCGCGGACATAATAAACTAGTAATTGATATATATGTTTGAGGAAAGGCGCTAGTATCTATGTAACTAGTACATTTTGACAGGGGCGTAGTATGGTGGAATTTTAGTTCCATTTTCAGCCACCAGCCATACTTTTTGCGAGACTGCATGCGTTTGAATCGTTATGCCATAACTGGTTTCTATATTGTTTTGGAGTCGGATTAACTACACGTGGTTTCACTTGCAAAAGTTATATCAAGTTTTAAGCATCATAATGTATCAAGAGATTTTCTAGTTATAATCCTAATATAGGCAGTGCCGGCGTTAGGGTAGGGCGCGGTTGGGCGACCGCCCAGGGCGCCGGATAAAAGGGGCGCCACAGGCTCTATAGTTTCGTTCTGAAAAATTCAATATTTCTCGGTGCTCGTAGTGAGCTGCTCGCGCTTTTATAAGAACATTAAGTTTCTTTGCCACTCGAAGGAAGATAAACGCACATTATCATTCGTGCTGAAAAATTCAAAATTTTCTCGGCGCTCGCAGCAAGCTGCTTGCGCTTTTATAAATTTGAAAATTTACTTTCTTTGCCATTAGAAGCAAGCTAAACGCACATCATTCGTGCTGAACAATTCAAAATTTTCTCGGCGCTCGCAGCGAGTTACTCGCGCTTTTATAAATAAGGACATTTAGATTCTTTCCCACTCGAAGCAAGCTAAACGCACATCATTCGTGCTGAACAAAATCTAAATTTCCTCGGCGCTCACAGCGAGCTGCTCGGGCTTTTATAAATGAGAACATTTACTTTCTTTGCGCCTCGAAGCAAGCTTAACGCACATCATTCGTGCTGAAAAATTCAAATTTTCTCGGCGCTCGCAGCGAGTTACTCGCGCTTTTTTAAATAAGGACATTTAGATTCTTTGCCACTCGAAGCAAGCTAAACGCACATCATTCGTGTTGAACAATTCAAAATTTTCTCGGCGCTCGCAGCGAGTTACTCGCGCTTTTATAAATAAGGAAATTTAGATTCTTTCCCACTCGAAGCAAGCTTAACGCACATCACTCGTGCTGAAAAAATCTAAATTTTCGCGGCGCTCACAGCGAGCTGCTCGCGCTTTTATAAATATGAATACTTATTTAGTTTCTTTGCCGCTCGGAGCAAGCTAAACGCATATCATTCGTGTTAAAAAAATCTAAATTTTCGCGGCGCTCACAGCGAGCTCTCGCGCTTTTATAAATAAGAATACTTATTTAGTTTCTTTGCCGCTCGGAGCAAGCTAAACGCATATCATTCGTGTTAAAAAAATCTAAATTTTCGCGGCGCTCACAGCGAGCTGCTCGCGCTTTTATAAATATGAATACTTATTTAGTTTCTTTGCCGCTCGGAGCAAGCTAAACGCATATCATTCGTGTTAAAAAAATCTAAATTTTCGCGGCGCTCACAGCGAGCTCTCGCGCTTTTATAAATAAGAATACTTATTTAGTTTCTTTGCCACTCGGAGCAAGCTAAACACAGCTCGTGCTTCGTGCTGAAAAATTCAAAATTTTCTCGGAGCTCGCAGCTAGCTGGAAAGGTGTATTTTTTCTAGATACGCCCACGATTTTGCCCATCGGATTCGGCCCAGAAAAAAATCCTGGATTTTTTTCCTTTTTCGTTTTTAGTACCTATGTATACCTAGGTATTGGTTTGAATTGCTTTTTAGGGGGCGCCGTAGAAATCTCGCCCAGGGCGCTGGTAATGTTAAAACCGGCCCTGAATATAGGAATGTGACTGATCTGTTTCCGCAGTCTTAGATAGTTGCTTAACGGATTGGACTGAAATTTGGCAAACTGATAGAAGGCTGGAACCTCCAGTTAGTCTGAACATTTAGATCTGTTGAACTACGCAAGTAGGTATTTTTAAGAAGTTTATGAAAGAGAATTTGCCAGACCCGTTTGGCAGTTGGATGATCTTTGATTCGTCAGAATCGTCTCCGCTAAGGTAAACAGAATATTAAATATTTGGTATTAAAGTACATAGTCAGTTACCATCTCAGGTCCTGGTTAGCGAGCACTGAGGTCCAAGGGCCCATTTTGCCTGTCGTACAACATCTTACTTTGCATTACTCGAGCCACCCAAGCTCCCCAATGAAACTACGTACGTATTTCCCACTTCCTTCAATATGGGGCTCTTCAAGAGGAGGATAAAGAAGGTGTTAATGGACCGACAACGCGTCTCTTAAACCACTGGTGTTGCAGACGTCCATAGGCGACGGTAACCGCTCACCATCAGGCGGGCCGTTTGCTTGTTTGTTTGTCTCTAACATAAAAAAAAAAAACTTAGCAGGCCTCTAGGGGTGCCGACCCAACTAGACGAATTCCGGCGTGTTGTGCCCTGTATGTAATGTACAGTCAGTTACCGTTGGGTGAGGTGAGCAGACACGAGGACGCGTTCCCGAGCAGCTCCAGCTGGCCGGAGCCCAGGTGCGCCGAGCTGGCCAACATCTGCCACCCCATGTATCTGTGTCCTGTATGTAATGTACAGTTACCGTTGGGTGAGGTGAGCAGACACGAGGACGCGTTCCCGAGCAGCTCCAGCTGGCCGGAGCCCAGGTGCGCCGAGCTGGCCAACATCTGCCACCCCATGCATCTGTGTCCTGTATGTAATGTACAGTTACCGTTGGGTGAGGTGAGCAGACACGAGGACGCGTTCCCGAGCAGCTCCAGCTGGCCGGAGCCCAGGTGCGCCGAGCTGGCCAACATCTGCCACCCCATGTATCTGTGTCCTGTATGTAATGTACAGTTACCGTTGGGTGAGGTGAGCAGACACGAGGACGCGTTCCCGAGCAGCTCCAGCTGGCCGGAGCCCAGGTGCGCCGAGCTGGCCAACATCTGCCACCCCATGTATCTGTGTCCTGTATGTAATGTACAGTTACCGTTGGGTGAGGTGAGCAGACACGAGGACGCGTTCCCGAGCAGCTCCAGCTGGCCGGAGCCCAGGTGCGCCGAGCTGGCCAACATCTGCCACCCCATGCATCTGTGTCCTGTATGTAATGTACAGTTACCGTTGGGTGAGGTGAGCAGACACGAGGACGCGTTCCCGAGCAGCTCCAGCTGGCCGGAGCCCAGGTGCGCCGAGCTGGCCAACATCTGCCACCCCATGTATCTGTGTCCTGTATGTAATGTACAGTTACCGTTGGGTGAGGTGAGCAGACACGAGGACGCGTTCCCGAGCAGCTCCAGCTGGCCGGAGCCCAGGTGCGCCGAGCTGGCCAACATCTGCCACCCCATGTATCTGTGTCCTGTATGTAATGTACAGTTACCGTTGGGTGAGGTGAGCAGACACGAGGACGCGTTCCCGAGCAGCTCCAGCTGGCCGGAGCCCAGGTGCGCCGAGCTGGCCAACATCTGCCACCCCATGCATCTGTGTCCTGTATGTAATGTACAGTTACCGTTGGGTGAGGTGAGCAGACACGAGGACGCGTTCCCGAGCAGCTCCAGCTGGCCGGAGCCCAGGTGCGCCGAGCTGGCCAACATCTGCCACCCCATGTATCTGTGTCCTGTATGTAATGTACAGTTACCGTTGGGTGAGGTGAGCAGACACGAGGACGCGTTCCCGAGCAGCTCCAGCTGGCCGGAGCCCAGGTGCGCCGAGCTGGCCAACATCTGCCACCCCATGTATCTGTGTCCTGTATGTAATGTACAGTTACCGTTGGGTGAGGTGAGCAGACACGAGGACGCGTTCCCGAGCAGCTCCAGCTGGCCGGAGCCCAGGTGCGCCGAGCTGGCCAACATCTGCCACCCCATGTATCTGTGTCCTGTATGTAATGTACAGTTACCGTTGGGTGAGGTGAGCAGACACGAGGACGCGTTCCCGAGCAGCTCCAGCTGGCCGGAGCCCAGGTGCGCCGAGCTGGCCAACATCTGCCACCCCATGCACCTGCCGACCGCTTGCACCGCCGTCATCTGGTGCTGGTAGATCTGCAACAACGCCTACATTATAGGGAACCATGGACGACAGTCAGGGATGGAGCTAACTTTAAGTTGACATATTATTACTATCACCTGTGTTTTGAAATTTATAAATTCTGCACTGAATTGTGACTGTCAACCTGAACAACTAATTTGAGCCCTTCAGTACACAGTAAACACAGGAACACAATAAATTTTAATGGTTTTGTTTGGCCTTTTACATTCGTCGGCTTATAGGTAGTGAGTAGTGATATTTTAAGTGTCAATACAGCTACAGGCTGCTTAGTATTCTAGGCAGTCATTTTTATGTCTATGAGACTCGAAGTTAATAAAGTCTACGCAGTTGTATTAAAAAAAAAATATTAACACATTAACTGCGGAAAACACAACAGCTGTGTTTTTGAGGTCGGAACGCGAGTGCTGACTGGCGCACACAACGTTGTGTTTTGTCAAAGGATAGAAAAGAATAGAATACTCTTTATTGCAACCAGAGAAAATTACAGTTTCCAGTTTCGGATTTTTCCATACAAAATTAATGTCCGGCCCCCGGGATTGTCCTAAAAACGCCACCGCAGACTAAGTGCTAAGAAAATACCCCTTTCCACTATAGAAGTCGAGTTTAAGCTGAGAACATACTACAAATATGGCGGTAACAGTATAATTACCTGACAATAAATAAGATCCCTCAGTTCCTGCAGTTCATAAGACAGATGCCTCACTTTCCCGTCCCTGCAGATACACTTCAAGGTCTTCTCTCCGACGTGGACGACTAGAGATGTGCGGCACACAGCATCGTAACTATACACAATAAATACATGGCGTTTATACTCCAATAGAACTGGTTACCCCACACCCCCCCAGGTCCCATACTATCACGGTCAGAGTCAAATCAAAATCTCTCAAAATAGGGATGTTGACTAAAAATTTTTTGCCCGTAATGTAGATTATTGAAAAATATTTGACACGTATTTTTTTATTTGTAAATCTGATAAAAAACGTAGGAGATACAACGGATTAAAGTTGCTTGATCGTGACGTCACACCACTAAATCTAGTACATTTTTGTTTAGTGGTGTGACGTCACGCGTCCCAACACAGAATCTTATAAGCGTAATATCTGTCATTTTTGTATTTTATTTGCAAGAAAAAAACGTATCGAATATTTTTTTATTTTTAAAATTACGGACTAATTATTGTACCTATTTTAAAAAATTTCATCTTGACAACATCCCTATTATAGGTTGTGTGGCTAACCCATATGTTGCACTTTAAGGGCCCTATTGGCTAATTCACACCCACTACGATTGATGACAACTTCAATGTACATTGCTACATTGATTCACTCATATTAATGAAGAGGTTTAAGCAAGTACTGTACGTAATTTTGTCTATGGATTCTAGTGCTTTACATTTCGTTGGGCGATAGCCTATAGACCCTCAGGTCGCCAAGATTACTGTAAGGCCTGCAACTTAACGACTGCTTCCTACATATCTTATAGGAAACAGCCAGGATCCACAGTTTTAAGTGCGTCCAGGCGAAAAACTTGCCACACAATGAGATTTGAACCCATGCCCTCCAGATTAGCCGGACGTACGACTGTGCCTGGACGCTACATAGAATAACTCTTGCTGGCATATTAATAGATATTATAAATCTAGAGAATTTAATTTATTTTTGTCGTTATATTGTACAACATAAATTGACAATATAACGCTCAAATTTTAGTTTATATTGCGACCAATCCGTAGAATAATGTCCCACTTGAAAAACAAGAAACTCTGTAATATATATGTAGAGTTTCTTTTTGATTTCTCAGATGGTACATTATTCTATCGATAAGTCGGTATATTGTAGGACATGCAACGGAGGGAAACACATAACAAAAAATAAAAAACTTAGGGATGTGTCATTCGTACGAGTATGTGTTTCTACAAAATTATGGGATGCACTATGCACAATTACAGCATGCATCACTAAACATAACAAACTAATAAAATCTAACAAACTTAAAAACATTTAACATTTCGGCTGCTGTAACACGCACGTGTGTGTTTTCTTGGCCCATGTATTTTTGACGCACGTATATGTTGTGTTTTACGAGATGATGCTACACGGGGCGGGTGCCACACAGAGGCTGTTCGCGCCGGACCGTACGCAAGTGCAGTAAAACACACACGTGCTTTTTCGTTCCGAACGCCAGTGTGGCTCTTTTTGAATTTATTATTATATATTATTACTATGTTGCACCCATTTGGACATCATCTAAAAATGATAGGTATTTTTCTAAAAACTTCTTTGTTGACTACGTATGTAATAATTTATGAAAACGTATTTCCGAATTTATATTTTATTTTTAAATGATGCCCAGAGATTGACCTCGTCTTATAAAGATAAAGTTATTTATTCTGTTGGTAAGCCTTCATAGTATATCTTAATTAATTATTAAGGTTCATCATCATCATCATTAGCCCACGTTCGTCCACTGCTGGACATTGCACGCCACTCAACTTGGTACTCTGTCTTCCTCCTCCAACCGCTCCCATTGACCTTCCGATATAGTGATAAGAGAGGTACATATCCATTTAATGTGATTCGATTATTAACAATAAAATCGTGGTAGACCACTCTACTGAAGGATTTCTGGTTTCGGGCTGATAAAAGGCTATTTGTTTTATATGTTCGTTTCAAATTCTTGTAAGTCTTATCCATAGCATATTATTATTGTCTTATTAATACATTGACTGCGGCAAACACAAAAGCTGTGTTTTTGAGGTCGGAACGCGAGTGCAGAAAAATACAAGCGTTGTTTTGTCAAAGGGCTTTTTCATACAAAATTAATTTCACGTCCCTGGAATCGTTCATTAAACGCCGCCGCAGTCAATGTGTTAACAACGCAAATACTTATTTTGCGAATCAGACTAGACAACATAAAAATCCTTATCTGTGAAACCTTACATAAGTATACCGGCACACAGAAGGGACACACATTCGTGATAGCGCTAAAAAGTACGGAAACATCTTTGTATTTGCGGCAAAAATATTAATATTTTATTGCCCATTGTCCATCGACTTACTGCTTACACTTCCCTCGACGCGCGATTCTCTCGTACGCATAATATGACGAAATTTAAGCCATAAATTCGTATTTTTGTTATTAGGTATATACGCACTCCCATATCAATACAGCACCAACTCAAAAAAAAAAAAAATTTAAACTTAAACGAGTATAAATAATACTAGGTGTGCGAATATATTTTAGTCAAACTTTAGAATATTATTTTTTAAAGTATTTCCAGTTTTCTGACACAAACTACAAAATAAGTTCATGAGAAAATTACATAATATATTGAATATATCTTTGTCATTATATTAAAGTATCAAAGCGGAAATACTTTTAAAAACAAGAAAAACATCTAAAATTAGACGAAAATAAAATTAGAAAACGTTAATTCTACGAATTTACCTATATTTCAAAAATCGTCAATAGTGCGAGCGGGAGGGTCGCACACGAGAGCAGAGCGCTTTAAAAGTGGCATCTTCAATAGATTTGAAGTTGCTAAATAAAAACAATGAAATGACACTAATTTAAAATGTTGGTCCTCTTCCCGATTCCTTTTTATTCCAGCGGACACGGTGTAGGGCCATCCAGTTCCGGCTTGGTGCGCCGTCTTATGCTGTTGGTAAAAAGAACGGCGCACCTCGCCTCCTCCAAGAGACATCCTGGAGGAAGGTGACCTTACGTGTTTGGGTTGTAATGCTCGCCGGGATCGATGACTGCGTCGTCTGTCTCCCGCTCGCCGTCTTCCTTCAACCTGGGCTTCGCGTCATCCGATCTATTAACGATTCAATCGTAATAAAGCGTAAAATTCATTTCCTACTCGAGTTTCGAAGAAAAATAGCACAGGCAGATATATGCAGCAGTTTTTCATAATAAACCACATACATGAAAAAAAACTTGTTCATTAAACTACCTGCAGATAGTTTCATTAAGCAATCACTAGATAGCGAATAAAAGTGGTTAATTTAAAATGTTTACAAGCTAAAACCATGGTAAAGAGATATACAGTAATTTGAACGCGTAGTTACAAAACAAATAGGTTCTGCAGGCGGGCAGCCCTATTACTAACTGATGTACTACGTCGAGCCGCTAAACTGTAGGTAATTTTATTTGAGAATCGCGCTCAGTCACAATACTGTATTTCCCTTTACTGTGCTAATACCAAACTTTTAGTGAGGCTAAATTAATCCGTAACATGCATTATGCTGGGGTATATGAGTAAGTAAATATTACAATATAGGCATGACGACAAAATATTTTTGTCCATAATGTAGATTATCAAAAAATATTGGACACGTATTTTTTTCTTGTAAATTTAATGAAAAACGAGTAATTTAGAGCGCCCTAAAGTTGCGGAGGAGGAGGTCATTACGTCACTTCTACGAGGTACGTATTTGTACCTAGATATGACATGCGCGTCTCCTTCTAAAATATTATATTAGTTATATCTCGGTCAAATTCAATTATATTGACAAACAAAAAAATATGTATCGAATATTTTTATCTTTAAAAAAAAATTACCTTGTCGTCATGTCTGTTATAAACAAGAATAGAAACACTACTTTTTACCGGTGATAAAAGGTAGGGTTAGTGTTCTACTCGTCGCCCATGTCCCAACGGCCGATCAAAATGTAATAAAAATACCCAAAGTAAAAAATACCAACAGCACTGAGTGTTGGTTGTACCTGATCTTAGATATAGGCGCCGATTTATACAGTAACGTCGGAGGCGTAATAGGCGTCGGGGTATAATTATTTAAAAAAATCAAAACAATGCTTGTTGAATCACATTTTCATAATTAATGGAATTAGGACTTTGCGAAAATCCAGGATAATTATTTGATAAAATTCTGGGTGCACTGCGCCAACGCATCTTACTTGAGAGTTTTCATAAGATGTCAGACTCTTCAAGCCCAGTAATTTCACTAGCTACAGTGTCCTCCTACCGAAGCACAGTAATGTTTGTACATTACTGCTCAGGTTGTAGAATAATTGGCACTGTTGGGGTACCAACTTAGTGTTCAACTGCATGAAGTCTACTCCCGGTGAAAAATGATTCAAATTACAAAGCTACAGGAAATTTAAGGAGGGATGAAAGTTCTCTTCCTCAGTTAAGGTAAACTTCGTAGGGGTTTTTTATAGATAAATTTTTGCCATGCAATAAAATAATAAAAAAATAAATAATTTTGCAATCTAGTAGGTATTTTATTATTATTATTCAGAATGTGATTATAATGGTTTAGATTATTCAATGAAAGAAAATCTGAAAAGTATTATTAATATCGGTATGGTTACTATAATTTGGTACTTACTGAAAACGTATGAATTTAGTCCTTAGCCCACGGCCCACGTATATATTACAAGGTTAAAGTCACCAAAAAAAATGTGTGTGTGTTTATTAACCTTTTGACCGCCAAAGTCACCTATACTTGACAAGTACTTGCGGGTCCTGTACGCCAACGACGTCTATAGACGACAAAAAACCGTGTCTTAATAAAATGAAATAAAAATATTTATAGACTCTTGGCAACACTAGTTCTTTCGTAGGTATTTTTTTTTTAATTGTGCCTTGGCGCACAGGGCACGAAAATGCGTTTGTGCCGTGGCGTTCAAAAGGATTATTGTCTGTTCACTTTTGGTTAATAAATTCTGTGCATTATAATATATATGTACAAGTGAATTGAATTAAAAGAAACCCAATGCTAAAAAAATATGTAATACGCCATTTAGTAGCGCCGGCTATCTTGGACTGATTTCCATTGAACATATCTAAGAATACTCCTATCCTTAAATTTCGTTTTTACCGCAGTCAAAGTGTTAATTGTTGACTATAGACATGTACAAAATACTTAACTAATTTTTTTAAAATTATACATAATTTTAATACTAGTAATAGGAACTAAAAATAAATTGGTTGAAATTATAAAACAATTTAAACAAAAATAAATTGATATGGCTATAAAACAATATTCAAACAACAAAAATAAATTAATAACGAGTTATCGAGGAGAGCTAATTTTCAGAACAATCGACAGTAACGCTTTTCTTCTATCCATAACCCACAGCTATTAAGTTTTTTTTTTTTTTATACTAAATAGGCCTACGTTTGACCACATCCCACCTGATGGAAAGTGAAAATGCGGTCGACGATGGATCACGTATGACGCCTAGAAAGGTACCTATTCACTCGTGCCTTGAAGATACCCAAGTTGTACCGCTCGGGAAACACATAGATGACGGCAAAGTGTTCCAAATGCGACCAGTTCTCAAGTTTGATGTTACATTACTGCGTTTGAAATTCTACTCGTATTACTGCGGCGGTTTAAGCAAGTAATGTACATTATAGTGAACATCAAACTAAGTGGTTATGAATTAGCCAATAGCTCTGCTGTTCTTTGGCTCGAGCGCGTTTATACAACGAAGTAAGAAGACGAGCAAGACGCTCTCCTGATGGTAAGAGATAACTCTGCCCATAATTAGTACAGTGCTACCCAGTATTTGCGTGTTGCTGAATGATTTGTTTTCTGCCGAAAGATGGTCCATGTCCATCACGTAAATCCCCTGCAACTTCTCCTTGGCAATGCCAAATTGACTGCCATGGCGTTCAGACGTTCTTTTGGGTGTGCTTTGTTTTTCATCACAGCGGCCATAAAAAACCACGTAAACGCGGGTTGTTAAACTTTTCCATTGATCTTGGTCGCTTTCTGGATTCTCCTTTACTATTCTGGTAGATACATTGGGTTATAACTTTGTCTTGCACCTTACAGTCAATTACTTTCGCAAGTTACATTATGGTGTTGATTACGTTTCAGCCGTGTTTTCAGGCACGCACTGAACTTTGACGTTAGCTCTGGAATGTTGTTCCATATTGTTCATGCGCTTATTAAGCTTTTGAACAATAGGTTTAGACAAGTTGCGGCTAAAGCTAATAAAATGTGCTGGGATGACAGTCGTTGAGGAAAAATTAACGAAAACGACTCTCATCTTAGTACATTTTTTGACTTAGCCACAAGCGATTGGCTGTCTAACCCCCAGATTCCTTTAATGAGCTGTTTTCTTTATCTAGTCTTCGGATCTTGGTGTCCCTTGCTTCTATGGCCGCTTTCATTTATTCCAATTTTTCGTTAAAAAATACAAACGCCTGATGAAAGTTTCCACTTGTTTTGACTGTCTATATTTATTTTCCAAAATTGTACCGACGACACATTTGTGCAATACAGATCATAACAATGCCCACAAAAAGAGCAGAGCAGAAACTCTTGATTAGGAATCATACTCAAACAACCAGCACAGTTTTTGGTTGAAGACATTTTTCAATTGCTAAATAATCTTCATTTTTATTTTGCGTTTGCAGAGCTTCCAAAATTCCCGATTTTCAAGTCACGTGGGGTCAAAGTGGTCTCTAATTTCTTAGGTAGCGCTACGAAAAACACGTAAGCGCCTTGAAAAATTTGAATTTTGATCAAACTCTGTGATTTTGCATCATCATATTTTTAATACGAAATATCGGATTCTCAATTTCTTTAGCACTTATTATAATATGTGGAGCCCTGTTAATGAACCCTAACTAGGTCAACACCGTTGCGATTGTAATTACCGATTTAATAATTATTATAATTTAGTCATTGCCAAGCCTTCGCCGTAATTTGTTGTTTTATTTGCATGACTCATCCCGTACACAATCTTACGCCCGTAATCCACACACGATAGGTCCACTACAATTGGTGACCCCGACGTGATCTGGATTTCGTGTCGAGACAACTGCACTGCACGATCTTATCAGCCATCCACCAGCGGATATCCCTGATTTGATTATCAAGAGGCACATAGTTGTCGCGAGACATGAATCCAGGCGGACATTTACTTAGTGGGCCATCTACGTGTGGAGCGCCAGTCAACACCTGTGATAACACAAGCGCGGAAATATCCAGCGGTCACACACAGCTCATGATAGAGTTAGTGAACCAAGTGAGTAAGCTCACCATGGAAGTAGCGGCTCTGAAGTCCGATAACGACCATTACAACGGACGTCGTAGTGATTCACGTGACCGAAGCCTGACGCGCCCAAGATCGCGTTCAAGAACCAGGACTACGCCTGACAGTGCCAATTGGCTGTGCAAATATCATCTGCGGTACCGGAGTCGAGCCAGGAATTGTGAAAGCCCGTGCAATTGGAGAAAGCCGTCGGAAAACTAGATGCAGCGTTGACAGAGGCGGTCGTCAGCGCCATCGTACCGTCAAACCGCCTATGCGTTACCGACCGAAAAAGTGGGTATCGTTTCCTGGTTGACACCGGTGCCAATATTTCGGCTATCCCAAGAAAGGGAAACAAATTAAAGCCAGACAATAGTTACAAAATATATGCCGCAAACGGAACACAAATTAAAACATATGGTGACAAAACGCTGACGTTGAATTTGAACCTGAGACGACCGTACCGTTGGACTTTTATTGTTGCTGACATTACGCAACCAATATTAGGCGCCGATTTTTTAGAGAAACATAACATCTTGGTGGATATTCGGAACAAGCGGTTAATCGATCAAACGACTGGTCTTCAAAGTAACGCAATGTTATTGAAGTCCAGCGCACCAACACTGCGGACCGTCGACCTAACAGAAGATTACGCCGATATCCTGGCAGATTATCCGAATATTCTGAAACCCATCGACGCTCTTTCACAGCCGAAACACGACGTCGTCCACCAAATTATTACCAACGGACACCCTGTTTACTCAAAGTCAAGACCTCTGCCTGCTGACAAATATCACAGAGTGAAAAAAGAGATAGAGCAGATGTTAGAGACCGGCATATGCAAACCATCCAAGAGCCCATGGGCGAGTCCATTACACGTAACGACGAAGAAAAATGGCGAGTTGCGACTGTGCGGTGATTACAGAAGATTAAACGTGATCACCGTGCCGGACAGATACCCGATTCCGAGAGTACTAGATTTCACCTACTTACTACCAGGAACTAGTATCTACTCGAAGATCGATTTAAAGCGGGCCTACTACCAGATCCCAGTACAAGATGTCGAAAAAACGGCAGTAATTACACCATTCGGTCTATTCGAATTCCCTAGAATGCCGTTTGGATTACGCAACGCCGGTCAAACCTTCATCAGATTCCTGAACAACGTACTAGCAGGACTGGACTTCATCTTCGTCTACATAGATGACATCTTAGTGGCCTCATCATCAGTCAGCGACCACCGACGCCACTTGCATGAAGTTTTCAAACGACTGGACGCACATGGCATTGCAATAAATCAAGCCAAGTGCGTATTTGGACAACAGCAAGTGGAATATCTGGGATATTTAATAACAGAGGAAGGCATCAAACCACTACCAGACAAGGTCGAAGCCATCAACAAATACCCGACTCCAAAAACCGTGCAAGAGCTACGAAGATTCCTCGGTATGATCAACTTTTACCGGAACAACATACCGCAAGCGGCTCAACATCAAGCTCGTCTGAACAAATACCTCATTGGCTCGAAGAAAAACGACAAGAGCGAAATCCAATGGACTCCAGACGCCTTAGAAGCGTTCGATCAATGTAAAGCCAGTCTAAGCGACGCTGTTACATTGACGTCACCGATGACGAATACCCCGCTTTCGCTTATGACAGACGCATCGCAAACGTGCGTGGGCGCCGTGTTACAGCAGTATGAAAATGGCACTTGGAAACCACTTTCGTTTTTCTCAAAAGGACTGAGTGAAGCACAATCCAAGTACAGCACATATGATCGGGAACTACTTGCAATTTACATGGCAGTAACGCACTTTCAACCTTACGTCGAAGGAAGAGAGCTAATTATATACACCGATCATAAGCCATTATGTCACGCCTTCACAACAAAACAAAACAGCGCAAGTAAAATGATAGCCCCAAGACGACTACGTCACCTCGAGTTCATTGCACAGTTCACGTCAGACATACGTCACATCACCGGTAACATGAACCCGGTAGCCGATGCATTATCGCGAGTCGAACAAATAGACTGCCCGACGACCGTGAACTGGGATCAAATATCAGACTTGCAACGTAATGACACAGAACTCGATCAGCTGTTAAATAAAAACAATCTGAGTTGGAAAACATTGGGCTTATCGGGAACTAAACAACTCTTTTGCGAAAGCTCAAAAGCCAACCTACGACCATATGTGCCGAAACTACTTCGAAAACAAGTATTCGACGCTATGCACAACGTAGCACATCCTGGCGTGAGATTATCGAAGAAAATGATAACCGAACATTACTTCTGGCCACGCATGAATACAGACATCGGTATTTGGACGAGAGCATGTCAATCGTGTCAAAAGAGCAAAGTGCACAAACACAACTCTGCGCCGATCGGAGCGTTCCCGATGACGCCGCGCTTAGATCACGTGCACATTGACATCGTCGGCCCATTACCAGAATCAAATGGCAATAGATACATTGTGACGATGATCGACCGAGGAACAAGATGGCCGGAAGCTGTACCAGTAGCCGAGATAACAGCGAAAGTTGTAGCTGAAGCTTTCCTGACAACCTGGATAGCGAGATTTGGATGCCCTCACACCATAACATCGGACCAAGGACGACAGTTTGAGTCAGAGTTATTCGCTGCTCTAACAAAATCACTCGGCATTAAGAAAACCCGGACTACCAGCTACCACCCTCAGTCAAACGGCTTAATTGAACGATGGCATAGATCGATGAAGACTGCACTGATCGCACGTGGGAATACCACAAACTGGTCCAAGGAGCTACCTATAGTGCTTCTAGGACTCCGAGCAGCGCTTCGATTGAAAGAGAACGTGAGCCCAGCACAAATGTTGTACGGAACCAATATACGTCTGCCTGGAATGCTTTTCGAGCCGAAAACGCAAAATGCATCTCCAGAAACTTTCACGCAGAATCTCCAAGCGACAATGGCAAAGACGAGCCCGTTCAACAGCAATCATCACGCCACACGCCACAAGACATTCATTCATCCAGCACTGAAGGACTGTACACACGTGTACATCAGGACGGATGCAGTCAAAAAGCCTCTCACCCCACCTTATGAAGGCCCATTCAAAGTGCTAGAGAAGCAGGAGAAATATTTCAAGATTCAGATGCCGAACAAAACATCCTTCATAACAATAGACAGATTGAAACCGGCCTACATTTTAAATGAAGAAGAGGTGAATGAACCTTTAGAACACCTGAAAGGCAGCAGTGACCAGGCGAGTCACTCCAAAAATGTGGAGTTGGCGGAAAATGCTAACACGCGCGTTACGACAACATCAGGTCGCGTCATCCGTCCGGTGGTACGATTTACAATACCACTGGATCAGCAGAAAAGGCGAAGATAGTTATTTTACATGGATAATATTATTTTTCTTAACTTATAAATTATTTTACATTTTTCTTTCATTGTTCTTTTTATATAAATTTTTTGTCAATTTACACATTTTTTTACATAATTGTTATGAATTTTCTTTTTGTTTGTTTTTTATGTCTATACTTGTATTTATTTTTAATTTTTTTTTTCAAAAAGGGGGGAGTTAATGTGGAGCCCTGTTAATGAACCCTAACTAGGTCAACACCGTTGCGATTGTAATTACCGATTTAATAATTATTATAATTTAGTCATTGCCAAGCCTTCGCCGTAATTTGTTGTTTTATTTGCATGACTCATCCCGTACACAATCTTACGCCCGTAATCCACACACGATAGGTCCACTACAAATACAATTATTTTTTCACTATGTCCGTATTCATTAAAACAAGTTCAATCACAGATTTTTTTATTTTTTTCAACTTTTCACCACTTAAACGATTTAACACGCAGCAAATGAAATGCTGATGTTTAGTTGAGCTTGCGCGGGGGGAGGAAACAAGAAATAAATCAAAAGAAAAAAAACACCTGCTATATATTTATATCATCTTAGCCCTACTGAAATCTTATATATTTTGCTGATATATATAATATGTTTCGGCTTAAGTCCGAAGTACGGCAACACCTAGGTTTAGCCGGTTAAACCTACGTGTAGCCGCACTTCGGACTTTAGGCGTAACATATATAATAATAATAAAAAAATAATTAGGGTTTATACTCCAAAAGAACAGGTTACCGTACTTACACTGTCAGAGTCAAATCACAATTTATTGGTGATGTGGCCTACCTATATGTTGTAGTTTCAGGTCGCCGAGATATATAACCTATAATACTTAGTATTTATAGTAAAGTAAATATTATTTTATCAAGTGACTTACCCGTATGCCATAATGTTGATTTTGACACAGGACTGTGTGGGACTGTTCAAGGCATTCCAATGTGACACGATTAGTGGGTCTTTAACCTGTAAACACCACATAGTACCAAATTTAGTAAGATCTCATAGAAAATTAGGATTATTATACTAACGGTTTTACCCACTGGAAAAGGCACACATAGGCTACTAATATATCAAATTTCACCTCAATTGTTTAAGCCGTTTAGGCGTGAACAGTCTTTTAGCGTAAAGCCGCGTCTCCAGCTCCTATTTTGGGTCAAACATTCAACATGAGCATGAAAACATCAAAAAAAAAAAATCTCGGCGATTTTGATGAATGGAATGTCACACCAACGCTGCTTACTCAAGAATCATAAGATGTTAAGACTCTTTAGCCCAATAATTTCACTAGCTACAGTGCCCTCCTACTGAAGCACAGTAAAGTTTGCACACTGCTCAGGCGTTAGAATAACTGGCACTGTTGGGGTACCCACCTAGACGACCTCCTGCAAAGGAAGTCTACCCCCGGTAACCCTCGGTACATTTACATATATTTCTGCATGATATTGTTTTCCCTAATTTGTATAAGTGTCATACCTCTTTAGCAATAGTGTCGAGAACATATTCGCTCCGTCGTCGCATGAAGAAGTGCTGCGCTTGTTGAATGATCTGCTCCAACAGAGACTGTTCCTTGCTCATCTCTAGCAACTCGTAGCGGTCCGCGGCCATCGGACCTAGGGGGAAACATTCATATTTGTTATGCAAAGAAGTAAAGCGAGCAAGAAGCCCTCCTGATGGTACGATATAATGCTGCCCCTCATAGGCGGATTTAGGGGGGGGGGGGGCAGTGGGCCAAGCCCCCCCAGAAACATTGTAGAGGTACGAATTTTGCACATATTTCATGATCAAGATTATATTTTTTTTCTCGGCGCTCGCAGCATGCTGTTTGCGCACTTATTATTAATAGCCCAGTCATATTAGGTAAAAAAAGGGGTCAACCTCGGAATGAAAGATAATAAGCTGCAAATTGGTATGAACCTTTGTTTTGTCATTCTAAATGTTGTCTCAAAAGTCACAATCGTTATCGTGTCCGCGTCTCAAGATATTCAAGGTCAAAGGTCACAAAAATCGTTTTTTCGCGAATATCTGGCTTCCTATCGGTTAAATGAGATTTGCATTTATTATAAAAGTTGTAGGCTATAAAATTCCCTACAACTTTTGTTTAAACTTTTTTTTCATACAACCAACCGTTTTGAAGGTAGAGCGCGAAGAGTGCACATCGTACAGTCATATACGGCCTAATGCAAGGTCAAGCGTGAGTTATGGTTATCAGTACGTTATAAAGTCAATTATTTACTTGGAAATTATAATTATTAAACAATGCCTATTATTTATGTACTAACTATTATTGGCTGTGACACGACTTCTGCGCTATTTAAAAAAGGAAAAAAAACTGTTACTAGAGCATTGGAAAAAATTCCTGATTTAGATAAACTGGTGGAAGTATTTCAACAAGAAAACTGCCCAAAACAAACATTATTAGAAAATGGAGCATCTTGTTGGCATTATATAATGCTCCAAAATCTGAGGACAACATTGATCATTTCCGCTACACGCAATTCATCAAATTTACAAAACTAAATAAACCTGTACAACTGTCAACACTTCCACCAACAAGTGTAGCAGCTCATCAACACATAAAACGTGTCTACTACCAGATTCAAACGTGGTTAGGGAAGGACTTAGAACCTCAAGAATGGGGCTGGATGCTTGAAAATGAAATCCTGGAGCCCATACGAACGTTATTACCTCCAGCACCAGCCGAACTACTAAACGTAATATTTTGCAATTGCAAAAATGGTTGTGGTTCCCGCTGTGGATGCAGAAAATCAGGGCTACAATGTTCTTTAGCTTGCGGCCAGTGCAACGGACAAGCTTGCCTCAACGCTTCACTGTATCCAAGTAATCCCGATGAAGAAAATACATATGATCCCGATATTCTGGAAGGTTTGGAGATGAACATGACAGATAATGAGGATGATGACAATGAATCGAACATTTTTGAGCGACAAGAAGAAGAAGACGACGAAGAAGAAGAAGATAATTAGCTTCCATTTCCAATTTCATTACAATTAAAATCAACAAAGATACTTTTGATATTTGAACTCACATTTTGACAAATGTATATTATGCCGTATTTAATAATAAATAAAAATATGTGTAAAATATGTATATAAAATGATATAATATGTATATGAAATGATAGTAAGAGTATTCTTACTATCATTTTAACTTAAAATAAAACTAAAATATATAATCCAGAATTAATAATATTTTATACTTAAATAGTTAAATATGAATAATTATATATAAATAATCAAGTTACTTACTTTAATTAAATATAAATAATTAATAGTTAGTACATAAATAATAGGCATTGTTTAATAATTATAATTTCCAAGTAAATAATTGACTTTATAACGTACTGATAACCATAACTCACGCTTGACCTTGCATTAGGCCGTATATGACTGTACGATGTGCACTCTTCGCGCTCTACCTTCAAAACGGTTGGTTGTATGAAAAAAAAGTTTAAACAAAAGTTGTAGGGAATTTTATAGCCTACAACTTTTATAATAAATGCAAATCTCATTTAACCGATAGGAAGCCAGATATTCGCGAAAAAACGATTTTTGTGACCTTTGACCTTGAATATCTTGAGACGCGGACACGATAACGATTGTGACTTTTGAGACAACATTTAGAATGACAAAACAAAGGTTCATACCAATTTGCAGCTTATTATCTTTCATTCCGAGGTGAAAGCCCTAATATGACTGGGCTATAAGGATATTTGAACTTTCTAACTGTTTAGAGCGAGCTAAATACACAGTTTTCGTAGTTAAAATTATAATATTTTTGCACGTCTGCACCTTGGCCGCCTTTTTAAAATTCTGACGAAAAGGATTAGGTAGACAGCAGGGTGGAGCAACTGCCTCACTTTGCCTCATTGTCATTGCCTATGTGTAGTTCCTTATCGATGATTGCTCGCCTTTACCGGTATCCCACCTAGAGACTCTATTGGAGAGGTCTTGAAGTTTACCAGCTTTATGTAACCCAACATAACCTAACACTAGAGGCTCACCAGCTAGACACCTGCGCTTGGAGGGCCCGAGCGGTCCGGTGGCGGGGTGTGGGAAGGGGTGGTGCGTGTTGGCATGTAACCCAACATAACCTAACACTAGAGGCTCACCAGCTAGACACCTGCGCTTGGAGGGCCCGAGCGGTCCGGTGGCGGGGTGTGGGAAGGGGTGGTGCGTGTTGGCAAGTAACCCAACATAACCTAACACTAGAGGCTCACCAGCTAGACACCTGCGCTTGGAGGGCCCGAGCGGTCCGGTGGCGGGGTGTGGGAAGGGGTGGTGCGTGTTGGCATGTAACCCAACATAACCTAACACTAGAGGCTCACCAGCTAGACACCTGCGCTTGGAGGGCCCGAGCGGTCCGGTGGCGGGGTGTGGGAAGGGGTGGTGCGTGTTGGCATGTAACCCAACATAACCTAACACTAGAGGCTCACCAGCTAGACACCTGCGCTTGGAGGGCCCGAGCGGTCCGGTGGCGGGGTGTGGGAAGGGGTGGTGCGTGTTGGCATGTAACCCAACATAACCTAACACTAGAGGCTCACCAGCTAGACACCTGCGCTTGGAGGGCCCGAGCGGTCCGGTGGCGGGGTGTGGGAAGGGATGGTGCGTGTTGGCAAGTAACCCAACATAACCTAACACTAGAGGCTCACCAGCTAGACACCTGCGCTTGGAGGGCCCGAGCGGTCCGGTGGCGGGGTGTGGGAAAGGGTGGTGCGTGTTGGCATGTAACCCAACATAACCTAACACTAGAGGCTCACCAGCTAGACACCTGCGCTTGGAGGGCCCGAGCGGTCCGGTGGCGGGGTGTGGGAAGGGGTGGTGCGTGTTGGCATGTAACCCAACATAACCTAACACTAGAGGCTCACCAGCTAGACACCTGCGCTTGGAGGGCCCGAGCGGTCCGGTGGCGGGGTGTGGGAAGGGGTGGTGCGTGTTGGCAAGTAACCCAACATAACCTAACACTAGAGGCTCACCAGCTAGACACCTGCGCTTGGAGGGCCCGAGCGGTCCGGTGGCGGGGTGTGGGAAGGGGTGGTGCGTGTTGGCAAGTAACCCAACATAACCTAACACTAGAGGCTCACCAGCTAGACACCTGCGCTTGGAGGGCCCGAGCGGTCCGGTGGCGGGGTGTGGGAAGGGGTGGTGCGTGTTGGCATGTAACCCAACATAACCTAACACTAGAGGCTCACCAGCTAGACACCTGCGCTTGGAGGGCCCGAGCGGTCCGGTGGCGGGGTGTGGGAAGGGGTGGTGCGTGTTGGCATGTAACCCAACATAACCTAACACTAGAGGCTCACCAGCTAGACACCTGCGCTTGGAGGGCCCGAGCGGTCCGGTGGCGGGGTGTGGGAAGGGGTGGTGCGTGTTGGCATGTAACCCAACATAACCTAACACTAGAGGCTCACCAGCTAGACACCTGCGCTTGGAGGGCCCGAGCGGTCCGGTGGCGGGGTGTGGGAAGGGGTGGTGCGTGTTGGCATGTAACCCAACATAACCTAACACTAGAGGCTCACCAGCTAGACACCTGCGCTTGGAGGGCCCGAGCGGTCCGGTGGCGGGGTGTGGGAAGGGGTGGTGCGTGTTGGCATGTAACCCAACATAACCTAACACTAGAGGCTCACCAGCTAGACACCTGCGCTTGGAGGGCCCGAGCGGTCCGGTGGCGGGGTGTGGGAAGGGATGGTGCGTGTTGGCAAGTAACCCAACATAACCTAACACTAGAGGCTCACCAGCTAGACACCTGCGCTTGGAGGGCCCGAGCGGTCCGGTGGCGGGGTGTGGGAAGGGATGGTGCGTGTTGGCAAGTAACCCAACATAACCTAACACTAGAGGCTCACCAGCTAGACACCTGCGCTTGGAGGGCCCGAGCGGTCCGGTGGCGGGGTGTGGGAAGGGATGGTGCGTGTTGGCAAGTAACCCAACATAACCTAACACTAGAGGCTCACCAGCTAGACACCTGCGCTTGGAGGGCCCGAGCGGTCCGGTGGCGGGGTGTGGGAAGGGATGGTGCGTGTTGGCAAGTAACCCAACATAACCTAACACTAGAGGCTCACCAGCTAGACACCTGCGCTTGGAGGGCCCGAGCGGTCCGGTGGCGGGGTGTGGGAAGGGATGGTGCGTGTTGGCAAGTAACCCAACATAACCTAACACTAGAGGCTCACCAGCTAGACACCTGCGCTTGGAGGGCCCGAGCGGTCCGGTGGCGGGGTGTGGGAAGGGATGGTGCGTGTTGGCAAGTAACCCAACATAACCTAACACTAGAGGCTCACCAGCTAGACACCTGCGCTTGGAGGGCCCGAGCGGGCCGGTGGCGGGGTGTGGGAAGGGGTGGTGCGTGTTGGCGTGGTGCACGGCGCGCAGCAGCTGGTGCAGCGAGTGCTCCAGCACGTGGTCGTGGTCCGCCTTGTTCGACGGCGTCTCCGCCTGTAACAACCGTTCTAATGTTACATACTTGTGACAGAACTATCCACTCGGGTGGACAGTCAAGTGATTGGCAATTACATAGGAAATGAGAGACGGACAAACAAACAAACGGCCCGCCTGATAGTGACCGGTTACCGTGGCCTATGGACGTCTGCAACATCAGTGGCTTTAAAAACACGTTGTCGGTTCATTAACACCTTTATCCTCCTCTTGAAGAGTCCCGAGTCAAATGAAGTAGGAAATAAGTCGCTCGGAAGGCTATTCCACAACATGCAAGTGTGTGGGAGATTGATTTTTGATTTTAAAATGTCTTTATTTATCAATAAGAATACAACAAGTTTACATAAAATTTAGGCTACATTTTATGATAACTAACGAAAGTACAATATTTTTTACAGACTAAAAACGCCTTTATAAAATTTTTAACTTAATACAAAATACTATTAATAAATTAAACAAGAACGGCTTATGTAATATTATTACAATATGTGTAAATATTGTTACTAGGTGTACTTAGATACATACACTTTTGGTTTACTTAGGATTATAGGTAGAACCACTAAAGATAAAAATACAAGTACCATACTTATTATTTATAACGTACATTATATTATTATCTTTAAATCATAATGTTTATTACATTGGGCAGGAGGCCATATTATAAATATATTAGGATTACAAGCAATAAGATAACTTATTACGAAGCATCAATACATAAACATACAAAAAGTTTGGACCATGAGATAGTTTATTAATGTTCTAGCCAAACATTAAAATAAGTAGGTTATTATTAAATACGGGTAGGATTTTGTATATATTGTGAAGTAAAAAAGACGCGTGAGGCGCGGCGCAGTTCGACAAACCGGTTGCGTGCGCCAGCGCCGGCCGCCTGTCATGCAGTAACCGACCGACGTCAGCCACTATTGAAAAAATAGTGATGGGGCAGCCTGTATCGACCATAAGTTGTCGAGTAACGTGTTTTAGATAGAATTGTAGAACCGATGCTAGAAATTAGGTGATTTCTATGTTCACATATTTTAATTTTATAAAATCTTTTCGCTAATTTGTGTGTGGGAGAAACGATCTCGTAAAGTGAGTTGTCCGAGACCCCCACTCGTCGAAATTGTGAGGATGAGCCTTCAATCTATGACGAGAAGTGCAGTGGTAGAATCAGGAGGCGGAAATGAGATCAAAAAGTTTGTTTTAGTGTTAGTCACAATCATGCTAAATCAATAGCTATATAAAAATTAAAAATGTTCTGGTCAACGTTTCAATCAAAGTACCTTAACATTTTCAAGGTTGGAATTGTTGTTCTGTCCGTTGTTGTGTCGAAGTCCAATTAGAAGTTGAATTCCAGGCAGCACCTGAAAAATAAACGAAAAATCTTTACTTAATGCTGTATTATATTTTCATTATCACTCTTCCTTCTTGAGACACCGGTTGGAGTGTACGAAAGGGGGCACTGAGGAAAAAGACTTAGTTTATTTTTCGATGTCAGTGGTGTTCTATTGACACCCCTTTTTTGTGTTGGAAATGGGTAGAGGGGCGGCTCAGGACCAAGGTTGCCATAGACCATTTTTCATGAAAATGATTTTCCACGAAAATATTCACGATTTTTACAGGGAAAAAAGACAGTTTATTTTTCGATGTCAGTGGTGTTCTATTGACACCCCTTTTTTGTGTTGGAAATGGGTAGAAGGGCGGCTCAGGATCAAGGTTGCCATAGACCATTTTGACCTCCGGTTAGTCCTTCATTTTTTTTTCGGTGCTTGAGTAGGTAAGGGGGCGCGATTATAAAGGACAAAAGACTTTGATTATTTTTCGATGTCAGTGGTGTTCTATTGACACCCTTTTTTATGTTGGAAATGGGTAGAGGGGCGGCTCAGGACCAAGGTTGCCATAGACCATTTTTCATGAAAAAATCATTTTCATGAAAATGATTTTCCACGAAAATATTCACGATTTTTACAGGGAAAAAAGACTTTGTTTATTTTTCGATGTCAGTGGTGTTCTATTGACATCGAAATTCTTTTGGGTCAAGTTCAGTCACATTATAATATAGGTACGACGACGAGCGAAGCGAGGAGGAGTGTTAGGTTTTACATATTAGCAACGCGCGAGCCGAGCGAGCGAAGCGAGCGTGCCGCGGCAGCGGCCGGCGAAGCGCCAGATACGAGTTGATTTTGATAGCTGAATGATTTTTATCTGTAGATGTGCAGACAGCTTATTATGCCGCGATCCAATGATGATGACGGAAAAAACAAAAAAAAAAATTTTTGTACATGATTTTTTTTTTTCCTAAATAATTTCAGTGTTTAGAAACTATTATATAAATTCCATGATTTTATAAAAAAAAAAAAAAAAAATTTTTTTGAACACGTAATTTTTTTTAATTTTCCAAAATATTTTCAGTGTTTTGAAACTACTATAAATTTAATGATTTATAAAAAAAAAAAAAAAACCCTCAGTGCCCCCTTTGGTATCCTCTGACCGATCTACTAACACCAAAATACTTACTGTAGCCATAATATGGTTCCCCACAACCATATGCGGTATAGAAGCGTCAAGCTGGACAGCCTCGGCCGCTAGTCTTGCAAACAGCTCCTTACAGAACAGCACATTCTGAGCAGCTTCCAACTTCTGCTGCCAATGCTGCTCCACAAAACCATGACTTACATCATTGTCAGCTAGCATGGTCTCGTCTACATTCCTGGATATACCTCATCTAAGTTCTAGCCAGTTTCCATCCAAGTCTTACCTATGACTATTATGATGTTATCAACCTATTTACTTCTTTATAGGAGAGTCATTAACCTTCCTTCTGCAGACATCACTTCTGTAAGGGATCTTCTTAATGGTTGGTTCATGGCCATGGTGTCTCATCAGCTTTGCCACTCTTCCTACCATCTGTTCCGGTTCCGGTACTGTGTTATATGGATTGACGACTGTCGGATGACTTCATCCATCGAGTGGGAGAGTCTACTCTTTTTCCTTCGACACTGCCAGGAATTCGCTGTAGAGTTTGTAATTGAGTGTTGTGCAATACTTACTGTGGCCATAATATGGTTCCCCACAACCATGTGAGGTATGGAAGCATCAAGCTGGACAGCCTCGGCCGCTAATCTTGCGAACAGCTCTTTACAGAACAGCACATTCTGCGCAGCTTCCAGTTTCTGCTGCCAATGCTGCTCCATTCCTTCACCAGGGATGGTACCGGGGCATGTGAGGGCAGACGAGTTGAGCGTCATGGATACCACGTCTTCTTGCTCTGCAGTACAGAAATGCTCTGCTGGTTAAATTGGTACTGCTGTAGGAACCGGTTACTGGGTTTGATGTTGGCAGTTGGAACATTTGTGTGCAAGAATATGTCAGTTTTGTCATTAAAAGTATGTATCCCAGTTATCTGGTTACTACGACACTGAGTTGACTTTTAAACTTTAATGCCTACATTGGGTCAAGTGTTTAGTTAGTAATTTGTTTTGGATACTTAAGTGACATATTATTTTTTACAGCCAGTGTATCTTCCTCTTGTAAAATGTAAGATAGAGCTTGATAACTATTAATGTAAAGTTTTACATTTAAATATTTTTCTTACACTGAAATATTATATGGTAATATAAGTTAGCAAAAGCATAATGCCCAGCATTCTGGGCACTCTGCCATCTGACATTGGTTTGGAGCACTTGGATTTTCTGTAGATCGGCTTGTGGCCGATCTGTGGTTAATAAAAGTGTTCTTTACTGCTGTAGTAGCTGTAGTATTGTTAGTTTCTTATTCTTAACAAAGGCATTTGCCACGATAAAAATGTTAGCAAAATTACTTATTATGTACATTGTACATGGACACACAGGGTTTCTACAAAACAACATGTGAATTCCACTTTAGAAGACTCTAAGGTAACTCTATTAAAATAGTCTTCCAATGAATAATTACCCTTCTGGCAGAGCACAGATATGAAGGCCACACCCTGCAGCTCCGGTGGGACGGTGACTCGCAGGGCGGAGGGTGCTCCCGCGTTACCGCCCGCACTCATTGCTAATGCTATCTGGTCCTCGGGGGCTTTTGTTACCTGGTGACAATGATATAGAACCAATACAACCAACCAACCAATATACACCAACCAAACCAACCAATCAATATATTATTACAATAGAGTAATATTGTGCGCGCCTTGAGTATTGACAGGAAGTGGCACACGACAGGTCCAGCTTCTTATTGGTGGAAGCCAAGACTCACTTTGGGTTTTGGCTCCAAGTAACACAAGGGTCTGGGGTCACTCTCAAAGCTTGGTTTTTGCTAAATTTTTTTTCATGTTTTATCTGCCATCAAACGACTTTCATCAGATGTGTTGAGGGCATATGGCGTGGAATGGGCTTAGCTAGGTTGCGGTCCCGTTGATAAAGCATCTCTAGAATAAAGCACATGGGCTTTCTTAAGGCACTTGACTGTAGATTGCTGTAGCAGGTTGGGAATGCTTGAGGTCTATCGAGATTCTTCGAGAACTTGGGTGGCTCCATAGTTTAAAATACTTGAACCTGACGCAAAACGGGCCATGAGGCCTATTAGTGGCAAATGGCTAACACACTTTAAACTTGATAACTGAGCTACTTACTTCAAAAACTCCAGTTTGGTGGAACTTAGATCCAGCCGTCCTATAACTGAGATCACCAACTATTGTATTAGACACTTTCTTCAGCCTCCAGTTCTGCCGCAGCCTCAACAAGTCGATGTGAAAGTCGGGCATGTTTCGTGTCATCCTCATGGTCTCACTGGCTCGGAGACGGTCTACGCCGGCCTGGAGCACTGCAGCAGCTGCCGCGAGAGCCTTCTTACGCCCGTACACTTGGACCATTGGACGACTATCTATTTGTTCGGGCTGTACTGGGTCGAGGACCTAAAGGAATTAGATTTATGATTTTAATACACATTGTTTAGGGATTAGGGAATTACTTGAGTTTCAGAGTCACTTGAAAATAGCATGGGTGTGTTTTTTTAAACATTGAGATATTATATTATATTTTATAGATAGTTTTAATTTAGCTAAAGGTTTAGCAGATTTGGTGCTTGTAATATATAGTTCCTTACTTATTTTAATATCAACAGTGAGCAGTTTTTAATGTGAAATTGTACCGTGGGCTAATCAAATATCTAAAAGTCCAATCCCAAGCCAAGCAAAAAAAGTACTCGGATAACAGTTGTTATGGAAAAAACATCTCAGTACATTTTTTAGTGTTAGCTACAAGTGATTGCACAACATATTATTATAGTAGTGTTAAAGTATTTTAGATAGATAGATAATCCTTTATTGAAACACAAAAATGTACAATAACAACTTAAAACTATAATATAAAACTAAGTGTTACAATAGGCGGTCTTATCGCTAATAGCAATCTCTTCCAGACAACCGTGCAAGGAGAGGAGAGCAATTGTAATTCACATGGGTTAGGGGGTGTGTTTAAATTAACAAGATACAAGGTGTTTTAATACTTATTATTTATATATTCAATACACATACTATAATAAATATTAATAATATAAATAACACAATAAATATTATATACTCTAAAAAAATACCTACATATTATACTATTAAAATATATTTTAAATGATTCTTACCATGTATCTCTTCTCCTTAGCAATGCTCAATACATCGGCAAGTACACTCACTTCTGTGAGAGCATTCCTCAGTTTATTCCTCACAGAGTCCCACGGCCACAAGCTCGACTGGTACCCCGCATCTTTGTCATCATCACCCTTCGAGTCCGAACTACTTTCGCCCTCCTTCTTTATGTTACAGAATTCATCATCTGTTTTTGAAAAATCTATCTTTTGAGCTAGCCGGGCGAGATTATCCGACATAGACAGAGGCCTGTAACATATATTAACCAAAGAAAAATAATCAAATGCGTATAAAACAGTATAAATATAATCAACATTTCAGGAAATACTAAAACAGCGTCCTTATTGGTAAAAATTATACTTACGCTTGATACATCTCCTGGCCATCGTAAGCGATCTCCTGGATTTGGTTTTCTATAGGAGCTTCGACTGATATATTCACAGAATTTGCCATTTTTGCACGATTATTTAGCACATTCTAATAAAAACAGTCAGCGTTAGTTTTCACCTTGCCCTTACAATATTATGTTAAGAATATGTAATTCTCATGACTAAGAGTAACCATTTAATATATAAAAGTTACCGTAGAAGAATAAGATACTTTAAAATATTTATTGACTGCTCAGAAATTAATAAAATATCACAAAATAAATATCAAAAGCTACATTCCCATTTCTCGATTTACAATTTACGATTCCCGACCCGAGGAGCATCAAAAAAAATCAGTGTTGCCAATGCTTTATCTTCAAAAGTAACCTTGTCAAGTACAAAAAGTAACGTTGTCAACAAGAAAAGTAACGCATTTTAAAAAAAAATGTATTTAATACAATATACACACTTGAACTTACTTATTCAAACATTTCAGTTATTATTTCCTAATTTTATAATTTATTTTATCAAGATATTCCTATTCAAAATAAAATTTAAATCTTCTTACTAAACCAGATAGAGTTATACGAAATAGTCTTATTCTTTTATCTCTGCTAAATAAAATTAACTATTATTTTCCATTACAAGGAAGAGTTCATATATTTAGTTCAATTAAAAATAAAGATCATTGTCCCGAAAAGTAACTTATCTAAACAAGTATAATGCAAAAGTAACGCAAAAGATCAAAGAGTAACGTAATACGTTAGAAACGTAACGTTCTGGCAACGCTGCGAAAAATATTGACAATTGATAATGGCTGTCAATTTGGTTGACAATTGACAGCTAATAAATTATGACAGGATACGTTTTAGTGTTGCCGCTATTCTGTGAAATATTCTTCTAATTTTATCATAATAATTATTTGCCTCAGTTTTTATTTGGCTAATTTATCTGAGAGTTTTTACCTTAAAAAAATGTTATTAGTATAAAATGTAACAATAATAAATAATTTTCGTGATAAAAATTCGATAATAGGTATGTATAGGCCCTAAGCCCCGCCCAAATTGCGACCCCAACCAATGGTTGTCATTTGACAGAGCTGTCAAACTGTAGGTTATCGACTTTTTGGGAAGGAATCGAAGAACTTGGGAAACACGAATTCATTTTACATTCGAAGTCAGTTTTCAGTGCGAACGAGTTTCGAAATTGAATTTTACTATGTTGATTGTAATAAACAACACTTCATTTTAGATTACTTGGGGTGTATTTGTGTTTACAAGTTTTCGAAAATAACACAAAATGACGGATCGTTCGATAGCCGTAAGTGTTAACTCGATCTCGACTTTCTTTTGTTATTATCGAATTTGTAATGACTTTCAGTAAACACGGTAACGTATGTTACTAATGATTCTCACAAGTTTTTCACAGTTAATGCCAATGTAACCATAATATAAACATAAGACTTTATTATTGTAATGTCTAATTAATTACTGTTCCAGTCACGCCCTAGCTTAGAGCAAGTGATGGCCATAGTAGATTTTATGGAGCAGCACCCAGCACTTGCATTAGGACAACTTCGAGGTCTAGAAGGCAGAGATGAAAGCAAAAAACTTTGGTTCACTCTAACAAGGATAGTAAATAATATCACTGGACCTACTAGGCCTATGAAATCATGGATTAAAGTGAGTTTTGACAAATGGTAGGGGGTTCAAATTTTTTTAATTATTAAGATAAAGACAACTTCAAAATGGTGGTCGTTCTAAAGATTCATGTATTTTTCCATAGCTCCTTGATCAGTAAATTTGGGAAATTGTTTTGTGCTTAGACATTAAATCTTTTCAAGAGTTAATATCTGTTAAAAAGTATTGCTAAAAACTTACAACAATTTTAAAGTGATTTCTGCCTAATATGACTAGTTGACTTTTTCAGTACTGGGCAGACAAGAAATCAACGGTCCGATCAAAAGTATTAAGCAGTGGAGGCGACCCAAACAACTTGTGTTCTAACATTGAGAAAAAAATATATGATTTGTTTTTGGCAAATGATACTGGCAGTAAGTATAAAAAAGGATTAAATTTTTCACTGTACTGAACAACCACAATTTTAATTAATGTGGACAAAAATGGAACTAAATGTTTGAGCTTATTGAATCATGGAGCTAATAAATTACTAGCGCCACACTAAGTACATACTCATCATGCCACATTAAAATATTTGATTGTTTCGTTAAGTCTCATTGGTGAAACTAGAGTCCGATGCACAGTTCACTACACAGTTCATATTCTGACATGATCTGATGGGTCCACTTGTCCATAAATAGATTTCCTCTTTTGTTCTTATTTGTATAAAATGTAAATCCGTTATTAGGTTTAAGGTATATTCATAAGTTCTATATTATTGATGTATTAAGACCTGTGGATTTTGTGAATTAAATAAAATAACTTTCTAACATTAAAAAAAAACATTTTCAGAGCATCGTGAGACAGTAAAACAAGAATCCCACTTCCTAGACGAGAGTTTCTTTGAAGACAGTGATCAGAACCATTCAGAAGAACCTCCCACGTTTGAAGAGACTGTCATAGTAGAAAATGCTGATCCTGAGGATAGACAGATTGCTGTTATGGAAAGACTTGTAAGATATATTATCACTTACCTAGGAATAATACTCTTTAATAACATGAAGTGCACTGAGCAAAAAACATGTTTTAAAATAATTATAATCTAATTTTACATATAGGTACCTACCTAATATGTTATATTATTATGTAAGTAAAAAGTGCTTTAGTTCATATTTAACTTCATCACAACAATAGATTTAGTAACGAATTGTACTCAAATACAATCATCTTTGCAGATGCATATAACAATATTAACATCTATCACAGCTTTATAGCTGTATATTATGATTAGCCATAATGTCTGAGTTGGGGCACTGTGTCCTGCATTACAGGCTTTTAAATAAGACCTACAGTAGGCACCAGTCTCACAATAGTCAATATGTTCACTACTTTTAATTGTACTTATTATTATTGTTAACTACCACCTATTGTGAGAGGAAATAAAGATTTTTTATTTATCGATTATAAACTACCTGCGCCCAGCGGTTTTACCCGCTGTACTGGTGAGTGTAATTCCAGGGTCTAAGCTATCTCTATACAAAGTGTTAACTAGTAAAATCCCTGGACACTTATTGTAGGGTAGCACACAATCCCAGTAGCAGCCAGCATCCTTTCAGGGTTGTATATTTCCTTTCCCTACATGGTTGTCTGGAAGAGATCGCTTTGAGAGATAAGACCGCCAATTGATACACCTTTAGTTTTTATTGTTGTGTTAGTAAAATTTACTTTATATGTGGATCAATAAAGAGTTTCTTATCTAGTTCCTTGGCTACTGGCGCTTCAATAGGCGTGATGACAAGGCTAACACTTTTTAAATGTTATTAGTCCGTAATTTAAATAATAAAAAAATATTCGATACGTATTTTTTTGTTTGTCAATATCATTGAATTTGACTGAGATATAAGGAATCTAAAATTATGGGGGGAGAAACACTACGTCACACCTCAGTACAAATCGTACTGAGGCGTGACGTCATTACCCCCTTCTCCGCAACTTTAAGGCGCTGTAACTTACTCATTTTTCATTAAATTTACAAGAATAAAAATACGTGTCTAATATTTTTTTTAAATCTACATTATGGACAAAAAAATTTTTTTCTGTCCACATGCCTATTGTTTTTTAATGGAGGTGGATTGAATTAGTATTTAGGATTCTTAAATTAAAGCCTAAATTCCAATGGGGTGGTTGCGGCGCGATTGAGCCGCTCGGGAATTTAAGGGCTCGTACCTATTTGAATATTTTATTTTTGCAGGTGAAAGTAATAAGCGACCAATCAGCGGCAGTGTCCCAACTGGCGCATGCATCCACTATCAACGCACAAGCTATGGAACGACTGGCCGAGGCTGCACAAATACAGGTTTTACCAATTTTTTTTGGGTTTGGGATAATACATAGTATATACCTACACCTGATAGTATATAGTATATACCTACATACAGACTAAATTTCATTAAAAAGTAGGCAACTTTTTGTGGATTTAAATTGTGGAATATGATTCTTTAAGCCTAAATATTAGATCAAATTAAGTGAGAACGGGCATAAATAAGAATTAACATTGTTTGGGCGTCAGATAAATGTTACTTTTCTAAAAGTATTTTTGGTTTTGTAGTAAGTAATCGTAGAAATACCTAATCTAAAGCCATAAAAATACAAATTGTATGTTTTTTGTTTCCAGGCTCGAGCAGTGGAACGTTTAGCGAGTACCTTTGAGTCAGTTTCCACTGCGACTGTTGAAGTAAGGGCCGCCTTGATGGATATAGACACCACTATCAAACGATACTACTCTACTGCGCCTACGTAGCAGTCATATTAAACTTATTTTTGAAAAATTATTTGACCTATTCGTAGAACAGATCTGAAAATCTGTGTTTAATGGATTGATCGATTAATCATTGTGGCTTTTAGCGCACTTTTGTACCTAAAAGGAGCAAACGAAAACAAATACATATATTTTAAATACAAATTGGTACCTACACCACCTATTTAATTTATATAGCAAATGACATTTTGAAATTATGTATTTTTTCGTGACTCCATCAATTTAATGGAGAGTTAAGAGTGCTTATTTGGGAGATGTTTTTTTAAAATTTTGCTCCCTATGCCCTTAATTTAAATAATTATCAAACTGAAAACACTTTTAAAATGTGTGCAATAATGTTGTGCAGGACTTCTCTTGAGCAATTTTCAAAAAAGTTAATTTTATGAATTTATATTAGAAAATGTATCAAATAGTACGAGCGAGAGAGCGCCCTACTGTAATAAGCGCTCTTAAGGCCAGTGTTCATTAAAACGAACATGCAAAGTTTTACACCAGAAGGATTTCCATTAAAAAAAGTTTTATTTTGTACCTATTTAAATGTATGCAATTTTTTTTTATTTAATGTATGTCCTAATTAGTAACAACGACTTGTAGTTATTAGATAATATGCACTTATTAGTACATACATAGATATTGAAATATCTGCCTAATAATATTATTTGAATTATTATATTATTTTAAATTTTCTTCGAAATATTTACACAAGAAAACACATAATAAATGTTTTTAAAGTTTTTTATTTACCAGTTTACTTAATGTAACACATTTTCAGTCTTAAATGCTACGATATGTTAAAAATAGCCTTAAAACTAAAAATTAAAACAAAAGCTAAAACTTTAAGCCATATTTTGTGATACAAAAGATTTGCTTGTACATTTTAAGGTGTCATTCCATTATGAATTTTAACGTAACATATTTGTAAGATGAAATGCTTCCCATATGTTCGATTAGAAATCGGTTTGATTTATTGCAAAATTTTGAAAAGATATAACAGTTCAAAGTTGAAATTTTTGGAAACCGAATTCAAATCATTTTCTTGTGGGGAGATTGGTAGTGTTACTGCGTTTTAGCAGTTTATTTTTAAGAAGAAAAAAGTATATTCTTAGATATTTTCATGACGTTATATTATTATTTGTAAGTACCAATATGAAATACATATTATGAAATTATATAAACTTATTGTTTTAATATAATATTTTGATGTAAGGCGAAGAATACACGTTTAATTTTATCAAAATTTCTGGAAACAGTAAATGAAATATGTATTTTATCTAAAAAGTAAATATTAACTATGCAAGATTACATTGAGCGTGTAGCCTTCACCTTAGATTTTACACAAATGATATATTTTACTTTATAATATTAATAATTATCGTTATTTTGTTGTCTTTTATATTAAGGACAGCTTTTATCACCGAATTAGCAAATTGAATTTTTATAAATTTTTACATATTTGGTTCAGTTGAAAACGATTAAAACGATCCTTAACATAATGCAATAACAATACAATCTTAATTAAAACTTTGGATTTATTCATTCACTAACTTTACCATTCCGTTTTTGTATTTAGAGCGGTTCAATAATACGTCCGACATGAATCCGTCATTGACAATCCGGCGAACTATTTGTTCATCTTATCTGTCTGTCATCCGTCAATCTCCATTTTAGATGACTATAATGACAAACCGATATAGCCATAGTGTTTGTATAAAAACTATCATTCTAGTGCTCTACGTCTGATCCCAGTCTGAGCTGAAACCGGATTTAGTCACTTCAGAATCTGTCATGGCGGATTCGGACTGGAGGACTGGACTTTTATTGGTACCTAGTATGAAATGTAATAAACAAATTCAGTCCAAGTCCTCAAAATTACGGATTCGGTTCGGATTCGGACCGGATTCGAGTCCGATTCCTAGTGTGAAACCGCTCTTAATTATTCCCATTCTTATCACACAAGCACACTAACCAAACAAAAGTCTATAAAGCACCCTAACATTTGTTCTAGAACGTTCTACCATGTTGGTCATGTATCATCTCAAATAGGTGAGCAGTTTAGTGAGGGTAGTGTCCCTTTGTGGTCGAGTCGAGTTGTCTGGCTTCAGACCTTCTTGCCCTTTACCGTAGGGCGGGCTTGCGTTGGTAGTCAGGTAGAAGTTGCCTTGGGCACTGGAAATAATAACAGATGAAGTTTTTGATAAAATTTTCGAGAGAAAGTAGTGAGTAAATTTAATGCAGGTAGGCAGGTACTCGCCAATGGGAACAGGCTCAGTGTTTTGTCAGATTAACCCTAGGGCTAACCTGACTACCGATTTTAAGCCTGCTCCCGTGCTCGATGCTGGTGTTATAGCCGAGACAGTTTTGGCGGGGTGTCTACATAATATGCTTATCTCTATTCCTAATATTATTACTTAGGTACTACTTACTACTACGTTTAATGTAGGGATTTGTGGAAAAAGTTGAAGAATTCCTCTCTAACTTTTCCATGTGGATTGGAAAAGGAAAGTGAAGTGAAAGGAAGTGGTTGGGAGAAAAGGTAAAATTTAAATTCCATGATAAAAATGTGGGTTATTTCAAAAACAAAAAAGAGGTATAACCGGAAACAGACCCTGGCAGTAGTCGGGATGGTGCCAAGTATTAGAATAGAATAGAAAACTCTTTATTGAAACACTACAAACATACAGAAAACTTAAAACTATAACACAAACTAACGGCATAAGTGTAACAATTGGCGATTGCAATTGCAATTGATTGGCAATTGGATTGGTATTTATTAATTAATTTTATTTTATTATTCAGCACAACGCTGTGATTAACTTAATGCTAGAGTATCATTTTCTACCAGTTGCCCTGTAACTGGAGAAAAACGTACTGGACAAAGGGAGGGGTGCAAAGTTAGGAAAATTAAGCTATCTTAAAACTAACATATAGTTATAAGTAGAAAAAGGGGGAAGAGATAATAAAGGAGCATTTTACACTGAAAAAGTTAAAGTTTCTTACCGAAGATTGGTCAAGTCTCCCAAGTAGATGGTCTGTTTGGTGAGGCCTCCGTTCACAGCCCACGTCTCGTAGTCGGGAGCCGCGCCGGCGGGGAAAGCCGTGGGAGACGATATAGCTTCCACGTAGTAACGCCACGAGCGATCGTGACTGCAGAGATCTGCGAGTATTAAGATTAACAATCAATTAAAAATATAAAAAAAGTGTTAAACATTACTGTGCTTCGGTAGGGAGCACTGTAGCTCTAGTGAAATTTCTGGACTATCTATAGTCTTCTTGTTATAACTCATCCATACCAACGTGTGAAAATTAATATTTTCCTCTTCCTGCACGGTTGTCTTGAAAACATCGCTATTAGTGATAAGACCGCCAATTGTTACACTTAGTTGATAAATTATTGTGGTGTTTCAATAAAGTGTTATCAATCAATAATCATCAACAGCCTACGTTCGTCCACTCAAATCAGAAATGAGTATGTGAGGGGAAGCCTGAAAGTTGCACCAGTGACAGAGAAATTAAAGAGTGGAAGATTGTCCTGGTATGGACATATTATGCGGAGAGATGAAAATCGTGTTACCAAAAAGTCCATGAATATGGTGATAGGTGGTAATCCGGGAAGGGGGCGCCCGAAAAAGGTTTGGATGAACTGGGTGAAAGAGGATATGCGTGCTAGGGGAGTGGATGCAGATATGACGGATGATAGATCAGAATGGAGGAGAAAAACGTGTTGTGCCGACCCTACCTAGTGTGGGATAAGGGCAGGAAGAAGAGAAGAGAGCCTACGTTCGTCCACTGCTGAACATAGACCTCCCCCGTGGCACGCCATTGAACCTTCCCACTGGTACTCTGACTTCCTCCTCCATTCACTCCTAGAAACCCTCCGGATATCGTCGTCCCACCTCGCCAAATTACTAACGATAAGTCATCTAACTAACAACTCATTTAATAAAAGTAGCCTTTATTTCACTGACCAACATTTAACTCGACTTGTACAGCAGTTTTAACGTTTTGCAATAAGAATAAATGAAGTATTTGTTGGATTTATCATAATAATTTTATGTAAGTGTGATCTTAACAACAGAAACATCTCAAGTTCAAATATTTAATTGTAATAATCCCCGCATGTCCTTACCATCAAACTTGAATTTTCGCATTATTTTGGCGGACTATGTAAATCACGATGATTCTTTCATATTATGACCCAAATATTAAGAATTCAGATGCCACAGCCTAATTTGATGCGGGCTCAAAGGCATGGCCAAGGTTACTTATTATTATGATTCGGATATCTATTAAGTACGATCAAATTATGGATATAAGTATGTATATTTAGTATATTTTTTATAGAGTATGTCGTGCATTTAATAGGACATTTTTCACAGCGCCATTTAACTTCTAACACCAAACTAAGCATGTCAATGTTAGGGGTAAAAATCCCTCTTGTTTTTTTGTTGTTTTTGTAATGGGAAAATCAAAAACCAAATAATCAAATGTAAATAGCATCAGACTAATTTACAATACACTATTAATAACAATATAACCCAGGTGTCTTTCTAAAACCTATCTACCTCTATACCTACCTACTTCATTCAAAGTAAGATATTGATATAAGTGTGAGGCACACTTATGTCAATATCTTAAAATGTAATTATTACTACACCATTCAAACAACTTATAACAACCTACGCAATACTTATGAGAACATAATGAAATAGTTTTTGCAACAACGGGGATATTCCTAGTAGTTTTTTCGTAAGCCCAACTATGAAAATATTCCACTAGCCAAAATTCTTTGAATGGAACGAGGAAACACATGTAGTTAGGTACTTGTATCAATTGGATACGTATAGAATATGAATAGCGTGTATTATAACAATAACCCAGACCTTGGTGTTACGCGGAAAATACAATAATTTCACCCATCAGTTGGATTCTATAGACCGAATCGCGTCACGGCCATCTGCCATTACCAAAAATCTATCGGAGCCGAATCATCAAGTCATTATTTCAAGTAAGCAAGCAAAAAATATTATAAAACCTACTTATAATATGGATAATACACAATTATTATCAATTATTTTGTAATTAAATATTTTGCTATTATAATAGATATTGTTCCGTATAGCCAATAGCCACTTGCGTGATTTTTTATTTAAAGTCATGTAACATTTTCAAAAAGTACCTAAGTTGTGAAGAGCGATGTGTCTGCTTGTATTTTGTAGTATCATTCCGTCATTAAATACTCAAGAGAGTTTCATCAACATTTTTAAGTCTATGTTGGATCACAGCGAACCAAGCCTCCCCATGTACGCTATGGGATCCTGGTCTTTTTTCACTTCCAACCGAACTGGACGACCCACTAACTCAAAACCTTTTAAAAATGAAGTTTACAGCAATATGAAGAAAATACGTAGGTAATAATTTTTTAGATACAAAAATTCCGCGATCTTTTAAATACGAAAATTCCACTACCTACACATTAATGTACATACACCTCATGAGATCAGTTTCCTATTAAATAAGTCTCGCGTCCTTACCTTCAGTGCTAAACATATCGAAGTCTCCAGTAGGACAGCCGGGCTGCGTGGCTCCGTAGTTAGGGCAGATGTCCACAGTGCATAAGTACCATATGAAATCAGAGTTCTCTAAGAGAAATAAGTCTGGTTGTCCTACAACTTACCTTCAGTGCTAAACATTTCGAAGTCTCCTGTAGGACAACCAGGCTGCGTGGCTCCGTAATTAGGCCAGATGTCCACAGTGCCAGTGGCAGTGCTGGTGCCATAGCCGCCGGGGTCGGTGTGGATGATGTCCACAAACTTGCCGCAAGTGCGATCCAGGCCTATGTTCAGAGATAGAGTGCCTTCGAAGAACGCTTTGGCTGGGTCCAAGCCTGTTATCCTGGGAAACGGTCCAACAGGTTAATTCTTATTAGGTGCTGAGGCCGTATGGGCTAATTTACACCGGTGACAATCATTATAAACCGGAAAAAATAAAATGTTATAGATACAGAACAATGAAGCTTCTATAAATTAGGTTATTTTTTATATTAGGTGTTTCTCAAATTTGTCGTCTCTATATTTTACTCTACTTTACCGCTCTACCTAAATCTTATATTGCACGACAGAGTTAAGAATCGCCTTATTAACTCTACAGATATACTTAGTCTTTAAGAACATTTTTGCCTGCTTCTAATGATTGCCATCAATGTAAAATAGCTAATACGGTCCCTGGTCCTTAATTTCGTATAATGTAGAACGACTTCATGTTTTTAAATGTGTGATTTACGCAAAAATTGAGAGTGAGGTGAGCTTTGAAAGTAGAATATGATATTTTTGAACTTTAAACAGGTAGGCAGACCTAAAAACTATGTAGGTACCAATCACAATAATCAGAAGCCTCATTGCATTGTCTTCATTTTGAATTTGAATAGACATTTCAGTGAATGAGGAACAAATTCCGCGAGGTCTACAAGGTTACCATTGTTCTGAAGCAAATCTAGTTCATCCAAATAGGTTGCCAAGAAATTGGCGCCAATAACCTTTCATGAATGTAACTATTCCAATTGCCAGCTAGCCTTCCTTCAAGTGCTTAGTAAATCTAACCTTGTTAAAAAAAAACAAATCTTACTACATAATATATGTATATCTATGTCTATGTATCACTTATCTTTTCTTTCGAGACAAAAGTTTAAATTGACTTGATTCTAGTTTAAACAAACATCGGCCTAGGCAAGTGATTGGATGGCGATACTTTACGAACGGCCTAGGCTATCAATTAACTGCCTATTTTAACCAAATGGCTACTTTTGTGTCACTTACCTTTGAACAGTGAGTCCAAATTGCCTAATCTTCCTGCCAGCGAAGCCCATGATGTGAGCTCCAAGGGAATGCCCCATCAGGTGAATGTTGGTCATGTTGACGCCGGCCGCTTGCAATCTCATTAACATTGCGCCCATTTCTTTGCCAATCTGCAGGTTATATAACGTTAGGAACTTGTTAAGAACTTGGGGTCAGGGCCAGGCGAGGTCGTGTACCTTCTTTAACATATTGGCCTAGATTAGGACGGAGGAATTTGGGTCGACTGATGAATGGTGGACCAAAATGTAATACAATTCAGTGATATCAAAAGGGCATAGGTTCGATACTTAAGCCGACGTCACAAAGAGACAGGATGCGCGGGAAAGCGATTGCAACCTTTTGAGTTGTTCCTAAACGGGGATTGCATGCGTTTTAAATAATATATCAGGGTACGTACATTCGAACATTACGAAAATTCCGTCCCGGATAACGACCACTCTGTGTAATGTCGAATTCATGTTACCAGAGGGCGAGATGACAAAAACAAGCCAAAGAAAAGCCATTGGCAATGAAAGAGCAATTTGACAATGTTGATGTCTTCTTATATGCTAAATGAGCTCTAAGCGTTGAGCTTATTCTGGCTAAATTCTCTTCCATACTCTTCTACTAAGTATTAGGTAGGTACTTGTCGCAATTTGTATTTAGAATAGCGTATTATTTGTTATGTAAAATTAAAACTGTGTTTCATGAGTCAGGATGTACGGTTATCTAAATGTGAACCAAGTGTATATTAACACCTTCCTAAAGTTAAACTTAGTTTTCATGAATCTACAAACAAAACAACTGGATCAACACGATTACTATTTGTCAAGGTGTTTGTCGATTGTTTTACAGTTGGTATCTCTATTTTTGAAAAGACTAGGTATAATAAAAACGTCATGAATTACTTTGGCACTGATATAGGTACTGCGAATTTTATGTTAGTTTTTTTTATGTGAGATTAAGTTTACGACGTTCGACTGAAGCGATTCGTTGGCCCATTGCAGTCGCAGTGTTATCTAGAAATTTAATATAAAGAATTCTACGTAATAAAATAAACACTTTATTGGGTACATCGGGGTGAGTCACCTAGGAAATATTCACCACTGCTTCTTCTTCTTTTCGAGTCGAAAAGAAGAACTGCTTTCCAAAGGATATAGGTATCTTTTTTCATGGCAACGAGTGGCTAACATAAAATTAGCAAGTCAGGTATTCACCTGATGGTAAACCGGCATGATGGCATCGTGATTGCCCATATATCAGACTTAGCGCCACCCTGTGTTTTATCATTCAAACTTCAGCTCGTAGAGAGATATGAGATGAGTTGGTTGAATCTTGTCATGCTCAGTAATTTCGTAGGTAACATTGCCCTGTGCCCTTTTCTGCGGAACACATTAATCCCTGAACATTACCAACGTCCTGGCGAATGAATAAATATGATGAAGAAAAATAAGCTATAGGTACTTATTTAATATAGTATTAATAATATTATTGTTTTTCTAATAGCTGTTAATTAAACTAGCGGACATTTAGAACTCAGTAACAGTGTTCAGAAGGTCATTGGTTAATGTCAAGTACAAACGCGAAAAAGGCATGTTTCTCGAGAATCGCGTGCGCAAAAGACCTTACCCTTTTAGCGTTAGGAACAGCACTGAGAGCGTAACCTAGGGGTATCCCGAGTACGCCACTCTTGGCTTCTTCTTCCCAGTCTAGAAGGAGGACGTTCCTCTTCTTCTTTTGTACATTAGCTGTCATGACTGCTGTGGTTGCAGGACCTGCCACTCTTCCTCGATATCCGAAGGTGTAGATTAATGTCGGCACAGAGGTATCCAGGCATGATATGAAGGAATCCGGCAGTGGACTATTTAGCGGTGTCACCTCGTAATCTTCCAATGATCTGTGAAGGGAGATGTATCTTAAATTTGGTGACTAAAATGCAAATATAATAATTAATTATAATTAACCTAGAGATGTTGCATACAAGTTTTTTATGCATAATATTATATCTTCCAAATAATTTTTATGTAACACTAGCTGCGCCCAGCGGTTATACCCGCTGTACTACTATAGCCTATGTGTTACTCCAGGGTCTAAGCTATCTCTATACCAAATTTCAGCTCAATCGGTCCACCCGTTTAGACGTGAAAGAGTAACAAACATCCAGACATCCATTCTTACAAACTTTCACGTTTATAATATTAGTAAGATTGGTAAAGTGCAGAGATGAAACGACGCGATGGTCTGCTATATAAAGGTCAATCTAAATAAGACGAACTTTAAGATGCTCCTTCACTTGGAGCATTCGCCTGTAATGTACGGTTACAAAGTCAAGTTCTCGTCACTGACCTTATCGTCAAAACCTAGTATTACAGTACGCAGGCTGTTGTTATGGCTGATGTTACAGATGTGAGTATTTGATGAAACAATGTGTATAATACTTATTTTGATATAGCTTATAACTATAACATCTAATTTGTAAAGGTAAGTTTAAGAATGACGTGGCAATGCTGCCAGACAGCCAGCATTCTGGGCACGCTACAATCTGGCAGTGGGTTTGGAGCACCTGGATTTTCTGTAGATTGGCGTGTTGCCGATCTGAGGTTAAAAATCAAGTGTTCTTGACTGCTGTAGTAGCCGTAGTATTGTTTGCTTGTTTTTTCTCAATAAAGGCATTTGCCCAGAAAAAAGTTGAGGATAAGTAACTAAGGTTGTGTGGATAGTAGACTTGTGGGATAAGTAGATAGGTAGGTATTTGTTGTTGTAAGGTATAGTTCGAGTAGTTAAGGCCCTGTTATACGTTACAGTGAGTAGGTAAATAAGGACATAGTATTACGTATTCCACTTCTGATACTGAAACAATAAGTTGTAGCAATATCCAGGCAATAGTAATTACTTGCATTTTAGGATATGTTGAAGCAGCATACATTTCACGCCAGAATGTGGTTATCGATTCGTGACGAGCAAAGGTACAATACGGTTAGGTTACTGGTACCTATTGGTATCATCAAACCTGTCATCATCGAGTTAAATCAACCTATCATTATGTTAACTTTCTTCGCAGTCAGTCTACTTTTTTTGGGAGATATAACCTGATTTTAACTGTAACTATTAAAAGTAAAAGTAACTGCAGTTCTCAGGTGCAAACATATCTTGAAAACTACATTTTAGCTACCAGTAGGTACAGTCTTTTATTATTTTTGTACGGAATCCTAATAATGATTATCTTCCTTAATATTATAAACGTGAAAGTTTGTACGAATGTATGGATGTTTGGATGTATGTTTCTTACTATTTCACGCCTAGACGCGTGGACCGATTGAGCTGAAATTTCGTATAGAGATAGCTTAGACCCTGAAATAACACATAGGCTTATGGTACAGTGGGTAAAACCGCTGGGCACAGCTAGTGATCAATATAACAGGTATGATAAAATATTGCACAATCTAATAATATAATCCGACTAATATATTTATCTCTTCTATAATTATTTTTCTAATTTGCTAAAATGTGAATAAAAATTAAAATAGAATAAAAACCAAATAATTACGGCTAAAAGCGAAAGGTATGAAAACAAGATCGGTCAACGATCGCCAATTTCTTCGGCAAATATTATTTAATCAAGTATACTAAAGAAAAAGTTAAGCTGAAGCAAAATATTAAATGTAATGTTCCCAATTTTAATATAAAAATTGCGAAAGTATGTCGCCAGTATAAAGACTGGCGTAAACTACGGCAACTCTCGTTAATTATTTTATTTGAACTATATTATTTTATTTGAACTATATATATAAATTGCGGTCTGCATTATCTTGAAAGTGAATTTATTTGTTAGTTATTTATTTGTAGCCTGTAGCTGCGCTCTACGGTTTTACCCGGTGTAGACCTATGTGCTATTCTAGGGTATAAGCTATCTCTATACAAAACTTCAGCTCAATCAGTCCACCCGTATAGGCGTGAAGAGTAACGAACATACACACTCACTCACAAACTTGCGCATTTTTTTAAATATTAGTGTGATGAGAAACTTTGCGTTGCGGCCTGCCATAGTTTATCCACATGAAAAGAAGACTTCTTAAGTTATTTTTTTTTATGTGGTGAAGTTGAAGACGAGTAAGACGCTCTCCTGGTGTTAAGAGATAACGGCTGCCCATAATCAGTACAGTGCTACTTAGGATTTCACAATTATGTGAAATTCCAGGAGCACTGCACCAACGCTTCTTACTTAAGAGTCATAAGATGTTAAGACTCTTTAGCCCAGTAATTTCACTAGCTACAGTGCCCTCCTACCGAAACACAGTAATGATTGCACATCACTGCTCAGGCGGTATTTAGTAGGAACTCGTAACTATGCGAAGATACGAGTACCAAGGTAAGTATCCATTGCCGAGCGCAAGTCGCATACAAATTTAAACAAAATGAATCTATTTCCATCTAATTAATTCAAATCATGTAGACAGCGGAGGTAAACTAATCAAAACAAATGATTTATTTTCTACGCGTAGAGGACATTGTCGTGGATCCGACAACTTGGCGATTAGGTACACGCTAAGATTAGCATTCTCGTTATTATATAGATAGGACCTTTAAAAAAACAAATTAGTTAACTTTATATTTTTTATTTTGGGAACTTTTCTAAAGGAGTAACTTTAACTCGAATAAATTTCCAACTATGATTTATTTTACCAAACTATTATTTTTAAGTACCTAGGTAAACTTAATGAAATTCTTCCATTTTTATTCAAGTTTTCTTTTTGAGTCAAAGTAATTGCCTCACTATCTTTTTACCAAGGCCTCACTAAGTTAAGTAATTTTACATACTCTACATTATGACTAAAATGCTTTTTCAAAAAAATCTATTAATCTATTAGGTATAGATTTTTTTTTTGTGAACTTTGCTATAGGTGTAAAATCAATTCCCATATATGATTAAGCCGACTTTATCAAATTATTATTTCGTTTAACGTAAACTAAATTTATGAATTCCATGCCTTCATTCAAGATTTCTTTACACTAACTCTTTACCGTGTCCGTAAGTAGGTAATTCATTATGTGCGGAACCCTCCACTAGCTACGGCTCACACTTGTCCGTAACATTTTATTTATTTAGCTATTGTATAATGATAGACCTTCAAAATTATGAGCAATAATACCGGTCGACATGTTAATCGATCATTATGAAAGCGATTACGTACTTCTTGTATAATCGTCCCAATACTCCAGTTTATCAACCTTGGATCGATGATGCGTTGCAGAACTCAGACCATGCTTTGGACATTGCAAGACGCACTTTTCTATAACTTTACCGATAAAATAAATAATTGGGGTTTATACTCCAACAGAACAGGTTACACCCTACTTACACTGTCAGAGTCAAATCACAATTTATAGGTTATGTGGCTAACCTATATGTTGCAGTTTCAGGTCGCCGAGATTACTACAGGGCCTGCAACATGGCCTAACGACAGCCTCCTACATATCTTATAGGAAACAGCCGATACAGTGAATATTCTTAACTAGCTGCGCCCAGCGGTTTTACCTGCTGTACTGTAGCCTACGTGTTCCAGAGTCTAAGCTATCTCTGTACCAAATTTCAGCTCAAGCGGTCTACCCGTTTGGGCGTGAAGAAGTAGCAAACATACACACTCACACATAAATATTCGCCTTTATCTTACTTTAATATTATAAACGTGAAAGTTTGTAAGAATGGATGTCTGGATGGATGTTTGTTACTCTTTCAGGCTTAAATGGGTGGACCGATTCAGCTGAAATTTGGTATAGATATAGCTTAGAGCCTGGAATAACACATAGGCTACATAAGTACTGCGGGTAAAACCGCTGGGCGCAGCTAGTAATATTATATTATTATATAGTGTGATTACCACGAGTTTATAGAATAGAATTAAAACTAAATTAAACTTTATTAAGGTCTACAATAGGCGGCTTTATCGCTTACTCTTCGAGGAAATTCCAGAATTTGCGTGGAGTGTTTAAAATTGAAGAGTAGGGTAGTACTACTAAATTGGGTTTTAATTTATTTTGCAAAATTCAATTTAATTTAATATTTTCTATTTGATGACTTTATTTTTTTATATGACTGAATAGGAACTATTTAGTTCCTTCAATTATGTTTTTTTACTTTTCAGCGCTTTTTATATTATTTATATTTTCATTTTATGATTTATCGATGTTTATTATATCTACTTTAAATTCACATAACTTTTTCGCATTATTATATTCGCACATAATATTGTTATTGTACCTAAAGATTTTCTTAATGTGTAGGTAGCTTATACATAAAATTTTCTTGATATGAAGTAGTTATATGTTATCTTTATATATAGTATTTAGGTAAATATATGTAACCCCACTCTACTCTTTCGATCCTCTTTTCCAAACCAAGGTAGGTTACCTGGAAGAGATCGCTCACAGCGGTAAGGCCGCCCATTGTGGACCAAATTGTATTTCAGTGCTAATATTAAGTAAAACTGTAATTTTCTTTGGTTGCAATAAAGAGTATTCTATTCTAAGTCTTAATTATTATTACCTTATTATTATCTATAGATAGATATATAAACATTTTATTGCACACAAAAAAAAAAATACAAACAAATATACCAAAAAAAAACAACGATACAAATTACTATACAATATTTGTTACACTTGAAGGAACACTTTAAAAAAGATGATTTTAATTTTTGTAAATCAATGCCTTTTTTTTTCAAGGTTTCGATTTTTTAAATAAATGAATATTAATAACTTCGAGAGGCAGACTGTCTGTAGACTGGCAATATAATAATGCATTATAACTTAAAATAATAAACATGCATTAAAATAAAACTAGACGACCACATAAATATTTGAGTATATTTTTGTAATGACTGTGTCTAGCAGTTTAAGCTGCTGAAAAGGCCTGTAATATTTCCGAGGTCTTAGGTACTCCTTCCAAATTTAAGCTAAATCTCTTTTAAGCTATTTACACCTCACATTAAGCGAAGGCGACTTTTGAGCGGGCGACGAAAGTCGTCGTAGAGTCGATACGACAAAGTTTGATGTTGCGGCGACCTCTCAAAGACACACGTCGGTCGCCAGAGAGTCTTTTTTTTATGTGATGAAGTAGAAGACGAGCAAGACGCTCTCCTGATGTTAAGAGATAACGGCTGCCCATAATCAGTACAGTGTTACCTAGGATTTCACAATTATGTGAAATTCTAGGAGCACTGCATCAACGCTTCTTACTCAAGAGTCATAAGATGTTAAGACTCTTTAGCCCAGTAATTACACTAGCTACAGTGCCCTCCTACCGGAGCACAGTAATGTTTGCACATCACTGCTCAGGCGGTAGAAAAACTGGCACTGTTGGGGTACCCACCTAGACGACCTCCTGCAAAGGAAGTCTACCCCCGGTAAGTCGCTGGAGAGTCGCTAGAGAGTCGCAATAATGCTGAGGTGTCGCAGCGATGTCGCCGAGAGTCCCTGTTGCCTAGTGAGGGGGCGGCCTTAGACGTAAAATGGTTAAAAAAACAAGGTAGGTCCTTGTATTTTATATCTATAGTTCCCTTGTTATTCATATCCATTATTTCGTATTTATAATCTAGTATACCCATAAAGGTGCAGTATTTTTTTATCTAAAGATTTCCGCAGTTTAAAAAATGTGTTCTCTTTATCTTTTGTTGTACGAGTATGTTTGGGCTTGGGCCTTTTGTAGCCTAGATTTGGCTTTGCCTAAATTTTTATCTAGACCTGCTTTATACCTACCTAATAGTGTTACCCGCAGAAAAAAAAGCCTATAACTATAATATGTGTAGGTATTTCTGAGTTATATACCTATGTCGCAGCCGTCTGGTAAAATTTACCAGTTAATTACACGCCTAGGCGTTTCATTAAATTCCAACATCATACTATATACTTACCCTTTATAACAGCGCAAAAAAGCACCTCCTGCGAGCTCTATGCAACCTGTAAGTAGGAATAAAAATATTATGTTATATTATAATACGTAAAAGGCTGGTTAAGTCGTCTATAATTAATAATTATGTAAGGGTCATCCATTAAGTAAGTCACAAACGTACGTATTTAAGTTATAAATGTGACATTACGAAACATATGTATAAGACTCTCCACCCTTTGTCACACTTCGTCAATCCTCTTAGAATAGAAAACCCTTTATTGAACAGCATAAAGACATCATCATCATCATCCTCTCAGCCGTAGGACGTTCACTGCTCAGCATAAGCCTCCCCTTTGGATTACCATATTATGTACCGGTTGGAAACAAAGTGACCTGCATGCAGCGTCTTCCAGCGACCTTAATAAGGTCTGTCCACCCAGTTGGTGGACGTCCTACGCTGCGTTTGCTAGTCTGTGGTCTTTTCGACCCCATCGGCCATCCGCTCTGCGTGCTATGTGGCCTGCCCATTGCCACTTCAGAAGGATAAAGACACAATAGAATAATCTTAAAATTACACATTTGAGAAAGTGTTCCAATGTGCAGTATTATCGCTAATACTGATCTCTTCTAGACAACCAATAAGGGGAAGAAAAGCCAGAAATTAGAGCGACGGCTCTTCCAGATACACAACTATTTATTCCAACACCGAATTTATTTATTTTATTTATTGACACTCTTCCTTCTTCTCTCCTCTTAACATGTGACCTACTTTATGGATGGTCCCTTATCTATTGTTTTTTTATTCCAGAAGCATTATTTTTTATTTTTAAGCTAATTGAAGAATTTGCTGTATTTATAAGTACTATTTAAATGATTGTTTAATAGTTAGGTAATGTAAATAAATTTTATTCTAAGGTAAAAACAAAGCTAATCGAAGAATAACAATAAAAGAAAACGAACGAAAATAATGTTAACAATTCATTACTTCAAATTGTAGAGCCAAATTAATTTTACTGCAGTTTTAACTAGAAATACATAAAAGATGTTCAATTGGCGGTTTTATCGCAATTAGTATTTTATGGATTTTAAGTAGGTTAGGTTAGTTCTGAGGGGTGTTATCAAGAAAACCTTACATAAAATTATTCTATTAATTTTTAGTAACGATTTTTTATGACAGTGCTAAAACTCAAGTGGCTAGTTAGATAAAACAGTATTTAGTGCAAATTTTTCTTAAGTAGGTACTGGCGGCGCGATTTTAGTGGACTGTATTTTTGCGGGTTGAGAAATGACCTGGGCACGGCGTAGATGTATAGGAATACTACTAGGTACTTAGTTAATGCAAAGAAAAGAAAAAATAAAGTGAAATAAAGATCATCGTTTCCGGTACGATCTAATAAATAAATGTCTAACCGGTATGGGTAGATAGCTTTTTGATTGAATTTTCGGGTAATTTTTAAGGCTAAGACTAACCAAAGATATACCATTCATTATTACTTTTCTATTATATACATTGTATCGTATACTAAAACTTTTAAAAATGGAGGAATATAAAAATACTACAACAAGCGACGACCTTATCAAATTTTGTATCTTATTTAAGTAGGTAATATAAATAATCTCAGTTTTATCTTTTCTAAATTCCGAGATTTAATTAATTTATTTAAGTATTAAATACAATTATTATTAATCTACATAGTAGGTAAGCATTAAAATACTTCTGGTAACTTTTTCAGTGGTAGTAGGTATACTTATTATTGATGAGGTTTACCTTAGTATAAAATACAAGGAGTGATATTATTAAAGTAATAATAGTCCTGTCACCTGGCAGAGACTGTCTTTGAGCCCATTTTCTATGGATGGACTCACAGACAGACTCCAATAAGTGTCACCCATTACATTTATATTAAAAGCTCAAAAGGGCCTCTGCGCGTTGGACTTTTTTGTCTCCGTGTAAGCCTATAAAAAGGCCCGGGCTTAGCCCGTGTTAAAGAGCGACATTATAATATTAATTGACTACATACGGTTAACGAAAATGTAAAAAGTAAAGTTTATAATAGTGCATATTTATATTTAACACAGAGGTATGTAGGTACTATAAAAAGTACATAAATAAAATCAATACTTACATATCACAGAAAACCACAATCCAATACTATAAAAAATTGTACGTAACATTTTTAATACCTACTAGCTTAATTAACACTTGTTAAAACAAAATAAATTTGTAATATTTTACTGCTAATTTCGCTACCACATTTTAAAAGAAAAAATCGAAAACTTAAAAAACGAAAAAGAATCTATAATAAAACGAATTATTCCCAATTTAAAATTATGTTATTTTTTCGTAGAGTCCGAAATGTTTGTTGCAAAGAGGTCGCGTAGCTAAACGGACTCTTTCGTTCAACGCGTGCTTTTGCCGGCGTTTAAAGACGCACTGTTTGCTATATTGTGTTTATATTGACTCCAATGCTTTCTATATATTGATGCATTTATCAGTTGTCAGAGCTTAGAAGGCTGCCCGCAAATTTATTGATACTTTATCCGATGACCATTGAATTTGAATGGGAGCATGGTCGTTCAGAGTCCTTTGGGTAACCTTGTTCTATGAGATAATTTTTGTGTGTTCTATATGATATCTTAAAATACCTACTGAAATTAAGGCATATCACATGTAGTTAAATTTATATTGAGCAATGCTAAGAAAAGGTGTAGTAATATTTAAGCAAATACTTTTAGTATGAAAACTGAAGCAATTGTTAATAAATAATTTTATATATAGATTAGAATAGATAACAATTTATTGAAACAAAAAAATACTTAACATTAAAACCCAATACAATAATGTGTAGGTGTTACTGTTATTGGCGGTCTTATCGATAAGAGCGGTCTCTTTCTAATGTGCCTATCTTATAAGCTAAATTATTTAAATGTTTGTAGATATTTGAAATGGGAATGCGATACAAAAATAAATAAATATCAATTGAAATAAACTAGTTTATACTCTAACTAAAAAAATCGTATAGTTTATACTCTGGCTCGTGTGCGAAGGCTCTACATAGAAATATTTTTTGAAAAATCTTTAATTACGATAATTAACACCAATTAGCCTAAAAATTGCTATGATGGATCTACATTGCTTGTCAATGAAGATTTATTGTTATACGGGCTTGAAAACTATAATACTTATTATGCCATGGCCTTTGTTAACCGCCAAAAAAGAGAGACTGACAATAATTCATCGGTATATTTTTTCTTAGGGTTTATTTTTAAATATTATTATATTATTACTATTCCGCGAAGACGCCAGATTCGATTTTATTACAAGACCTTCCAGGTACCCCTTACAATTTTATCGAAATTGGTTATCAATTTACGAATTTAATTGTGTGCCCTACCCACGCTTATAACAAGCGAGTTGAGATCGATAAAAAAAAACCTTACTTTTAAAAATTTATGCATTATTTAATTTTTTTTGTTCTAAAAGATCACTGCGGTACTTTTCATTTTTGTGTTATTTAAAAAAAAGTGGATGTTTTGGCATTTCAGCGATGATTCCATTCCGTATCTTGCCGCTTCAGTGTACGGAACCCTAAAGTCAAATTATGCATCTCATCATAGTTTTTTGGGCAATTACGTTAGTTGGTAATTTAGATGCATCTTAGAAGTAAGTACACATTACTATGTATAGAAGTGGTTTATGTATCTATTTAATACCAATTTATCTTCCACAGTAATAATGCCGCTAGTGTCGCTTTAAGAGTATCATTGATAGGAAAATGGTTTAGTTCTCTTTTCGGCCACCAACTGAAATAAAAATGCACGTGGTATGTATTTTCCGTCATTGAAGTACTTTTAAGTAGTAACTACACATACGTAGCACTTAGATTTTGGTCGAGTTTTTTGTCTTAGGTAGAGGTTAATAAAAATATGTGTTAGAAAAACGAGTGGGGAAATTCCAAATTTCAGCTTCGAGCTGTGCCTGACTGACTGATAATTCAATAGATAGGTCAGTCAGTCAGCTTTCTGTTAATAAATACAGATTATTATGATATTTCTGCCCTTATCCCACATTATGTTGGGATGGCTCAACACAGCTTTCTTTTTCATTCCACTCTATCATCCGATATATCTTTATTCACACTCCAAGCATATACATACAGATCGACACTAATATTATGAATGTATGCCTGTTTGTTTGTTACTTCTGTACATCTACCTGCTGAACCGAGATTGAAGAAATTTGGTCTAGAGTGATAGGTTGGTTGGGTTGGTTCAAGTCTCGGGAAATGATAGTTTTTATGCCATTTATTTATGCCACTTATCAGGGATAATAACTATTTTTGTTTTATACGCTACCGTGTTTCGGAAGGCACGTAAAACTGTGGTTCCCGGCTGTTTCCGATAAGATATGTAGGAGGCAGTCATTAGGTCATGTTGCAGGCCCTGTAGTAATCTCAGCGACCGGAAACTGCAACATATAGGTTTGCCACACAACCTATAGGTACATTGTGATTTGACTCTGACAGTGTAAGTAGGGTAACCTGTTCTGTTGGAGTATAAACCCCAATTTTTATTATTTATATTATTTTTTATCGCGGGTAACACCGCGTGGCTTTACGAGTTATTATTATAAACGATAATTTTTCACAAAAAGTTTCTAGTTTCTAACCTCGCTGGGAGAAAATCACTTAGCGGTTATGTCGATAACCGCTAACTGTCTTCTATTAGAAATAAATCATGGTTCGGTTAGCACCTTTTATTTACGGAAGAAACTCGCGAAAAACATCCTAAGCTTTTAAAATCCAAATAAAAAGGAAAGAGTGACTGATTGACTGCATCTATCAACGCACAGCCTAAACCACTGGATGGATTGGGTTGAAATTTGGAATATAGATAGGTTTTATTACGTAGACCTCCGCTAAGAAAGGATTTAGCCACGGAGGTGAACATAATATATGCTAGTATAAAATAAAAAATACAAGAAGTTTCATAAATGGAAATAAGGTAGCTCGAGTTATGCATCCACTTATTTGTATTATTTAATATTGACTCTTGTCTATATTTCCACACTTTTTGCTAGCTCAAGCTTTTAAATGTAACCTTTGTACGTTTCAAAAATTAAAGTTATGCCTTTTTATCGTTACAAACAGGAAAACTAAGTAATGTAATGGATGTAGACTTTTTATAAAATAATATATCAATTTAAACAATTGCTTCATAGTAAAATTAACAAAAAATAAACTAAATTGATTCCAAATTCCACATTAATAATACGTATTATAAATGCTAAAGTTTGTGAGTGAGTGTGTATGTTTGTTACTTCTCCACGCCTAAACGGGTGGACCGATTGAGCTGAAATTTGGTATAGAGATAGCTTAGACCTACACAACACAGTACAGCGGGTAAAACCGCTGGGCGCAAGTAGTTTCAGCTAGTACCAGTGAATTAAGATAGTTAACCAAGAAATACCACTTGCCAAAAATTGTAGTGTTACACAAGTGCGGTAACATTTTAACGACTTTTCATTTATTCATGAAAAACGGCTAAAATAAATTTACTGAAAGGTGCTTTTGAGGTCACCAGTGAGAAAAAATGTGCTCACTCGTGACGTCATATCACGCTATATTAACGAGTACCGCTGCGTTTGACTTTATATAGTTAAAATAACTTAGGTATAATTATTTTAACATTCAGGAGAACTTCTGATAAAGATAAAGATTCTTTATAAGCATAAAACATGGTACTATTAGGTATATATATGTACCTAATATGATGATATCAAATAAATTAAGGTCCAGCATGTTTTGCCTTGATAGGCGTGATAAAATAAGTCAAATGGTAGCCTATCTAAACATTGAACATAATATTACTTACTAACTATGTCTGCTACATCGTAATTGTCCGAAATCGGTACAATCGTGGTTAAAATATTATAGGTACAACACAACAACGTTTTATTGCATACGAGGTTACAGGAAATAGTTACAAGTAGACAATACACACAAAATCAACATCTGAATTCTCTATATACCTATATAAACCAAATCTGGACTCATTCCAATTTTCCAATAGGTACTTTTTTATTCGTTATAGGTTATAAGTTATAAGCCTTTAACCACGATCTCGCCTGATCTTCTGTTGAGTGCCATTATACTCGTTTATATAGGTACATAGATCAGTGGATAGGGAAGTTATTTTAAATATTATTTATCCTTATTAATCCTTTCCAAAAGGGGTTCCTGCTCAGCATTCCACTCCAAGGCTGTCCACTGACCGTTTCGTCCGTCAATAATACAATATTTTTTATACTTTTTATTATGACCTTGAAAGGCTCATAAGTGTAAAAAGTATGCAAATAGTAAATGCATTTAGTTAAGAAAATATAATTGTTTCAACACTAATTAGGTTATTTTTACAGATGTATTATTAGGGACTTACTAATACCTGTTAGGTATATACCAAATTTCAAAAATGAAGTAACTATAGTAAGCCCACTCGTTTGCTTTGTTATTTACCTGTAAGTTCTAGATATAGTCAAAAGCCGATGTGCAGTCAATTCTAGGTTTGACAAAGGGTTACGAAACTCTAAAAATAACGATAATAAACAAATAAAAATTTACGTTCTATATTTAAAAAGTAAAATACATAAGTATTCATATACTTTTTTATGTATAAATATTATCAATTACATTCACTAGGTTTCCTACCATCCACCCCTTGTCCATACGGCGGCTTAGGATTCGTTGGCCTTATGAAGAAGTTACCCATTTTGCTGGAAAATAAAAAGAAAACATTCTCAAACATTATCTTTTTTAACCCTCGACGCAAAAACAACGGGGTGCTATAAGTTTGACGTGTCTGTCTGTGGCATAGTAGCTTCCTAACGGATGAACCGATTTTCATTTAGTTTTTTTGTTTGAAAAGTGAGGTAGTCGAAAGTGTTTTTACCTATGTTTGGTTGTTTATTTTCTCCACAATTTTGTGGCGGCGGCCATCTAGGACCGATTTTCATCAAACACATTGTTATCTAAGAACACTCCCGACTAACTCACCTTTCAAACAAAAAAAACCAAAATCGGTTCATCCGTTCGGAAGCTACGATGCCACAGACAGAGACGCACACAGACACGTTAAATTTATAACACCCCGTCGTTTTTGCGTCAGGGGTTAATAAAGAGAGTATCATACGTCGTCATCATCACTGGCCTCTTACATCTATGAAAGATGATTCAAGCAGCATCCGTAATTATGGTACGGCACTTCCGTGAGTGGCTAGTAAGATATACGTACCTCCTATCAAATTGAATGCCGACAGTGACGGTGTTGTTATAGTCCCCCAGGCATAGGAGCCAATGGGCGAATGTGTCCCCCTGGCCAGCAATGAATGTGTTGGGATGGATAATACTGTCGCTGTAGAGCATCCAGCTACGGTTGTGGCTGCACGTGGCTGCAATCAAACCATAAGACCGAGGGTTTTACCGAGGGTAGACTTCCTTTGCAGGAGAAACTTTCACATTAGTAGGATATATTTACTGGGGGTAGACTTCTTTCGGTCGTCTAGATGGGTACCCAAACAGTGCCAGTTATTCCGCCTGAGCAATGACGTGCAAACATTACTGTGCATCGGTAGAAGGGCACTGTAGCTAGTAAAATTACTGGGCTAAAGAGGTACTGATCTTAGGTACTGATTACCCTACTGTACCTACTAATTATGGGCAGCGTTATCTCTTAATATCAGGAGAGCGTCTTGCGCGTCTTCTTACTTCTTCACCTAAAAACAAACAAGACCGCTAATTGTTACACTAATTCAGAAATTATTATTTGGAAAGAAGACGAGCAAGACGCTCTCCTGATGGTAAGAGATATGCTCATAAACAGTACAGTGCCACCCAGGATTTCACAATGATGAAATTCTAGGTGCACTGTAACTGTTCCAAAGCTCAAGAGTCATAAGATGTTAAGATGGCCCAGTAATTTCACTAGCTACAGAGCCCTCTTACCGAAGCACAGCAACGTTTGTTTAGGCCGTAGAATAACTGTTGGGATTTGGGATCCCACCTAGTCGACCTCCTACAAAGGAAGTCTACCTCAGTGTTTTGAGTCAAAACTTACTTAACTTACTTTTCAAAACTTTTGACATTCAAAAAATTACTTACAGTTCGTGGCCAAAGGTCTGAAGAGTCCAACGGGGCAGCCCGGTTGAACATTTTCTATAAGCTTGACGACATAAATGTTCGTGTGACACAATGATTCATGAATTCCATAGACGCCGTAGTCAGTGTGGATGCAATCTACGAATATTGCGCATTTCTTGTCCAGTGGTACCATTAAAGCGATGGGCTTCTCGAAGAATGGGCCTGCTAGATCCAAGCCTGTGATGCTGTAAGAATACAGAATCTATACTTATACTCTACAATATCTTTACTATAAATGTATTCGTCCAAAATTTGGTTGCCTGGAATCGCTTTGAGCGATTAGGTCGCCTTTGTGGGTAATATAGAAAGTACTTAAAATTACTCATTAACATATGTTACAAATGTAAGTAGTTTAAGTACTTTCTGTTATATTGGTCATAATAAAGAGTTTTACTATTCTATTCAATTCTAATATCTATACTATGATATTAAGACAGGCTCTGACTGATCATCGTGGAGACGAAACTCCAGTACCTAGAACTTTAAATAGCTGTGAGCTTTATCCTTATAAAACTAACTAGCCTATGTGTTAATGTGTTTTTATTCCTGGGCCTAAAGAATAGAATAGAAAACTTTATTGCACACCACCAACAAAGCACCACAAACTATCTATATACCAAGGTTCAGCTCAATCGGTTAAGCCTTTCAGACGTGAAAGATAACCAAACATCCATACATAGGTCCATTCAAACTTTCACATTAGTAGGATATATTTACTGGGGGTAGACTTCCTTCGGTCGTCTAGGTGGGCACCCCAACAGTGCCAGGTATTCTACCGCCTGAGCAGTGATGTGCAAACATTACTGTGCTTCGGTAGAAGGGCATTGTAGCTAGTGAAATTACTGGGCTAAAGAGTCTTAACATCTTATATGACTCTCAAATAAGAAGCGTTATCTCTTACCATCAGGAGAGCGTCTTGCTCTTCTTCTTACTTCGTTGCAAAAAAAAAAACATATATTGTTTACCGGTCAACTATCATGTTGTTCTTAATGAGCGTTCTCCCAGCGACGCCGCATAAGTGAGCCCCGAGGGAATGTCCGATCAACTGCGTGCTGTTCAGATTGAAACCTTCCTTCGCCATGCTCGTTAGAGCGTTACCAAAAGCGGTACCCACCTTCAAAATACACACAAATGGTTTCAACGTAATGTTAGGTTGGTTGTAACGTTATGTTAGGTCGTAGTTTCAGGGAGACCTTCAGTGAGACTGGTACAGCCCCGTTTTGGTTCACAAAATGAGTGTTTTTGTTAAAAACTTCAATGTTACTAAAAATGCCAAATTAAAAAATGATTTCGTAACAGAGAAAGGCGACGTTTTTTCCGAAGATACTACCACTAAAAACCTGGGGGTGTTCCTGTGAGACGCCATAATGCCGGGGCAGCGGGTACGCCGAAACACTCGTTCGCGGCCTTTTTTTGCGCTAGGAAACATGCTTTTCGCTTCGTCACCCTACGTCAGAGGACGTATGGAGGTAAGTAAAACTTTCCTGCTCCTGATTCATACTTTGCTAGATCCATTGGTGCTATTGTGTTTACCCTCCACTTCATGACCATGTACCACTTTTGACGATTTGTATTTTTTGAAAATTTGATACTGCGCGCGTATCTACATAGATGTGCTCGAAATGGAGTTGGAGTCCTAGACAAACGCTAATTGCTTGTGACTAACGCAAAGAAAATGTACTGCAGTCTTAGACAAGCGCCAAGTGCCAAGTGCTTTGAACAGTCGTTGCAGAAAAACGAACGATCAGTACTTTTTTAGCGTTAGCCACAAGCGATTGGCGTTCGTCTTAGTCTACTGGCTCTTTATATTTACCACAGTTACTTGATAGAGTACGACTATAGGGTATGACATCAGTTCAGTAATAGCATTATCATTGTCGGCGCCCGCTTCCTTCTCCCAATTCAACAAGAACACGTTGGATTTAGGCAGCGACAGTAGGGCCGAAATAACAGTAACGGGGTTCGTGCTGTTTGCTGCTACTTCATAGCCGAACACGTAGAAACGATTGTTTAGCTTGCTGTCGTAGCAAGGAGATTTTAGAAGGAGGGTCGAATTCTCCAGCGGTACCTCGTCGAAATCGTCTACTTGACTGAAATAAATGAAAAGGGGTTTGATTGTTGGATGATTTTTGTATGGAGTGTGGCATAGCTACTAGTCCGCAATTTTGTTTTTTTTTTTTTCAAAATCACGGCTAGCGACGAAACCTATAAATCGATAGCTGATATCAATACCAACAAAAATATTCTCACATCTACTCTCGTAATGGGTCAGATTTCGGAGCTATTAAGCGTCAAAGTTTTGTCCGATCATTGTTTGGTTGCATGCTGGCAAATTATAATTCTCCGATAATATTATTATTAGGAGGATGACATTTTTGCTGTTATATCCCGTTTAACTAATGATAGCAATAGTAATTAAAAATCTTACCCTTTATAGCATCGTAGTTTGGCAGAAAGCGTGGGTCTAACACCTGTAAAACCCTTTTATGTAAAATTTACAGTGCAAAAAACATGTGCAATATTTTTTAATTAATATAACGAACAAACTTATATTTTTCTAAACACATTCCTATTCCCTATTGTTGGATGTAATTTTCATATTGTTCCAATATATCTCTACGTTAACATTTTAAATAGTTTAATTGAATTGAATAATATTGTCAAAATCTTTCTTACTATATATATTATACATAAGATATAGTACAGCTAGTAAAACCGCTGAGCGCAGCTATTAATATATAAAAAAATATATATGTGAAATAGATAAATTAATATTATATTTACCAAAAACGACAGCGCTCAGCCACAAAAATATTCGCAAAAATTGTACCAGCTGCATTATTTCTATATCCAACTGTTTTCACAATAAGAAATTGGACGTAATAAGTTTTGATTTAAATACTATTATAATTAACACAAGTGTTACCTGTGAGTGTTAAATAATGTTTATCTCATCTTCAAATATGAACTAGATTTTTATCTACGATTGTTGTCAACGAAAGGTTCGTCCAGAGTTAGTTTACCTATACAAGATGCAAACCTACCTTGTGCTGCAAAGCACTAATACGCGATAATGAGTTTACTATACCTTCCTAGCTATTGATATGTACATACATCCTGCGACTAATACAAAAAATAACACAAAGTAATTAAATTTTTTTACAATATAATCGACCTTAATGCAAAGTGATAGTTTAGTTTGCAATATTAACATAACGATCTTATGGCGTTTTCACTCCGTGGCATTGACAAAATTTATTGCGTCTAGTAAAACTTTATTTTCACAGGGCTTTTGCTCAAAATCACTTATCCCATATGACTATAATTTGTCTTGATCTTCCACGTCAAGGAGTGAAAGAGACAATTGCGTAAGCAAAAAAATCTTTAAATACTAATTTTGATATAATAAATAATTATTACATTATTTTTAAAAGATAATTACTAAAAGTAGTAGTAAAATGTATTAAACTTGGCTAAAATATGAAATCCCACATTATTTTCTCTTTATATGTGTATTATTTTTCCAATTCTTAACAGCTCTACGTTTAACTTGACGGTCAGCGCAAGGCTGACGCCGAAACAGTGCTTATTATCGGTTTAAGCACTGTTTAGTTTAGTCGCTCTTGAAGCGGTTACGCGTTATCTAGTATAGATGTCGTTGATATTAAGACTCATGGCTTCCAGTTCGTTTAAATTCAGGGTAACTAAGGGTTATCTTAGTCTATTATAAATTAGATAACGTAACATTGCCACACCATCCACACTTTGACTTCGGACGTTGACAAAGGCAACATTTTTTAAAAATATTCGTAGTTTAAATAATAAAAAATAATTAGACCTACGTATGTTTTGGTCATTTAGGAACTTTGCTTCGTACTTTAAAAAAGCTCTTATAATGCCTATTTACGAGGTTGGATAAAAGTAACGTAAATAATTACCGACCAATTTCAGTTCTCACATCTATGTCCAAAAGTTTTGAAAGACTCCAGATAACCGACTGGTATATTTACCTGGAAGTAGAAGATAATGTACTCGTAATATCGGGTGTAACAGCTATTAAAATTAATACCTGTATGTTGAGAGCGAGTGTTGCATGAAGGAAGGCAAAGCGTATGTGGTACTGCCGGGACTCTACACTACATGAGGGGGTAGGCTTAGTGTTAATAATAGGACTGGGTAGTAGGCCATATATACCGTCTGATACATTACCGTCTGGTACATCAATAGCCAGGGCATCATTTCTATCTGGTCTCATACCTGATGCGCCCGTTCAGAAAAGTTCTGCCGAAAGTATGGAAGTGCTAAGAATTAATCAGTAAAGAGACTCCCATAAGTATAGAAGAGATTATCGTCGACGATAATTTGGGAATACAGGTTCATGAGCAATTGTGCTCGTTGCTTAATTTGAACCGTGAAAGCTTTGCTTTTTCACCTGGAGGAACTAAGGAAAACATCGTTAGCGGAAATGCATATTTAGTTGAAGGACGAAATCCCCGTCACCTTTCGACCGTACAGGCTTTCATTATCCGAACACGATAAAGTCAAGTCTATTGTTCACGAAATTCAATATTATTCGAGAATCGACATCTGAATACGCGAGCCCCATTATATTGGTTGCGAAGAAAAATGGTGACACACGGTTATGCGTTGACTATAGGGCATTAAATCGCAAAACCGTTCTCAGGACAAGTATCTTTTACATCGTTTGACCTATAATTATAGTGTCAGGCTACCATCAAGTGCCGGTCTCAGAAAGCTCAAGGCGTAATGGCTTCATCGTGGCATTGCTGACAAATCTTCCATCTAGCATCCTATGGTATAGCCCAACGTAATTCACCGTCAACCTTTCTAAATATTTTACCATTCTTAAGTACGTATGTACTTATCTCGAACATCTTTTGCTTCTGCACACTTTGCATTTAATATCGCCTTGATGTGAGTCAATCGTGGATCACTCATTTGAACAGACTGAAGCCAATTAATCAATTTCATCAATCTGCATCACTCCGGATGGCTCAACGCTCAAGTTTCTTCTCGTCGGTACGTTGCAATAATATCCCACCAAGGCCTGAGGCACTCGCATCTGTATGTAACTCCGTAATATGATCTGGGTTATATAGGGTCGGAACTAGCCGACTAACCAAGATTTGTTCCAATTTCTGGAAAGCGGAATCTTGTTCCCGCTTGTCCAAGGGACAATTTTTTGTAAGTGAAGTAAGCGGTCATGTAATAGACGCAAAGCCAGCCTAAAGCGCCTAAAGAAACTGGACAGCTGGATTTTTTGGATAATAGTTACATCCCATTCTATGTCCCTTCTTGGTCATTAAAAATACCTATGTATTAATTTCAACCTAATCGGTCTAGCGGTTATAGAATTTTATATACCTAATTCCTGTTCCCGTAAATATTTTGGGATAAAAAATTTCTCAAGCGCCAGATGCTAGTTTTTTTATTACTGAATGATTTCTTCCTGTAGATGTCCAAAGAGACTGTGTCATGGACACTGGATATCTATAGATAGAAATCATTCAGTTATAAAAAAAAAATCGCTTCGCCGGCCGCTGCCGCGTCACTCTCGTTTGGAATCCTACGAAAGTTTATAAATTTTCTAGGAAATTTATGAACTTACAAATCATGTTATTTTCCGTGGACATATATATATCCAGTACAGATAATCTTGCAACACAATTTTTAGGTACATAACGAGTACCTACACCAAAGTTATGAGGTTTATATTTGGAATCTCTTAAAATTATAATATCATCTAGGAATAACAGGATAACTCTAATAATAAAAACAAAAGGTAAGTTAGTATTGGCAGTGTCTTTAATTTCTAATAACATTCATAAGGCTTCCTGCCAGCTGGGCCGCGACCATAAGGTGGGCATGGATGTGTAGGATTCATGAAGAAGTTGCCACTTTTGCTGGAAAAAACAAGTGAAATTTAAAAAAAACTTTAAAAACAAGCTTTTATTATTATTACCATCTAGTACTCGTCAAAACCAATCAAATGAGCCCAAACTCGATGGGGTTGCGTCGTTCGACGAAGTTCCTATGGCCACCTTCCAGCTTCATCATCAGATCAGCTCCGTGTGATAATAATATTGCATTGTCATCCGATTTATACATGCATGCAAACTTTCAGCTGAATCAGAAACCGAGAAGTGGGTAAAATTAAACTTGCAAGGTTTGATTACAGACAGACAGACAGACAACAGACAGGTAGTAAATAAAAGCTTGTAAAAAGGAAATATCTTACTGACAGTCTTAGTACTAGTCTTAGTACTATGAATGTTATAGTATTAAATTGACCCGATTATAATTAGGTAGATTTATACATGAGGGCATTTATCCCTCATCATCTTAATATGGGATAGAACCCACTCGACTCCCAAAACTCGTCCCCCAGAAGAAAGTTGTAGATTCGACCCCTATTTGAGTGCCCATTGGTCTACCGGCAGGAGACCAATCAATAAAATATATCTTAATTTATTAAAGAGTGAGTGATTGACTGGTCTATCAACAGGTTGGGTTCAAATTTGGAATACAGATAGGTTTTATGACGTAGTGACAAAAAAAGTCCTTCGATTCGATAGAAATTGGTATGAAAAGAAATTTTTTATGCGTTTCTATCTTATCTTATCTTATATAGGGGGCTGACAAAGTCAGCAACACATCGACCCATTGGGATCTATTGTGTTCACCCCTTGCTTACCGTTTCTTACTCCTCGAAGAAGTGGTTTATTAGAGTGGTGATCCCACTAAGGGAAAGAAACCTGTACTCCTCCGGTTTGGGGTACGCTGTCCCAAGGAGGCTCATGCGTTTCGTAGCTAGTACGTCGCATTCGCATAAAATATGCTCCATGGTTTCTGTACCCTCGCCACAGGCTCTACAATCGTTTGTTGTAGTGAACCTCATTTTGAACTGCATGTCGTTGGTTTCATAATGCCCTGTTAAGGCACCAATGATTGCTCTTCCTTTGTTTCTTCCATTATTCAGAATGAATTTAGAAGCACCTTTGTGCTGTTACCTAGGAATTTCTTCGAATGTCTCAGCCCTTGACTGTTTTCCCACTCTTGCGTGTGTCTTAAATCAGCATATTCCTTTATGGCCATGTTGATGGTGCATGCAGGCAAGCCCTGCGTTTCTAACATACCTATTGACATTTTGAATTGCAGACCCATACTCGTACACATTACTCGTACTAATATTATAAACGTGAAAGTTTGTAACAATGTATGAATGTGGTGGACCGATTGAGCTGAAATTTGGTATAGAGATAGCTTTGGTATAGACAATAGACATAGATAATATGATTATGTGCCGGAGCATAGTTATAAGGAAGCGATTCAACTTATTACAAGCTTTTATTTACTTTCATCTGTCCGTTGTCTGTCTGTGCACTAAAGTACTCGTCTAGACGAGCCAATATATATAGGTACATACCTTCTATCAACATTAATGCCAATAGAAAGGGTGTTATCATAGTTCCCTCGGCAGGCGAACCAATCGGCGAAGGTATCCGCTTGACCCGCGATCAGCGAGTCGGGGTGGTAGATGCTATCGCTGTATACTTTCCAGCAACGGTTATGACTACATGTCGCTGAAACAAAAGAGAATGGGGGTGCGGACAAAGTATAAACAATAAACTAACGTCAACATCACATAGGTCAACATTCAAATCAAATGTATGTGGGGTGCCCCAGGGCAGCATACTTGGACCCTTGTTGTTTTTACTGTACATAAATGACCTACCATCGTCAGTTGAACATAAATGTGTACTATTTGCGGATGACATCTCGGTAGTAGTAACGAATAATAACATTATGACAAATCATAGAAATAATAATAATTCCAATAGTGTTACAACTAATAATGTTAATTTAAAATCTATAACATCCACAAATTCAAACCATTTGACATCTAATTATTCTAATCCTTTGACATTCAATAATAACATTTATAATTTGACATCTTATAATTCAAATCCTTTGACATCTAATAATTACATTAATAATTTGACATCTCAAAATTTTAATTCTATGACATCTCAAAATTTTAATTCTATGACATCTAAAAATCACGTTCATGGAGATTTTTTAAATTCAGCAGCTAACTGTATTGTGAAATGGTTGGAATGTAATAAATTACAAGCAAATCTGACGAAAACTAAATATGTAAATTTTAGAAACTATAATACAGCTCAGTATTTATATGAAGTAAAATGTAAAGAACAACCGATACACATGACTTCAGAGTATAAATTTCTTGGCATAATTATCGACCAACACTGCAATTGGAAAAGTCATGTAGCGCATGTATGTTCCAAAATAAATCGGTTTGTTTTTGCTCTTAAACGGTTAAGACGTACAGTCAACGAAAAGGCGGCGCTCACAGCATATCACGGCTATGTAACTTCAGTTCTCAGATATGGACTTTTACTGTGGGGAAATTCCACAGACGTCAATAATGTTTTCATAGTGCAAAAAAAATGTTTAAGAGCCATATGTTCAAAAAGTTCACTTGATTCTTGTAAGCCTCTGTTTAAGAAACTAAATATTTTGACTCTGACTGGCCTATACATCATGCAAATTGGAATGTTTGTCAAAGAGCATCCTCAATTATTTGACAGGGTAGAGGACAATGAAAACCTCAGATTGTCAAGGAGAGATCCTACGAAACTGAAGAAACCACCTTGTAGAACAGCACTTTCAGAAAAAAACTGCTTCTACATGGCGATCAAGGTTTTTAATAAGATACCAAAGTGTTTAAGAGAGCTCCCATGCAAGTATTTCAAAATTAGACTGCACAAGTGGCTTTTGGAAAATTGTTTTTATAACTTAAATGAATTTTTTGACCCAAAATAATAATATAATCTACTATAGTATAATGACATTTAAATTGAATTAATGAAATTAATTAATATATATAATTTAATAAAAATATAATAATAAGATAAACTTGACATTATACTTAATATAGATTTAATTTTATATAATTTTACGTAACATTTACTATTTAATGACATTTAATTCAATTTTAATGATTGTAGGTAATATTAGATAGATATTGTTAGTGTAAATACTTTTAATTATGTAGTTATTTTATTTGTATATTGTTTAATATTTGTATGTCAGCGGAGCTGGCCAGACATGCTGAGCTAATTATGACTTTACTTTATCTATTTTTACCATGTTTGACACAAATAAATCATTTCATTTTATTTCATTTCATTCATTTCATTTCATTCATTTCAGTAAAAAAAAATAAATTAGTCCGTAATTTTAATAATAATAAAAAAAAAGATACGTATTTTTTTGTTTGAGAATAAAATTATAAATGGCTGAGATATAGCGCTTAGAAGTTTTTCGGTGAGACGCATGACGCGCGGGACGCGTCCACAAGTGATTGTGGGGATCAATGAACTAGGAACGTAAAAGTTCGTTGTTGTGGATGCATTTTGTATCGACTCGAACATCCACAAGTGACGTCACTACCCTTTCCATGTATTTTTGTAATATCTGATACTCAAGTAATAAAAAAGTAGGTACTCGAATTTCAATACACTGAATGATGACTGCTTCACGCAGTGTTTTAAAATATTAAAAAATTGTGTGAATCTCAGCGTGATTTCAACTCGGCACCCCATCAAAAACAATTTTTTCTCACGTGTTGAACAAACAGCTATGTCTTCTTTCTTTCTACTCACACAAATCCTTAAAACTTACAGTTCTTGCTTAGCGGCCTGAAGAGTCCTACAGGGCACCCTGGTTGAACATTCTCCTTAAGCTTGATGATGTAAGTATCCGTGTCACACAAGGAGCTGTTAATTCCATACACTCCATAGTCTGTGTGGACGCAGTCTACGAAATTGGCGCAGTACTTGTCGAGTGGCACCATCAGAGAGACTGGCTTGGTAAAGAATGGTCCTGCTGGATCCAAACCCGTGATACTGTAGAGAAATAGAATAGAATAATACTTTATTACAAACCAAAATATACAATAGCACCTACTACTGAAATATTATGTTTATAACATAGGTTAACAATCGGTGGTCTTACCGAACTAGGCAATTTCTTACAGACAACCTGGGAATAGAAAAGGACAAAAGAAGAAAGTTTTTATTAGTCTGTACTTATATTATTTTATGTGTCTATACTGTACCGCTGTACCACAAACTTTTTTAAAACATTATAAGTTTTGTCTGTGACTCTGACCACTCGCTTGATCTTAAGCGATGATGCGACAGAAGATGGTATCGAATTAAACCTAGAAGGAGGGAAAAATCCCTTTCATCACAAAACATCGTGCCGAATCACATTCGTTATGACCGCTTAGCGACACGGTTTTTTCTGGAAAAAACCTTCAAATTGATTTAAAAATAAGTGATAGTTTACCGGTCGACCGTCATGTTGTTTGCTATGAGAATTCTTCCAGCATTACCACACAAATGAGCCCCGAGAGAGTGTCCGATCAACTGCGTGACGTTCAGATTTAATCCAGCCTTTGTCATGCTCACTAAGGCTTTTCCGAAGGCAGCACCCACCTTTAAAAAATAGGATTAATATAGCAGATATTTGAATGTAATGTTAATCCATAACTGCGTGGTAATAAGATAACCACCTAATACCTAGTATTGCTATTATTTTGCAATGTTATGTTTTGTCCTACAAAGAATACATTATTTCTGCGTAGGGTTTGTCAAGAAGTGCACAACTTGCTTCCGCTTGGCTCTACTAAGTATATTCTATGATTAGTTCTTCTAATAGTAATAATTATAATAACGTTTAGAACGATTTTGACCTCGGTGACATAATAATGTCTGGATATAGATGTTCTTGCTTATATACTTTATCTACTGAACTGATTGAAATAAATTTTGCACATAAAATGTTGTTCGCGCTGTACTTGTGCGTCACTTCACACTGAAAATCGACGAAATACTTTGTAGGGACAGTGTGGAGAGGGCTTTACTTACCGTAGACATACCGTAGACTTACATTGCCCGTTATTCCACCGCCTGAGCAGTGATGTGCAAACATTACTGTGCTTAGGTAGAAGGGCACTGTAGCTAGTGACATTACTGTGCTGAAGAGTCTTAACATCTTATGACTTTCAAGTAAAAAGCGTTGGCGCAGTGCACCCTGAATTTTACCTTCGTAAATCCTGAGTAGCACTGTACTAATTATGGGCACCGTTATCTCTTACCATCAGGATAGCGTCTTGTTCGTCTTCTTACTTCGTTGTATAAAAAACTTACCGTAGATACTTGGTAGAGCACGACTTTAGGGTACGACAGTACTTCAGTAACAGAATTAGTTTCATCCCCTCGCGCTTCCTTCTCCCAGTTCAATAGGAACACATTAGATTTAGGGAGGGACAGTAAGGCACTGATTACAGTGGTGGCATCGGTCCCGTTTGCCGTCACCTCGTAGCCGAAGACGTAGAAACGGTTGTTTAGTGTGCTGTCATAGCAGGAAGATGTAAGTAGGAGCGTCGCATTCTCCAGCGGTACCTCGTCGAAATCATCTACTTGACTGAAATGGATGAAACTTTATTGAATAAAGACTAAAACATATTGTAAAGGAGAAAATTTGTATGTGTTTATGGAGTGACATATTATAGTTGCTCGTTTAAAAAAATATCTGAGTACAGTCGGTTGAATAGCTATTAAATCGACTGTATAGAGTTTGTAGATTGATGGAAATCAGTAGGAGCACTTTTTATGACGATTTTATTATGAATCAATAAGACAGAGACAAAAATAATACTTCTTCTTAATGAACATAATATCTACCTATTCGAGTATAACAATATAAAAATCTTACCCTTTATAGCATCGAAGTTTGGCAGAGAGTACGGGCTTAGCTCCTGTAATAAATGATTACCGTAAGGTGGTTATTCGTTTTAAAATATCAATGAAAATATAAGAAATAACAAAACTATATTTTATCAACCAAAGTCACAGGAAAGGAACAGTTTTTTTTCTATACAACGAAGTAAGCAGACGAGTAAGAGTACGCTCTCCTGATGGTAAGTCCATAATAAGTACAGTGCTACCCGGGATTTTACAAATGTAAAATTCTGGGTGCACTGCGCCAACGTTTCTTACTTGCGTGTCATAAGATTTTAAGACTCTTCAGCCCAGTAATTTCACTAGCACAGTGCCCTCCGTACCGAAGCACAGTTTGCACATCACTGCTCAAGCGGTAGAATAACTGGCACTGTTGGGGTACCTAGTCGACCTCCTGCAGAAGACTTCTTCTTACCCCCGGTTTACAATTTGTGGGAATATTATTTAAAATGATTTATGAACTTCATAACACGTTGAGTGTTCAACGATAACGCGAAGACGCCTGAGCTGATTTGGGTTTCTTTTTTTTGTTGCAAAAGATGTCGTCTCTTCACAGGTGCTTCTATCATATTATAATGCTTTTATTTTATGTAAATCGGTTTATTATTTCTTTAAAGATGGTCCCATTTTTATTGAAATCGGTCGAGCAGTTTTCCTGTTCTCACCAATGCAACGTTTATTAAAAGCAAAAGTTTGTTTTATATTTATTTTTAATTCATTTGTTATATACATATAATATAAGGTACTTATACCATAAGTTTATTTTGACTCCGGTGAATCCTTTTTTTAACGATCAAAGTCAATAATCAAAAAAAGTGTCAGTTAATTTTAAGTACTAATGTTAAGTTTTCTTAGAATTATTATTGTCCATGATATTTGTCTGCACTCCTCCCATTATCTTGTAATTTTTTCCAGTAAACAGGTCAACTAGTAGAAAATGCTATGTTAGCAAGTTAGTCCTAGCGTTGTGCTGAACAATAAAATAAATAAAAAATAAATATATTATTCAAATCCTTATTTTAATAGATTTAATATAAATATAATTACCAATAATTACTGCACTTAACCACAAAAACACTCGAAACAATTGTACCAGCAGCATTGCTTTATAATATTAATATAATTTTCGGTAACAAATTTCTAATTAAACTTTTAGGTACGAAATAAACTAGAAATTTAATTAGAATATTATTAGCACGAGTTACTTGCGTGTGGTATGAATTACTTATGTATGTAATGTTAATTGTAACATCTTCAAAATTAAACTGAATTCTTATCTAAGATCTATTAATTGTCAAGGAAAGGTTCGCCTACGACGTGGATTATTTTATATAGACTCATGGCTTCTCAGGTGTGGTTTTGTATGTTTTCTTAGTACTTATTTCACGTAAAATTACCTCAAGATTTTAGATATTTTTGTTGCAGTACCATTTTTATTAATTGTAGAGCGACGCTGGCGTAAGGCAGGCATAACGTCTCACTACCCTTTTTTAATCACAGGAAAATAAAATTACGCATCGTCGCCACGGTATGTAGGACTCTCCCTTCTAAGATGCGGCGGGGATACCTTGAATACCTACCCTACTAAAAACCTGGGGGTGATCTGGGTACGACAGCAAATTGGCGAAGCTGCGGTGATGCTGAAGCACTGGACCACGGCCGCGACGGCGTTTGGTCTTCACTGACAGGAGGACTCCTCCGCGGTGGGGTGAAGATGTGTTTCCACCCTACCCTCTCAAGAGGCGCCTAGATCCATAATATTATGGAGAAGGGCGTGGTAGAGATGCCTTCGACGCCCCCTTCTCCGGGCACGCTTCGGAAGGTAAATCCTTTTCTTAGCGGAGGTCTACGCCATTTAAAGGTAAAGTAAAGTAAAAAATAATTTATTGACATTCTACAATTAAAAATACATAATATATAAGTTACAACAAGACAAAAGAACACAAAAGAACAAGACCAAAGTAAAAAAGTAAAAAGTAGTAAGTCTCTAAACCAAAGTAGGTAGGTACTTATATACTATGTACATGTAATTTTGCTGTCAATTGGGACTGTCTTTAGTTTCTAACCACAGTAGGAGAAATTCACTTAGCATCCGCTAACTCTATTCTATTAGAAATAAATTCATGTTCCTGTTAGCACTCATTATAATTTACGGAAGAAACACGCGAATAACGACAAATTGTGCCGTTCTGTCTATGTGAATCAGTATTTAATATATGCACAAATGTACAAAAACAGAAGGAAGATATGTCAAATTTACTTTATAAGTGGTAGATATATCAATAAAGTGTAATATAGTTAATTATATATTAGTATAGTATACATATAAAAATGTATTTATTAATAAAGTACATAGTTTTTTTTTTTTTACATAAAGTGTAATTATCTTTATCTAATCTTTACTAAAGATCTAGACGCCATCGATAAATATTATCACTCAGATCCCTTATGAGGGCTTATTTCGCTGGACGCTTTCTCGCTCGAACTATTTGATAAATTCATAGAATTAAGTTTTTGAAAATTGATCAAGAGAATTTCTGTTTTATATTAATTTTCACATTTTAAAAATATTTTCAATATATATCAAACAGTGCAAGCGAGAGAGTGTCTAGCAGAATAAGCCCGTTTAAATCTATATTAAATTCCATAAACATATATAACTGGATAATGCAAGTCGGATTTTACTCCGAAAGTTCCGTACCCTATAGTCCAGTAAAAGAAGAAATGTGGATCGAAAAGTCGAAAGCAGAAAAACTAACTTAGTAACTTTGTTTGGACTAGTTAGGAGATAAACATACTAAAAGTCCCCACCCCTCCGAGGTGAGCCCGAGGGGGGGGAGGCCGAAGAAGGTCCCATTTTAAGGTTTTTTGCTTATAAGTCAAAAACTGTGCGTTATACGATATTTTGTTGTACTACATTATTAAACCTCATAAAATTTTCTACAACTTCGGCCTGAATACTTTTTATCTATCTCCAATCGTTGTCCAGCTATGAGCTTCCAAACATGGTCTATTTTGAAGACACTTAAATTAGTTTTCCATACAAAGTCAGTAAAAAAATCTTACAAATAAAATTTGACCAACTTCTGGTTGTCGTATCATAATGAAACTTTGCAAATGTCTAGAAATCTGATGACAGTTTAATAATCTGGTACCACTGAGCTGATCTGATGATGGAACCTGGAGTTGTCTACTGAAACTCTTCAATGGCTATTAGTAAAATCGGCGACTTTAGCTCATTACATTCGGATTGATGAGACGTAGGCACCTCCTGGTCCCTTATCAGACCCTCGACAGCAAGTGTTATGAAAAAGTCTCATCGATTCGAATGTAATGTGTCCAAATTCGACGGGTTTACTAATAGCCATTGAAGAGTTTCATTAGACACCTCCTGGCTCCATCATCAGATCAGCTCAGTGGTACCAGATTATTAAATTGTCATCAGATTTCTAGACATTTGGAAAGTTTCATTATGATACGACAACCAGAAGTTGGTCAAATTTTATTTGTAAGATTTTTATACCGACTTTGTATGGAAAACTAATTTAAGCGTCTTCAAAAAAGACCATGTTTGGAAGCTCATAGCTGGACAACGATTGGAGATAGCTAAAAAATTTCAAGGACGAAGTTGTAGAAAATTTTATGAGGTTTAATAATGTAGTACAACAAAATATCGTATAATGCACAGTTTTTGACATATAAGCAGAAAACCTAAAAATGGGACCTTCTTCGGCCTCCCCCCCCTCGGGCTCACCTCGGAGGGGTGGGGACTTTTAGTATGTTTATCTCCTAACTAGTCCAAACAAAGTTACTAAGTTAGTTTTTCTGCTTTCGACTTTTCGATCCACATACCCTTTTTGGGCACTCATTGACTGGGCTACTAGGTACATATTATAATAAATATATTATTAGTGGTACACTCAACAATGCAGAAGGTTCCCATATTGGAACCCTAATAAAAACAATAGTATTGGGACCATTTTTATTTTGAACAATTATTTGCATTCATAAGGTTTCCTGCCTGAAGGCCCTCGTCCATAAGGCGTTTTTGGATTTATAGGATTTATGAAGAAGTTTCCACGTTTGCTGGAAAAAAAAATTTACAAAGAGTAAAATAAAAAGTAGTAAATAAAAAGGAGTAAGTAAAAAGTAGTAGTATTTTACTTCAGTAAAACGCGGCAAGTATTCATGCGGGCCCCCGGATTTTAAGGGAATTAGGAATCATGTCTGTCATTCCATCCCAAGACCGTGGGCAGGTGGATGGAATGCCAGATATATTAATCATATTATTAGAAGGTATAAACTAGACGTGAGTGTTATTCCTGCTACTTATATACCAAATTTGAAGTCTAAATATTAATTGAAGAATTTGTCAATGAAAAACGTTATTTAGCAGTGTCCTAGAGTATCATTATTATGAAGTTATTCGTTTTTTATACCTTCTATCAATATCAATGCCAACAGAAAGGCTGTTGTTATAGTTCCCTCGGCAGCCGAACCAATCGGCGAAGGTATCCGCTTGACCCGCGATGAGCAAGCAGGGGTTGTATATGCTGTCGCTGAATACCTTCCAGCACTTGTTATGACTGCAAGTCGCTGAAACAAAATGGATACAATCTAGAAATAGAACAATCACTTTTTTTATGCCAAGAAGATGTAAGAAGATGAGAGCGTTGGCACAGTGCACCTAAAATTTTACATCATAGTAAAATCCTAGGTATCACTGTACTTATTTTGGGCAGCGTTATCTCCTAAAATCAGGGGAGCGTATTGATCGTCTTCTTACTTCTTTGTATAGAAGAGATAACGGTGCCTATATATTATAATCAGAACAGTGCTACCCAGGATTTCACAATGATGTTAAATTCAAGGCGCACAGCACCGACGCTTCTTACTCAAGAGTCATAAGAAGATAAAGTCGCTTCATCCCAGTAATTTCACTAGTAATATTAATATGATTGTTGGTTGGTCCAACACTCCGTGGTTCATCAGAACAGAGACTATTGGCTATCGCCAAACGACATGTAAAGCACTAGAATCCATAGACGAAATTGCGTACATTACTTGTTTAAACCTCCTTATTAAAATGAGTAAAATAACAAACGCAGCAATGTACATTGAAGTTGAAATCAATCGTAGTGGGTGTGAATTAGCTTATAGGCCCTCTGGTATCCCTACTTACACCGTCAGAGTCAAATCGCGACATCATTATTTATAGGTAATAGGTGGCTAGTGGCTAGTAACCACCTCTTGGTTAAACTCGTGTCACCAGAGGTCATTACGTGTTCCGGCATGATGTTCAATGAAGCCAGGTAGTGAGGGGTTTACCCTGCATTACCGACAATACGTCGGCAATGAATGACACCGTGTCGGTATCACCATTGGTGTTGTAGACGTCTATAGGCGACGGTAACCGCTCAATATGAGGCGGTCGTCTAGCTGTGTGGGTGGTGTCTAACTTAAGAAACATAAACGATTTCAAATCCTTTAAACTTACAGTTCGTGGTTAGTGGCTTGAAGGCTCCAAGAGGGCACCCTGGTTGAACATTTTCTTTAAGCTTGATGATATAGATATCCGTGTCACACAAGGAAATGTTAATTCCATAGACGCCGTAGTCAGTGTGGATGCAATCTACGAATTTGGCGCAGGACTTGCTGAGTGGCACCATTAAGGGGACCGGGTTGTCGAAAAATGGTCCCGCCGGATCTAGACCAGTGATACTATAGAGAAATAAGTGTTTTTTGTTATAAAAAATAGTCTATATAATAATACTGTCCCGTTCAAAGGTCTAAGATGCGCAAGACGACATAGATCTCGCGCGAAATGTTCTTCTAAAATTACGTATAAGCGCGAAAGTTTTTTACGTATAGATGTATGAAGGTGTGTTTATTACTCTTTCAAGCCTAAACGGGTAGACCGATTGAGCTTAAATTTGGTACAGAGAGAGCTTAGACCCTAGAATAACATTTAGGCTACAGTACAGCGTATAAAATCGCAGCTAGTAATATCCACATAATACAATGTTAAGATGACCTTATTTCGATGTCTAAAGTCGATTTAAACATGTGATTAAGATAATTTTGATGTAAAAACCCAAAATAAAGTCTTGCGCACCTTAGGATATTGGGTCATTAGAAAAATGAAAGTTTACCGGTCAACCGTCATATGGTTTTTAACAAGCGTTCTTCCAGCAACACCACACAAATGAGCTCCGAGAGAATGTCCGATCAACTGCGTGACGTTCAGATTAAAACCAGCCTTTGCCATACGCCCTAGTGCATTACCGAAGGCAGCACCCACCTTTAAAAAATAGGACTGCTATATAAAAGTAAGGTTTTTTCATGACCACTGGGCTGAGATCACTACCTAGCGTTTAATATATCTTGCGTTGTAAGTTCTTTTATATATTTTTGTTTATTATTTTACTTTGCTCTGCTCTGCTCTGCTCGGTTCAACTCGGCTTGGCTAGTCTTAGCTCTGTTCAGTTCTTCTAATATAAAAGACCTTTTGTACAACGAGTGTAGTTCCTCGCTGTAACTACATGTGAACAAGCTACGTTATCCAAGTGCAAATGCTAGCAGCTGCGTGCAAATGCTAGCAATAAATGCCCTAAGTGATGTTCTTGTAGGAGCTCCATACTGTATCACATCATCTTTAATAGTGTGTGGATCAAGCCCTACTCATCACCCATCCCTACTGCGCTCTTTAAACATAGGTATACTTGCCGCAAAATGTACCGCTTGCAATTAGTCGCTAACCTGCTTTTGAGCGCGTCAGTAGCTAGCTCTGCTCACATTTGATACAAAAAAAAACCCATAAAAACACAAATAATATGCCGGGGTATGTGTTGAGGTATTGCACCAACTGTTCACGCAACACGCCGAGTGCAAAGCAATAAGTTTTCATCGGTAAGTAACTAGATAAACATTTTACAATTTTATTCAAACAAAGCGGCTAATATTTTGTGACATTTTCTCGTTTTGTCAAAGAATAAATATAAAGATGTGACATTGTGTGTTTACTTGCCTAGTTTAAGTTTATCTATTGATGGCTTAAGAGAAAGTAAAATCGTTAGTAAAACCTTATGTAAAAAATATCATTTATTTTAATATTATTATTTTCATTGAATCGATTTGAATATAATTTGATTATTTTTTCATTCACACACATTATTTTATTTTATCGTATTTTTTAAATCTATTTCGGTGTTTTTCGTTGAAATTTATGGAAAAAACTTTTTTTTTTTCAAATTAAACTTCCACAGATCAGACATTTACATTAAAACTGTAATTGATTCCCACCTTGTATAAACATAATAAACCTGTTTTAGTACCCATATATCATATTAGGTTCGTTAGAGTGATTTTCAAAAAGGAGACCTTTTTTCGGGGCGCTACTATCGCGAATTTTTAAAGTTTAACTATCTTTAACATTTTTACCATTCATAATTTCTTATAATAAGTTACAAAATTAAATAGGTTATTTATTTTATCTAACAATTAAAAAATATTTAACCGATTAGATTGTCAAAAATGTATGAAATGACGTGACATGACATGTCAAGGTGTATCAACATAATACGTCGTTTCATACATATTTGACAAATTGGTTTTCGGTTTGGTTCTTTCACGGATAAGTGAATAACACTGCTGCCTCCCCCTTTATTTAGTAGGCAAAAAAATGGCATAAGTACGTTCTGTTTGTTTTTTCTCATCTATGATAACTTTAGATGTCAAATGGGACAATACTTCAGATTGGCGTGTGACCTCTATTTATATATTATCTCGATGGTGTGGATAGGCTTTACTTACCGTAGAAACTTGGCAGAGTACAACCGTAGGGTACGAAAACACTTCAGTGACTACATTACTTTCATCCCCTCGCGCTTCCTTCTCCCAGTTTAATAGGAACACGTTAGATTTAGGGAGGGACAGTAGGGCCCTGATTACAGTTGTAGCGTCGATGCCGTTTACCGTCTCCTCGTAGCCGAAGGCGTAGAAACGGTTGTTATGTTTGCTGTTGTAACATGAGGATTTCATTAGGAGTGTAGCATTTTTCAACGGTACCTCGTCGAAATCGTCGACATGACTGAAATGGATGAGAAATTGTTGAATGGTGAATGGTGACAATTTATAGCGCATCCTCCTAATGTTATAAAAGTTTGTGACTATGGGAGTGTGGATGTTTTCTTTTATGCAAATAAGAAGTAAAAAGACAAGCAAGACTATCTCCTGATGGTTAGAGATAACGCTGCCCATAGTCAGTTCAGTGCCACCCAGGGTTTGACAATATGATGTAAATATTAGGTGCACTACGAGAAAGACCAAGAAAGTTAAACCTATTCGAGTAAGTATAATATTAATATCTTACCCCTTATAGCATCGAAGTTTGGGAGAGGAGGAAACGGTTTTAGCTCCTGTAATAAATATTAAAAAATTATTGCAAAAAAATATTTTTTTGAATGTTACTTGCTTTAAAATAACAATAAATTCTCCTCAAAGAAAATTCTTCTACTCTTCTTTTCCTACTTCGCAAAAGAGGGAATTATTTACAATTCGTTCCAATCTTTTTAATTTATTTCTTTTCTATGTTTGTTCACCGATTACTCAAACACGCCTGAACTGAATGGGGAAATATTAAGTACATTTTTTGAGGATTACTTAATTTTTATAATTTTTCGGTTGTATAATTGTTTGATATTCACTTATCTATTATATAATATTACATCATAGTTTTGTTTACTCGCCAAATTCTCTCATAAGTTCAAATTCAATTTATAAGGTAACTAGTGGACCCGCGCGCACTTCGTTGCGCGTGTTTCTCTACTATATTATGCATGTATTGTACATATTAAACCTTTCTCTTGAATCACTCCATCTGTTGAAAAAAACCGCATCAAAATCCGTGGCGTAGTTTTAAAGATTTAAGCATACATAGGGACAGAGACAGAGGCGGGGTGCCACTTTGTTTTATACAATGTAATGATAATTATCATTATTTGATTAAATAACCTTACTTAATCATTATAAATTTTCTGATTTTAATAAATCTAACATTAATAATTACCATACATTACAGCATTCAGCCACAGAAATACTCGAAACAATTGTAAAAGCAACATTACTTCAATAATAATATAATTCCGGCTACAAATTCAATGTAAGAACTTAATTAGAATATTATTTGCACAAGTATTACTTTTGTGTGGTAGAATATACAATGTATTGTCACATATTCATAAATAAACGGAATTCTTATCTAAGAGTGTCGTCAAGGAAAGGTTTTGCCCGCGACGTGGATTATTGTATTAGACTCATGGTTTCCAAAGTGTGGTTTTGTCTCTTCACGGGTTTTGAGCTATACACTATACATATTATTATATAATAAAGAATATATTTTTATTATAGATACATAATCTTAGACTTTTGTCACCCTCCCGAGACTTGCTGTTGCCCAATGTGGGGTGGTCCTGAATGGTCCAATCTTCATGATCTTGATGATTGGTTGGATCTTGATGATAATGATTTATTATGTGTCCGGAAAATTTAATTTAGGGACAAATACACATAAAGTAGCAAACACATAACTAAGGAATTATTTATTAGTCATTGTGAATCTCGTATAAGGCTCATTCTCATTTTAACTCAAATTTGATGGTCACACGGTTATATTTCCTAAACGGTTAAAGAAAGAGACATGAATTTTAGATAGGTGGATAAAACATATATTAAGCTACAAAATAAATAAAGATTGCCATAATAGACGCAAAAAATAATACTAAGATTTAACATGAAAGGTCTAAAACGGGGCCATTTTTCGTATTCTCATGGTGTCACACTTTCCGTTGCAGTGAAACATTTGGGCACAACTTTAACAAATTTCGGTGTATCTGTATATAACATATACCAACATTTTCGCAAACAAATACACTTTACGGTATACAGTCTCAAAAAAGCCTTTCATTATTATTTTGAATTTAAAATGACATATTGCAGCGGTCACACGATTTTAGGGGTTTTAAATTTGCGTAGTTTAACGGCTGTTGTTAGTAGGTGATAATTGGGCATTCTGGCACAGTTTTTACATGCATCGTTTTTACTGCACTCCGTTCGCTTTGCTCTCTCCGTTCCGTTCAACGATGCATGTAAAACTGTGCCAGAATGCCCAATTGGTTTTCGGGAGCGTCAATAAAGTAAAATCTTTAAACGTTGGTAAACACCGTTCGCTAGGATCACTGCGTTCCGTTCAACAATGCATGTAAAAACTGTGCTAGAATCCCCAATTGGTTTTCAGGTCATCAGTGTTTTACTTCTTTGGTTCAGGATTTTAGAACGTTAATGAGGTAAAAAACTTTTGGTTAGTTTATATTACTTACTTAATTATTATAAAAGGATACTAGATGGTTTTTGTAATCAGCCTCGAAGTCTCACACACTTGTTCACTAAACACAAAAATAAATTTTACTAAAAACCAAAATCAGAATAATGAAAATGGGTATGCTAAGGAACATCTCAATATCAAGGCCGTTTGCTCGTGTCTATAACCATGGCTGGTGGTACCTAGAAAGCATCCATTCTATCACAAGGTGATTTTGCATCTTGCTACAAACGTGCTTAGGAAAATTTCATTTCTAGGCCGGTTGCTCGTGCCGTTCTCCAAATATGGAGTTTAACGACACCTAGAATTGATAACTCCATCGCAACAATATTGTAACGTTGTACAGAAAAACCAATGCAAAAGAACTTCAGCAATCTAGACCGTTTGTTCGTACCAGTGACCAAATTTGGTTGGTGACACCATGAAACGAGAGTCCTTTTGCAAGGCCACACGCACAATAAATCTGATTTTTGTTAGTAAGACTAATATAACTTTCACAAAACACGACTTATTAACACAATTAGACTAAGAACTGTAATGGCCAATGGTTGGACATAGAGTTGACCGAAAGAGATTATCGATAAATTTGTTACAGTACTTAGAACTATTTATCGATAAAAGTAACGTTGCACCCTGCAAAGTGTTTAAAGTAAGTATCTAGTAAAATAATAAATGTACTATTTGATTACCGTGATAATTAAAGATGGTAGATCCTTTAAAATTAAATATACAACTTTGTATTATTGAACAAAAACATTATGAATATATATATAATTTTATAAAATAAACATAATAAAATGCCATTTTATTACATCTGGATTAATAGCATTCATAATCAATTAATCCTGCTAAGGTTAAGACATAAAACAATGCACACACCTGTTTATCGATATGTTAAACCCAAAAACAGGTAGCTGCACTAGTTTAATTTTGTTGAGTTAGATAAAAAAATATTGTTCACAATCACACGCTCCGATGTAACTTGATCGTTGGAGCTAACAAACAATAACATGGAAATATTTTAATCGCTTGTACAACATGTTTATTACGGCACCTGTTTTCATTGTCATAGCGCCTGTGGCTCAGTAGTAGAACTTCCTGCCGGATCCTAGGTTTGAATCCTCGCACAATAAATTTCTCATTAAGACGCTAAGTCATCGTGTTTACGTAAAACATGTAAATTTGGTTCTGGCTGTATCCTATAAGATATATAGGAACAGTGGTTAGGTTATGTTGCACACCTTGAAGGATTGTTGATAATAATATGTAAAAATATTTTTTTATCAACTGTATGAATTGATACTACCCACCTCATCTATTTCAATGTCTTAGGTACACGAAACGTGAATTACCTATATTTGTATTGAACAATAATTAACTGATCCTAACATTGTAAACCACTGAACATAGTCGCGCGTGAACATAGTTTTATTGCAATGGAAACGCTCACATTTGCGGCTTTCTTTGAGCGCTATGTTTAAAATATCAAAGTAATGCCGAAAGAAAATAATGTTATTTTACATATTTTCAAGGAAATGCCATAACCAAACGCTGCAATTTATTAATTTGCTTACGTTTCAATAAAAACAGTGGTAAAGAACAATTTTCCCATATTCATAATTATTGTTTTATGAAAGTACTAAGAAAATAAAACATTTTTGTTAATTTATAAATGCTTACAACACCTGATAATGGTGTATTTAATCGGTTTATCCGTTGAACAAAATTAATTAAGTTCGCGGCTCCGATCAAGAGGTACCAGAAGATCAAGAAGCATCAGAAGTTCAAGAAGCATCAGAAGATCAAGGCTCAAGAAGTTTCCATCTGCAAGTTCCTGTGCCGGCTCTACGTGATAGCGCTCGCCGTCAGCTGTCGCTGTTATCATCAACCGCTGGCTCGCGGCTTGACCGTGACCTTCCGTACCTAGCCGTCACAGCTGATCCGCCACAACGAAGATTCGCTGCGTTGCAATCATGTTCGTGAGTTTATATTATAATTTTATTCGATACTAGTTTATGCTCACGGTTTTTCTGTTATGCATATAAGCATGTGTAATCCTTTCTTGGTTCTGATACGTCTTATGTGTATTCCAAATTTTAACACTATCGGTTTGGGGTGATGTTGATAGATCAGTCTCTCTATATATTATACAGATTGCACTTTATATTTTTTTATAACCTGTGTATTAATTATTATTCGTATTGTCTCGCAGGTCTGAATCCGAATATTCCGACACATACAAGGCTCGCTGCAAGAAGGACCCTCCGACCGAGTCAATCTATACGGACAACGACGAAGCCACCACATCTTCTGGAAAAACGTATGTACTACTTTATTTAACTAGCTGTTTTATTAGTGCTCTAACTATGTATTATCTTTACAAGGAAAATTGTTTATTTACCATAGTCATTTTGCATACTGTTCTCTATGTCTACTATCTTGCAAACAATTTAGTTTGGGGTAAAAGCGCAGCGCACAAGTTGTATTAGAATTTGTATGGTTTAATATTCAACCTTATTATGCACAAAATAAAAGATACATTAATCTTGATATTTTCCTTTTACAAAAGGCGTTGTAGGGCAATATATGAATAACTAGTTGGGCCCCGCGGTTTTATCTGCTGTACTGTAGCTTATGTGTTATTCCAGTGTCTAAGCTATACCAAATTTCAGCTCAATCGGTTCACCCGTTTAGACGTGAAAGATACATAAATTATATATATAAATTGTGATTTGACTGTGACAGTGTAAGTAGGATAAACCTGTTCTGTTGGAGTATAAACCCCAATTATTATTATTATTATTATACATCCATATATTCATTTTTACAAACGTTCACGTTTATAATATTAGTAAGATAGTAAGATTATAAAATGTAATATACAAAGATTTAAATACCTAAATTTTATTTATGCTAATATTTTATTCTCTTTTCAGGAACAAGAAAGTTGCAAAGCGCAAGGTGCCAACGAAGGCGGCTTTGAAGAAGGTACCGACGGTGTCAGCAAGCAGGACTGTGTCTGACCTGGGGCTGGACTCCGACAGCGACACTGATGGTGCCACACCAAGAAAACGAGCTACTCCACCCTTACAATCGTCGCTAACGCGCCGAGTCGCTGACGGCGTCATTCGGCGAACGGCCACCTTATCGGGTGATGTTTACATAGAACTTAAAGTATATAACAGTAAGGACATACAGTCCGTTCCGCCTGTTGATCGTTGGCAGCAGGCGCTTGTATCGTTAAAGTTTCAGGGTGGAACGGACTGTCCGGAGTTTAATACTATAAAAAAATTTTTGAAACAATGCAAGGGATCCTTCACAACTGAGGGCACTTTTTTTGCAGAAAAAAAGAAATAGTTTTTTTCAAAAAATTTTATTATTTTTTATCTTAAATAATTATATATCTCTTATAAATTACTTTTCTAATTTTATTCTTCATAATTCAGAAATTAAAACTATAGGAAAGTGTCCTTACTGTTATATGCTTTAGACATAAGTTCCTAATTGATTTTATAATTATTAGGTATATCATTGTTTTTATAAAGTATCTTACTGTTATACGGTTGCTAAATCGAGCTTAAGTTACTATTGAGGGTCAAAGTAGCCAAATCTCATACACAGTATTTTCAAAATTATGTTATGTAGGTACAACGCGTGATAGGTTGATTAATTATTGTGTTTGATTGATCATTTCATTATAAGCAAGTTAGTCCCTTCCGTTTGGACCGCGACAGCGAGCAGACGTGCCCACAGTTTTTTATTTTTTTCGTAAAAAGTAAAGCAAAAGGAATATTTGTCCGTGGAGACCACACTACACTACGATCACGGTATGAGCATATTATAGTGTGTAAAATAAAAACAACACACACAGATATATTATCTGCCACGCTACGGTAGACTACGTTTACAATATTTAGGCCTATACGAGTAATTGGCTTAAATAATTGTTTACGCGCAAGCTACAAATTAAAATAGTATGTCGCTTACAAAAAGAACACCCCCGGGATCTCCCGCTAAGCCTACGAGTATAAAACCTATTAAATCATCTAGTAGCGTGCTGTCGATGAGCGATTCAGAGGAAAGAACTAAATTAACTAAAACCCGGGCTAAAAGGAGACATGACGATAAATTCACCACTTTTATGACTGAAATGAAACAAATGTTCGAGGAATGGCAGGAGAAACAAGATCAAAAATTTAATAACCTACAAAAAATGGTTGACGATTTCCGAGAAAGTAGTAATCAGTTTAAAAGTTCTTTTGAGTTCATCTCTGCTCAATATGAGGATCTAAAAACTAGATTTGATGCATTACAAAAGAATAATACTGAAAATCAGGCTTGTATTCAGACGCTTGAAAATAAAATCGAGCAACTTGAACAGAGGTCAAAAATGTCATCGGTTGAAATTCGGAATGTTCCGACTCTGGGAAATAAGCCTGATTCTAAAGAATATCTCCTCGAACTCGTCTTGAGAGCTGGAAAGGCTTTTGAATTGGATCTACGGACATCTGATATTCGCGATGTTTATAGAACGTCTGCCAAACCAGGACTCAGTAGGCCTATAATTGCTGAATTTAATAGTGTCATCACTAAGGAAAAATTCATTACCGCGGCAAAATCATTTAACAAACGATATCCGACCAATCGTCTGAGTACGGCTTTACTGCAATTAGAATGCCCAAAAATACCTATCTACATCTCTGAAGTTCTCACGTCAAGGTTGAAAAAGCTTCATTTTTTGGCCCGCGAACATGCAAAAACCTACTGTTATTCCTTCTGTTGGGTTAATCATGGCAAACTATATCTACGAAAGAAAGAAAATCTACCTGCTATCCGCATAAATCACGAGAAAGATCTCGATAAGCTTGATATCGTTACACCGACCGTTCAGTGACTTGCTGCGACACCATCTGATTTGAACTTAATATTTTTTATTATTATAGTATTACGAGTTATTGAGTTGTTTAATCTGCACTGTTATCTTTTATTGCATGTTTGGTTTATATGTTATGTTTTAGTCTTTGTAATAGTTATTATTATGATATATATGGGTAACTGCGCACACACTTTACACTTGTTTACATTACACACATTTTTACAGAGCTACATTATGCCACACAATACACCTAAAATATTTTGCCGAGTTGACGTGAAACGACCTACCGCCTCGACAATGATCCGAAAACTAATTTCTGCAGATAACTGCATAGGGACGCTTTCAATCTACGATAATCTACCGATGACTAATCTATATAAAATGCAACACAAAAACCGGTCTCACTTCTACAATGTTATCTCTTTGGTTTCGCTTCATAAAATAGTTTGGTGCCTTGCTGTAATTGTGACCTTTTTTAATGAATAATACAATCAACATAAATGAGGAAATCGATTCTATAAAAGTCTCTAATTCTTTTCTTAGCTCACCAGAACAATGTAAAGATTTGTTAAGCGAAATCGGTCCATATCATTGTAATAAATCCCTAAAAATTCTTCATTTAAATATTAGAAGCATTGAAAAAAATATACACGAGTTAAAAGTTCTGTTAGCTAGGTTTAATTTCAGTTGTGACGTAATAATTTTAACAGAATGCTGGCTAAGCAAGTCTGTAAATACACCGATATTGGATAACTATGATAACTATAAATCTGGCTATAAAAATCAAAATGATGGGGTGGTCATTTATGTAAAATCGGCTGTTAAATGTATCGTCAAGGAGATTCAACTTGTAGATGCTACTTGCCTTCTTTTAACACTACAAAATGCATTAGCGATTATTGCGGTGTACAGGTCACCTTCCAATTCAAATGCTACTAATTTTATAGATAGTTTAAACACACTTTTACATACGTTATCTAACTATCGTACTGTTGCTATTATTGGCGATATAAATATAAACATTATGGCTAGTGATGCAACAGAACTCTGCTTCCGCTTCCGCAACTGCAGAAGTTCCGCATGTTTTTTCACTTCTGTTTCTGCTTCTGGTTCCGCAAACTTTATAACAGAACTCTTAACGGAAGCGGGGAGAGAGCGATGAGGAGCGGTGCAGCAGACGCGACGGCGGCACGGCGCGGGGGTTGCGGGGGCCGCGCGTGGACGAATGCACACGAGCGTCCAGGCGCGCGTGCTGCCGATAATTGCCGAATCCCTTCCGCGTATTTTGCGAGAAAGGGGCGCGCGGTAATCAAACGACAAACGTGTCACGACGAGTTCGTTTATTTAATTATTGTTTTTAGTTCACTATGCGCATCTCCGCGCCCCGTGACTTTGAGTAGTGACATTTTCAGTTGTTTTTTCTTCTGTTATTGTTTGCTTAATACCTAGTTATATTTAGTGCAATAAGAGTGCAATTATGAAACCAAAAACAAGTCCCATTTGGAACTATTTTGATGAAATAGACGACTCGAGTGCCAAATGCAAACTTTGTGAAAAAGTGTATTCGCGAAAAGGCCGCACAACTACAGCTTTAAAGAGTCACCTAAAATCAATTCATGCCGAACGGTTTGCAGAGTTTGAGAAGTTAAATGATGCTGTCAAACTTTCATCGGAAACGAAAAAACAAATGGTCAGTTAATATTTATTTATTACTTACTTTACCAACTTTGAGTAAGTGAGGTCGTGCGTGGCCTAGTGGTCGAATATTAGTATGGATACGTGTTTTATTTCGTGAAGTAATCGTAACCAATTTATGTTGTTGTAATTGTAGGTTACGTTAACTCCAGCCGAAAACGCTAAAAGACAATTAACATTACAACAAAGTCATTTCAATCATTCCTTGGTCGCACAGGCAGAGCTTACAAAAATTCAAAAGCGCCTTAATCAGTCTCCTCTTTCTGTCATTCAGGATTGTCCTACAAGGTAAATATAAATACCTATTAAATTACTAAACGATGAATCGTTATCGCTAATTTTAGGAACTACTGGTCCGATTGGAAAAAATCTTTCACTGTCAGTTGATTCTTAACCCATTTATCGAGGAAGGTTATAGGGTATATTATCATTATGCGAACTTCGTACCGCGTTATTAGGTAAAGCGACGCTAAACGCGCGGGGTCAGCTAGTAAATTATATAATTGGCTTGTAAGCAAATGTTTTTATGAGATAAAGGAGTTTTTTTATTGTACTTATAAATAAATATGTTTTTAAGATTAGGTAATTTAATTTGTATTTTGAAAAGAACAAATATTTTGACATTTAATTTTGTATACATTTTTGCAAGCCATCATTAGGTGATATATGTAACATTTTATTTTCTGTGGCCATTTATTTATTGATCATATTTCTAGCAAATAAAATTGATTTGATTTGATTTAATTTCAGATGGAATAGCACATTCTACATGATGGAAAGGTTTTCAAAACTCAAAGATTCGCTTGTCTTGTACCTAAGCGCAAATCCAATCGCGATGATATCCCCCGAAGACTGGATGAATATTCAAAAATTTGTGCAATTGATGCAGCCATTTGAAGAAATAACAAGAAATCTAAGTAGTTCTCAAATCAGTATTTCATCAGTCATACCATTAATTCAAGTTCTTAAGACCACGTTACATAAAGAAGAGACGAAACCTGATACTTCAGAACAATTCATAAATTTTATAACAAAATTACGCGATGAATTGAATTCAAGTGTAAGATTTGGAAACCTGGTCGAAGACGACAAATACACTATTGCGACGTATTTGGATCCGCGATACAAATCGCATTTTTTCACCAGCGTCATAGCAGAGCAGGTTGAATCTAAATTACTTAATATGACGATTAACACTATTAGAACCAGACAATCCAATTCCATCCAAGATGATGACTGCGAACCTTCCTCCAAAAGAAGCCGAACTCAAATTGCAATTAAAGACATTGAAGTGCAGCCTTCAACTTCCAAATCATCAGCATCATTGCAAATATTGGAATCGATGTTAAGTGTAAATGAAGACCAGGAGGAGGACTCTTCTACAGCTGACGATGGTGACAATTTACTTTTAAAGATACAGTCACACCTTCGGGAGTACAAGAAAGAAAAAAGACTACCTCTTCATGAGGATCCTCTTATATGTGGTGGAATGGAAATGCGCACAAATACCCCCATATTTTGCCAATAGTTCGCCAATACTTATCAGCTCCCCCCAGCAGTGTAGCCAGCGAGCAATTATTAAGCGGAGCTGGTTTAATATATGAAGAACATCGAAATAGGCTGAAAGGTGAAAAAGCGGCCAAGTTACTCTTTATTAAATATAACTTGCCGCTGTTTAATTTTGACTACAACTAAAGTAAAAATTTAATTAAAAAAAAAAGTTAATGTAAAATTGTGCTTTTTTTTTCATAGTGTTAAGTGTTAGTTAACGCTTCCGTTTCCGCTTCCGTTTCCGTTTCCGCTTCCGTTAAGATTTACTTTTGACATCTGTTTCCGTTTCTGCTTCCGTTATCCCAGTTCCGTTGCATCACTAATTATGGCTAACCTTTATGACCAAAATTCAAATGACTATCTGAACATTACCGCTGCTCATGGTATGTTGCCAGCGCATCAATATCCCACTCGAAATAACAGCTGCATAGATCATGTGATTCTGCGCACTCACACTACTGCCACTACGATTGTATTGGACAGTTTTATAACGGACCATGCTCCTGTACTCTTTTGTTCTGACTTACGTGGTAGTTTCAATACAACCAATACTAATATTACACGTATGAATTACTCGCAAATTGTATCACAAATCAAGCTTTATGATTTTACATGTATTTTTAATATGACTGATGCTAACGTCGCTATAGATTTTCTTATAAAAACACTATCCTCTATTATATTACTTAATACAATTACAATTAAAATTCCAACTAGGAAGGTAACTTTAAAACCGTGGATTACTCCTGGTCTCCTACGGTGCATAAAAAATCGTGATAAATTACATTTTAAATATAGATCTGATCCTGAAAATGCTGTTGCTAAAATCACCTATTTGCGATATAGAAACTTTTGCAATAACTTGCTAAAAAGATTAAAACGGGAGTTTGAGAAGAAAGAATTTAAGAAGGCAAAGGGAAACTCAAAAGAGACATGGAAAGTCATAAAAAAAATTGCTAATATTAAAAAACCTAATACATCAACTTCCACCTTGTTGTGTGATACGAATCCGTCAGAATCCGCTAACGAAATAAATAATTACTTCGTTAATGTAGGACAAAATCTGGCTAATAACATTCTGCATAACGACATTAATGTGTCTTTTACTGATTTCCCTAATGTCAGTCACAATATGGCTCTATTTGACACAGACTGTACTGAAGTGGAAGGTATAATTATGTCTTTGCGAAGAGACTCGGCAACAGGCTGGGACGGCATACCCACAAGAGTACTACAAGATTCTCGACAGTCTTTGGTACCAGTTCTGACATATATATTCAACCTGTGCTTTAGTACAGGTGCATTTCCAAGATCTCTTAAGAAAGCACTAGTCTTGCCAATATTTAAAGGTGGAGATAAAAAAGAAGTAAGTAATTTTAGGCCAATTTCAATTCTAAATTCTATATCAAAAATTCTAGAAAAGCTACTAAACTGTAGACTTAATAACTATCTCAATAATTTTGATTTAATTTCTAAAAAACAATACGGATTTCGTAAAGGAATTTCTACAGAAGATGCCATTATGGAACTCACGAGCACTATTGTAAAGCATCTTGATAATAGGCAGAAAACGATAGGTTTTTTCTTGGACTTGAGAAAGGCCTTTGATTCTGTCAGTATCTCTTCCCTTTTACTTAAGATGGAAAAACTCGGAATCCGTGGTGTGGCATTGAATATCTTCCAGGATTATCTGTCTGATCGATATCAAAGAGTAAAAGTCGACAAATACGTTAGTGACGATATGCTCCTGAATTTTGGGGTTCCACAGGGCAGCATTTTAGGGCCCACTTTGTTTACGATATATATCAATGACCTTCTTACACAAACTATACCACACTGCGAAATTATTGCCTACGCCGACGATACGGCACTCATTATAGAAGGTAAAACCTGGGCGGAAGTGAAACAAAATGGAGAAAAAGCTTTAAAAACAGTCAGTAAATGGTTAGCAAATAATCTCCTCACTTTGAACGTTGAAAAATCTTTCTTTATTCCCTTCTCATCTAATAATGTATCCCTTCCGGATAGTAATTCATTTACAATTTTTTCCCATACGTGCAGAGAAAATGACGTTTGCAATTGTCCTTCTCTCCCTCGTGCCGACAGTATAAAATACCTAGGAGTCTATATTGATAGCTGCCTCACTTGGAGAGTTCAAATAGATGCTCTGGTCACTCGGGCAAGGCGTCTAATTTATATTTTCAAAAATATACGATCCACAGCAGACAAAGACACGCTTAAAATTGTTTATTATTCCCTGGCTCAGTCCATTTTAACTTACTGTGTTACAGTTTGGGGAGGAGCTTGTAAAACTATATTATTGTCTCTGGAAAGGACTCAAAGAGCAATATTAAAAGTCATGCTTAAGAAACCAATAAGATTTCCGACATTGACTCTCTACCAAACTGCCGATATCTTAACGGTTAGACAACTTTACGCTATGTACGCTATTTTACGAAAGCATCGTCAAATACCTTATATGTCTGATGGCCTTCAAGATAACTCGAGAAGACGAGCAAATAGACCGGTGTGTCCGTATGTTCCGTATCGCACTGCTCTCACTGGCAGACATTTCAATGTTCTTAGCTCACGACTTTATAATAAAGCAAACAAAGAATTAAATATTTTGTCCCTTCCATATAATAAAGTAAAAATTAGTCTCAAACCTTGGCTTCAGAAACTAAACTACACGGAGGTGGAGGAGTTACTGAAGCCACTGCCACTCTAATTCACAGACTGCAAAGATACTCCGCTATGTCTCTCGCACTTTTCTGTCACTATTTCATCACTCTCATAACATTATTTTACGAACTCAGTTGACACCCACAAACTATACATCTAACTCATAACTCAAACATTACACTCATTACTCATTGGTTTTATTCTTTTCTTTGTCTATCTTATACCTACGTCAATATCATAATAATAATAATGTAATTATATAATAACATCAAAATAGCTGATACTGCTGAACTGCAGTTTTTTTTTTTTTTTTTTTGATTATGTACCTATTGTAAACCCTGATCCTTTAGTTTTTATTAGATATTTGTTTTCATGAAAATGTACTCAGTTATACCTACCTTATCCAAACGGGGGGCCTTGGTGGCTGTAACACAGTTTTAATACTAGTACGGTCACCAATAGTCCTACCTACATCTTTAGTGTCTTCTATAGTACGAAATTCATTTAATAAGTAATTAAGCTGTTACCATAATCTTACTGCTCCAAACTTCATAATATTAAAAATTTCAAATAGAAAAAGTAAACATTATAGTAAAATTGCATGTTAGTTTTTATAAGTGGTTGAAAGATGTAAATTCTATTTTAAATGGTCAATAAACGATTTATTTATTTATTTATTTAACCTTATTCAATAGTTAGAACAATGCCTAAAACAATTTTTTGTACTGTTTGCGACATACAAGTCAAAAGTAAAGCTTTTGCTGGTCATTTAAAGAGTATAACACATAAAAACAATAGTTCAGTAAATGAGAGTAATGGTATTGAAAAAATTAGTAGCGCTTTTCGCGGCCGCATATCGTCATACCGCGTATCGCATAGCAACTCGTCTAGCGCTGAGCCAGACGAGCAGGCAGATAAGGAGCGCGCACGCGCTCCTTTCGAGTACTTGACTCTCTTGCGACGCAGAGTAAGGACTTTGCTTCAGGCACGAATGCAAACCTACTCTAGTCTCAAGGTTAATTTCGAGTTATTTTCTGAATTTATCTTGCATAAAGATAACTCAAGTTCAATAAAATCTTTTGCAACAGAAAACGTAGTCCTGCATCAACATTTTATATTTGATGATTTTTTTTCTGATATCATTCAAACAATCAGTAAAAAAGTTGACGAATTCGAAGACAGAGATAGTGGCTGGGCATTTGTTCGTAACTTGTATTTAGAGGTAAACTTAAACAAATTTAATCCCTTGCGTGCCTCAAGCTACATTGAATTGCCTAAAAGTATCAAGTCTAAACATGCTTGTATCAATGTTCAGAACAGAGATTCTTTTTGTTTCTTGTGGTGTATAATGGCATCGTTATTCCCTGCAAAGAATAATTGTCAGCGAATTTCTGCTTATCCACATTTCGATCCTATTCTCAACACTGAAAATATGACTTTTCCTGTTGGTTTCTCTGACATTCAAATCTTTGAAAAGAATAACCCCGATATAAGTGTAAATATTTATGGACTCAAAAAGAAATCTGTAGTTGTTGGACCTCTTTATAAAACAAAACGTCGTAAAAAACATCATGTTAATTTATTATTACTTGAAAACGGCTTGCGTTCTCATTATTGTCTTATAAAAAATTTAGCAAAGTTAATTCGTAGTCAGATAACTAAACATCATGCAAAATTATTTTTTTGCGAAGAATGCATGATATTTTTTGATAAGGAAGATAAGCTGAACTCTCATGTTTGCAGCGGTGTGTCGACTATTCTTCCAAATGAAGGAACTGTAGTTCAGTTCAAACATTACGAAAGAATGCAAGATATGCCTTTTGTGATATATGCCGATTTTGAATCCATATTAAAGTCTGTAAACAAGAGCTCTATTACTAGCGGTACTACATCTTTACACCAACACGTGCCAGCGGCGTTTGCTTACTATGTTGTTTGTGCATATGATAGTTCGCTTAATAAATATATATCCTATCGCGGTGCTGATTGTGTTGAAAAATTTATAGAATACATAACGCATGACATAACTAACATTCACAATATTTATCAATCCCCGGTAACAATGAATTTTACTAATAGAGATCAAACTAACTTTGATCAATCGTCACATTGTTTTCTTTGCAATACATTGTTATTTGATGATAAGGTCAGAGATCACTGTCATCTTACAGGACGTTATCGCGGGGCAGCTCACTCTTATTGCAACATTAAGTTTAGACTACCAAAATTTGTACCAGTATTTTTTCACAATTTAGCTGGTTATGACAGTCATCTGTTCATTCGAGAATTAGGAAATCTACCTGGTAGAATAAAAGTCATTGCAAAAACTAAAGAGAATTACTTATCATTCACAAAATTTTTTGAAATGAATGATCAGGATATTATGTCAGTTCGTTTTGTTGATTCTTTCAAATTTTTGGGGACAAGTCTTGAAAAGTTAGTTGCAAATCTAAACAAAGATGATTTTGTACACCTACCGCGTTTTTTTAGCACTGAAAATAATTTTAGATTAATGCTTCGTTAAGGGGTATACCCATACGAATATATGTCAGCTTGGAATGTATATGAAGAAAAAGAACTTCCTCCAATAGAGTCATTTTTTAGTACATTAACCAACAGTACGATTTCTGATTCAGACTATGCACATGCTAAGAAAATTTGGAAATCCTTTAAAATAAACAATTTAGGCGAATACACTGACTTATATCTTAAATCAGACGTATTATTACTTGCAGATGTATTTGAAAGTTTTCGAACTACTTGTAAACGAACTTATAAATTAGATCCTGCTTTTTACATAACTGCACCGAGTTTGAGTTTTGATGCAATGTTGTTAAAAACAGCAGTAAAATTAGAGCTTATTACTGATTTAGAGATAATTAGAATGATTCAAAAAGGTATTCGCGGTGGCATTTGTTTGTGTTCTAACAGACATTCTAAGGCTAATAATAAATATTTAGAAGGCTATAACCCGTTAGACAAAGACAACTTCATAGTTTACATTGACTGTAACAATCTCTATGGTTATGCTATGTGCTCTTATTTGCCGCATTCAAACTTCAAATTATTAAGTGAATCAGAAATTAATACAATCGATTTTGTCAGTATACCCCTCGATGCACAATATGGCTATATCCTAGAAGTTGATTTAGAGTATCCTGAAGTTTTGCATAATCTACACAACGATATCCCATTCTGTGCGCAAAAGTATATGCCACCTGGTTCGAAAGATTCAAAGTTAATTCCAAATTTACATGATAAATTCGAGTATGTTATTCATTATGAGCATCTTAAAGTGTGCTTGAACCACGGTCTTAAGCTAAAAAAAATCCACAGAGTCATAGAATTTAAACAAAGTCCTTACTTAAAACAGTATATAGATATGAACACTGAATTGCGTAAAAGGGCAAAATCTACATTCGAACAAGATTTTTTAAACTTTTAAACAATAGTATTTTCGGTAAAACCATGGAAAACACTGAAAAATATGTCGATGTTAAATTAGTTAACCAATGGACTGATGATAGAAATAAGACAAATAAAACTATAACAGCAGAACAATTAATAGCCAAGCCCAACTTTCGTAATGCAACTATTTTTACTGAAAACTTTGTAGCTGTACAAATGAATCCAGAAACTATCTCTTTGGACAAACCCATATATATTGGATTCGCGGTTTTAGAAATTTCTAAATCTCATATGTACGATTTTCACTATTCTGTTATGAAACCTTATTATGGAGAAAACATAAAATTGTGTTATACTGATACAGATAGTTTTCTTTATTCCATAGAAACCAAAGATTTTTATGAAGATTTAAAACTATCTTTTTTGACTTATTTCGACACGAGTAATTATCCTCAAAATAATATCTATAATATACCAATCATAAACAAAAAAATACCGGGTTTATTCAAAGATGAATTCGGAGGTAAAGTCATATCTGAATATGTTGGTTTAAGGTCTAAATTATATTGTATTAAAACAACACAAGATGAATTTAAAAAAGCAAAAGGTGTCCAAAAGTCTGCTATAAAAAATGTACATTTTAAGGACTACTATAAGGTACTCCTAGACGATAAATTAATAAGAAGAAAAAACATTATATTTAAATCATTAAAACATATCATTTTTACACAAGCTCAAAACAAAAGTGCGCTCTCGGCTAGAGACGACAAACGTATTATTTTGAGAGACAAAATTACTACTTTATCTTATGGGCACAGGGATGCTTTCTTTTAACTCATTACTCGTTTTGTGTATTTCATTATAGTTTGTACGTGAGAATATAATGATGTAATATAATAGGTTTATGTCGTAGTATAATATTGTCTACAATAAAATTTAAAAAATCAATATTATCAATGTATTCTTGTTGTTATTTTAATTTGTGTTTTTGTGTTAACAGAATAAAATAAGCAAAAAATCCTGTATTAATTGTAAGCTAACATATTGTGTAAGATAAATTAATTGTTAAACTAACATTTATAATTAGAATAAATATTGTTGTATAAAAAAATTTTGTCTTTTATTTAAACAGATCTCTTAGTATAGTTATAAAGCACTCCTATGAAACATGTTATAACATGTTGTCAACACGTGTTGTAGGTAACATTATTTTACTGTTGATATTATGAAACATGTCACAACATGTCGAAGGTTCTGATTTAGTTCAAGCAAATGCTTTGATGATAGTAAATTAACCGAGTTCAAATTACGTAATACGATATTACATAAACACCTGCGCTGCATTGCGCGGATTTTATTATTCACTTCATTAGAGTCACTTGTTAGCGACACTTGTTCTTCTTTTATAAAAATGGATTTAACTGTAAGTATTAAGTTATTCTTTTAGGTTAAAATTGAATCCAAAATTTTCTTTACTGAAAATTATATAATATTAATTCTATGTTTGTTACAGAACGAGACACAGGTGCAAGATTATTGGGTTCTGCCATGCGGGCAAGATCCATTAGCCGACTGGGACGAGCACAATGAAAAAATGAAGAAACAGCTGGCCGCCGAAGCTGCAGCCGAGGCCGCCGCCAAGAAACAGGAATCTAAATTAAAAAAGCGCAAGAAGAAAGAAGCATTATCTTATGTAATAACGAAAATGCCACAAAGAGGACGACGTGTCTTAAAACTTCAGATATATGAATACAACGAGCGGATAGACACCACTTGCGAAACGATTAGAGTGCAATATTCTGCAGTGGGAACATGTGATGAAATAATGGACCTGGCAGAAAATATAGTAGGCAAAATATCGACAAAATTAAGCGATAATTTAAATGATTAGGTACAGTAAAAAATATTATGTAAAAAGTTAGATATAAGATATTTTAAATAAATTTTATTGTGTGTAATTATTTTTGTCTTTTATTTCCCTATAGGTTAGATATTTATTAAAAATAATGTTTCATTATTAGATCATAATTAATTAATAAAATTTAATTTAAGATTTTATATAAGTAAATAAAGAGAACAATAATAATAATTATACACATATACAATCTAATTATGACATCAATAATGAATCATCATTTTGAAATAAAATTCAGGTATTTTAAAAATAATTATTTATTAAAATCATAAAAATATATTTCTTACAATAATAATCATTAGTAACACTTTATACATAAATAATTGTGTTATTACAATTAAAAGCTTAAATTAAATTTATAAGTAAATTATAATTAATTAGAAAACAATTCAAAACTATCTATATTATTATCGTCATACCATTGTTTAATACACATTACATTTTTTAAAGCACAATACTTAGTATGATTTGCACAAGTAATACAATATTGTTGATATTCGGAAAAAAGTTTTGACAAATTAGGACACCCTTTTTCTCCTATATCCACCACTTCACAGTCATTACACAGATTATGGATCCATTTTATTTTCTCTAAGCCCTTGGTGAAAATTTTTTTCTCTTTTAAATATGGCATGATAATGCGTTTAAATTCTTTATAATCAATGTGACCATTACTCCAACGAATGCCTCGGTTAATTTCAATCCATCTCACATGTTGTCTTTCGTTATTTGTCAAGTAGTGATACGAATAAGGAGGTTTAACCAAAAATGTTTGAGTATGATTTTTATATGCAATAGCCAGTTCTTTAACAATAAATTGATTACACGAATCTTTAAATCCCTGGAGATCAACAATTATTGTATCTGAATTCATGATAACTTTTTCACAATATTACTCAATGGTTTGTATTCTACAATACAATCATTAAGAATAAGACAATACGCTGTTGTATTTTCAGGAAATTCTGAATCCGCTTCAAGGTCTACACGCACATCAATTGGGCCACTTTTCAGTAATTCGTTTTGACGTGAACAATCAATCACAAATAATGGAGCCTTATCTTTAAAATCCTCAAAACCTAACAACGCCTCTGGTCGACGATTATAAAATGAATGCTGGAACTTTGCGTATTGTTCATATATTAAAGAATATTCCTCTCTTCGAAAATCAGTATTTAAATTTTCATATGGAAAGTAACATGAATTCAAGAATACTTTTACATTGCGTAAATAACAGTGATCAAATTGCGACATGTCTTTGTGCGGTTGCCTTTTGCGATCTGTTTGTAATCCGATAATTACAAAGCGAGGTTTTTCTATTTGCGATGATGTTTTAATTGACCAAGTATGTTTCGATGATTTTGGAAGTGCTGGGTATTCATAAAGATCCCAGTTTCTAAACACCATATTAATTGCTCGATCTCTCTCTAAATGCTTAAGTAAGTTTATTCTTTCCCGATCGGACACTTTGATATGTGGTACGCGCCAAACTATTTTTTTAATATCAATGGTATCACTAACAAGTTCTCCTGTGCCTACCTTCAATGAGTTTAAATTTGTGTTACTACGCAGTAAAATTAATTCATGTTTACAATTTATAATTATTTTTTGATAGTCTTCTGCGAATCCTAAAATTCTACTTAGTGGAATAGATACCGAAAAATTTCCAGAATAAGTACTTTTCGTACCATTAATATCCCAACCCCAGAATTTTGATGATTTTGACTCATTTTCGTTCATGCACAAAAGAGACTTCATAGTTGTTGTTATCCCAGCATTTTTAATTTTATCAATTTCTACTCCATTTAATTCATATCGAATGTCTTGGAAGAAAAAAAGGGCAGGATTATTTGTGAAGTTAACTTGACTAACTTTTGTTTTGTCGCTTTTGTGTACATTAACATAACCTTCTAAGTATAGTGTACTTGCTGACGGTAATATGTATAAATCTTGTTGGTTGATAGGAATGCGTATTTCATCATTGACATTAAAGCTGGTTACGTATGGCTTATATGAGTGATATTCAACACTCTCTATTGTGTTGTCGTGGACAACAGGATCTGCTATACTTAGAATACTCATTTTAGTAGTCCAATCAATTTAAGAAATTGTCTGTTTTCTTTGGTTAACCTTATCTTAGGTGTTCGCTTGGCGATGGTAAGTTTTGGAGTGATGTTTTTCACAGGTGTGGTCGAGTTTTTATTATTAAAATTAATCATTTTTTCTTTATATGTAAGTATAACTGTATATCTTCACCTCGTAAGTTAACCAAATTGTTTTCAGCGTCCACAATTCTTATAGTAATAGAAGTGACACTGCTTTGATTAACTGGAAAGTATATGACGTTATTAGGTATTTCTATGATTCTGTATCCTGGAGGCACGTTTGGTGCGAATTCGTGGATTATGTGACTAGGTTTACCGTTTACATAAGAACCACTCACAATATCACATTCAATCCTTAGCACAGTTGTTGATAGAATGCTGACTGGAAATTGAGATTCGTGTAATATATTTGCTTTAAGTAACTCCGCCCCAAAGCCAAGAACTTTCCCCAGAGTACAATCTTTTTCGAAATGAATGTCTTTAGTACAAAATATAGATGTTTTTAAAGTATTGTTGTTACATATCAATTTAAACGAACAATCTTCAATATGTTCTTTTAAATAATCACTAATGTCGTGGAGTTCATATGAACCTTCTGGTATTTCAATTAATTGGTCACCATAATAAAATTTGTTATTTCGATCATCTATATTCGGTATTGAATTAAATGTAGAAAAATACAATAATCCACATTCATAATCTCCTTCCAATGGCAAGGCAGGTGAATAATTTGTAGTGGAAATTGAAGAAAAACTTGTTATTGAAAGTGTGAAAGACATTTTGCTACTAACAGTATGCGATCAAAAACATTTATTTTATATCACGGCTTCTCCAATATTTTTTTAAAAATTTTAAACATAAATGACCGCAATTAACAGTATCAAATCCTTGATATTGGATATAATTATATAAAATATCTTTACATTTTAAGTATTTGATGAGCTCTAAAGGTGGTTTAAGATCGCCGAAACTGTCAAAATATTCACAATATTGTTTATTTTTTACATACGCTACCCAGTGAGTGCCTTCACTATTTTTGTCGTCTAAATTGACTACAGCACATTCGATATGTTTTGGAAATTTAGGTAAATTGTCTCTCATATAAACTCCTCTGAAATATGGAATGTCACCTGCATGTTCTAATATATCAATATCAGTTAATGCTCTTCTGGGCAGCCTTTTACTCAGTTTTTTGAATTTCTTAGATACAAACCACTTCCTTTTTTGTATGGTTTAATATACATGCCTTTTCCTAAAGCAATGGCCTCCATTGTCCTGTTATGGCGTTCAGCTTCTTCTAGACTTTTCTTAGAAGCTTTATAGTCATTGACCGCTTTCGCTATACCTGCAGCACCCCCTGACAGTGCACCCAATGCTGATAATCCCGCAAATATTGGAATCAAAGGCAAGATTCCTCCAGTTTTAGGAATTGGTATTATTCGAGGTAAATTGAAATTTTTGTTAGAAAATAACTTTTTTGCCACTGAATATGCAATCTTTATTGCGGAGTTGTTGCTCTTCGGTTTGAGTTTCTTTAAATGTTTCTTTATTTGACTAATGACTGAGCTAAACTTTTTGGTTCCAGCACCTACTTTAAGTTTAGTTTTCATTACTTTGTTCACTAACCATGAGGCTGCTTTTTCGCCCGTACTAGAATTTTTTGATTTCATTCTTTGTTTCGCCATATTCATTAACTGTAAATCTGCCTTATGTCTGACGTCTAAATTAGTGTTATTTGCATAAGCTATGTCGTGTTGTTTGCAAGCTTCGTCTAGCCCATTAACTCCTTTATCCCCTCTCAAGAGCCTTTCTTTAAGTTTGGTGCCGGGTCCGCAGTAATTATATCCAGGTAAATGAAGTTCACACGGTAAATTATTTATCAAAGTATTAACAAGTCCTCTTCCCTCCATTGGTTGTATGGTAATGAATATTAATTCCAATTTTATGCAATTTTATACTATGATTTTATTTTTGTGAATCCATGAATTTTCATTTTCGTTCAAACCCAACCACTTTACAAATAGTTTATTACCTTTCTTTCTTATTACCTTTTCAATTAAATAGACGTCAGGATGTTTTGTTTTAAGAAGTTCTTGCTCATAGAATGCTCCTAATATAGGTTGTTTATGTTGATCTTCTATATAATAAGTGATTGGGGTGCATTTATCATTAATATCTTTAATTTTAAATATTTCTGTTGACCAATTAGGAGTATATCCTTTTTGAAAAAATCCCTTATACTTACTAATGCGAACAAAATCTCCTTGTTGAAATTTAGGTTTTTTGTTATTTACTTGCTTCTTTAATCGGAAAATATTATTTCTAATGTAAAATTCATTGGCAGCATTAACAGCAATTGGTTTACATTTTATTGTACTATGTGTAGTGTTATTATAATCACCAGTAATTTGTTCTAAAGGCTGTCCTATCCATTTATAATTACCAACTAAATTAAATGTTTTGTATAACCTATTCTTTAAAGTTCTAATTAATCTCTCAACAATGGAAGCCTTTTTAACTGAGTATGTAGAATAGTGGTTGATATTATATTTTTGCATCAAGCTTTTGAATTCATCATTATAAAATTCTTTTCCTTGGTCGGTTTGCAGATTTCTCGGCATTCTTCCATCTCTAAGTATATTTTTAAATGCTTTTGTTACTTCAGTTTTACATTTTGATTTTAAAGGAACAGTCCAAGAATATTTGGAAAAACAATCAATTACTGTCAATATATATTTAAAGTTTTTATTATTTCTACCAAAACTTTGCATATCAATTAAATCTGCTTGCCAAAGATCATCTATTGATTTCAAAATAACAGAACGCCTGACAAAGTTTCTTCGCACTTGTTTGTGAATCTCATCAACTATTTCTTTTTTGCTCATCTTTATAAATTTCTTTAGTTTGATGATTGGTTATATCTCCAGCATGTTTTAGTTGAAACTGATTTACTATCATTTGAATTTGAGCCTTTATATTTTTAATTTCTGCATCTATTTCAAGTTTATCATAAAAAGCTGTAAGTTTCTGGTCGATATATTGCTTGTTAGCAGCTTCATCAGGAGACACTGGTAATTGTAATCCTTTAAGTCTTGATGATCTCAAGTCATAATCACCACTATTATTTTTCATCAATTTCTCATTTAAATTTGAATCTCCTGATCCTCGTCGCATCCTTTTATGCACATAATGCCCAAATTTGTCCATTTTTTTTTTTAATCTGCTCTTACCAAATTCTTTGTGATGACTGAATTTATGAAATGTGTTTTTCTTTATAAATGAATAAAAATTTTCGATGATGATAATTTCTTCTTCATGCAATTTCTAGCGTATGATACCACATTCTCGTAATTCTTCAATAATTGATATTATTTCATTATCAAGACTGGTATTACCAGCATCACGAGAAGCTAAAAGTAGTTTTAATCTTTCTACGAGTTCATTTGGATCGTCCCAATAAACATAATCGGTATGTGGTTTAAATTTTTTCATCGAAGGCAATCCTAAACCAGTGTGTGGAAGACTTTCAGTACTTGAACAATTCTTAGCTAACTTAAAAAGTGGTTTTATGACTTTTAAATATTTGAGCCCTTTATTGCTTTTTATAGGCTTCCTTGGATTATAGTCACGTCTATGTGCATTGGTATCTAATAAAAATTTTTTGTATTCAAGTAAATCGTTTTCAGTCAATAAATCCATATTAGGAATTTTTTTAAACAGTAATTCATTTAGCCCAGGTGTTTTTTTATATTCTTTGTTTCCTATTAATATATTATCTCCCATTAGAGTTACCCGAGACGATCCCATTTTAAGCTTGCCACGATCTGATCTAATACCGAATGGAGAATCGCAGAATACTTCAGAACTTAAAGACCAGTTATAGTCATCAGGATTTTCTGCCGATCTAAACGATGATCCACTTGTATTTTGCTCATTATTATTATTATCTTCATCACTTATTGTATTATCTGAACTATTTTCTTCCTCTGAATAAGACTTGTTAATTACAGTTGCGTCAGATCTCCTACGTTTAGCAAAACTATCGCCACTATCTTCATTATATGATTTAAGTGTTGCCAAATCGTTAAATTCTAATTTCTTGGTGCTCCAATTCGGAGAATTTTTTCTGAATTCATTGTTAACCGGTTTATTCATTTGCACCATTTTTTCGAGTGGATTTGTCAATGGTTTAAGTACAGCTTCAATAGCGTTATCTGTATCTAATTGTAATCCTCGCATCAACTTAACTTTCTTTTTAACAGCGTCAGCTGATTTTACAATTTGTGCTTTTATGGATTTTTCCGAATTCATTTTAGTAATATAACTTAAGGGTAAATCCTGAGATCGGGCGTATTTAAGTGATTTCCGTGGCAGATTTTAAATCAAAGTATTATTGCATTTTACATGTAAAACATCAAATTTCCCATAATTATAAGCACATCAATCAAATAGGCATCATTATAACTTGTTTTGTTCAGAAGATATTTAAATTTAAATTTTTGGTGCCACGGGAATCAATAAAGTGTGGCATGGTAATCAAAATTAAAACTATTTTGTTTGAATTCTATGTTATTATTTAAATATTGACATCTACATACTAATCATATAAAATAGAAATGATTTTAAACGGTGATCCAAACAGATATACACCAAACATAAAGTATTAAAAAAGGTCTATATTGGCTCTCTATATAATAATCATTAAACTAAATAAAATCAACGTATTGCAGTCTTAAACAATGTAAAAATATTGAATATATAGAAGAATATATATCCTAGAATATGAGATCAAGTTCTCAGTCACAGTTACTAACAGGATTCACTCCAGAAGCTGTCATCAGATTGTACATTTATCATTAGTTAGGTTAATCTGGACTGAAAATTGCAGTCAGCCCATAGTTTCGTTTTATTTTTTCATCATACATCATCTCAGCCATAAGACGTCTACTGCTGAACATAAACCTCCCCTTTAGACCTCCATATATAACACTGGTGTTGGAAGCGACCTGCTTCAAGCGTCTTTCAGCGACCTAAATAAGGTCGTCTATCACACTTGTGGGTGGACTGGGTTTGCTTGCCTGTGGTAGTCACTTGAACACTTTTCGACCCCATCAGTGCTATGTGGCCTGCCCATTACCACTCCAGCTTCCTGATCCGCGGAGATATGTCAGTGACTTTAGTTCATCTTCGGATCTCCTCATTCCTGATTCGATCACGTAGAGAAACCCCGAGTATAGCCTTCTCCATAGCTCGCTGAGCGACTTTTTAATGTGGGGATATAATGGTGCCGCATAAGCCAGAGCGGCTGTCCTCTATAGTACAATATAAAAAATCTGATGTATACAATATAAAAAAATATCTAAAATAATGAAATATACAAATATAAACTATCAAAATCACTTCCATACCTGCGGCTTCGCTGTATATGGGTAAAAAGTGAAAGAATGCGCAAGAAAACTCAGAGGAAAATTGATCACCGTGGTGAAATGCCATGAAAATCAATACCATGGAAATCAAAATTGTATAGTTTTTTGTCAATATTTTTAAATACCATAATTATAGACCAAAAATAATAAAATATATGATAGACAATACCCTTTTCCTAACTGCACACCCTAGTCAAAAAACCGTAATGGATAAAAAAATATTTTTAAACATGGAAAAGGTAATCAATGATCTAGTGAACCAAAACCACGGTAATCAATTTCTCACCTTCGTAAATCCAGTTTATAACAACAAGAGGAGGAGCCTCTCTTCACTATGTTTAGAGCGCAATCGAAGTTAGCCAATAGCGTGCATACAAGCTTCTAAGTATTGTGGTTTGTGAAATGTGGGTAGTTATGTCGCGCGCCATGGGAATCACTTTTTGTCCGGGGACAAACCTAAATTTGTTATTTTTTCTAAAACTACGCTGAGTACAGCCTTCGCGTATTTTTTTGATCATATAACAGTTCACCCTTTACAGCTTAGATCACAGGAATTAATTAAATTCCTTTTATAAATTAGTGTAAAAAATATATTTTGTTCCGAAAATGTGTAAGGGACAGCCCACGGTAGTCAAATTTCAGGGCTTTTACATTTTTTTTAGATACTTGCAGCTAAATATAACCTAATGTCTATCATGCATTAGGTAGATTGAACCTTAGACTAACAGGAAAAAAATACCTTTGGGTATAATTTTTATGTTACGGGTAGTTTATTCCCCCAGACACGTAAAATTTTTTCTCTCAGGAATCACCCTTAACTGTATGAAGTCAGGATAGAAAATGAAAATAATATTAGATACACGACGATAAATATAAAAATATTGTTACCTAATCAAATTGTACAAATGTGTCAAACTTCCTCCTATAGCATCCTTGATTTTTATTACAATCTTTGTTTATAACTAAAAAATCATAGGAAACACTCCAAATTTTGGCACACATTTCACGAAACTGTTTCCACGTCATATCTGTGTTGACGTGTTCATCATACACATGTTTGAGATTAATATCATCTTGCTTGAATAAAATAATAAGATTAGCATTGTCCCTAATAAGTTGTTTTGGAATTTTGCTATAAGTTTGATTCAGGTAAAAACAGTCTATATTTTTATGTCTTCCCATTGAAAAATAATCACGTACATGATCTTGTTTTTCACAGGCAACATCATCAAAAATTATTACAGAATTCGGTTTGGCTTCCTTTGGGTTCAAAACACTATCATGTTCGTGGAATTTTGAAAAATGCACTCCAGGTACCATTTTTAAAACATGTTCAAGATATACGTATTTTGGTTGATATAGTGTTTTGGAATAAATATATACATTCAAAAATTGTAATCCATTTTCATGTAAGAGAAGACCCACTAAAAGGTTGGTTTTTCCACAGTTAGATGGACCGCAAATAATACACCGGATTGTGTTTGGTAAAAGTTTTCCATGCCTTTCAACTTCATGGCTCAATGTTGCACCCACTTCATCAAACTGCAAATTCTGAGGTTGTTTTACAAATATCATGTAGTTGTTTAAATGAGAGCTGATGGAGAAATGAATAATAATACAATATTCGATCACTATATATACAGGCACAAATCAACTCATATCTCTCGACTTTTAAGTCATCATGTCAGTCATTTCAGAAAAGTAAAACACTGACGACTTGAAAACCAATTGGGCATTCTAGCACAGTTTTTACATGCATTGTTGAACGAAACGCAGTGATCCCAGCGAACCGTGTATAGCAACGTTTAAAGATTTTACTTTATTGACGCTCCCGAAAACCAATTGGGCATTCTGGCACAGTTTTACATGCATCGTTGAACGGAACGGAGAGAGCAAAGCGAACGGAGTGCAGTAAAAACGATGCATGTAAAAACTGTGCCAGAATGCCCAATTATCACCTACTGTTGTTAAACACAACATCAACAATCTAATACAGAGTTTGATTCATTTCAATGATGGCCATGTTCTGCAATCGTAGAAGTAGGATCTAGGACTTATCGAGCCGTGGAAAAAAATATAATTGCTAAGTTTCAATTTATTCACGGGTGTACCGATCACTTGCATGGACAACATTTTTATGCATTGTATTTTAGTTATTTAAATCAAAGCTAGCTTTTGGTAACGCTAAAATGTGCGAGATAAAGATGTAGTATTTAATTTTATACATTATACCTAAACTTTCCAGAATTTCACTAAAATGGTATATATTCGTCACCAGCGTGGCATCACCTTCATAGCGTTTTTTACCATGAAGGTGATTTTTAAGCCACGAAAGTGATTTTTTTGTATTGTTTTGTTTAGAAAGGGCCTTTTTACCAACTAAAAAGTACTTTATCTATTATGTTAGGGTTTTAATACATACATATCAAATTTCTGACTAATAAAAAAGTAAAGTGAAAGGTAAAATAATATCTCAAATTACACATATTTTCTTTTGTAGTGAAGTTTGTTGTTACGTAGAATGTCGTTTTATTGCACATTTTTGGTAGATTTAGTCTTTTAAAAGGGGTTTACCTGAAAAAGTTGTGAAAAAATAATGACTGAATCACTTTCGTGGCGTAGAAAATTTTAAAACTGTTTTTCTTCGAAATGAAACGTACGATTTAAATTATTTATATAAAAGTTTACTCGTGTTATCCAGCTCTACACAATATTATACATAAACATTACAAATAAGCAATAAATAAGAATTGCCATGAAGGTGACGATGAGAATCGATTCCATGAGAATGAGCCATAAATATTTAATTTATTTTGATGTTGGATTTAAGTCAAAATCAAAACCTTTTTAACAATACTCAAGTGTACATAAGCGGTGGAAAAATTAACAAACAAACAGAATCTGTTCTTGAACAGTATTATTCATATAAACCTATTTTTGTAAATTGGTCCGTTGTTTGACGTATTAAAGACTAATTAATATAGATTACCATTCACGGTAAAAGTTATCTAAGCCTACTTTTAATGATAACGTGTAACGAGTGACGTGACAATGCCACAACCCACATTTTTTCTTTGCACTACACTGACTAATTCCCGCGCTTCACTTAGTGCAAATGTATGCGCGCATTGTAACATTCCCATTCAAGACATGCTTTTGAAGTTTCGAAATTTTTTGCCGGTATGCCACGACTATATAAATAGTAATTATAATATGACATAGGCTTTCTCTAAAAAGGATTTCATCACGCCGCAAACAAAAGTACCTCTACATACTTATATATATAGGACTGTTCAATGTAAAAATCTGAGCAACAATGGCTCCCATAGTCCTCCAGTTTGAACATGCCTTAAAATAAAACAATCAATAAGAAACAACTGATTTTATTGACAAAAACAATGTACATACACAACACGTATTTATAAAAATATTACCTTAATCGTTAGTTTCAATACCGTTAAATGGAAAAATAATACTTAAGTATTTAATTATATCATCCCTTGTCGCTAATTTATAAATAATACTTAGCTAATTATTGCACTACTTCAAATGATTACTCTAACATTGAAACTGTAAAGGATAAATTTAAAATAAATTATATTAAGCCTTATAATAACTGGAAGTTCCTGCTTCAGACTAGATTCATTCACCGATACCTAAATAATACTTAAAATAATACTGACTGCGTATTTACAAAAACTATGATGTTATTTACAAAGTGATCAAAACATTCCCAAAAATGCAAATAATAATACTAAAGGGTGAGTAGGGGTGATGTAGACGCGTTAAGTGTTAATAGAATATGATCAATGCGGTTATTTTGCCAGTTCTAGCATGGTCAGTTCAAGTTTAGAACTTTAGTTGTTATCTTTTTAGTCAAGCAAGATGATAATCCATTTAGTATGTCAGTAATATAATAAAAATATATCATAAATATTTTCTATACTGTGTATTCAATAAAAAAATGTCTGAAACAGCTTTTAAGAGATTTGAGGTGGGAACTCGCTCTGCTTTGCTATAAAATGTTCCGGTCAAGTAGCACGCTGTCAAACACCACAGTTAAAAATATGTGTCGCGACACATCGCTAATGCAGCGGAACATTCGAATATAACCAAGTTCTAATACACTCCGCGATAACCCCTATTTACCCTTTTACTAATATAAAAACGAGACCAAAGAAATATTGTATAGCGCAACTACGATATAAAAAATATAATAAATAACTTATATCTTAGAACTAGAACCTTAGGACTAATTGACTAATTATATAAATATCCATGACACGTCGATAAATGTCCTTTATTAGGAAATTGTCATACTTAAGGAAACTGGATATTTCATAGATTTGGGCAGGAAAGATGAATAAGATAAATCGAGCCTAACAGAAGTTTCATATAGAACAGACAGTATAATGGATCGATTAATTTAATTTGAAATCGAATTGTTTTTTGTTAAAAATAAAATAAAACTTTTAGTAGAGCAAGACGATCATTTAAAACAATACTCAACGATGTTCAATTGTATTTTACTTTCGCCCCAATTAATCCCACCTGCAAAGATTTTTAACAAAACACCAACTTGAAACATTCCAATTCAAGGAGGTGCAGCGGAAATGTTGTTAGGTATAGACGCCAACTCTTCGTCAGCAGTGTCAGCTTCACTTTCCTTAGGAGACTCCGTTTCTGGCTCGTCCCTCATCAGAGCCCTGTACTTCTTGGCGATGATCTCCCAGTCGACGACGTTCTCTATCTTCGTCGCGTTGTTGAAGCTCATCTGAGAGCCAAGAGGACTCAGGTGCACGACAGATAGGCGAGTTGAATCTGAAATATAGAATAGTTAAAGACATGTGTTCTTAGACATAAAAAACTGCTATAGACAGCACAATGCAGAGTTAGAGATAGGTTGTTGCTCATACGTACTCAAATTAACCGGTCTATTAGTTTTCTAATAAAATAAAGAACGGTGATAAAATTATGCGGGACGCTATAATTCTATTCTATCTAGTCAATATGTCAATGTTAAGAGTTAAAGAGATTGTTTAAATAAGTACCTACATGATAAAAAATCAATGTTTTTGATAATTCTTTAAGTTGATGAAGGATAAAAGTTAAGTTGAAATTATTAGGTACTTTCTAATGTGTGTAGCACAGAGTATTCAGGATCTTATATACTGCTATCAAGGTAAAAACTGTCATTACGTTCATTCTACTTTTGAGTATGTGCTAAGATTTGTTAGAAAAACAATGACATAATTCCCCACAAAATTTTCCATGATCAGATCCATACCTTTTGGAACGACTTGTCCCCGCTTGACTTTGGAGAGCCACTTCGCTCCAGCCTTCGACCTGGCGCTCATCTGGTCTTGACGCTGCAAACCGATCATGTGAACTAGACTCGGACGCTTCTTCTTTGTCAGACGCTCCTAGAGAAAATACTCGGACTTATTAAACTCATTGGGCATTATATAACAACGACAAAAACGAAAGGTTATGAAATTCGTTTTATTTTATACTTGAGTGCACTGTTACTAATTAATAAATTTAGAAAACACGTTGTTAATTTAAAGAGCTACCCTCTAAGATTCTTTGGGATTTTTTAATACATGTACTCACTTGCGTCTTAAAGTAAACTGCAAGAAGTTTTAAACATTTCAAAGGGAAGGGAAGATAAATAAAATCTTTTATCAGCCTAAAAGAAGATGTAACCTTAATATTTTTTCTTTACACTTTCTATTGCTGCTTGTTTTACTAGCTCATTACTATTTATATTCGATGTGATAATATGTTTAAAGTAAAGAATATATAACATAAATGTTACATATCTACAGACTTTCTTACTGCCTTTCTTATTGCTTGTTTTACGTGTTCATTACTATTTATATTCAATTTGATATTTTTCAAGTAAGGAATACATATACCATAAATGTCGTTGATGGAATATACTTACTCTACACCTATTGATGAGCCACATAAGCCAAGTGGTGACCAAATTCAACGGTGAAGGAGCCGTATTTGTTCTGTGCATATTTCTGATCAACTTGGACAGCCCATACTTCCATTCGATGTCGGATTGTGCCTGTAATTTCAATTAGCATATGTATTGTTTTCGTTCGAAATTTATTCACATTTAAATGTAGTGAAGTTATTTTTGGAATTACGTGAAAATAGGTTTGAGTGCTGTTGAATAGATAACAGGCTAAACATTTCTATTAGTCTAATCAATAATATGAGATAGGCTTACACAACGTTCTACAAACAATTGTATATTATTACAGTACGTTATTTTTTATTTTGACTTTATCATTATTTTACCAGTTAGATAAAAATATCCTCTCTTTCCTATCTCTCTTTCTTGTCGTTTAGCTTTAACACCGGAAGGTGAGATACCAAGTAAACTAAATAAAAGTCTTTAAATTACGTCAAATGCATTTCGTGTAACAGTTACGTAGATGCGGCTGCATGGAATGTCTTTAAATGTAAAGACTGGATTAACATTATAATTATTCATTAGGATTCAATTAACATGTCTCAAGCTTCCGCAACGGTAATTATATTAAAGATTCTCATAGTGTTCATGTGCTGTTTACTTGTTTCGTATTCTACCTGTATCCTTTGATAGGTGTCGGACATCATAGCAATGAGCAGGTTGATGAGTACAACCACTGACACCAACATGTATATCCCGAACACTATTTTGAAGAGGTAATTCGTCCAGGCCGGCTGAGTGGTCGTATCGTTCCGGTGAACCCTCGTCTGTTCCGTCGTCGTCTGACCGAACACAGCGAAGAACAGCAACTCGAACGAAAATATCGGGTTCATCGTAACTGCGAACAAAGGTTGAATTCTTGGACACACGGTTACCTGTATGCGTTGATAAGTATCCGACATCATCGCAATCAACAGCGTTATGAGCACCACGTTAGACATCAGCAAGTAGCCTCCGAAGACGAACTTGAACAGGTTCTGTGTCCACAGGGGCCGCAAGCTCGAGATGTAGTTCAGGTCTGACAGAGTGATCTGGCCGAAAAGGGCGAAGAACAATTTCTCGCACGCCTCGAACGGTGACAACGTCGCTAGAAGACAACACTCAAATGGACCTCGTTCTTTTGTTCTTCTTAGGGCAAACTGATGTATTCATTTGACTGCTTGATTTTTTTTCTAAGTGAAAATTTTATAGCTTCCATGTTCTTTCGTCATTTGTAACAAAGTTTTGCTTAGTTTTTAATATAATACATCAATTTGGCCTTAAACTAATTCACACTAACAGCAATCTAAAATCGACTAGTACGACACTCATGTAACACAAATCGAGATGATTGACACAGTTCATCATATTTAAATTATGGTCTATAATAATTTTGTTTCATAAAGGTCAGCCTTTGAACTATCTTTAATCATTGTTATTGTATAAATTGTGTTAAAGTATCAATCAACCGTTTGCCTACAACAGCCGTGTGAAGACAGGCGTACAACAATAGCGAAGACGCAAAAGGCGTCACATCGAAGACAATCAGCCAGAACCCAAAACATAAAACAATACCTCAAGACAAGACATTGGCGTGAGTCACAGCCCCAGGACATAACCAAGCGTCGGCATGCGCAAATCAAACTCCATCGAATGCGGTGAGTCGGCCACTCATTCCACTACTCTAGCCACCGTGACACGCAACGCATATTCCGTGACACATCTGCAAACCACACGCCTCGTCAAACGTTCACAGTTGTGGAAAATGCATTGGTGCTACATTCTAACCTTAAAGATTAATTGAACTGCGTGTGTATGTTGTATGGTACAGAGCCCACATTCCTCATTCATCAGTGTACACGACTATCTAAAGGGATGGGTTGAGATACATTCAACGATGATAACATTCTCGACGCGTCGACATTCAAGCCTGCAAGCGGATGCACTGATAGCTCCAATGAAACGAATAAATAAAATAAGCACATCGAGATATAATGTGATCATCGTATGATTGTGGACATTCATGGGTAAGACATTCATTCAATCGAGTTCTCTCTCGCTCGGACTTACGCCCAGTTGATGGTCCCTGTTTTCTCCTGTATGATTCCCCAGAACCTGAATTTATCCAGGGCGCTTCGAGCGCTTGTCTTTTCAACCGGAGATTTTCTATTTCAAAAGATATTTAAGTACATTATGTAAACGTGTTAATTCAAATAAGTCACATTTAAACATCAAAATGCTGTCTAAACACATTATTATCTAAGTTGGATGATGTATGATGCGTGTGTAAAGTAATAAATTGGAGGCACACTCACCGTCGGAGAAGAGTTTTCTTCTGGCTTGTCTTGCATACTTATTGTCTTCCGCTTTGTTTATGTTTCTGAAGGGCTGGTTCAGGGCTACTATGTGCATCGAGAATCCGAAGACGAATATTGCGAGCACAGCGAGGAACCGTCCCAGGTCCTTCATCAGATCTCCGATGATGATGGCCCACGGGCCGAACAAGTGATGGAAGGAGAGGAAGTCTAATATTTGGACGCACGCGAGGAGAAACGATAATGCAAAGCACTGGTTCCTGCAATACATGAGGGTCGGCCAGTATTTCGGTAACACGAATATCCAGCCGACGACGTGCGTCGCTACACCTATCATACCTAATAATAATACTGCTATCTTAATCCAACCTAAACCTGACTTATCACTAGGGTTGGTGAGCTCGAACAGTAGAAGCCCGCTCAGGAATATGAGCAGCATCCACTCGTACCAGCGCGGAACTAAGCTCTCCCTAAATATAGAATTATAAATGGGCGTTATCGCGACCAACGACAACAACACCATGAGGTAAATGTGTGACGTCAGATACGACATGAACTTAATTATCGGAACCTTATTATATTTATGGCCTAATGGAAGAGAGAATACAATCCAAACGGGTGGACAGACTATGAATGCGAAAAAAAGGAACATAATTTTGATGCCACTCCATTTGAGGCTCCCTCTCCAGAGTTCCTGGAATATAGAAAAAACTTCGTTAAACAGAATACGGAAATATTTATTATGGGAGAGCCTTTTCTTGGTCTTATTAATTTCCAATGTGACAATTAATTTTATTTGAAATCATAATTAATCTACTTAGATCTGATGTTACAGGTTTACCTACTATCTCCTATACCTTCATTACAAATTTTTCACCGAGTTAAAATATGTTCATGATAACTAACGGTGATGAATGAATTAATAGCCATAAAAAGGAAACTCATGAGTTTTAAATTTTAATATGCGTTATTTACTTTGAAAGGGTCGAAAGTAGAGAAGTTACCTATATTTTACCTGAAGATATCTCTGGACGACGGTGTGCGCGATGACTTCCTTCTGTTCATTCTCTATCAGCACGTCAAGGAACTCGATGTTCCTGTTGTCAGTGGCTGTAAGGATGTGACCGGCGGAGTCGGCGCCGGCGGCGAGAGCTAGTAGCTCCGTGGCCATCGCCTCGCATTGTTTCCCGGCTGCTATCAGGTCTTTGGCACGCTCCTTTTCCTTTAGAGGCAACGTGGCATGAATATTAATGCTGTGATGATGAACGTCTTTGTCTTGATCAGTTTTATATGGATGTGGAATTTTTTGCAGAGTTATTTGGACTGAATAGGAATGAGAACCAGGTGTGACAAATAGGCGAAGTGCTTAAAGGGTTAATAAACCTATAAATCTGAAGGACTGTGGAAAGAATGATTTTTTAATCGTTCCGCTTCGCATATATGTAAATAGATCGATGAAGTGGTTTTTCATATAATGAAAATATCTGTCTCAACCATTATAAGTAATAATTAGTTAGTTTATAACCCTTAATACATGCATATTACGTTTGCATTAAGCGGTGGAATTATTTTATTGATTTCGTTTGAATTCCGCACCGCCTCTTAAACTTAGTTGGAGTCTTAAATTATAGTGGAATTAACACTAAATATTCATATCAAATGGATTATTTACGTCTAGTAACCATGATAAAGATTTTACTTAAAATAATACTTGTACTAAAAGAAGATGTGTCAGTCAGTGATTGGGATAATGCTATATTTACCTTAGAAGATAGAGTGATGTAGATGTTGGACAGCTTGGCGGCAGTATCGACGGGCGCCGGAGATACGAGCACAAACTCTTCAATGGGAATGTTGTTATGGTTCTTAGAACACACCATCAGGTTGTAAACGAATCTTTTATCGTCCATAAGCGATTGCGTGTCGTGTTCCTTGTGCAATAAATATTCAAGGACATCGTTATGGTTCTCGGAAGCGGCGAACCATATTGGCGCACAATTTAGATTTGTTTCACTCTTGGGGGAGGCTCCAGATTCACATAAAAGTCTAACAACGTTTAGGTGCCCGGCTTTGGCAGCGCAATGTAATGGTGTCCAACCGTTTTTATCTGTTGCATTGATTTCAGCCCCTTGACCTAATAGAACCTCCACCATTTGGTAATGGCCGTAGGTGGAAGCTATGTGGAGACCAGTTTTGCCGTGTCTGTCTGTACTGTGTAACAGTTCTGCTGATCTGCTGAGTAATAAACCTACGATGGACATGTGACCTCCGAAACATGCGAGGTGGAGTGGATTGTAGCCCTGAAAAGAACAATTCACTTAGAATACACTGATGAAAGAAGAAGTGGAAATGAACAAGATGTACTCAAATATTTTTCTAAGAAATATGTGCCGATGTAAACATTATCCTACAATTTATTGTCAAAACTGTGTACACAGATGGTACAGAAGTGTCAACACTTGATATTTTTAGGCTTAATAATAGTATGAAATCTAAGGCAGATTCACTTCAAACTACAGTGGAAACAAAAACAAAAAATTTCTTTCGATAGCAAAGACTAAAGAATTTGAGCTCTTAAAATGACGCCTATTTTCACATGGTACCTACTGTTCAAAATTAAACCCATTTTTAAAGCTTACTTACATTCTCATTACTAGCAGCATCAGCTTGTACTCCGGCAGAGTTGAGCAACAGTCTCACAACGTTCTCATTACCGTTGTAAGCCGCTAGATGTAATGGAGTCAACCCTGACTCTGAACCAAGGACCGGTACCAATGACACTCCTGTCGGTGCTTCTGATTTCACGGTGCCAGGGACGTGGGATAACAACTCACGGACCGTTTCTGTTGAAAATTTAATAGACGTAATATACCATTAATTTTTTTACAAGCAGTGAACACACACACAATAAGAACAGAAAAATAATATAATAGCCACTTGTAGTTTTAACCCCCAAATTTTCTTATGGCTCTACCTCAACATGATAGTGTGTGTGACAAATATATTATGTAATTGTGGAAGTCAATAGTATGTCTTCGAGTGGGGTACCTTCTTAGTAAGATTACTTGCATTATTTTTTCCCTGCTGATCCTATTTCACTTACCAGCTTGTCCATAATACGCAGCGATGTGAAGAGGAGTCAAACCCAACTTTTTACTTGATATCCTTAATGTATTCGTCGATCTCATAACGTCTAGAACATTCGTATGTCCATATTGTGCGGCCAAATGAACTGCCGTGAGTCCAGCCCTGTTTTCATCTGTACACGAAGCCCCGGCCCTTACTAAAGTCCTCACAACATCCGCGTGACCCCCTTCAGCAGCCAATTGTAAAGGAGTGGATTCATTCAACTTATTCCGAGCTGATATAACTCCATTCCTATCAAATTTCATCAACTCCTCAATCACTTTCACTGACCCCTGTATTGCTGCTATATGAGCACAAGTATTCCCGTCCTTTGTCGTCGCCATCACCAAGTTAGGATGCTGCTGAAGAAATAACTGAACCACTTCTGAGAAGTTGTTCTGAGCGGCGGCGTGGATCGGCTTTTGACCTAATTCGTCACTCGCGTCAATGTTAGCCCCGAGTTCCAGTAGGAGCTTACAAACTTCCATCTGCCCACTCGCTGCTGCCAAATGTAATGGAGTTTGCTTCTTTAATGTTAACACGTCAATCATTGCGTTGTGATCTCTTATTAAAAATTTGACTAGATGTGCGTATCCGTTCATAGCAGCCAAATGAAGAGCTGTCCTTCCGTTTCTCGCTTTAGAATTGATAAAGGCTTTATTAGTGAGTAGAGCATCACAGACTTGGAGAAATCCATGTTCTGCTGCTAAGTGTAATGCCGATCGACCTTCAACGTCGAAGACATCAACTCTCGCGTGGTTTGTTAACAAGGTGCTGACCAGTTCCATGTGACCTCTGTTGCAGGCTATCAGTAAAGGGGTCCATCCTATAGAGTTCTGTTTGTTGAGGGCTCTTCCAACGTCAGCGCTGGATATGTGAGCGATCATTTCTTGCATGACGTCATTGTTTCCTGCGACGGCACAGAAATGGAACGCAGTCTCGTGACTATGCTTCGTTCTTAACGTCACATCTGCACCATTTTCTATCAAACATTTAACTACTTGGCGGTCTGCTGTGGGTATTTTAACTTCTTCTTTGGTAATTTTGCAGGCGAAGTGAAGGGAAGTGGCGCCGTCTTCATCGGTCAAGTCGATGTAAGAAGTGGCGACGCTTTCTCCTTTGTGGTCTTTGACGAACTCTATCAGATGCCGCACCACGTCGGGTTTGCAACTTCTGCATGCCATGTGTAAGGGGGTTTCACCACTCTGTAAATTGAAATAGATATAATGCTCGAATATTCTTTGAATCCTTTGAATATATTCTATGTCACGTATTTCTTATAATGGCTGGTTGTTCTATTCAAAACTTCATATAGGAAGTAGTTGTTTAACCTACCTAGGCAAGGGTGTGATTTTACGAATTGAAAATTATTATGTTCTTAACCAAGAAAACTTCACTGTACCTTTCTTTCTTATACACTTCCCGTTAAAACTATTAATGGACTATGAACATTTCAAAACACCTGAGTAGCACAAACCATAAAAACCATGTTAAAGAAAAGTTTTAATATTATATCATTGGGATACCTTAGTTTTCCTCAAGGGGTCGCCGCCGTCTTCCAACAGCAGTATCAAAGTGGACAAGTTCCCATACTTGGCCGCCACGTGTACCGGAGTCATGCCGTTCTCTGTCGCCTTGTTCGGCCCGGCTCCTGACTTCAACAGCATTAAGGCACATTTGTCTCCTGGAATAATCAAAACCATTATCGGTTAATACACCTGAAATTCTAACAGTAATCCTATAGTGTTTTTTTTGTGTTTACAGTTAAGAGAGTAAATAAAACCCAACAATTTAATTCAGAACCTCATTCTACGTGTCTCATTGAGGTTTTCTTTTGGGTTCGGTGATATTATATATTCTATGGAAATACACATAATATACTATGATTCAGACATTGGTTGTTTCATCTTACTAATATTATAAACGTGAAAGTTTGTAAGAATGTATGGATGTCTGGATGTCAGGATGTGCGTTTGTTACTCTTTCACGCCTAAACGGATGAGCCGATTGAGCTGAAATTTGGTATAGAGATAGTTTAGACCCTAGAATAACACATAGTTATAGTACAGTGGGTAAAACCGCTGGGCGCAGCTTGTTGTTCATAATAATAGATGAACATAAATTTAAAGATAAAATTTAATTTTTACAAAGGACTCATATCACTAGAAAATTCATCAAAACTTTTTAAAATCATCCATTAGTGCAGACAGATGTAATTTAATAGAAGCTAGAATAGAATTAATAAAAATAAATTCTAAGATAAACATTATAACTATCTGTATATGTATATATATAATTACCGGGGGTAGACTTACTTTTGCAGGAGATCAACCAGGTACCCCAACAGTGCCAGTTATTCTACCACCTGAGCAGTGATGTGCAAACATTGGTGTGCTTCGGTAGGAGGGCACTGTAGCTAGTGAAATTACTGGATTGAAGAATCTAACATCTTATGACTCTCGACTCTCAAGTAAGAAGCGTTGGCGCAGTGCACCCAGAATTTTACCTTTGTAAAATACTGGGTAGCACTGTACTAATTATGGGCAGCGTTATCTCTTACCACCAGGATAGGAGAGCGTCTTGCTCGTCTTCTTACTTCGTTGTACAAAAAAATAATAACATGAAAGCGGTACGTGGTTGTATAATATGTAGTTTCCTTACCATCAGGTATCCTGGCAGCTATATGCAGTGCGGTTTCCCTCTGCTTGCCTCCTCTCACGTGGACATCGGCTCCGTACCCGAGCAACGTTTCCACTACAGCCGGCTTGCAGGATTCCACGGCTATGTGCAGGGCTGTGTAGTTATCCTGAGGGGTAAAATAGGAAAATTTAGGTAGGAACATGTTAACTATTTTACATTGATCCATAGAGCATTGATCTATGTGAGTAGTAGTAGTGAGCAGCAGTGAAATCCTGTATAAATAATTTGAATGTAGAATAATACAAATAGATATAGGGGACTGAGTTAAGGGAAAATATGGCTGTAGCAAAAAATAAACTACATAATATTATATTACTAGTTACTAGATGCAATAGAGAGGACCTAGACCAGACAGCATGGGTTGAAGCGTAGCGCATGTAAAGAAAATGCGGGGAAGGTCTTTTTAAAAAATACTTGAAAAATCCAAGAATAAAAACACATATTTTATGCAAGATAGATTTGATTGTGTCATAGCACAACCATTTAATATAACTTAACGCTTGTGTAATTAAAATACGATGTTTTGTGGACTACTAAATTGAAGTGTCTTTGATTTATAGGAATTGTCCTATACGCCGACCGTGCCGACCAGGCGTGACTGCTAGTCATTTCTGTTTATTGACCCAGAAAAGACTAGCAACACTAGACTAGCAGTATTAGCAAAGTAAACTCACATTTGTAGTGACGTCAACACTCTCTCCTTTCTGCAGTAACGTGTTGATGATGCCAACGTGACCGTACCGCGCCGCCGTGTGTATACTCCTGGCTCCATCCTGGAATGTTATTGTTGACCAATGAGATATAGAGGTAGGGCTTCAACAAATGACTAAGGAAAGTATATCCATTTCATGTTGTTGTTGCTACGCATTTACAGCGAGGAACTGCGTGGCTTTCTAAGAGGTAACTCTTGTAGAGTTAACAATTAATTCTTCTGACTTATAGTGATGTTATTTTATTACGAGTATTCATTATGTAGGTTGCAGAAGGAAAGAAAGCGTTTTTCTCCGTAGCAGTTTTGCTATATCTTTCCTTTTTAAATTTCCTTTTTTAAATGTTTATTAATGTTAGTTATTTATCTCATTTAGGTAAATAGTTCAATTATATTGGAGGAAAAGTACATGTTTTGGTTAAAAATCCCATTCGTTTGAAGCTCAAATCGAGAGACAACCCTCCCCTCCCTAAAGGAATTTAACAAGAAATTATAACAATTACCGAGAAAAATATAACCTCGAACTTTCCAGACATATTAGCTGCACTACAATAGGTAGAAGGTACACAAAGCATGTCTGCTAATTGTAAAATAAGGCTAAGGTTAACTCAAGAGTCGAGTGTGGCTGTATGCACTGCCGTTAATACATCAGAACACGCGACGGTATGGGCTCAGAATAGTTTCGTGCAGAAAGCTCTGTATTCAACCTGCCAGCCTAAGATTTGTATGGCCTGTCCATGAGTTTGTTGACAAACACGCACTGTAGAACCCTCCTGTGAAGAACCCTCTTGTATAATTAATGAAGTTGTTTGAATGGTACTTTTCGTGCTTTAAGAGAATCGAACGTCAGATATCTTAAAACTTTTGCAATCTGTGTAAATATTGCAGCCACTGGGACTTTAACTCACAACTAGCTGTTTCATAAATCTATGACTTGTGCCTATCTTTAATTAGTGCAGCTTGACAATTAAGGTCTGTATGATGTAACTATTGCATTAAGATACATGAAATAACTAGTTGCCAGAAAGATGCCAATAGTAGGTAGTGGCCGCAAAAGTTGTACTGTCAGCAAAGCGACTAACTTTTAAAGAATACTCGTATTCGAATGTTGCAGAGAGTGCTTGATTTTGACCTACGTTTTGTGCATAAAACTACGAATTTTTGATCAATTAAACTGTAGCAGTATTGAACGATAATGACGACGACTAACATAAAATCAGTTTTGGATAGGTACTTCATTTGACACAAGTTTTTATATTATTATCCAGTCGCATTTCTTTACATGTTCTCTGACTACAAATGGAGTTTATATTCTGTGCACGAGCCATAAAGATTTGCATAATTTCAATCGCGAGTAATGAGGAAGCCTTCATGATTGAAATGTGGGTTGTATTCGTACTAATCGATGAGCTTCTATTTGAAATAGCTTTTACTGCAACAACCACGGAACCATTTAGCGAGTTAAATATCTTTAAACTAAAAGAAACGGCCTTGCCTGCGTTGATGCTTATGTTATTAAGTATTCAGTTTTTACAAGGACGGTGCTGCTTTAGTTAATTAATGTCGTAGTTAGCAAAATAGAGTACCTGACATTTAGCGTTGTACCTGAATTCGTTAACTTTTTTAGTCTAAGATATGGAAAAATATTACTTTATACGTCATAAGTTTAGGTCCTTCGAGCCGAGATTTTAAACATTTTATTTCAGAAACACGTTTTAAAGTTAGCTAAAAAATGCGTGATCAAAAAAAATTTAACCTCGTTGGGTTTGCTAAGAATCGGCACAGAGTTTTCTGGCATAATCATCACACCACTTCTATAAAATAAAATTGTCATCCTATTCTCAAATATAAATCTCAAAAAGAGCTGGCTTTATTCAAAATCAAGATTGAATACGTTTTTTCTAGGCTATTCTAGACCACATTGTCACCACCTAGTAAGCTTCGCCTTTTAGTCCAATGTGTAAAATGTTAAATGGTACTTTACCTTATTTGGCATATGAAGATAGACGCCCTTCTTGAAGAGCATCATGGCGCAGTCTGCATGACCATTCAACGAGGCGATGTGCATGAGGGTGCTTCCATCTTTAGTCCTCTCGAATATGGACGCTTTGAACTTGTCTGCTAGGAGTTCTATAACTGCTGCGTGGCCGTTTTCTGCTGCTAGATGCATCGGTGTTCGGTCTGTAAGAAATATGGTTACGGTTAGATTTATTGGACCTGGACTCATTGTCATTTATTTCCTCCTTAGATTATGTACGCACTTTGCAGTTAACCACAGCTCGGTCAGCCGTTTGGTTGAAGATGAGAGCCATTTGAATCAAATAAAAAATATGAAGTAAAGCACAGTTTTACACACACCACACACAGAAAATAAACACACTGTGCGGTGTGTGTTAATTATACACTTTGTGGTACAGTTTTCGCATTATCGAACGTTTAGCCGGACGGTTGCTATTTCCAATGCGTGGATAAAACTGTGCGGTTAGCCGGCCTACTCTACTCAATATGTAGTAGAAATAAAACATTTTACAGTAAATTCGATTTGATACATTCAGTCGAGGATATTCAGGTCCAGCAATGATGGTACGACAAAAGATAAAATTCTGCGTTGATAGCATGAATGACATAAGAAAGAATTTAATTGCAAAATTTTGGAAAAGCCAATAAGTGTCTGATGATAATGAAGTCTTAACATTTTAATGATATTTATCTAAACCGTTGTACCCTGATGAATTCTACCAATGTATTTACAACTTTGCAGGTGTATTACCTGCCTTTAGTTCTACGTGTAATCTGGCTAAATAATCAGCGTATTAATAGACTATTATTAGTGCCATAAAGTTCTGGGTCACCTCAATACTGATTTGTTATTCGCCTTACGTAAATTACAATTAGCAATTTCCGGGCTTGACGAATTTTGTACTTTCACTCTGTTTGATGTGTTAAAATGAAACTGAAATTGGGATATTGCTACCACTGTGAAAGATATCTGGTACATAGAATTTAGCGTTTTCATTTAATCAGAATGTATAATTTTTAAAAGGATGCAGGCGATTTTAAAGGTTATAAAATGCCTTCAAACTTACCTGCTAACTGTTAACGTGTTCTCTATTCTACACTGCAACAAACTCTACCATTTGGAGAATTGGAGTCAAACATTTTTACGCTTATTTTACACAAAAACTACAAATTATGTGCAAGATCTACTTACACGTGAGGCTGCTTTTCTATAAGATCTGAAATAATAGTCTACACAAAAGTTATAAAATTTACTACCTAATCTGCTAGAATAAAATGCTTACTACTCTAATATATTAACATCTAGTATGTATGTGTTCCCTTTTTTAAGAGAAAAAAGTTGTGATCTATAACTTACCCTCATTATCAGCAATGGCCGCGTTGGCTCTGACTCCGTAGAAGTACTTGACGAGTGGTTCGTCTCCCTCCGCGGCGGCGATGTGCAGCGGGGTCTGGCCGGCTCCGTTGGTGGCGTCGACCGCGGCTCCGTAGTCGACGAGGATGCGAGCCATATCCACGTCCCGTCTCCGCGCCGCGAGGTGCAGCGCGGTGTCGCCCGCCGGCGTGCTCGCCTGCGGAGACAACTGCACCTCCGTCAGGTGAAGATTGTTTACAAGCAGGTTCAAGCTTACACAAGCAGGAATCAACAAAAACAAGGTTCACAATCAAGTTGTCATATCAAACTTTTACGTACCTAATTGAAAAGGTTAAGTGATATTTACGACGAAAAAGTTCAGGAATGTTGCGAATAGTTCATTAAGTAACTATGGAAGCAGAAAACTTTTATTGAAACATTAGGCGAGTCGAAGCAGATAAAGTTAAAAGAAAACGGCGCAATCGTAAAAGTTAGCGCCTGATTTTTTTGGAAAGGCTCGTGTTTAGTGTTATGGTGTCGGGTAACGTGAGGCGTGGAGTAGTTACCTTGAGTTGCTCGGCGGTCTGCGCGCTGAGCAGCTCGCGCACCATGGACTGGTTGCCGGCCTCCACCGCCAGCAGCAGCGGTATCTTCCCCCTCTGGAACACCATGTCTCGAATTAGCTTTTTCCACTCCTTCTGCCTCGCGCGTTCTTTGTTCAGCTCGATATAGCTGATCTCGAGTTTGTCGAGGTCCCGTTGGGCCTGGTTGGCCGGCGGGCTGCGGCCGCCCGAGCGGTGGCTCAGGCTGGCGCTCCGCGGCGGCTCCTTGCGCCCCTCTGCCATCCCGCGCGGCTCTCACTCGACGCGTGACATCCGCGGAATGCAACTGCTCGACGCCGTGCCGCCGCAGACAATATCCGCCGATGTGCAATCTTCGGGTATGTACAATCGATCGAATGCCGTGCCGCACCGTATTTCCGATTCAAATTTATAACGCCTTTCGTTTTTAAAGTCTAGATCGTCCCATCGGAAGGACGCAATACGTACTTGATCCTCCATCGCTATCAATTTATAGACACGAATCGGCGGGAGGCCATGCCGGCGCCGCGCCTTCCTCTAGGCGCGCCGAAGGACCGACTGAGACTTACTGTATTAAAATTAGTAATTTTGAATTTCAGCGCTGACGTTATAACTAATATTCAGCGAGTGATTTGCATTGTAAATTCGCGCGCGACGTTTACTCGGCGGCTTAAGCTCGCTGGATAATTAGCTAGTTTCTATTCGTACGGGGTGGTCGTGGCGGTCGGCGCCACTATCGGAATGTCCTCAAAACGTCGCTCCGTCGTGTTCCGTTTCCTTCCGGGAACGTTTAGTACGATATATATCAGATATGATGTTGCGTCACTTCATTAGCAAGTGTGATGAGTGTATCTGAGCGCGGAATAGTTGGAGGGCTCGGCGTGAACTGCGGGTATTGTTTACACGTAGTGTTTAGGGTGTCGGGGGGTAGTTCCTGAATCGTGGGCGGCTGGCGGTGCCAGGCGACACCACCTGCACGCGACGCTGTGGATGCAGCCGCTATACTGCCACCGTACCAATCGAAGCTCTATAACTTTACGATAAGGCATAGAATTTATTGCTTGAGGGAAATAATACGGCATGTAGCGTTTGATTTAACTGCTTTAAAATCTGCATAAATATTGTTGCGAAAGTGGAGGGTACCAGTTGTCTCGGGTCGCGAGCCTAGCTCGAGCCATCCTTCGTGTTGTTGACCCTAGCTCGCGGTGACACTGCACCGCGCATACTCTATTCACGTTTCATGTACCTAAATTACAGTTCGTGATGAGTTTGTGATTTGTCTAGAGTTTCGTTGATGCGTAAAGATACTGACTTTGTAAACGAGATCCTTTTTTGTAGATTTGAAAACAATTATTTATTAAAAACTAGCAATTTACACAAAAATGTAAACAATACATAATCTGGAAAGAACGCGTAATAGGTACAAAGTTACCTGAAAGAAAATATTTCAAAACTGTCAGGAAAAGTAAACAGGACCCCTGAAACTAAACCTTTGGTTACGCTCATAAAAGTCGCTAATCTCATCAGATGATGCCTTGAATAATACATCCACCTTACCTGCTAATATGAAAGTAGTTAGTAGAATCTACTAATTTACGACTATATAAACAACAATATAGGTAACAATGGTTACCTATATTATGTAAGATGAAACAATGATATTTGTTATATGGCAATTAGTACAGGCATGTCCAACAAGGGCAGCTTCATAAAAGTTTGTATTCTGGAAAAGGCATGGACACTAGTCCTTTCTGTCTATTGCTCTTCCAATGTCCTGGTGCACTGCTGTCTAGTTGCTGTCCAGTTGTCCTGTATTAAGGGTAAAATGCTCACCCCGTCAGCTCGCAGCCATATAGCCTTCCCTGCTGCAGTGAGCAACGCTTGCAGTACGCTCGTTGCTGTCCCAGTTTGTCTGCTGGCCACCAGGTCACTTTTGTTTGCTGTCCTGTATCAAGGATATAATGCTCACCCCGTCAGCTCGCAGCCGTATATCCTTCCCAGCTGCAGTGAGCAACGCTCGCAGTATGCTCGTTGCTGTCCCAGTTTGTCTGCTGGCTACTAGGTGTACTGCTGTTTGTTGACGACTCTGTGAAATGAAAATGTCTTTAATGTTAGATTAATCTTTGTGTTGTTTTATGATTATTGTTACAGACAAATAGACCAGTAGACGACGTGACAATCGGTTCTCGTCGCCTACAACCGTATATACGTCTGCACCACTAAATTCCAATGCAATGTCTGTCATTGCCGACGAGTTGTTGGTCAATTAGGCTGGGTAAATCCCTCCCTGCTTTACTGAAAATCATGTTTTATTGTGTAAATTAGTCCTCTCCATCCATTGGTTGTTTGGAAGAAATCGCTCTTTAGCTATAAGACCGCCTTTTGTACATAGTAATTTTAATTAAGTATCTACCTATATATTTTCTGTAACATTATGTGGTGTACAATTAAGTATTGTCTTATGTTATCTTAACATGCCGAAACTCGGCCAAGTAATAGTATCTTTTATTTAGCCATGATCACTAATTGGCGACACGGTTTTGTTAACTGTAACAGTAGTGTAATGGTTTTTAGTATGTGATGTACAATTTAATCTATCTTATAGTTCACTAAACATATATCATTTGACCCGGAGTTGACGTCACAATACCATAGCATGCAAATGGCGCAGGTAATTTTGTAGTTCCACTTTTACTCACTAGACTCATATTTGTTAGCCTGTATCGTTAAAACTCGTGTTTTGCATAATACTTGTATAATGACTTGCTATAGCCATGTAAATCCATGTCTTAAAAGATAAAATAATTACAAGTTTTTAAGTGATTTCATTTTCAACAGATATAACTAAATCTAGAAGACGGGGTAAATCCCTGCGTATGTGGTTAAAATAACCGCTTGGTGATACGTTTTTGTCCAGTGAGTAACTAGCCAAGGTCAAAGCCCACCCAGTATAGCGGGTGGAAAAATCCACTCATTACTAATACTCCAAATATTTTTTTTAATACATTATAGGCCTGTGACTACGATCTCGCGTGATGTCAAGAGACAATGCGGCCGTAAATTGTAGCAGACTAAACCTAGAAGGCGGGATAAATCCGCCCTTAGTTTCACTAAACAACATTTATTATTTTGGAAATTATAATTCTCACCCCTCCAGTGGCAAAGGGGTCGACTCCTCGTTTCGACAGCAACAGTTTGACGATGTCCTCTCTCGAATACATCGCCGATATGTGTAGTACATTGTAGTTATCCTAAGGAAATAAATATGATTGTAATCATGGGAAAACAACGAATGGGCGTGCATTAACAAACGCCACATTTAACTCATGGAATTTATTATTGCATACCAGTTACTAAAGGTCTTGCGTTTCTAATGCAAATATTTTTTTGCTACAAAATAATAATTTAAAAGAATTATTACTTTTAGTGGTGAATTTGTGAAAATAAGGATTTGAAAACAGTTATGGAAAATCGTAGTTTAAATTTTTACTAGTATTAATGTTCCTAAACCTTTTTTATAAAGACCCTTTAACCTTGAACCTTTTTTTATGCTGTTTTACTACTAAGCCAAAATCGAAATCGCTTGAGTTATAATAAATATAGGTCTTTAGGTATGTCTAATTGTTTATTTCCTACGTAAGACGCAGACTGCTTGCTGCAAAACCAGACTGAAAATACTCCGTTTTCCATTAATGGCATTAGATATTGGTCTGATTTTACACTAAACGATTCGTGAGTATTTAGATTTATCTTTGTAAATAAACGGCATAAACTCAAGTGTATTTTCTTCAGCTTACTTTTTTACCGCACCTGAAGAAGATCCTCGTACAGGATCAAAACGGTCGGCACGAAGCCGAAGTAAATACAAGTGAGTTTATGCCGTTAATTTACAAAGATATTAATTTGCGTTGCAGCAAAAGGCAAAAATTAAATAAAAAACGTCCAATATCTGTCATTCAATTATAATAAAAATATCCCATTATATATCAGCCCCACTTTGCACAAAAATTCGTATAAACTGTCAAATTCTCAAAAAAAAACACAATTTTTTTTAATGAGAACTTGGGACACGAAAAGTTTTGCGAAGTAGAGCACAGCCTTTAGAGAAAACCTGTGAGAATGAGTAACGCGAGCCCTTTGCAGGCATCGCGTGCATTCTTATGCTTTACATGCGTAGGAACGTACTTAAATGTATACGTTTATGTGTGCATATATAATATTAGAACTAATGTTTCCTTAATAGAGGTAAACTGCTGCGTCAGTAGGTACTGCATTATATAGAATGCTTACGTATCTCTTTGAATTTAATATAATATGGTTAGTTTTATACTAATCAGCTATGGAAATTTTGGGACAGAAGACTTCGACGTATAACTTTTTACGGAGAGAGAAACGGCATGTTGTGGCGATTTAGTTTTTATACACAAAAGCTTATAATAATGTGCTGGAGTCTGCGGGGTTATTCCAGTTCCAAAATCGCCTATCTTTTTACTAACGTCCACTGTCAAATTTAAACTTTAACAAAATTTGGAAAAAATCTTGAATATTCTTACGATGCCAGTACAAAATCAAATGCAACTTCAATTATTTTTTAATTTAGTATTTTTGCTAAATTACAAAATCAGCTTCAAAGTGGCGTTTTTGAAAATATTTATGTGTTTTACGTTTCGCTGCGCCGCAAAAAGAGACAAAAAGACCAAAACCGCAAAAAGAGACGACGGCGCACCGTCTCTTTTTTGCGCAGAATCTACATACTGGTTTAATCCGTAGTTCTTACTTACGCCAGAGAGAGTCATTCGCTCAATGTGTGGTTAGCCTTACACTCTTACACGCTCTTGAGCTGGCATTTATGATAATTAACTTAATACCCAGTTAATATCCCACAATTCGTCATTCTAAAGTCAAATCCACATTCCGTCATCGTCTTCAAAGTTTCAATTCCAAGGGGTGCGTAATGTAGACTAATCCACGAGTTGCGTGCGAGAGTTGATTGTTGAACCCGGTGACTCCTGTGTCACGGTGTTTAGGCTCCATTGTTGATGATTCAATCTAATTGCGAATGTGAATCATTTGGTTTATGATTCGAACTTTGAACTTTGCAGCGATTTTTGGTGTGGGCGTGTTTATTATTGTGGTTATTTTCATTTAATTTGTAATAATGGTGGGCGAGGGTAATTCACAATTGAATACAAGTCACTCGCATTGTAATTTAAATAAACTTTTGAAAAATATTTTGAATAACTTTGTTTGGTCCTATCTACTGCAATTATGATGGCAATTAAGATGCTTACTATCAGCAGGTATCTGATTTGCTCGTCTTGTCACCTATTATCATAAACAAATGATGAACCCTTTTTTAAGGTCGGTTAAAATGTGAATGATAACTCTTTATTGTAACACCAAAATATATGCAGAACTTTAAACTATGACAAAAATAAAGGGATTGTGGGCTTAGATTAAAAGAAAATGGGAAGATGCACCATAGCGCTAACGTTGCTATGCCAAACTTGGGCCTGTTGGATTGGATAGTTGCCGCACCGACTCACGCCGAAGTGAAATTGTGCTTGGGCACAATTTTCCGCTTTCCGCGACCATGTCAGAAACGTCAGTACCGCTTCTTCTCCTATTTTTTTTTAAATCTATGGTTGTGGGTTTTGTTGTTGTACTCACATTATTCCTGGCGCCGACGTCAGAGCCCAGATCTATGAGCCTTTCTACGAACGACGTCCTGTTGTCCTTTACTGCGTACATCAGAGGAGTCATGCCGGTCGCCTGAAATAGATAAATACTTTGTTTTATTTAAATCTTACTTCTTACTAATATTATAAACGCGAAAGTTTGTAATAATGTACGGATGCCTGGATGTCTGGATGAATGTTTGTTACTCTTTCAAGCCTAAACAGGTGGACCGAATGAGCTGAAATTTGGTATAGATCTATAGAAAATATATAGAGATAGCTTAGACCCCTTTTTTTGACCCAGGAAAAATGCGTTACTTATCATCACCCCTCCGGGGGGCGCGGGGCGGTATGTGGGACTCCCCCGCCGAAGATAGGCGCGGCGGGGATACCCACTGAAAAACCTGGGGGTGTTCCTGCGGGCAGGGCCGGATCTGTAGGGGGGCAGTTCGGGGCCCGTGCTCCGGGCGGCAACATCAGGGGGCGGCAAAATCAGGACCCGACCCATCGCCAAATCTGGGACCATCGAATAAGGCGGGCGGAAAAAGTGCATATATTAAGTTTTAGTAGCGCTCTGATACGTGTTTTAGCTTTGATTGTAACTTGCGTAATCAGAAAAATATAAAAATTTCTTGCTCGCTCGGAAAAAGCCGATTGCATAATCCTTGTACCCCGAATTTTAAAATTTTCTCGGCGCTCGCAGCAAGCCGCTCGCGAAGAAATAAGTAAACATTTAATAATTTCTTACTGCTGCTCGTGCATGTGTTTATAAGAATATTTAATTTATAGCGCTCCTAACTCAAAATAAGTTTGTTTATATTTCTCCCCACTCGGAAAAATATTCAGCGCTCACAGGAAGCTATACATGCTTTTATAAGTGAGAATATTTATTTAATTTCTAACCGCTCAAGAAAGTTAATCGCACTCTTTTAGTTGTGAAAAATATAAAATTTCTCCGCGCTCGCAGCAACTCACGCTATTTTAAAGATCCTTCCATTTACTTTAATTATCCTACCGCTCGAAGCAAAGTTGTGCGGTTAACTTTGCTTCGAGCCTTTTCATTGCCAAAAATATAAAATTTTCTCGACGCTTGCAAGAAGCTGCTCACGCTATTATAAAGATCCCTCATTTTTGGGTTAAAGAATATTTATTTCTCATTTAAAAATTTACAATTTTACTTACATGAGAAACTTATTCTATGCATTTATAAGTATGGCGTCGCGTCGTACATTACGGGTACGTAATTATTCCCATACTTATTCCTTTATAATACAATATACTTTAAAAATCGTAACAACAATAAAATAAATATTAATCTAACCATAAGAACTTAGTTATTATTATTGCGAGTACAATACATAATTACATAATAAGTATTAAGTATTTATAATCATTACAAAGTACGAAAAATAATCAGTTTTTACGATATTATAAACGTGGGTATAAAAACACTTTTTTAAGTAAACAAGTAAAAAACAGCGCTTGCGCAGCGAGCATAGGTTAAACACAGATATAAAAGCGGGTGCTACTAGATGTGGCTCGCGGCAACACTAATAAGAACTATTATTATTGTTTTTAACCCCCGACGCAAAAACGACGGGGTGTTATAAGCTTGTGTGTGTGTGTGTGTGTGTGTGTGTGTGTGTGTGTGTGTGTGTGTGTGTGTGTGTGTGTGTGTGCGTGCGTGCGTGCGTGCGTGCGTGCGTGCGTGCGTGCGTGCGTGCGTGCGTGCGTGCGTGCGTGCGTGCGTGCGTGCGTGCGTGCGTGTGTGTGTGTGTCTGTGGCATCGTAGCTCCAGAACGAATGAACGGATTTTGATTTAGTTTTTTTTGTTTGAAAGTAGAGTTAGTCGAAAGTGTTCTTAGCCATGTTTGGTGGAAATCGGTCCAAGATGGCCGCCGCTACAAAATGGCGGATTACTTTTTTCTTCCACGACCCCCTCAATATGGGTATCAAATGAAAGGATTTAACTAGTGGAATATAACCCACTATATAAAATTTAAAATCCAAGATGGCCGCCACCACAAAATGGTGAATTAGGTATTGCGGTTTTTTTTTAATTTTTAATTTAATTCACTTGTTATTAAGGAATTTTATATAATAGATTACAAATTTAGGTTTTTTTTCTTGTTGGTTAATTTGAGTTATGTTGTACTTTTTTGGTTATTGTAAAAGTCTAGTTTAAGTAGTGAAATTTTTTATGTGCATCGGTTTATAGTATATTTTATAATCTTATTAGATAAATGTTTTTATTAACCAAGAAAAAAGGAATATCATACATAACATGTTTGCTAATTATAAAAGTTCGTTTTGGGATGTAATAATATTATGTAAGGCACTATATTTATTTAACAAAATAATGTTATGTGTGAAACCTGATAAGTCCTTCCTTATTTTTACGATTTAATTAATATTAATTATAAGGCCTAAATCAGTGTAAATCGTTAAATATGGCGGGCTTCACAGCATTGCGGATAGCATAGGTACAGACATTTTGAATGAGATGAATACTACTGTTTACTTGCTATGATGTTATACATATAATTTAGAATTTGATCTGCGTTTCGGGCTGTATTTGCGTGTTCTGAGGCATTCTTCATTTAGGTTTTTGAATTTAATTTAATTATCTTAGGTATTCCTCTGACATATTTAATAGTAATATCTTTTTCTTTGTTTTCAATTCTGTGTTTTATTTCTTCTTCAAGGTTTTTTATATATTGCTGTTAATTTGGTGTCTGATCCTTGTATATTTTTATGTTTTTATTTTCGCATTTGTTACGGTTTCGAAGAACTGATATGGCCGAATCTTTGGCCTTAAAACAAACTTTGATTGAGCGTGCTTTTTGCACATTATATTTACCTAGTCGTATCAAGTAATCGGGTTTAGGACAATCGATATTCAAACTGTTTAGTAGTTCCATTACCTTTTTAAAATCTGAATTGAGACGCTCTTCTTTTGTGGAACCATGTGACTCAGATATTCCAGTTATGATAACATTTTTACTTCTTGTTTCGCGATCATTCATTTCTACTATTATATCTTCTTGTGATGTATTTGAGATCGATGACTCCACGTTGTGACTTTGCAGTTTTTCAATATCAGATTTTATTCTCTCCATATTTTGTTCCGTAATTGAATTTATGTGCTGTAATTCCAGGAAGTTTGATTTGAGCTCCTTTTGTTCAACTGACAGAGTATTTATTATCAGTTTCATATCCGCGATTTCAGATTTGATTGAGACAACGTCAGATTTAATTGTAGTAACATCTGTTGACATATGTTGTGTAAATGTAGACATCATCGTCATCATTTGTGTCATTTGTTTGCTGAGTTCACTCATCTCCATACGCAGCTCATCATCATCAGGAACTTTTCGCTTGAGCGTTGACATTGATTTAGCAGGGAAGTCCAAGCTCGGGTTAGCTAGGTTCGGTTGCGAATCACTCCTTCCGAACATTTCGCGTATGTCGCTTCTAGTGGACCGCTTTACGTTCATGTTCATGCTACCGACCGGTTTATGCTGTCTTCACCTTTCGCAAAAACGAAATAGCATATATGGAATCACCACCGCAAACAAAATTATGCTTAATATTTACGTGCTTTAGGTTGAAATTCGAATCACTTTGATTTATAATTTTAGCAAGATTTTAGTGATGCGTCTGCACTGTACGGCGCGTTGCGCGCGAGTTGATTTATTTTAATTTTCCTAACGCTCAAAGCCAAGGTTACTGCCACCTTTTTTTTCATTGTCAAAAATATAAAATTTTCTCAGTCATTTTAAGGAGGAATGCTTTAATTTTCCTACCGCACCGCACTGTTTTCGTTGTCAAAAATATTTTTTTTCTCGGCGCTTGCAGCGAGGTGCTCGCGTTATTATAAGGGGAATAATAATAATTTTCCTTCGCGCTCTTTTCGTTGTCAATATTGTCATTAAAATTTTCACGAGGAGGGGGGCGGCGATTTGGTTTGCCCCGCCTCGAAAATTCCTAGATCCGGGGCTGCCTGCGGTACGTCATAATGCCGCGGCAGCGGGTACGCCGAGGCACTCATCCGCGGCCAGATAACTTAGACCCTGGAATGACACATAGGGTACAGCGGGTAAAACCACTGGGCACAGCTAGTAAATAATAAAATTTTAGCTAAACAGATTAAAGTTGATAGTTCTTATCTTGTTCTAGGATCGCAGAATGGATTGGAACTCTTAGCTTTATTAAATCTAGCTTATTTTTACAAGCTTTATATTACTTTCACCTGTCTGTTGTCTGTCTGTCTGTCTGTTATCAAATCTTGCAAGTTAAATTTGACCCACTTCCCGGTTTCCAATTGAGCTGAAAATTTGCATGCGTGTGTAAATCGGATGACAATGCAATATTTTTATGACATCGAGCTGATCTGATGATGGAGCTGGAAGGTGGCCAAAGGAACTCTGTCATAAAACAACGCAACCCCATCGAGTTTGGGCTCATTTGATCCGTCTTGACGAGTACTTTATGATGCAAGATGATAACAATAATTAAAGCTTGTTTTTAAAAAGTATTTTTTAAATTTCACTTGTTTAGATTCTTCGATCGGTAACGAATGTATATTTTAGCGGATGTAACCAAAAATAGTTATAAATTAAAGCGTTAACGTTAAAATATTTAATTATGTCTTTTGTTTATATTAAATAAAATAACAGTAGGTAACTGAAAATGTACGCACAAAATAATATTGAAAATGCAGCAAAAACAATTGACAAAAGCATAAAAAAATAAAAACATTACGTAACAGCCAGCGCAGTTTTTAATATCAGCAAAAAGGTTCAACACTCTCGAAACAAGTGAAATTTTAAAAATACTTTTTAAAAACAAGCTTTATTATCATTACCATCTTGTATCATATAGTACTCGTCAAGACGAATCAAATGAGCCCAAACTCGATGGGGTTGCGTTGTTTAATGACAGAGTTCCTATAGCCACCTTCCAGCTCCATCATCAGATCAGCTCCATGTCAAAATAATATTGCATTGTCATCCGATTTACACACGCATGCAAATTTTCAGCTCAATTGGAAACCGGGAAGTGGGTCAAATTAAACTTGCAAGATTTGATTACAGACAGACAGACAGACAGACAGACAGACAGACAACAGACAGGTGAAAGTAATATAAAGCTTGTAAAAATAGTTTATTTTTCGCAATAAGGTTTACTTTCTTGTATAAAGGTGTATAATGGCAAAATTTGATTGTTAATGAGCAAGCTCTACTTGCGACAAACTGTCAATTCATGTCTCCAACATTATTTTTATTTGTTAGATTAAGTAAATATCTGTTTAATTAAGGAATTTAATACAAGAAATTATGAGGAGTCGAAAATCTGTAAATATTTTAAACTATATAGCCCGCGTGCGCCTTGCCAAAGGGACTCCTTTTGTGAAAAGCACTCTTGTTTCAAATTCTCAAACAAAAAATGTCTATTTATTATTTATTATTTTTATTTGTCTTATGTTTATAATAGCGTACTATGTTGTCTGAAAGAGGTCTTATCGCTATTAGCGATAAGACCGCCAATTGTAACACTAAGATTATCATAACGTTGTTATTTAGTTTTAAGTTTCATTTGTATACTTTTAGTGTTCAATAAAGAGTTATCTGTCTATATGTACAATGTACATACCATACCATTTATGTGTGTAATAAATAAATTATTTGCCTTCTTTTAACTATTTAGATTAACTCGTAGTTCTAAATTTGACCACGACTCTTCTCTATTCGCACAGCTAATAGTAACCATTTAACGGTGGGGTTGCAGCGCCCTCTCAAGTACATTATACCTGTAGAAACTTGACGCGTGACCAGCCCCCATTACGTTCTAATGATCACTCAAGTTCTGCAAACTTAGGCTTAATGCTTTAACTTTGATTCTTTCTATAAAGTTGTTACAATTAAGATTTAAACTTGGTACCTACTGTGGTTTAATTAAAACGATATACCTCTCTACAACTACTATAGTTTAATTTAAAGTAAGAAGACGAGCAAGACGCTCTTCTATTGGTAAGAGATAACGCTGGTCATAATGGGTACAGTGCCACCCTGGAATTCATAATGACGTAAAATTCTAGGTGCACTGTACCAACGCTTCTTACTCAAGAGTTATAAGATATTAAGATTCTTCAGCAGTAATTTCACTAGCTATAGTGCCCTCCTACCAAAGCACAGTAACGTTTGCTCATCACTGCTTAGGCGTTAGAATAAATGAATCTACATAAAGTCGACTTCCTACAAAGAAAGTCTAAATCAGGTAAGATTGAGTGAAAAAGCTGTAAAAGAGTGAATAGTGTAAAAGAGAGAAGAAGGATTGTAAAAGCTTCAATTTGATTGCTTGAGTATAGCCGGTATGGGTAATAGGGATGTTGACTAATTTTTGGAATTGCTTTTATATGATAGATAGACCCATTTCATACACGAATATCATATTTTTATGCAAAAATATATGAAATTTCAATATAAAAATACGTAAATAAAAATGATTTTTTGAATTCCGGCTAAAACGTTCCGAACTGTCATCTGACAGCGCGTGACGTCACACCACTGGCCTGTACTTACGCTTCCTATGAAATGTTCTGATTTCGACACATTTTAATTATTCATTACTTAAAAACCACTGAACCGATTTAGATGCAACTTATACTGTGCCCTTAGTTGGTCCATACTTAAACCAAAAATTAAGTCAATAACTAAAATGTCTCTCTAAAAATAAAAGGTCCATTTTGGTTATTGACATTTTTTTGCTTAAATTTGGACCAACTTAGGGCACAGTATAAGTTTCATCAAAATCGGTTCAGTGGTTTTTAAGTTATGAATATTTAAAATGTGTCGAAATCAGGAACATTTCATAGAAAGCGTAAGTCTAGGCATGTGGTGTGACGTCACGCGCTCTGATTGGCGTTCGCGTTCGCGTGGTAATAAGTAAAAAATATTGAAATTAAATTGATTTTATTCAATTTTGGCTTGTAAATAGATCCATAAAATATGATTATAGGTTTTTAAATACTGTCTTTTATCTGAAAAACATAAGTTAATATGAATTCGTAACATGTGTCAACATCCCTATTGTTATTTTCCTTTTGTGTTGGTGAGCAGTAAACGTCGCCTATAGACGTCTAGAACACCAGTGATGATGTCGACGTGTGACGTGGTGTCGGTCATTGCCAACATTATTGTCGATATTGCTTAGAAGTAGAGCCAGGTATTATAATAATAATCACCAACCCATTAACAACTCATCTCAATAGACCAGTCATTTTAGAAACCACATTTTTTACAATAGTCCTACAATAGTTGGTGGTTATACTTCTCGGGTGCATTTTTATAGTGCACACAGGGGTTAATCATCAGCTATTGTCACATTACAAATTAGAGCAAATTGTCAAAGGGGCCTCTACGTGTTGGCTTCGGCCCCACGCACGCCTACCAAATGACCGGGACACTATTGGCCCGAGATACCTAAAGGTTGACAAACAAATAATAATAAAAAATATAGGAGTTATAGAAAATTAGGTCGATGTAAAACCAATACATCGTGTTTTAAAAACGATTGCAGCTCAATATGTTCGTCTTTTTAGGCATGAACAAACATAACACATCGATACTTCTTCATTTATAATAAGTAAATATGATGCACAAAAACAATTTTGCTAAGCTACTTGCTTACAAGTTGAATATTATACACAATGTATTTGAAGAAAATACAAAAGTTCACAGTAATAATTCAAGTTTCCTCGCATTTCCCCGTATTTGGCACACCTTTGCATTTGATTATATTACGGGTAGAGGAGGGCTTGTCGTAATGGCGGCGGTGTAATTAAGGACAAATCATAAGTGTGTTATTTGGAAACATTATAGGATGTTTGTGGGGTTTTCTATTACGTACCACAAGGTGCAATACTTTGTTCTGGATTGCTAATAAAAACGTCGTAGGCATGTTTAAGTTTCGTCTCTATAATAATATTAGTTACTCGCTGCACCCAGCGGTTTTACCCGCTGTACTATAGCCTATGTGTTATTTCACGGTCTAAGCTATCTCTATACCAAATTTCAGCCATTTAGACCTAAAAGAGTAACAAACATACATCCATACATCCAGCCATCCAAACTTACAACTTATAATATTAGTAACTTGCACGTTTATAATATTAGTAAGATACTGTTTTTTTTATAATGCGGCTATATTAATTAAAGAAAGATCCTGCTATTGGATTTATACTGATTAGCATAAGCTAATGCAAAGCTGCAAAAAAAGGCAAAGCAAAAAAAGGCAAAGGCTGGCAAAGGATTTCTAAACGCTGGCAAAGCTGCTTAGAAATCCTTTCTTAGCGAAGACTTCTGCTTAGAAAGTATTTCTCAACGCTGGTAATATTAATAAAAACTTGTTCGAAATTTCCATCTATTTAGTCTGTTCAGCGGGGGTGCGTTGATCCGTTGAGGAAGGATTTTTTCACGCGTGTCAAGCCGTGAGAATAAGTTAGTATAGAAATAAATGGCAAACATATTAAAGTAGGTAAGAACCAACCTCAATATTTTGCCAATTTCTCTACCAAAGCGGAAACTTATTACACTAATACTCGATACAATTTATAACGGTTCAATTTCCCATGTCCTGAATGTTTTCACCGGATATCCTTGGATTCGCAATATCCGGCAGCTTTTAGCCGATGAGTCCAAAAGGTAGGTTAGGACTTCGCCTAGTCATGTCCGGTTGAATTGTGATTCATGGAAAACGTACCGAGTACTGAGTAATATGAACTAGTTTTCGATTACACACCCGTTTATGGCGATTTTATGAGTTTCTACGACCTCAACGCACCTACATTGATGGTCAGTTTGAAAATGAAAAGTTTTCGGCGAAAAAGTGTTTAAGAAAATGATATTCGGGCTGGTTGCAGCCAGTAATAATACTAGCTGCGCCCTGTGGTAAACACGTTGATAAGTAAGTAGCCTATTTGCAATTCCAGAGTCTAAGCTATCTACGAGCCAAAGTTCAGCACAAACAGTTTATTCGTTTAGTAGTGAAGAGGTTACCAAACGTCCATCTTTTCGCATTTGTAATATCAGTAGGAAGTAGGACAATTTTAAAGCGTCTGGGGCCAATCGGTCGTTCGTCCGGCTTGCAATCCAAATGCCCTGGGTTAAAATCTCAGTAAGCTAATTTTCACCTGGACACTACCGTGTTTGGTACATAATACTGTAAGTTCAACGGTATATTATTATTGAAACAAACAGCTATATTTGCAATTTTCATTCCAGCTTACAAGTATTTTTCAAGGTCAAACGTGCAATCTATCCAAGATCGTAATCCCAGTAGAAAAAATGGCATGAAAAATGGCTAAATACAGTGTGATTACAAGACCCCGCCTCTGGGCACAGTGGGCAGAGTTAATTGCATCATGGCTACATAGTTAACACCATGAATACCATGCCTCAAGGTCGGAGCTCGCGTGACCTCGTGGCTCATTGAAGGACTCCTATTGACCGAGTGACTGCAACGATTTCGGTGTGACTTTTTGGTTAAATGGTGTTATTAGATTTGATGATAACATTCTTGAGTTTTCATTTGTAATTATTAGAACGATAAACAATATTGACTTTATTTATTGAAAGTAGGTATAGATTACACTTCCTAAACACTTAATATTATATTATTATTTTTTCTGTTAGATGTTACGAAGTACGCGCCACTACTAGCTAATAACAAGTCATAATGTTGAGTAGGCTCTCAGTATCCGCCCACTATCAGTCCATCCCGCCCACTCGCAGGGCGGAAGGGCGCGTGACATGTGACGTGTCGTCCTGATGGCCACTTCCCTTTTAAAAGACATCAACGACGTCTCACTGATATATTATGTACTCTTACTAATATTATAAACGTGAAAGTTTGTAAGAATGGATGTCAGGATGTTTGTTACTTTTTCACACCTAAACGGGTGGACCGATTGAGCTGAAATTTTGTATGCAGATAGCTTACACCCTGGAATAACAAATAGGCTACATTAGTATTACGGATAAAACCGCTGGGCGCAGCTAGTATGATATAATCTGTTGTGACTACGAGGGGCCGTGAAAATTATAATTGTATGTGTTTTTCTTTTTACAAGCTTTATATTACTTTCACCTGTCTGTTGTCTGTCTGTCTGTCGGTCTGTCTGTCTGTCTGTCGGTCTGTCTGTCTGTAATCAAATATTGCAAGTTTAATTTGACCCACTTCCCGGTATCTGATTGAGCTGAAATTTTGCATGCGTGTATAAATCCCATGACAATGCAATATTAATATGACATGGAGCTGATCTGATGATGGATATCGAAGGTGTCCATAGGAACTCCATAATTAAACGGTGCAACCCCATCGAGTTTGGGCTCATTTGATTCGTCTTGACGAATACTTTATGATGCTAGATGATAATAATAATAAAAGCTTGTTTTTAAAAAGGTTTTTTAAAATTTCACTTGTTGAGAATTTATCTCTTTGGTAACAAAGGTAATAAATAACTCATTTAGTCTCTGAAGTAACAGAAATGAATTTGTTAAATGAATAAGAAAGAGTAAAATAATATTAACATGTAACTCATATACACATGAATAGTACATAAAAAACTTCATCCATAATAGGTGTTCAAAGTACTGTGTACCTAATTTAAAAATATAATATTCATAATATAATATTATATTTATTCATCTTCATCTTTGTAAATAAACGGCATAAACTCACTTGTATTCTTGTACACTTTTGTGTTTTGCTCACATGTATTTTAGTCCAGTAAAAGAAGAAATGTGGATCGAAAAGTCGAAAGCAGAAAAACTAACTTAGTAACTTTGTTTGGACTAGTTAGGAGATAAACATACTAAAAGTCCCCACTCATCCGAGGTGAGCCCGAGGGGGGGGAGGCCGAAGAAGGTCCCATTTTTAGGTTTTTTGCTTATATGTCAAAAACTGTGCGTTGTACGATATTTTGTTATACTACATTATTAAACCTCATAAAGTTTTCTACAACTTCGGCCTTGACACTTTTTATCTATCTCCAATCGTTGTCCAGCTATGATCTTCCAAACATGGTCTATTTTGAAGACGCTTAAATTAATTTTCCATATAAAGTCGGTAAAAAAATCTTTAAAATAAAATTTGACTGACTTTTGGTTGTCGTATCATAATGAAACTTTGCAAATATCTAGAAATCTGATGACAGTTTAATAATCTGGTACTACTGAGCTGATCTGATGATGGAGCCAGGAGGTGTCTACTGAAACTCTTCAATGGCTATTAGTAAAACCGGCGAGTTTAGGCTCATTACATTCGGATTGATGAGACGTAGGCACCTCCTGGTCCATTATCAGACCCTTGACAGCAAGTGTTATGAAAAAGTCTCATCGATTCGAATGTAATGTGCCCAAACTCGACGGGTTTACTAATAGCCATTGAAGAGTTTCATTAGACACCTCCTGGCTCCATCATCAGATCAGCTTAGTGGTACCAGATTATTAAACTTTCATCAGATTTCTAGATATTTGCAAAGTTTCATTATGATACGACAACCAGAAGTTGGTCAAATTTTATTTGTAAGATTTTTTTACCGACTTTGTATGGAAAACTAATTTAAGCGTCTTCAAAATAGACCATGTTTGGAAGCTCATAGCTGGACAACGATTGGAGATAGATGATAAGTGTCAAGGCCGAAGTTGTAGAAAATTTTATGAGGTTTAATAATGTAGTACAACAAAATATCGTACAATGCACAGTTTTTGACATATAAGCAAAAAACCTAAAAATGGGACCTTCTTCGGCCTCCCCCCCCTCGGGCTCACCTCGGAGGGGTGGGGACTTTTAGTATGTTTATCTCCTAACTAGTCCAAATAAAGTTACTAAGTTAGTTTTTCTGCTTTCTACTTTTCGATCCACATACCCTTTTTGGGCACTCATTGACTGGGCTATTTGTATTCTTGTGTATTTTGTTTTGTTTTTTTGTACTGCCTGAAGAAGATCCTCGTACAGGATCGAAACGGTCGGCACGAAGCAAGTGAGTTTATGCCGTTTATTTACAAAGATAAATCTAAATACGCACGAATTAAATATTTCATCATCGTAACTTTAGGTACATTCGTAAACTAGCTAGACAAAAATGTCTGCCAAATACCCGATAGGCTATTTATCAATGTAAATACCAGCTCTGAAGCTTGCAAACTGAATTTAAATTGATTATATCCAAACATGAACTGTTCACATTTGGTTATAGTTCTTTCATAAAGTATATTGATTTATTTTTTCCAATACCACCAAGGATTTCACAATGATGTAAAGTTTTGGGATAAACTTCCTTTGCAGGAGGTCGACTAGGTGGGTACCCCAACAGTGCCAGTTATTCTACCGTATGAGCAGTGATGTGCAAACATTACTGTGATTCGGTAGGGCATTGTAGCTAGTACAATTACTGGACTATATAGTCTTAACGTCTTATGACAAGAAGGGTTGGCGCAGTGCACCTAGAATTTAACATCATTGTGAAATCCTGGGTAGCACTGTACCTACTAATTATCGGCAGCGTTATCTCTTACCATCAGGAGAGCGTCTTGCTCGTCTTCTTACTTCGTTGTATATAAAAAAGGAGAGCGTCTTGCTCGTCTTCTTACTTTTTAGTATAAAAAAAATATAGACTAGACGCGATTCTAAAACTCATGTAATAACATTCAGTCAGTCAGTTCAGTCTGTTTCATAAACTTCTATTATATAAAAATACTGCATTGTCATATTTGCTATTATTGTACGATAGTATTATTTATTTGTGTTGTAACATGGAAATATATTTATATTTGAGCAATTTACAACTCATAATATGCAAATTTTCTTTTCATATGCCAGAAAATTAGGCGCAATAATTTCAGTCGGACTTCATATTTTAACTGCAATTTCAACGTTTCAAGTATGTTTCACATAATGAGTGCACGTGTACATTGTATACTTAATAAGGTATACAAAATTGTTTTTGACCGGCCGCCAAGAGGGTTAACCTATTTGCATTTTTAAAGAAAATAACCGTGCATATTAAGATTCAAATTGGTCTATTATATTTATATTATAGAAGTTTGATAGACTATCACCAATGAACTAGGGAAGACACTAATATTATAAAGGTGAAAGTTTGCGAGTGTTGATATTTGTTACTTCTTTACGTCTAAATGGGTGGACTAATTGAAGTAGTAGAAATAGAAACGCTACCGTGCGTGTTTCAAAAGACACGTAAAAGCTGTTAACGTAAAAGCCGGGACCCACAGGTCCCGGCTTCCTAGGAAGCAGTCGTTAGGTGATGTTGCAGGCCTTCTAGTAATCTCGGCGACCTGAAACTGCACCATATAGGTTGGCAACACAACCTACAATTGTGATTTGACTCTGACATTGCAATTAGGGTAACCTGTTTTGTTGGAGTATAAAACTCAATTATATTTCAGCGGGTAAAAACAAGAACAGGTAGTAAACGAAAAAATGTTTTATTTGTATAATTTTACATTTAACAGCTACGTAAGGAACTTTATCAATGCACAACTTTTTATCTTAGTATATAATCTCCTAAAATGGTATAAAACTATTAGTGTAAACACAAACGCAACCCCTTAAAACAGCTTATTTATGTGATGTGACGTGAAAATTGGGACAATATCGCGACTTCGTGCGTCGGCCGACCCTCTTTTGCATACGTAATTACCATACTGGAATGTACGGCAATATATCAAACATGGATGCCGAGAGTGCTTCTATTTGTATAAAAACCAACCGTGTCACTTTTTCAGTTTATGCTCTATTGTTCTTTTTTTATCTATTTTATTTCAATTCAAGTCAAAAGAGCGTTTTGTGCTGGAAATGTGTATGTTTAAAAAAAATTACGCATATAGGCACTTTTGTGATTATATACCAGCTGCGCTTAGCCGTTTTGCATGCTGAAAGTAGCCTCTGTGAAATAAACGAAACATCAGTTCGACCGAACTCACAAACTTTCATCCATATAGGTAATATTAGTATAAAGCGAGATGCTTGACGTGGCATTGCAAATGCAATGGCTGCTGCTGCTGATACTGAACGACTCAGCGTATATATAGATGTACTAGCCTACTTGGCTCGGAAATACTAACACAACCGCGGTAAACACTACGTGCAAATGTCTGCACATACATAGTATCTTATTATGCTCAAACTGGACGACAGATCAAACGCACTTCTTGAATGAGAAATAAACAAGTGCAAGGTTTAAATTCAATTTAATGCCTAAAATTTCAAGTATTTATCTATACCTAATTAATTCAAGTAAAGTGAACCATACAATGTTCATTCATTCAAGAATAAGCTAGACTTAGAACTGGATAGAATAGCTACATTGTTGTGATGGGGAAATAAATATAAAAACTATGTACTAGCGGCATCTGTCCTTGTATGTAATCAGTGCCGGAATGTCTTTAAGTTTTGTGATATCTACCCTCCGATCGTCTGGGTTGCCTTTGTTTGTAGATTGTGATTCGCATTTACTGCACTTTTATTGTGCTCATGTTCATAAAAGCTGCAAGTTTTCTTTGTACTTTGAAATATGGATTTACTACACTTTGATTTTTAATGACTTTCCCACCTAACAGGTATAATTACGTGATTATGTAGGTACTCGTATAATTGGAAAATAAACCTGTATTTATTAAAATAGCAAAAGTAGTAGTTCTGTTGAATTGACCCAAAAATGTAAATAAACTTTTCCTATACTTATCTATTATCTACCTCTACAAAAAGGATGATGTGATTTGTTTTTTAAAATTATAACACTCTTACGCAAAATTGATTGAATCACTTATTTATCATAATACTCGTAGGACCAAGAGCTTCTCAGGAACAAATATATATATATTTTTTATGTGGAGAAGTAAGAAGACGAGCAAGACGCTCTAATGATGTTAAGAGATAACGCTGCCCATAATCAGTACAGTGCTACCCAGAATTTCACAATGATGTGCAATTCTAGGTGCACTGCACCAACGCTTCTTACTCAAGAGTCATAAGATGTTAAGACTCTTTAGCCCAGTAATTTCACTAACACATTCTTAGATTCACATTAGATTCTTAGCGAAACAACTACTGTAACAGGGCCTTTTTTTTTTCTTTTTTTTTGACCCAAGAAAAATGCGTTACGCATCATCACCCCACGCCGGGGGGCGCGAGGCGGTATGTGGGACTCCCCCGCCAAAGATGGTGGCGGCGGGGATACCCACTAAAAAACCTGGGGGTGTCCTGTGGGACGCCATAATGCCGGGGCAACGGGTACGCCGAAGCATTCATCCGCTGCCCCGACGGCGTTTGGTCCTCACTTACAGGAGGACCCCTCCGCGGACTGTAACAGGGCCTGGGCCTAGGGGTTCATGTCCGACATCAATTTGGACCCCTGTGTTCAAATACGAGAACTTAATTATATGTGACTTTTTCTATCCGATAATTTCTAAAATTACGTATAACTGGTAACACTGTAAATTACAGTAGTTTCCCATAAGTAACTATTATACCTAAGTTGGCCACAGAACATTCAATTTTAATTAGGCTCTGACAGTGTAATAGCCGTATCCTGTTTTATTGCTGTGTAAAGTCCAATTATTGTTTAATACTGAAAAACTACCAAGGTTTTGGCGTGGTCGAGTAAAACGATAGGTTTTATCCACTTTTATCTATTCTGGCAATGGAACTATACCGTGATTGAGTGCAGTAACATTTTATCTGGTACTGAACGTTTTAGAAAATCTAGGTATCACTCTAAGCTCTGCCTTACCGCACCCGCGGTGATGCCAGTCCCAAGCTAGCACAGTTTTTTTTTTTATACAACGAACTAAGAAGACGAGCAAGACGCTCTCCTGATGGTAAGAGATAACGCTGCCCATAATTAGTACAGTGCTACCCAGGATTTTACAAAGGAAAAATTCTGGGTGCACTGCGTCAACGCTTCTTACTTGAGAGTCATAAGGTGTTAAGACTCTTCAGCCCAGTAATTTCACTAGCTACAGTGCCCTCCTACCGAAGCACAGCAATGTTTCAGATGAGAAGGGTTCTTCATAGGGCCAATTACACTATAAGTTACAAATCTCATGTTACGAAGTCCAATACAGAACAGTATACTAGTTGCGCCCAGCGGTTTTGTCCGCTAAAATAAAAATAAAATTCAAATTTAAAGTTAAACCTACCACACTATTATTATAAATGCGAAAGTTTGTGAATGAGTGTGTATGTTTGTTACTTTTTCACGTATAAACGGGAGGATCGATTGAGCTGAAATTTGATATAGAGATAGCTTAGACCCTGGTATAACACATAGGCTACAGTACAGCGGATAAAACCGCTGGGCGCAGCTAGTAGACGATAAATATTATGATAACAGCATCGTACTAAACAGCCGTGAGAACTGCTTGGCGAAGAAGTTTGGTCCATTGGACTTGAAAATTTGACAACAATATAAAATCATAATCAAGTTTATATATTTATACCAATGTTTTATAACAATGTAGTCTTCTTATAGTAGTCGCCTTTAATTGCCCTAAATCACTAAAAAGAATAACAATAAAAGAGCGTTCGTCTGCCCTCTTCCTACTCCCTTCCATCATTAGACAGGTCAGCATTTCTCAAGGATGGTGGCGTGGAAGCCAAGGTCGGAAATCTCTCATCGATTACCAGCGAGTGGGCACGCAAAACTCCTCGCCTACCCTTGACACAGAAACGGCCAGTCCGACTCACATTTCGATTGGTGCTCAAAATTATGTAGGTTGCCGCTACTGGGGTGGGCAGTGGGCACCCCAGGAAACTGCGAGCGATTTACGCGAAGTCATGGTCACGGGTTTTGTCATTTGATTACTATCAAGGACTCACTTCATTGTATCTTACTTATTATAAGTTATATTTAGTAGGATCTCTTACAAAAACGAATCTGAGTGGTAGCATTTGGTAAACGAAAAACTATTTGTTAGGAACATAACTAAATGTCTTGATCACTTCTAGACTTGGAGGAAAACGTAGCCCGGGGTAAATAAAACGCCCTATTAACAATACTGAATGAGCTGGGACTGTATCCCTATTAATATAAAAATATACATATTATTATGTACACAAAAAAATAACACTTAACACAAAGTTCTCCTCATTAAAAGTTAGTTAATTATAATCACAGTAATCCTACTTCCCACTACATACGTTGGTTGCATTTCTCGCCTAAATGGCTGAAATTTGCTCCAAATATTTCTTTTAAATATATAAAAGGAAAGAGTAACTGACTGATCTATCAACGCACAGCCTAAACCGCTGAACTTATGGGGTTTAAAATGGAACACAGGTTTTACAATGTAGGCCTCCGCTAAGAAATGATTTCGCTACGTGGACAAAGCTGCGAGCATAAGCTAGTCATATTTAAGCTACTTTAAAGCTTGTAAAACCGCTACCGCTGAAATAGTCTCCTTCATCATCATCATTGTCAGCCCATATCGTTCTACTGCTGGACAAAGGCCTCCTCTCCCTCGTGCCTTCCATCTCTGTCCTGAGCAGTTCGCATCCAGGTCTTTCCTGCGATTGCTGCGATGTCATCGACCCATCGGGCAGGTGGTCTGCCAACGCTGCGCCTTCCGTCTCGAGGTATCCATTCTGTTAAGGACGTACTCCACCTGCTATCACCACGCCTGGCAATATGTCCTGCCCAACCATACCCACGTCAAAGACTTATAAAAGAAAAAATAAAAGGTAGGAAAGTGTATCTGTGTCAGGTAGTTGCCTACTCGATGGTCAGCTGATGTATTTCCAGACTTATGACTTTAATAAACCTTGAAAACGTCTAAAGGAAATAAGGCATACTTATACCTACCTCATTTAGACTGCGGTGAATTCTCTATGACGGTGAATTAAATATTCTGATTTGGTTTTTAACAATCATCAAGTACCTGGATGTTATCAAATTCATAAATTCAATTTGATAGAAACAAATGTTACCTACTACTAATAGTTAAAAAAATATATGTTTTTTAAAATGCTTGATGGAAAAGTTTATATTTATGTCTCCGCTATTTTTTTTATTTTAGTCTAGTTTTCATTATGTGTAATTTTTTTTAGTTCTTTTTTTAATAATACGTCCATCTCCTAATCGAAAGTAATCTTTATGTTAAGGTCTTATTAGTGTAGATTTCAATGATTTTAAAATTTCAACTGTTTGCAAACCAAAATGTTCCTAACTGTATAAAAACGACCTGCATTTTAAAAGTGGTCAAACTCTATCGTAACATACTCGTAACAAACAACATTCTTATAGCTTTACCATCGTTAAAACACATCGACTAGAATAATATCCAGGGTGGCTATAACCACAGGCCAGTAGGCCAACTCAGTAAAGATTTAAATATTTAACCTAACTACATATTATGTGAAAGTTTGTAGGCACGCGGTAAGACGTAACCAAAAATAGAACTCTTGAATGGTGAGCTTTGGCTTAAGGCTTAACTTGTGACGTGTTAAGTGTCCTTTAATTAGACCTTATTGTAGCTTGGCAATAAGTATAGAAACTGAACTTTGATTAGTTCAAATAGAAGAATAAAAAATTACGATACTTATAGGGCCTGGTATGGATTATGCGGGGTCTTGTCTTGCTGTTAAGTTAAATTGCCATAATATGTACATCTAATTGAGAATGAATGGGACAAGAGTATAGGCAATAAATAGTAGATCTTACTACTACTATGAACTTGTAAGTTTGTAAGAATGTCTGGATGTATGTTTGTTAATCTTTCACGCCTAAACGGGATCGATTGAGCTGACTTTTGGTAGGTAAAGAGATAGCTTAGACCCTGGAATAACACATAGGCCTGGAATAACATATAGTACATGTAAAACATTTCATATATCTTTAATTTAATGGTATTGCCATTACTATAAAGTCTTTTTGCGAAACTATTAAAAATGAATGTCCAAAAAAAGAACAAACTTAGCATTAGGAGTTTTCTATTCTACCTTATTACCTACAGATTGAAAATAAAATATCGATTTCATTCATACAATCATTTAAAAAATATTAGGTTTTGTTATTTTAGAAAGACGAGTATTTTGTAAGACGTGTATTTTTGTCTTTGTTGAGTGCTAGTAAAATTAAAGCGAATCTACTCTATTAATACATAAGTACATAGTTACGCTACACGGACGGTACTCAACTATTTATGTGCAAAATTTAATGGCACGTAAGCGTACGTTGCGTAGACGACCGCTAAGAAAGTATTTTTAACGGGACCGAAGTTAAAACTAAAGTATATATATAATATTACACATCAACTTGCATGCAGCATTTATTATATACGAGTATATTTCACACAATTTTAGAGATAAGATTACAGATGCTATAATTCGTGTAATGACAAAGAAAAACTGCAGTTAAGGATTAAAAAAACAATTAAATACCTTGATCAGGCAATAATTTTTTTAGATTTATACCTTGAAACATTGCAATACAAGGTCTAATTAATATTTTACATAAAATAATATTGACATAAAAGAAGATTATTGATTGATTAATAAAATAAATACTCTTTTAATTAAAAGTAACAAAACAGAATGTTGTTTAATGATGTTTGATTAGAACTGTCCTTGATTTTACTAGATAACTTAACCTTAGCATATTTAGGCTTTTGTTTATTTTTAGTTTCCTGAAAACTGTTTAAATACGTGTTTCGTCACTATAGTGCCAAGGACATTCTAGTATATTGAGGTCAATGATTTTCTTAATACGTAAGCAACTCTATGTGCCAAGTTCATTTACTACGTAACGAGAATAAATTTAGTAACGTAATGTGGTACTCAAATGGAGTTGGGCAGGTCACTTGGCTAGGCGAGGTGATGACAGGTGGAGTAAGACGTTAACTGAATGGTGCCCAAGGACAGGCAAACGCAGTGTCGGTCGTCCAGCAGCCAGATGGATGGACGATTTAGTAAAAATGGCGGGTCGCACACGGATCAGATTGGATTGCACAGGACAGGGTTAAGTGGCATAACATGAGAGAGGCCTATACCCAGCAGTGCATTGTAGAGGGCTGTGGATGATGATGGTGAATGTGGTACTTTCTTGTGGCGCTATGTCCAAATATTCGTTTTAAATTTGGAGACCCTGGAGTTCAAAAATCAGTGTATGCCAAAATTACATCTAGATTTTACTGTGCTTAAAACAGTGGATTGTTTTCGATAATCACACTATTATACCTATATGCGAAAGTTCGTGAGTGAGTGTGTATGTTACTTCTTCACGCCTAAACGGGTGGACCGATTGACTGAAATTTGTTATATAAAAAGCTTAGATCCTGAGATAATACATAGGCGATGTATATCACAGTGGATAAAAACGCTGGGTGCAGCTAGTATATAGTAGCATATATCGCTGGGTGTAGTATATATGTAGGAGACAGTCGTTGGCCGTTCGGTCATGTAGTAGGCCTGGGCGGTCAGAAAATGTAGCATATAGGTTGGCCACACAACCTATATAGGTGTGAATGTGATGTTGACAGTGACAAACAGTATAATTAGCCTGAATTGATCGTCTTGTCGTAAAAACACTAATTAAAAGCCCTTATATCTGTTACCGGCGAGCGTGCATGAATAGAATAGAATATAAACTCTTTATTGTTCACACAAATACAACAATATAAACTTAGAACTAAGATTTAACAGAAAGAAGTGTTACAATGAAGAATGTGATGAAAGTTGAGGAAGCGAAAGAGGCGTGTCAGGATCGTACCAATGGAGGGAAATAGTCTCTGCCTTTCCGAACGGAAACCAGGCGTGATTATATGTATGTATATCTGTTTCCAAATTCATAAAGTCCTGAAAAGATTAGTCAGCCTTAAACTTGCCGAGCTCCAAAGCTTATCATTCAAACATGAAACATCGATTGGCGAACTCTCCGCACATAGCATTTAGCTACCTTCGTATAAGGTAGATAGATATATCTCACGGTGGAATACCAAAACAAATCATACATGAGCATAATCGGATCGATGTTTGAACCCCAGAACGAAGCCCCTCGGCAGTAAAAAGGTGGAAAGATGCCTTGGAGACGTTGGCACGCGATCGTTGCTTAGATATCGAACATACAGTAGCTCGTTCTTTGCACAACTCTACTTTTTCCTCCACGACTTTTCAGTCACGAAATCGAAAATATTTTTTAAATGGATGAGTTTTGACTGGAATGAGGCGTCTTTTGTGATTTATTCAAATCTATTAAGATAGATAGATCTGTCTGTTTGTTTTCATATACATTTTGAAATAAATAAAAATTAATTTATATTATAAAAACGTATTTAGTAGGTATGTATTTTTAAATACATAAAATGTTTAATGCTTATGTTTAAATTTCCAAATTTCCTTTCTTCTCTTGAAAAAGAGACAAGACAATGTTTTGACACCTACCCTCTAGCAAAAGACATAAACGGGTGACCGATATTACTGTCCACTATCTTACCTAAAATAAAAAAAAGCAAGCTTTACTACATATTTATCACTAACTATTTTAGATTTAATTCGCAAGTTAACCCCTTCACTCTTTACCGCATTCTAAGCCAAACATTATGGTTTTTAAACTCCACTATTTACCATTAAGATAAAGAATACTTTTTATATTGAAAGCGAAAAAAACTTATAACTACTAACTAGTACTAAAATGTGTGTGGCTACTGAAGCCACAATGGACAGCCTTATCTGGACCTTCCAGGCAACAAAAAAAAAATCCTATAAGAGAATTCTTTAAATAAAAAAAAGGTAGCACTCCGGGAGTGCCGGCAGAAGTGAAAACTTCAATATTAACGTTGTGTTTAATTATAAGTATAAAAATACTATCATTTATGAGGTAGAATACAATGTTTATTTATTGCGCTATCGTACACAAATATGACAATTTATATGTTGTTATTTATAATATTATATCGTTATTTATATATTACATTAAATTTTATCTCTCAGAAAAATCAACTTCCATCCATAATTTCGACGACTTTTACACCATCGTTATTATCAGAATCATCATCCCAAATTTTTACAACTGATACAATTGGTTTATGATAACTGAAGTAAGAAACAAACAGTTTTGATTCGAACCTATTTAAGTGTCTAATAAAGACCGCATCAATAGTAGTTTTGTATTTCGTTGTGCTAAAATTGCGATCATTTGACATAGTTAAACCAAATTCACAGAGCAGCACACTCAAGCACGGTAGAAAGAGTGAGAGATACTAGTTCCTCTCCCTTCCCCTCGATCTTACGCTTTTTCGATCAGCATCACGTGACCCTGACGCGAGTTTGAAAGTTTTTACCCATACAAAAAAGTGCTCAGCGCCGCTAAAGAAGTTTTCACTTCAAAAAACGAGACGAGTCGCAAACCAGACCTTCGTTTGGTGTAAAGCGATAACGCCTACCTATTACAGTCGTAGTGATATATTACGTATGTTATCATACCATGTATGAAATCCCACGATATGCCTGTTATCCAAAGACATAAGATTTATCAACATCATTTCAGCTATAGGCGTCTACTGCTGAACATAGGCATCTCCTTTGGATTTCCTATATACCGGTTGGAAGCGACTTGCATCCAGGGCATTCTGGCGACCATCATAAGATCATCTGTATACCTTATGGGTGGAAGTCCTACGCTGTGTTTGCTAGTCCGTGGTCATAAGATTTATACGCATAAGATATTTACCTATTATTGGATTTAGCTATCAATAAAATCCCAATGAGTTTCTTGTCCGTTTTTCTCATAGAGGTGCTTTCCGAATGGGTAGTCTTAACATAGAAAATAATACTTTACGCTGAGCGCAGTACCGGAATAACACATAGGCCATATTACCGCTGTACTATGGCCTATGTATTATTCCAGGGTCTAAAGTTCAATCGGTCCATAGGCGTAAACAGTAACAAACATAGATTCAGACATCCATACATTCTTTCAAATTTTCACGTTTATAATCTAGATTACTGATTACAAATTTACTTGCATAAAAGCAGCCTAGCCAGCCTACTAGCCTTATAATTTAAACACAAATTATGCCTATTTGAATAAACGCATAATTTGTGTTTGAATTTGCAGCCTTTAAGAATATTTTGTACCAAGCTATGTTTTATGCGAAATAAATATTCAGAGACACGTAGCTGAGCATCGATGAAAACTTCCGACATTTTCATGACATGGCGCAGCGGAACCATAAAAAAGGTTCCTAGAATGATTCTGTACGTAATAAAAATATAATAAAATCTATAGGGATAATTGAGCGTTATTATTCTACAGATATATCTAATGATGAATGTTAATGTTTGCATGTATGTGTGTGTGAGATTATGTTGCTTAGGACCTACATATATCGCAAAAAAAATATCCATTTCGCTGTACACACTTATAGTACTTGAGGAGGGATTGGATTATTGGTCAATTCTAATCCGATGCGCTACGCTCAGTCTCAGTAGAAACCCTTAGAAACTAATTTATTGAGCAAATTTATATGCAGGTAGAATTATAATAGAAATAGCACTAGTTTTTAGTTCTATTTTTCCTGACAATAAGTCCACCTTAAAAGTGCTATCTATCTCTATATTAAAATTGTTTAAAATGTGATGGGCCGGCGTTCCGCGCGTCCCAGCTCTGTGTGACGCCGGCCTCATTCGTGTATAACCAGCAGATCTATCTACACACAGCTTGTGTAGATCACAAACTACACAAACAATGAACAAGTTGTCTGTTCAATTCAAAACATTTGTTGTACGCAACGAATTAGGTTGTACGTGCATTCCATCGGGTGTGGAAAGCAAAAATATTGTCGGACCAAACAAAAAGTGTGGTTTGACAATGTTTTGTAAAATATGTTGTGATTTAATTTTTTTTAAATATCCTATAGACCTATTACAAGGCAGACAAGGCTACAAAAATGAGTCACAGTAACAATAGATTCGCTTTCCTTTTCTATCTTGTTATATATTCGTAAGAGATTATTTTTTGTCTTGTCTTGCTCGGCTGTTTCTCTATATTATGTTCTTTACAGATAATAAGAGTTAATCTGGCTCTAAAGAGTAACTTTAGTTCAGAACTAAATATAATATGATCGAATAAACTTACAGCCTCTTTACAGTCATGGAAGTAAGAATTGATTTAAGTGAATTGATTTTAATAAATTTTGTTGTTAGCCATAAATGAAGACTTCGTGAACTGTACATTTATCTTATTTTTTTAGACCAAAGGAAACCCTTAGAGACAAAGTAATCCGACCTTATGGATATTTAAATAATGTTTGTGTATGTAACAAAACGCGTGTAACAAAATAATTAATTTAGTCTATTTCAGCATTTAGTGTTGATTATAAGATCATCATCATTTGGGTAGATGATTTATATCAATCATAAAAATTTTAAATCCTACTTATAAATAAAATACGTCATTGACAAAAATTTTATGATTGTTTAATAGTTAGCTTTATTGTAATATAAATAATAAAATTAAATAATCTATATTAATTATTATAATTTATCATAATAAATATAAGGAGGTCACAGATATAGATGATTTAAGTAACTTTTTAAATGATGGACAAATATCGTATTAAAGGTTTTTATGACACTCAACGTTTAAAAAGTAGAGTTATCTAATTATGTTATCAGCTACATCGATATTCACAAATTTTATCAGCTTTTAGTTTTATCTATACAGCAATACCTACATGGATGAACAAACGTCGCTTACAGATTGAGATATTATCAGATTATAGAATTTACTGATAAAGCAGAGAAATCAGTTGACTGCACTGATGGACATAAACAAAAAAAAAGAATGATCCGAAATTAGATACTATATAGTTTTTAATAAAACAATAATTAATCATCATATCAGCTACAGGGACGTCCACTGCTGAACATAGGCCTCCCCTTTTTGGCCTTCCATATGTACCTACCGGTTGGAAGCGACCTGCATCCAGCGTCTTCTGGCGACCTTCATAACTTCGCCAAACAATAATAATACACAATAATAATATATTTAACTTTGTCACGATAGCGATTAATTTTAAAATCGGTAATAATACTGCATCTTCACATAGATGGAAACAAAAATGAACACTTTATACCTCAAAAATATTATTGTAAACCGCGCCCAAAAAGGCACATTAAAGTGCAATCCGATTAAATAATACAGAATAGGAAAATAATGAAAAAGTAATAAATGATTAATTTACAACAACTTAAGTATTGGCATTATATTTAGCAAGTCATAATGTTCTAGTGTAAAAATAACAATTAGAAACAACATCAGCAATGATAGCTTTGATTGTTAATTGGCATTAATAGAGCCACAATGTGACATCCTTTGCTATTCTACCTTATTAGTGTACCACTCTACCTACCAAGTGAAGTGGAAAGAGTGACTGATTGACTGACTGATCTATCAACGAACAGCCTAAACCGGGTTGATATATAGTAAAGAAAGGATCGCGCCATGCGGGCAAAGCCGCGAACATAAGCTAGTATTATTAAAAAAATATTAATTTATTTTAACAATACAAGTTCACTTTTTTAAGCATTTTTTATACAAAGATGTAAAAAGACGCTCTCCTGATGGTAAGAGATAACGCTACTCATAATTAGTACAGCGCTACCCAGGATCTCATAATGCTGTTAAATTCTAGGTGCACTGCACCAACGCTTCTTACTCAAGAGTCATAAGATGTTAAGACTCTTCAGCCCAGTGATTTCACTAGCTACAGTGCCCTAGGGTGTCCCGTCGATGTATGGGGAATTTTTTTTTTGGAGCTACGCTAACGCAATACGTGTCGAAAGTTGCGAAATTAAACACATATTATGAATAATCTAAAAAATATGATTTTTTTTGCCATCTTGAGGGCTCTACCTCGCTTTGAAGTTTAGAGAATTGCCGATTTTTATGGCCCTGATCTGTATATTTAAAATTAAGTCAAAATCTATGTTAAAAGATTTTTTTTTATTAAAATGTATAAAATAAACTACAAATAAACAAACTGCATAAAGCAAAGTCCATTATAAATGTATTATCATTGGGAATTTTAACTTGATTTTGTGTCAAAAAATTATAATTTTTGCTCCAGATTACAACTTGGTCCAAAAAAAATACCGCTGGAATTACTGTTGTTATACTTTGTTAGGAAATTAATATCAGCTAAATATACATATACACAGATAGTGTATGTTTCAGTAACTCAATTTTGCCCAGATGTTTTATTTAATCATGGTTTAAAGGCCGTCAATAGAAAGATGACGCAGAACCGACGATGCTCTAGCTTAGTACTCATTCCTTATAATAATTTAGATATTTTCTCTAGCAAAGAAGTTTATATTGAGTGTTTTAAGTATACTTCTTTCAATTTCTCACTCCTTTTCAAAAGGCCAGATCCTGAAAGTAGTCCCTATTGATACATAACCTATTGACGAGAAGGTTTCTTGAGAGCGTTTCTTATGACAACTAATAACATTTTTTTCAGGTTAAAATTGAGAGTTACTAATCACAATAATAAATTTAATGATTAGTCGTCTTCATTGTTGTCTTTATAAACCGTATTTTGCTTGATAACAAACCAAATCCGAGGCATATAGGACGTATATTTGAACCACGTACTTGACAAGCAATTGTCAATATTTTGTTAGATTAAGAGTACGATTAGTAGAAGATAATCATCTCGTGGGCACTTATTTCCAGATTGACGACCATATAGGATCTGAAGTACAACATCAAGGCAAAAAATAAATAATGAAAACACTAAATAAGGCATACGAAGCACCCTATTGTAAAGATTTCCTCATATTGTGGTCGAAACGGAAAAATCATAAGCAATCGCATATATTCCTTAATTTTATGGGTTTGAAAAGTAGTAATATCATACCCACTTAAATTTTACGTGGTTCTTCAATAAATAAAATACAATTAATGAAGTCATTTTTAGTTTGTAGCCGATCATGGAATTTTAGTTTTGGTCACAATACAGCACATGTAGTTTAACTTCGTCTCGAGCTTTATATAACCAAAAAGTCGTTTACACTGCAAAAAATGCTATATTTCTTCTAATAATATATTATAGTCATTAATACATATGACAAAAAATATTTAGTTGTGTAAATAAAGGCCCAAGTGTCAATGAAAGGAAGTACCAAAAACAAGTTGAAATTTAAGGGTACTTGCGGATTTTTTCAGAAATAAAACACGAATTTTATGAAGATTAATTTGCTTTCAAATTATAATATCGGATATCTACTATATCTAAAACTAGAAAAATAATGATATTTTATTGTTTCAATATCAGGAAAAAATTATGAAAAAATGAAAAAAAATTAAAACTTTAACGATCGGTAGAGCCCTGAAAATAATTTTTCAAAATAAAAAAAATATATTTTCTTAATCTGCGTAAAATAACGCAACTTTCGAGAGGTGTTGCGTTTTCAAAATCCAAAAAATACTTTTACGGGACACCCTACAGTGCCCCCCTACCGGATCACAGTAATGCTTGCACATCATTGCTCAGGTGGAAGATTTACTAAAAATGAATAACTGAAAGCATGGGGAGACTGACTTTTTAATTCATAGTTGTATAACTGGTCGACTGTATTCGATATAATTGTACCTGAGCAGTTATAGTTATACATTTGTTAACGATAGATAAACGAAAAAGTATTATGCAAATTGGTTGAGACGTCTTCAAGTAATCGAGGTCATACATAAAAAAAAATTAAAGGTTCTGACGTCCAAAGATTTCCTCCAGTTTTAAAGTCAGTTAAAATATTTATTATTTAAATCTTTTATTTAACCCGAAAAATACTCTACTTATTAAACTATATTTTGTGAATGGCTACTTTAACTATAACTAACTAGATTGGTAGTACCCATTGTTACAAGATAAGAAGAACCCACAGTTAATACTACAGTAACAGTATACTTTATAAAGATTCCTTCAGGTAGATAGTCAACTCAACCAGTAATTTCATTCAGTTAAGGCGCCAGTATTACAATATAAAGTTAGAAATGATTCCGATCTCTACCAATAGCCGACCAGTGCCGTGACGGGGCATCCTTGAGTAACCGACAATCAAAAACGCGCCAAGCCACTGTAATGTGCTTTCCCTTGAATTTTTATGAAGCGTCATTGGTAAATGGGAGCTTTATGGTTATAAGTTGAAACTGACATGGACCAAACTACCTACTACTTTCGTATATTTTACTTTCTTTTCTTTTCTATTCTCTTCCGTCGTGTCATCTTATTTGTGCCGAAGAAGATAACATTATCATGTTGTTTCGCAGAGTTGAGTCTTAAATGCAAGTCTAGGGATCAGGTATTGAGATTATTACGAACAGAAAGCTCAAATTGCCTAAAATGTTGTTGTAAAAATATCACCGCAAAATATTACACATGACCTTGTAAGAAACTATACCGATTTTCTAAGACACGCTATTCGAAAGTAGGCGCTTCCTCTTTTCTTTATACGCCACGTAAGAGTAACTGGTGGATTCCAAACCCAAACAATATTTGAATCAAAATGTAAGCAGTTATGTCTAAAATTCCAACAATCGTGTATAAACGGCGACGCGACGGTGCGTTCTACTTATCGCCGTAACCTTCAAAACGACAGACACTGAGTATACTCACCGAGTCGAGGATCCCAGCCATCGGCACTGTCACTGTGTCCTCTCCACCAGCCGCCACCAGCTTCTCCAAGACCTTGAGGGTCTGTTCCACCGCCGGCCACTCCCCTTTCTGCGCCAGGACCAGGATCCTGGCGGCCACCTCCCGCATGTTGACTCCCGCGCTCGGTGGCTTGACCACCGGCTCCACGCCATTGTTCTCCTTAACCTCCTTCTTATCATCGTTATTGGAAGACGTCTCATCTTTATCCTCTGTAGCCTTGGCCGGTTGGTTCTTGTCGTCGTCGGCGTTCTTCTTCGGCGGGCCCTTGCCGCCCTTCTTGCCGGCGGCCTGCGACATGGTATCATATCCTGCTCAGTCGGCGGCACTAGTCGGGCGCGCCATGGTGTAGGCGGTGCGGCTCGCAAGGCGGGCGGAGCATGACTGCGGCGCGTTGCGTAGCTCGCCTCCGCCGACTTCTTGCATGATTCGAGTAAATAAACGCGCCGGCGAACCCTCCTGCCTGGATTTACAAACAAACTCGCGGGCGACGTCTCAGAATGTCCCCTGCATTTGACCCATTTTTTTCGAGGAGGAGTTATCATCCTGGCTACGCTTGGCAGGTGAGTTGACTCGAGCTTTTATCGAATTATTCGTATCCTGACGACTGTAACCAGTTTATGGAAGAGGATGTTTTTAGGTCAGCTACATACATACATACATATATGAGTATAAATACATTTTTAAAAAATTCCCACATTTTTCTTTATACTCTCCTGTACTATCACATATTTGCAATAATTAAGGTCATTATTTACATGCATGATGATAGTTTTCCTTACAGCAGTAAAAGGAATAATTGAAATGATGTCAATCGATGAGCAAATGTTGTCGCAGAGCTATTTCATTACGTGGATACGTTTCATTGATGGAAAGTTTACAATAGCGAAACCAATTTAATCGAGTGACTTAAAGTTTCCTTACGTGAACAAAAGGCGACTAGAATAATGTTAGTTCTGGCTACTCCAGTACCTTTATCAGGCCAACGTCTGTTGGCACAGTTAATGAAATTACTTGAACATTGTCCACATTTTAGTTGGACACTGTATAAATCACACATTGATACCTAAATACTTAATATCAGCTTTGTTTAATAAAGGTTTATTTCAAGCGTATAGCAAATTATTTAGCCACTATGTTTATACAACGTAGTAAGAAGACGAGCCAGACGCTCTCCTGGTGTTAAGAGATAACGTTGCCCATAATTAGTACAGTGCTACCCAGGATTTTACAAAGGAAAAATTCTGGGTGCACTGCGCCAACGCTTCTTACTTGAGAGTCATAAGATGTTAAGACTCTTCAGCCCAGTAATTTCACTAGCTACAGTGCCCTCCTACCGAAGCACAGCAATGTTTGCACATCACTGCTCAGGCGGTAGGATAATTGGCACTATTGGGGTACCCACCTAGTAGACCTCCTGCAAAGAAAGTCTACCCCTGGGAAAATAGTCGTATTTTTGCGAGATTTTGTTCAAAGTTACTTTAATTTACGATTTTTTGTTGTTTTTTTATCTAGTTTGACCAATTGACTAATTGTTGGTGAACCCATATAATGTACTTGTTTGTAGTATTCGATAATATTATATTTATATCTAATAGACTCTCACAAATTCCTAGTGGTTTTACCTGCTGAAATACCAAATAATAAATTAAATTTCGTTAGGCGTCCACAATAATATTGACACTGATTTTTAACAGATGAAAAAATTTGTTCAATTAGAACGTATGTAATATGTCAAGCTGTTATACCTAACATGAGAAAAATACTAAAATTATTTTCTATCAAATTTATCAAACAGTTTATTTCATATTCACAACCCAAGCTATTCCATCGCGAAGAAAATGAAAGAACATTTCTCTGCAGTCAAAGCTTTGGCGAGCCAATGCGTCAACCTGCAAAGCTTCCTCGTACGTTTAATTTATTAGCATTAGAAAATAGATTAATAGCACCAGGTCTCGACCCTGCGACCTTGTTTAGGAGCTACGGGCACACATGGAACGCATTTCCCTCAGATCATATCAGTGCTGTGGAAAACAGTACTCGAGATCTATAGGAGCGATGGTGAATTGTACCTACTAATTTTGTGCCGAATATAATTTCAAGTTTTGTCTTGAGTATGGAAAGAGAGAGAGAGAGAGAGATGAGATCATGACTTAAATTATAGTAGTCATTTGGTTTTTTGTTCAGTTTGAATAGTCATACGCTTTACGTAGTATGGAACACGCTTACCCATAAGAAACCTAATGACTCGTGGCTTTGGTACTCCAAAATTGCAACGCTCAAAAAGTAGACACAACAAAATTCTTGGTGCATAATATAATTTGTGAGGCCAACATGTCGTGTGCCGTATTGCTATTTGCCGTACCTATTTTCCAAAGACAGAACTTAATTACAAGTATAGAGATAATATTAGGTTATATCCCTTTTACCTATGAGTACTAAGTCACACACACAACACTAAAACCGTCACATATAGAGTTTTCACATTATAAACAAGTTAAATTTTAAAAAAACTTTTTAAAAACAAGCTTTTATTATTATTTCCATCTTGCATCATAAAGTACTTGTCAAGACGAATCAAATGAGCCCAAATTCGGTGGGGTTGCGTTGTTTTATGGACGGAGTTCCTATGGCCACCTTCCAGCTCCATCATCAGATCAGCTCGATGTCATAAAAATATTGCATTGTCATCCGATTTACACACGCATGCAAATTTTCAGCTCAATTGGAAACCGAGAAGTGGGTCAAATTAAACTTGCAAGATTTGATTACAGACAGACAGACAACAGACAGGTGAAAGTAATTAAAAGCTTGTAATAGAATAATATGTAAACTTTTGCAACTTTTTCACGGGAATTCCACAGCTGTAAATCTATAGTATGGCTTTTATCTGACTGTAAACTTGACTGTACGAGCACTTAGCCCGTCTCATTTTATCCAAGCTCAGTAACTGCCAGGCCCGTCAACCGCAGCCCAGGTGGTGGGTCGAATTTGCATCGTCCACCGGCAGAGGGCCGTCGCGTGCCCGCTACCCACGCCGCTTCCGGCGGCCGGTGGGGTGGCCTCGATTCCACCGCCTGCCCACTCCAACCCATCAGATACTTACAGAACCTATGACCGTGGGCCACTCGTACCTACTGGAAGGGTCATTACCTATGACACATTAAACATTTCAATTATTTTATTTATTAGCCGTTAACCACGATCTTGCCAGATTTAAGAGTTTCGTCCTTTCGTGCGATTCTTTCGCTCGCACGATATGACCAATTTTGAAATATATATTCATTGTTACTTTTGAAAATGTCTCTTTGTAAAACTCTGGATTGTATTTTTAAACTACTTTGAAAAATTACAAAAGATTTCCAAAATAAAAATGTATTTTCTTTTTTTAAATATTTTTGTTGGAATTTTTTTATGATAGAAAACTGGAAATACTATAAAAATAATGAAAATATATTATCTGGAGCTTTACTAGACATTTTCATAAAGTAAATTCGAACATATTTCAAAATACAAGTCTCAAGTCGTATCGTGCGAGCGAGGGAGTCACATGTAAGGACGATGCGGCCGTAGATGGCAGTGCACTAAACCTAGAAGGCGGGAGAAATCCCTCCCTGGCTTCACTGAACATCGTGCCGGAACAGTCATAATGATCGCTTGTAAGACAAGTGTGAATCTCCTTTCATACATCCTCTCTACATATCCGAACTGCTGCATAAGGGAAGGCAATTATCCGAAACCTCTTAAGGAAGTCAGAATCTGTCCATTATATAAAGGAAAAGGCAAAAAGGATGATCCTAACTCTTATCGCCCCATCGCTATAATTCCAGCAGTTGCGAAGGTATTTGAGAATGGATTGACTACTCGTATATCTAAATTTCTCGCTGGAACTCAAACCCTCTCCGACCGTCAATATGCCTACCGCGAGGGACGCTCGACTACTATGCTCGCGAGGGAGGTCATACGCAGGGTCTTCAAAGCTAAAGAGCAGAAAAAAGAAGTTGCAGTACTGCTGTGCGACTTATCCAAAGCATTCGATGTAGCGGATCATGATGCCTTAGCTTTGAAACTCAACCACTATGGCATAACTGGCCCCGCACTTCACCTAGTCGTTAGTTTTATGCGCGAACGGAAACAATATGTCTGTGGAGACCAGGGAAAAGTAAAATCTGTAGGACTGTCAAGTACAGTAGGAGTTCCGCAAGGTTCTTCTCTGTCTAACCTGGCCTTCTCCCTCTTACTGAACGACTTACCTGGCGCCATCTCAGAAGGTGAGGTATTCATGTACGCCGATGACGTAGCAGCTGTCGTGTATGCTTCGGATCTGGATACGCTGGAGAGGCGACTCAACAGCACCGCTGCAGAACTCCTCACATGGTTTAACAATAACGGACTGAAACTGAACCTCGCGAAAACACAATGCATGGTATTCAACCTATCGGGCCGCGCACGACGACAACTAGTGGTGAACATCGAGGGAGCATCAGTAGAACAGGTACACTGGGCTTCCTTCTTGGGTTTTCGCGTCGACTCCACCTTAACATGGCAGTCACATATAGACAATCTGTGTAGCAAACTGGGAAGTGCCTGTTTCGCACTGAGCAGAGTGGCGTCAACACTACCGAGGCGTGAGGTTATCGCGTGCTACTTCGCGAGCGTGCAGTCACTCCTTCAGTACGGGCTGGAGCTGTGGGGGCGCGCCGCCGACTGGCAGCGCGTGTTCCGCATGCAGAAGCGCGCCGTGCGAGTGATTGCACGAATCGAGCCAACTGACTCCGCGAGGCCTCACTTCTCGGAATTTGGCATTCTGACCCTGCCGTGCCTCCTCATCCTCCAGGTAGCTATGTATACTCGGGAAAACTTGGAGTTGTATAAACGCCGAGGAAACAGTGGACATATGCTTACGAGGTACGCACATAAATTATCGTCCGTACCTCGCAAACTGGCCAAAACAGCTAACACAATACATGTGATGGGGCCAGACGTTTACAATAGGCTTCCAGATGATGTCACAAATGCACCAAATACAAATATTTTTAAGTACAAAACTAAAAAATGGCTACTTGCGAGGTCTTTCTATTCCTATAAGGAATTCATAGATTATAAGCAGAAGAGCTGACATGTTTTATAATGTATATTATAATTATTGATTTATTAATGTATCTATGACCTGTAATGAATATTATCAATAAAATTATGTCTATGTCTATGTCTATGTCATGTAAGCATTAATATTTCCATTTATAATAATAAAATATAATTATAATAATAGTAAAATTTAATTTAAGATTGTATATAAAGTAAGAAAATATAATAATAATAATTGGGGTTTTACTCTAACAAAACAGGTTACCCTACTTACACTGTCAGAGTCATATCACAATTTATAGGTTGTGTCGCTAGCCTATATGTTGCAGTTTTAGGTCGCTGAGATTACTGCAGGGCCTGCAACATGACCTAACGACTACCTCCTACATATCTTATAGGAAACAGCCGGGACCCATAGTTTAACTTGCCTTCTGAAACAGTTGCGTCCAGGGGAAAATCTAAATCTCTATATTTATATAATCTTACTAGCCCAGCGGTTAAACCCGCTGTTCTATAACCTATGTGTTATTCCAGGGTCTAAGCTATATCTGTACCAAATTTCAGCTCAATCGGTCCACCCGTTTAGGCGTGAAAGAGTAACAAACTCACATCCAGACATCCATTCTTACAAACTTTCACGTTTGTAGTATTAGTAAGAAGTAAGACTAGTGGACAAACGCGCACTTCGTTGCGGCTAACTAAAAATTATCAATGTTTCCCTACTATATTACGCATGTATTATACATATAAACCTTTATCTTGAATTACTCTATCTATTAATGAAAACCGCATCAAAATCCGTTGCGTAGTTTTAAAGATCTAAGCATATATAGGGACAGACATACGCGGGGAGCCACTTTATTTTGTACTATGTAATAAATAAAAAATAATAAATATTTCAGGACATTTCACACAACGCCACCTAACCCCAAGCTAAGCAACTTAATGCTTGTGTTATATAACGGATATAATACTTATATATTTTTCTTTTGTAAATACATACTTATAATAGATACTGAATACCACCCAGATCAGAAACAAATATCTGTGGATCACACAAACATTTGTCCCATGCGGGAATCGAACCCGCAACCTACTGCGTTGCAAGCGGGTATTAGCCCACCGCGCCACAGAGGTCGTCATGGTAAAGGAGGTGGTAATCAACGAATTAGGGAAATAAGTGGTAATGATAAAGTCTAGCAAGGCGTGCAGCGTACGATGGACGGTCAAGGCTGCAAAGATAATATTATTTCCTTGACAATGCACTCTGCGGTACTTAACTGTAGATACCATATCTATTTACGAGGACAATAAAAGCGAGTATGCGATGTTTTTATTTAATTAAATCATCATGAATAAATTCTGCTTATCATGCTAAAATATTGATGTGTAGAGGTATTAAATATTATTAATCTGCAAAATTCATTTCATTTTTTCATTATAATCCTTTCCATTTATTGGTTGTCTGGAAAAAAACGCTTTTTAGCGATAAGACTGCCGCTTGTATGTAATGTATTTATTTATGTGTGGTGCACAATAAAGCATTATAGATCTATCTATAAACGGCTGAAGCGATTGTGCTGCAATTTTCTAAGAATATTAGTCTAAACGGGTGGACCGATTAAGCTGAAATTAGGTAAAGAGGTAGCTTAGACTCTGAAATAACACACAGCCTACAGCAGTAGGGCGGGTAAAACCGCTGGACGCAGCTAGTAAATAATAATTATTTCAAAATCTCGTATATATTGCACAAAAAAAAATGAAGAATAGGCATAGATCGTTGAATACTTCAGAAGATTATAATGCTAATTCAAATTGAAATTAATTTACGTATTTTAAAGTAACATAATGAAAAGTATAATATAATTAATTTTACATACATACTTATATTATCTTTATTGTTTATGATAATTTCTACTTAAACACACAATTACATCATTATATTTAACATCATTTTAAAATATGGTTAAGGTTTTTAAAGAATTTATAATAATTTGATTCTTGCAAAATATATGGGTAGGTACTGTAATACTTCTATAGTTTTATCTATTTTAAGAAAAATCTCGCGATGTTAAGCAATTCTCACAAATATACAGATATTTTTAAAGATAGTCCGCTTTATATCTTATCCGAGGCCGATCCGAATCCGTAAAAAAAAAACGCCTAAACGGGTTGACCGATTGAGCTGAAACTTGGTATAGAGATATCTTAAACCCTGGAATAACACATAGGCTACAGTACAGCGGGTAAAACCACTGGGCGCGGCTAGTGTTTTATATATGTTAAAGTTAATCGAGTTATAGTCAAAGAAATTCACCCGGTTAAGTCACGTCAATCCACATTGTTAATTCATAAAAATATTAATTTTAAAAACATGTTATTATTGGTTTATACTGTACAAAACACTGAACTGGCCATGATAAGAGTAGATCCGCGCGATAAAAACTACTCACGAGTTGATATGCAGTACGACAGACCATTACCTCTACACTACAAACGACAGTATTTATCTGAAGGGCAAAGTCAGTAGTCATGTTGTGTTCCAGCGCACGATATTATATAAAATCGTCTAGAATTACATTACGACCGGCCAGCTACAGGTTAGTAAAAAAAATAAAAAATACTTGTCAAACTGTATTTCTTTTTTCGTGTGGAATGTGTCCAGCCAGTGTCTTTAAAGAGTTTGTGGAATGAAGTTTAAATACAATTTTATGCATTAACTGGCAGGCACAGATATCCGTACTGTCAGGCAACGATATTACATTACATTTAATATCCTGTGAGTTGACCTTTTTGTTATTGTTATTAAATTTAGAAATTAAATGTTTATTGTATGAGAATTAAACTAACCAACAATATATATTTTTAATATTCAATATTAAAGAGAATATTATGTGACCTTATCTCGCGTAAACAATACTTGAACCGGTTTTTTGGTATTTTGTTGATAATAACTAAGATTCATTATGGTTCAATTTAGCCCAGTAGCTTGCAAGTATCTGAAGTTAAAACCATTTGTATTTTTTACTATAATAATAACTACTACTACTTTTTTACTAATATTATGGTTAAGATCATAGAGTACTCCATATATGACAATACTAGCTGCGCCCAGCGGCTGCGGCTTTACCCGCTTTTCTATAGCTTATGTGTTATTCTAGGTTCTGAGCTCTCTGTATACCAATTTTCAGTTTAATCGGTATATCCGTTTAGGCGTGAAAGAGTAACAAACACACATCCAGACATCCATTCTTACAAACTTTTACGTTTATAATATTATAATAGTAAGATATCATTTTTCACGAAAAAATTTATGTGTTTTTACCTCTTGACATCTGAACTGATTGAGCAGAAATAAGCTATTGGGTACCTGAATAGTTAGTTTAAGCTCTTAAATTCATACATATACATAATAATATATTATACCTATAGGTCACTTTTAACGGGTAAAACCACTGGGCGCAGCTTGTATTTCAATATAGTATAATCGGTTTATAATGTGCTTTTTTTATTAAACAATTGATTACTTAGGATAACAAAATAAAATATGTACATTTTTAAATTCCTTTGAAATTTCTTGAAAACTATTTATCGAGTTCCATAACGCACAACTAGTTGATCGGTTTAATTGGTCGGAATAGAAGTACAGGTTCCTTGGACATCAAGATTTATCGTTCTTGGGAAGGAAAATCGTAAATTAAATCAATGTCACCAAGTAAAATAAAACCTATATAATTTACGTTCTAATCGTATTTATTACTTGGATCAGTGTGTTAGCACAAGATAGTTATAGTATTTTGATAGTTTTATTCGTATGTATAATTACTATAAGATTCTTAATATTTATTAGCAACGTCTATTTAAAATTGAAGAAAGTTTAACTCGACACTTATGTAATACGTAAGTATTAAAGGTGTATTTTAGTCTCACAATTTTTCTTTTCAAATTTCCAGATGTATTCGCAAATTCCAATCAAATGCCAGCTACCTCCACAACCCAGGAACCGAGCCTCTCTCTTACGCTACCCTTGGGGACCGACTGGCCGAGACCGCAAACAAGTACCCCAATAGGATAGCAGTGCGATCCGTGCATGAAGATATTACCCTTACTTATGAGGAGCTACTTACTCAGGTAAACTAAGGGTTTTTTATTCAAACTAGCTTATTTGCGGTATTGCCCGCGTGGAAAAATCTTAAGTCAATGTCATAAAACCCATCTGTGTTCCAAATTTTAACTCAATTCGTTCAGTGGTTTGAGCTTCGCGTTTATTTATAGATCAGTCAGTCACTCTTTCCTTTTTTATCATCTGATTTTCAGATCCTCCCTATACTTACGTATTCATCGGGTTACGCTGGTACTATATGGCAAAGGATGGGCGTAAGTTTCAGGTACCTAAGTGAAGTGCATTCGTACGTACTCGTAGAATCAAATGTTTCCGGCAGTTAGGGAACCTGTCTCTACAAACAATAGTTTATCTCAATAAAAATGTTATCAGTAACCAGCAAGGGGCAATATTCTAGTACAATAAAACATAGAACGATAACAGAGTATACAAACATAAGGTTTACAATAGTTACTGTTATTGGTGTCTGTAAACAAAACGAATCTATTTTTTTGTATAATGAAATATCAATAATTACATTGTTAGAATTAAAATTGCAAATTTTTTGGTTAATTCTAGTTTACTTAATATATAAATAAGGTATGCACTAGATGTAAATAAAGTAGGACGTTGCGTTGGACCAATTGAGCTGAAATTGGTTTATAGGTAGGTAGTTTAGATTCTAGAATACGAACTTCTTAAGTATCCTCAGAGTATTCGATTTACAAATGTTTAGTAGATTATTTATTTTGAGAGCCTTAAAATAAAAACACATTTAAAACATTTATTGTAATGTACCTACTGAAAAATAGGTACCTACTTTTTAAAAATATTTTTTAATGTAAAGTTATATTTAGATGTACCTACAGTATTATTTTAAATAATTAAGAGGCTTAAACGTAAAAAAAAATAAGAAAAAAACTGAAGTAAAGTTTAAAACAATAGATTTTATACTCATTCTGTGTAGTGATGTTCTTTACTGGGTATTCTTGTGTAATGTATATAAATTAGTGGGTACCTATGTCATTCGGTTAAATTATAAAATTACAGGGGTAATTGGAAGCTATTATTATGACTGAATCATTTTACAAAATTACCTTTATTATTTTCGAAGGTACAATTTTAATCATAGATAACAACTTAATAACAGGGATAACTCAACACAAAAAAAACTTAACAAAAAAGTAGCCTATTACAATATAATGCTTCCCTATTATGTCCAATCCGAATACGCAATTCGAATGAGACTGAAATCGAAAATAGCCATAGATACTAGTAAATTGCTTTACGCACTCCTTACTCCTTTATTTAGGAGACTGGATGTTAAGGATCAGACGTAGTGTAGCAGCGCTCTTATGCTTTGCTTTGAAACACTTCCAGTAACTTAACCTTACGAAAGGTCCTTAGGACCTCTAGACAAGGTTTAAATATATATTTTTTAAGAAATAACAAAACCCAACAATAATAAGCTATTTTAACAGCACCCTTTTTTTAGTGCCAAGAGGCAAACGATTTTACTGCAAAAAAAACAAGCAATCAATATTATACTATAGACTACAGCAGAACACTTTATTAACCACAGATCGGCCACAATAATGTTTCTGATAATAATGTTGCAATCCTAAGATTTTTTTTATATGGCAAATGTCTTTATTGAGAAAAACAAACTAACAATACTACAGCAGTAAAGAACATTTTTATGAACCACAGATCGGCCACAAACTGATCTACAGAAAAAATTAAGTCAATTTTACTGGTATTTCAGGCAGATGCTCTAGGATGTGCCCTGAGGGATCAAGGTTTAGTGAAAGGAGACAGGCTGGGGCTGTGGTCACACAACACGGCCGCATGGGTCGTGGCGATGGTTGCGACGGCTAGAGCTGGACTTATTTCGGTAAGATTATGATAACAGATAGATATAAAATCTAATAATGGAGTGTTTTATGAAAATGAGTGAGGTAGACACAAGTAAACCAGGTGCCCGATAGTTAGTAGCATGATTGTCCATTGGCATCTTGTTTTCTCTGAACATTAAGTAAATTAAATAAACAGGCCAACCACTGGTCGAGCTACGCGCAATGTAGGCTACATTGCCATAGTACTAGCAAAGCGAATATTAACTACCTTCAGTGACAATATCTTTGAAACTAATAAAATTATCTTTGCCGTTATAGTTTTATTTAATTTCTAGAATTAAATGTTCGATGAATGAAAGTCATTTGAACAATTTCATTCGAATGGAATTTATTAAATGATCCAAAGCTTTCAGGTCCTGATCAATCCGGTTTACGAGAAAACAGAGATCAGTTTTGGCATGAAAAAGACTGAAATGAAGGGTATTTTTATAGGAAATACATTACCCAATAGAAATTATTATGGTATTTTGGAGACGTTAATACCAGAATTAAAAACAGCAGACCGGGGAAAGATTAAATCTAAAGAGTTCCCCGACTTAACTTCTATTATCTACAGTGGCAAAGAGAAATTAAAGTAAGTAAAATTTGGTGGCAAATGCCTTTATTGAAAAAAAAACTAACAATACTATAGCTACTACAGCAGTAAAAATAGGTTATTGTAATATTACTAGCTTTACCCGCACGTCTGGCAGGGTCTGAGCTACCTTTATACCAAATTCAGCTCAATCGGAGCAGCCGTTTAGCCGTGAAAAAGTTATAAACACACACACACACACACACACACACACACACACACACACACACACACACACACACACACACACACACACACACACACACACACACACACACACACACACACACACACACACACACACACACACACGTACATTGTACATACTTTCGCATTTTTAATATTAACAGTAAAATAAGCACTGTGTCCGTATTTAGATCAAATCTTACGATGTATTTGGACCATAGTTTTAAATGTTGAGTAGAGATATCTTTCGTGGCAACAAATGATGAAAAGCCGAAAGTCCTGATTTTCTTCCGAATATTATATTTTGTTCCTTTCACAGACTATTAACAGTGTGATTTCACGGGGTATTCATTGACTACGCGCTTTTATGGTCAATAACGTGCTCTTAAATCTGCTCTCATGTGACCTCTTTATTCTTAAAAAGCGCGTTGCCAAAGCGAGCTTTTCACATACCTTATGTGAAATAGGCTCTCAGAATCATTATTGCGCAATGTTGCTCAAAATCATGTAATTACTCGAATGATTTGGTAGGCTACTTTAAAACTTTCCTATGATAAGGATGATATGACAAGTTTCATTCTGTCTTTATTTTTAGACATTACTACTCGTATCTTATTGAGAAAAAACAAGCAAACAATATTATATCTACTACAGCAATAAAGAACACTTGTATTAACCACGTCACGGCAACACGTCAATCTACAGAAAATCCAAGTGCTCCAAACCACTGCGCTGTCAGATGATAGCGTGTCCAGAATGCTGGCAGCATTGCCACGTTGGATGACAATACTTATACGTTGGGCCTAACATACCCACAGTATTTGTATCACACGGTGACCAAGCACATTACTATCTTATTTAGAATGATAATAAATATTTATTTGTTTACGGTACATAAATATGTAGTTCCGCGGTTATATTATCTGTCTATCATAATATTATCATCTGATAATTTTTTTGTTGCAGTGGCACGTACGCATTCGATTCTCTAGTTGAAGACTATAGGAACAAAAATGAAATTTCAAGATATGGAAGCGAAGTCAAATCGGAAGACGGATGTCTTATACATTTCACTTCGGGAACTACTGGTAAAGTATCAAACGATTTTAGGCTAATTTATATAATAATAATAATATAATAAGAAACCAGATGAGACAAGTGTCATACGGTGATTTGAACCCAGGGTCTCTGGGTTACAAGTTGGACTCACAGCCACTACGGCACGGACGCTACAGCCATTAGCCTCAGTCATCAGCCTTTTAGTGATGTTAACTTTTTTGGTTAGGCAACATGAACTATTGAGACAAGTCTCAAATATGGGTCTTGACAAGACATGTTGCACAGTTGCACCTAATGAGATAATGATTATTTATCAGGTTGATTTAATGTTCCAGGTGAACCAAAAGCAGCTCTGGACTCTCACATGGGAGTGGTCAACAATTCATACTATTGCGGGGTTCGGAACTTGTTCCATGAAGGACATCACAAAATATGCGTTCAGGTTGGTTCAATTGTAATACTAGTTACAGTTACCATAATGCTGAATTATTCTACATTTGGTTTAGCAGTTAAATGTAAAGCAATATGATGAAAAGCATTGAAGAAAATATACGCTCAGTTAGTTGTGTACAAAGATCCCTTCTTGAATTCCAGGGATCTCAAGGCCGTCTCTAAAATTCTATTTAAATTATGATAGCAAGCCTGCTTGCTAGCTGGCAAACCTTGCTAAAATCATTTCATTATTTAATGATAAAGCTGCGCTTATCAGAGTTTATTGATTCCACTAACTGAAAATCCAGGATCCGTCACTGTATCCATTAGCAGTGTTCGTTGTATCCCAGCAAACAGCCTATCTGATGTGATAGAATTTGTAGATACCTTTTTTGATAGAGATCACGTTAAATATTCCTTCAACATCTCAAGCCTCTTTCTGCTGTACATATGCCTATAATCTGCAGTAGCTGCCGAGCCGTAACTTTTTCTCCTTTGTTTGTTCTTTCTACGTACACACTATGTTTTTACCGACGAAACAAAACGGAGGAGGTTTACAAGTCGAAGCGTATTTTTTTTTGGTAACAGCACATGCAATGGCAACAGTATTCGGTTTAAGCGATCCTTTCCTCATCTAATTGAAGTAGTTGTTCCGTTGCAGGTGCCGTTGTTCCACGCGCTCGGCTCCATCATCACGTCCCTGGGCGGCATGAGCCACGGCTGCACACTGGTGCTGGCCGCTCCTACATACAACGTTAATGCTAACATACACGCATTGATTAACGAGAAGTATGCCCACTTTTGTATCTTCTCTTAAAGATTATAATTTTATAGTCCCGTTGTTTGTATTAGTGTCACTCGAGACTTTTAAAAGACGACAGTAATAAATAATAAAACAAATTGAAACCCACTCAAACTAACCAGGAATGATGTGACGTAGTGCATCCCCACCGAAAAACTTATAAGCGCTATATCTTAGCCACTTTTATCAAATTCACTTAGGGTAATGTTAGACTACCCGAGCAGAAAGACTGCACTACGGGTCTACTCACTAAAACAACTCAGTGGCATGGCATTCTCCCATTATCTTTATTGTGGAGGACTGGAAATCAGCAGCGCCCATCGACGCAGTACAACTAAGGCCTTCCGCTACTAAAGCTTACAACACCCCACTGTGTTCCAGATGTACAACAATAACTGGCACCCCCACGATGTACGTGGATATGCTCTCGCGGCTCCGAGCATCCCCGCCCTCCTCCCAGCCTCGCTTGCACATGGCTCTAGCAGCCGGCGCGCCTTGCAGCCCGCAGCTCATCAGGGATATCAACACTTATATGAACACTGACACGGTTAAGGTAAAAATACAATACTCAACACTAAACATTTCTTTGATACTAAGGGTGCATCCACAGTTACTTATATACCGCGTATATAGGAGATTGTAACCGATCACCATTTGGGGGGCCGTCTGCTGGTGTATATGTATCTAACATAAATAATAACATATTGCAATTGAACCGTAGCGCTCAAAACATTTTATTTTTGTGGACATAGCAATATAGTGACGTTAACCCTGGTTTAGACCCCAGTAACAGGCTACTTTCAAGTTTTTTTTTTTTTTTAAATAACATATCCCGATAATATATAGGATGTGTTATCATATTACAATTCAGCCTATTTAGGCTAATAAGTAATTTAACTCTAACATATTTCTTTCATCAAGTAAAACCGTAAGCGTACCTCGGTACAAAAGAAAACTAAGAACATTTTAATGTTTTTTCCAGGCCCTATATGGTTTGACGGAGTCTACCGCGTGTATATTCCAGTCGAATCCAGGGGACAGCGTAGAGCAGGTCGCAGAGACTGTTGGATACATTGCTGACCATCAAGAAGTTAAGGTAAATCATCGTGATCAAGTGTTTGCCACAAAATTTGCTGTCTATTGAACCAGCTCAACTTGACACTTTTGTTATTCACTAGCTGTGCCCAGTGATTTTACCCGCTGTACTGTAGCCTATGTGCTTATCCAGGGTCTAAGCTAACTCTTTACCAAATTACAGCTCAATCGGTCCACCCGTTTAGGCGTGAAGAAGTAACAAACATACTCACTTACAAACTTTCGCATTTATAATATTAGTGTGATTAGCCTTTGACCACGATCTCGCGTGATGTTAAGCGACGATGCGGCCGTAGATGGTAGCTGACTATAACTAGAAGGCGGGATAAATCCCTCCCTGACTTCACAGCCACTTGACACTTAGGGTTATCACTCACCAGACCCACCCGGCACCCACTCGGCACCGCCTCGCCGCGCGGCGTCCACGCGTTGACGACGGGTGGACGCCGCGTTATAACCAACGAACGCCGCGCGGTCAACGAGTGTACGCCGCGTGCTACAAATACAAATCCTTTATTCGCTCACATGTTTACAAGTTTACAGATCTTATTGTTTAAAAATTATAAGTACTCCATGTCTCATCGTCAAGCATGCAAAATTGTATAATGATTAATAAATACCTATTATATTATTAAAATTAAAATTAACAAAAGGAATATTCACACTCAGAACATTTTTGATTGTTGGATTTACAAATTTTAAATTTAAATGTCCATATTAGCAACTAATAAGTTCAAATACTATGAACGTGATTCGCGGGTAGCGCGCGGTCAACTCGGGACCAACGCAGGGCAAGCATGCTGATGATGATGATGAACCGCACGAGGCGAGGCGGTGCCGAGTGGGTGCCGGGTGGTACAGATGAGTGATGACCCTTATTATTGTCCTAAAAGCTAAACTTTTGGGACTGGTAGTGGCTTCGGCCATGGCTAGTTACCACCCGCTTGTCAAAACCGTGTCGCCAAGCGATCATAATTATGACGTTGTTCCGACATGATGTTCAATTAAGGTAGGAAGGGGGCCATGTCGTCATCACCATCAGAGTTGTAGACGTCTAAAGGCCGCTCATCATCAGGCGTCTAATAAAAAAAAAGGTTGCGCGAAGAGTCAAATTCTCAAGCAAGCCAAAATGTCAATAGCACTCTTTGATGGAGAATTTGAAGTTGTAGAGAGCCAATATGCTCAAAAAATGTACTGACGTGTGGAAAAGGATAATATTTTTTAAGCCGTAAGTTAATTAATAAAAAAATATACTTACTTTTTTTTGGTTTGTGAAGTTACTTAGATTCTTAATGAACTATTTCTCTTATTAAAGGTAGTGGATAACGAAGGTAACATGGTACCATTCGGCAGTCCCGGCGAGCTAATGGCGAGGGGATACAACAATATGATCTGCTACTGGAACGAACCGGAGAAAACTAAGAAGGCTTTCGATAAAGATGGCTGGTTGTACACTGGGTAAGTTAAAAAACAACCGATGGATTGGTCAATGAATTAACTTATTTATTTTAATTTTTCATATTGTCTGCACAACTCACAATATCTTGTACAAATTCACTTCATTTACAGCTAAAGTATGCTTAATTATGGGGTATGTTTGCTACTTCTTCACGCCAAAACGGGTTCAGCCGTTTGAGCTGAAACATGGCAGCATAATTGTATTGCTCAAAACTGCCTTAGTATTATTCTAATGTATAAACACGCTTTAAAGTAGTTCAGTGGATACAATCCCTAGGCACTGCTAACTGGAAAATATAATTGAATGAAAAACTAAATTGTATTAACAAAATATATACGAACACATTGTGCATAATATTATAATAATTATTAGTACATTATTTCATTTCTCAGAGACAAATTCATAATAAGTGAAGATGGCTACGGGAAGATAGTCGGTAGACTGAAGGACATCATCGTGCGAGGAGGAGAGAATATTGCTCCGAAGGAAATAGAAGATTTGCTCAACACACATCCTGATATTGCTGAGAGCCAGGTAAGAACAAGGAATTTCCTATAGTAAAATTATACTTGCAAATTGTAGGGAATATTTTCGATCCTTTGATGAGAATTAAGTTTATAGTTTGTGCATTATTTTTTCTTATGCATGAAAATATGATAGCAGCTTTTTGCTTGCTGAGATTAGGCAATAATACCAGGTTTAACAGCCCAGTATTACCCACATATTCAGCTGGTATCAAGTACAAGCTTTATGCAATCCTGCACTGTGTTTGTTAGTCTGAATGATAAAGACTTATCTTTTGAAAGAAGTGACTAAGAAATTCAGGCTCATAGTCTCATGAGCTATCTCACAATACTATACTTACTATACTATGCTGCTATACTTCTAACAATCACTCACAAGCAGCAGAGCAAACTATTCAGCAGGCGCTAGATTTTTAGCACAATGGTTTAAATAAGGTGATCTCCAATTCCAGGTGGTAGGCGTCCACGATGAGAGGCTTGGGGAGGAACTCTGCCTAGTCCTCCGCCTTAGAGAAGGAGCATCAGTAACCCTCGATGACATAAACAAGTTTTGCTCCGGAAAACTAGCCAGATACAAGGTTCCCAGGATATTAAAAGTGACTGATCAGTTCCCGAAGACGACGTCCGGAAAGATTCAGAAATATAAACTTAAGGAGATGGTTGAGGCTGGAAAACTGTGATAGAGTTTGTTAAGTTTAAAATGATTTTCAATTCTATCGAATGTCTATGATCGAATTTGTTTATTTTGAAGATGATTTTTATTTTGATTGATTAGCAAATTGTTATGATAAATATAGATCTATTATTAGATTAATAAATGTACATATTATTACATAAATTTACCGATTGAAATGTTTTTTTTTTCTCCCTGTGTATGTAAATATATTTTTTTTAGGATTTTTTTTGCTGGAATTTACCTAATAATCTCACTAACATTATAAACGTGAAAGTTTGTGAGAATGTATGGATATCTTGATGTATGTTTGTTACTCTTTCACGGCTAAACCGATGGACCGATTGAGCTGAAATTTGGTTTATAGATAGCTTAGACCCTGGAATAACACGTAGGCTATAGAACAGCGGGTAAAACCGCTGGGCTCAGCTAGTTATGATATAACATTGCTTTCCATAATTGTAAGATTTTAATTAGAACCAAATATATTGTACACCAATTATTCCATATTTATTGGATTATTTACTACAGCAACTATGTTGCACCTAATAAATTATTGTTCCAGTCAGTCTCGTAAACACATAATGCTAATTAATCTGTAAACTAAGTAAACTTTGGACCTACAATCAACATTAAACAGGACAGTGTATGCAGATTAAATAGAAAAGAACTAAGAATACTGCCTTGTGACACCCTGTATTTAGTTTTCTTACCATTAATCCAAGAATCTACGAATACTTTAAAAGTCAGTTTATTATCGGTGAGCGATAAGTTAAAAAAACTGTATTATATTAGTTATAACTTAAAAAGAGCTTTATCAACTAATACTTGCTTTATAACTGGGTCTTCACATAAAAGTCTAATGCTTCAACGTTATCTAAGACTTAAATTAGTCCTTACGTTGACTATCGCTACGAAAACTAGTACTAAATACATATTATACACACACTCAAATAACATACACTTGTGCATCACTTTCTACTTATTATAATTTATAATAATATATGTATAGTATACCTTACAATAAAAATAATGGATTATAAATTTACCTAATACCTCAATGTTGTAACTAACATCTGCAAAGATTATAAAATTAATAACAAGTAAATACATTGTAAATATAATTATAACACACATGTATTTCTTACAAATTGCAATGCAAATTAGGATGATAATTACCTAATTATAAATTGAATATAATGAAGAGTATGTAGGTGTGAGTATATATGTCGAAGCGACATCGTTTCCTAGGCTTCCATCATCTGTATGGCTTTAGTGGGCATCAGTGGGTAAAGTGCGAGCACAAAACAAACAATCACTTCTTCGTACATTGTTTATTCCTCAACTAACATGTGGCTCATTCTCATTTTAGCTCAAATTTGATGGTCACACGGTTATATTTCCTAAACGGTTAAACAAAGAGACATGAATTTTGGATAGGTGGACAAAACATATATTAAGCTACAAAATAAATAAAGATTATCATAATAGACGCAAAAAATTATACTAAAATTTAACATGAAAGGTCAAAAACGGGGCCATTTTTCGTATTCTCATGGTGTCACACTTTCCGTTGCAGTGAAACATTTGGGCACTACTTTAACAAATTTCGGTGTATTTGTATATAACATATACCAAAATTTTCGCAAACAAATACACTTTACGGCATACCGTCTAAAAAAAGCCTTTCATTATTACTTTGAATTTAAAATGACATAATGCGGCGGTCACACGATATTAGGTGCTTTAAATTTGCGTATTTTAACGGATGCTGTTAAACACAACATCAACAATCCAATACAGAGTTCGATTCATTTCAATGATGGCCATGTTCTGCAATCTAAGAAGTAGGATCTAGGACTTATCGAGCCATGGGAAAAAATATAATTGCTAAGTTTCAATTTATTCATGGGTGTACCGATCACTTGCATGGACAACATTTTTATGCATTGTATTTTAGTTTTTTAAATCAAAGCTAGCTTTTTGAAACGCCAAAATGTGCGAGATAAAGATGTTGTATTTCATTTTATACATTATACCTAACCTTTCCAGAATTTCACCAAAAAGGGATATTTTCGTCACCAGCGTGGCCTCACCTTCAAAGCGTTTTTTACCATGAAGGTGATTTTTAAGCCACGAAAGTGTTTTTTTTGTATTGTTTTGTTTAGAAAGGGCCTTTTTACCAACTAAAAAGTACTTTATCTGTTATGTTAGGGTTTTAATACATACACACACAATTTCTGACTAATAAAAAAGTAAAGTGAAAGGTAAAGTAATATTTCAAATTACGTATATTTTCTTCTGTAGTGAGGTTTGTTGTTACGTAGAATGTCATTTTATTGTACATTTTTGGTAGATTTAGTCTTTAAAAAGGGTTTTACTTGAAAAAGTTGTGAAAAAATAATGACTGAATCACTTTCGTGCCGTCAAAAATTTCAAAACTGTTTTTCTTCGAAATGAAACGTACGATTTAAATTATTTATATAAAAGTTTACTCGTGTTATCTAGATCTATACAATATTATACATAAACATTACAAATAAGCAATAAATAAGAATTGCCATGAAGGTGACGATGAGAATCGATTCCATGAGAATGAGCCATGTATCACAATTATTTTACTAAAGGGACGGTTAGAACCGAGCAGCGAGTTCAGGGCACCGATCTTACTAAAATAACCAAATAAACTGATATTGCACTTCCCAACAATCGAGCACGATCAACTCAACATGATCCACCAACCTCCTCTCCAAGAATGCATAATAAGATAGCCGTCATCTTCAACGTCAGCTCCTATTACCTTTTTGAAGATGGTGCCTCGACCAAGCTCGAGACAAGTGCTCTGCTCAGAGGAGTTTTGACAATATAAAAAATGAGTTCCTATAACTATAAGTCATATTCTTCGCGTTCTGCGACATATATATATAACGCTAGGATTGAATATTTTCAATTACTAAAAAATACATATTTAAGGATCTCGGGTTGGTTTTTTCATATTATGTTATTCTATGACTATGATAGTTTGCGATAAATTACGAGTACAACTTATTTTAGAGTTGAATTTAGTAAGTACGTAACTCTTAGTCTTGTAACGTGTAACTAAGATTAATAACGATACCAACAACCTTTATGTAAAATAAAACAATTCTTGGTACTTCTCGCTTTTGTTTGTTAAATTCTTATTCTAAAAATGCGTTGATTTTGTATTATTTAAGGCTATATGGCAGCGTTATGGTTTTCACGTGGATTTTTGCAATTCTCAATATTTTCTTCAGTACTTTTTATAGTTAACCAGTGTCTGAAGTCCGTAGTATATAATATAGTTCCAGTGTACAGTTTAATTAATTTCAATAATTGGACTCGTAGGTACGAGATAGTATTCCAGTTAAAAATAATTAAGATAAGAAATTGAGATAAAACGACTAATATTGAATTAGTTTTATCAATTTATATAAATGATTCAAGTATTATTTTGATAAATTTGATGACCCATTTCAAAATCAAGAACTTCAACTTGAACCCTTTTATCGATAATATGAAACCAAGGAAAAAGAAAACAAAAAATAAAAGTAAAAAAATAAGACAAAATTATAAAATATCTTAACACGTTCATGGACACTTGCATTATTAAAAAAAGTACAATATGACATACCAATTTCCATACAACGTCTGTAGGCGGATTGTCATATGTAATAGATTATTATAATGTCTGTTATGGCAGCAACCTATATACCTATGGCTATATACGATAACGTCTGTAGACGGAAGACATATCAAACATTTCAGAATGTGAGCACTATGACCATTACGGCCATGGACGGTACCGTCTATAGGCGGGTATCATAACAAGCAGAGCAATAGAAGTGTGATGAGACATTGTCGGTGGGGGGACGGTTGGACGTCGGACGTCGATGGACGTGGTGCCACATCGAAATTATATTTTTTACGCCTATCGACGGAGTGTCCATGAACGTGTTAATTAAGGTATCTTATAAGAAAAGCTAATGTACCTATTATTTTTGTATTATTTTGTTTTAAATATTTCATAATGTACCTATGCACCCACTATATCAGTGTGTTTTGTACTACCTACCTTCATACTCCTTAGTGAGGCCTTCATAGATTTATTCATTTTTCCGACTGCAATCATCGTATTCCCTAATATTATTATTTCGCTGCTGTACCTCAGTAGCATTCCGTGCAGACAACGGAAAGACGAAGAACAATTATTATTTATTTTCATACAATGTACGACACGACGGTACCCCTGATATTGCAGGTTTTCATATGGGGTTGTAACCACTCACCATCAGGTAGGCCGTCCGGATGAATGTTTATTACCTTCTAATTCACGGAAAATAGCTGACTCAAAAATAGCACAAAAACAGCTACTTTTAATGCGAAAATCCGCTAATCGCTAGTTCAGTATTATAATAACATTTTTATGATAAGGAAAATGTTGGACCTTTGGTGGGCGGGAGGCGAGAAGTCACTTTACCCTTTACACCCAACCTTATCTAAGTCCAAATTACTCTCTTTACAACCAAAAATTTCATACGTTATTCATGGACTTTGCCCTTGATATTTTTAACAAACAATCGCGTAAAATTTAGTTACTGTAACTGAGAGTTTATCATAAAGAGATAAACGCGCAATGCATAAAGATGAATAATAATAATATATTATGATGAGTGCTTTGCTAGTCTTTCAGTGTAGTTGAGGATATGGAGTAAGAAACATTGAGGGCAAAATGATTGTTCAAATATTATTGACGATATTAGTAGCTATCGTGCTTGCAAGTTTATATTACCGCTTTAAGTACAGTGGCCGTCTAATACATAAGGTTCCGGGACCTAAAGGGCTCCCTATTCTTGGAAACACCCTTGATATTGCACTTGGTTCCGGTATGTACATTTAAGTCTATAATATATGTAGAGGTAAATTAATAATTTTATAAATTTTATTAATATGTTATAGTTAAGTAAAGATTTGATAGAAAGAAGGTAATATTATTTATAAAATACCTTCCTAATTTAATTAATATTTTAGCTAGTAACAAATGTAAGTCCTAAGTCACCATTTAACCTAGTGGGTGTTGGTACACCTACCTACCTTGAATTTACTAAAACCAGGTTTAAAAATTAGTTAAAAAATGTATTCATATAATTTGCGAGGATCAAATTAGTATTTAAGGTGGAAATGAGATGCATTTTAAGTGGTTTAAGATAGAAGGTTTTTTTTTATTATACAACGAAGTAAGAAGACGAGCGAGACGCTCTCCTGATGAGGTGATGATATAATTATTAACCAATAGGGAGAACGGGAATAAAATGTCATAATATTATAAATTCATGTAGTTCATCTTATGAATCATGGTGACAACAGGAATATTATGCTATGAATGGTGGCACGTGATTAAATCCGTCTTTTTAACTGTTTCAAATTGGTGAAGACTTCAACATCTCAATTGAAAGTCTACGTACTACGTAGAGACCAATCTAAATGGATTTCGATCTATCTGACACGTTAAAAATTTAAGCTGAAATTTGAAAAATGTAGTATAGATTCTATAATAACACATACATATGATGCACTTAATACCACAGAAGCAACTAAAAACAAGTGAAATTTTAAAAATACTTTTTAAAAACAAGCTTTATTTATTATTATTATCTTGCATCATAAAGTACTAGTCAAGACAAATCAAATGAGCCCAAACTCGATGGGGTTGCGTTGTTTTATGACAAAGTTCCTATGGCCACCTTCCAGCTCCATCATCAGATCAGCTCGATGTCATAAAAATATTGCATTGTCATCCGATTTACACACGCATGCAAATTTTCAGCTCAATTGGAAACCGGGAAGTGGGTCAAATTAAACTCGCAAGATTTGATTACAGACAGACAGACAGACAGACAGACAGACAGACAGACAGACAGACAACAGACAGGTGAAAGTAATATAAAGCTTGTAATAATAATGGTCTGTCTTGTTGTCAATTTATAATAGGTAATACTAAAGCTGCGCCTAACGGTTTCACCCGCTGTACAGTAACCTATATGTTAATACGGAGTCTAAACTATCTCTATACGAAATACTCTATATTTGAGTTCAATCGGTCCACCCGATTAGACGTGAAGAAGTAACATACATACAAACTAACTAACACACAAACTTTCGCCTTTATAATATTAATGTTATTTATTATCTTTAACAAATTAATAACATGTTTATAACAAATTAATAATAACGCTGTGAATATCTGATAGGTTATATTAGATTTTGCTTATAAATACCTCATATTATTGTTAATGACATAATTTTATTAAGAGACACTGTATGGGAGAAGCCACTGGTCCCCAAAACACAGTTTTGACTAGTTTGGGGACCTATGGATTCACATAATATGTACATGTAATTTTATGTCATAAAACTTTACTTTACTTTATTAATCAATCTAAATCGATATATAACTATCGCATTCTTATTTCTAGTTTGAAATGTAACATATGTCACTATCTTTAATATTATTATATTTCATTTAATCTAAATTCTTCCTTACATAATATACATCATGTTGTCATAGAAATTTTAAGTAATTTTAATACATATTATGGGTACTTTTAATTGAGTCATTAGGTACTTAATTAAAAGCTTCTCACTAAAAACAATAATTAATTAAATAGGATTACTAATTAGATACGGAGGGTACAGGAAAAGGAGAGGCTTATCAATGAAGAATGGATTTAGATAATTTATAGGTACCACATAGTACTTTGTTAAGTATACATTTTCTATATATAAAATTTACAGGTATACTAATTTAATTTCCATTATTTCATCCTCGTATTCCATTTTTTAACCCCCGACGCAAAAACGACGGGGTGTTGACGTGTCTGTCTGTCTGTCTGTGTGTGTGTCTGTTTGTGCTCCCGAACGGATGAACGGATTTTGATATAGTTTTGGTATATATATTTTTTTAAAATATGGGTATCAAATGAAAGGGCTTAACTAGTAGAATACAACCCACTATATAAAATTTAAAATCCAAGATGGCCGCCATCACAAAATGGTGAATTACGTAGGGGGTTTTTTAAAAATTTTAATTAAATTCACTTGTAATGAAGTATAATTATACCTAACTTGTATATATATTAATGTAAACGAGTTAGGTACAATTAGGTACAGCAGTTCTGTTTATTTTCATCACCGTAAAGAATGACTGACTTGAACGCGAAATTTAAATGAGATGGCAATTCGGTGCAATGGTTGCATTTCAAAATTTTATATATGTACAATGCAATGAAACTTCGATATAGAGGTGGGTATCGTATGATATTTCCATATCTCATCTCTATATTATTATCTCATTTGTACATTTTTTTGTGAATTATCCTAACAATTATAATTAACTCATTTGGAACACTTCTCAATATTCCAATGAAAGGCTCGTTTAAAACATTTACTAAAGTATTTTATTAGTTTTTTTTTAAAATACTATGATAAAAATACTTTTCCTGTACCCTTCATATTATGGCATATAAGTTATTCTGTAAGTTGCAGCCTATTTTCTAGTCCCATTCGCAACATTTTATTTTATACTTAAAAGTCCCATTTTTGTACTGCTAAACGCTAAAGTTTTAAAAGCTCAAATAAAAGTTATTTGCATTGCAGATACAAATATTCAACAATATACAATTTGATTAATTTCAGAAAAACTTTTCGCATTTATACGATCGTTGCCAAAGAAACATGGATTTATAAACAAGTTTCATTGTTTCTTCATTAACGCTGTGAATATCTACGAGCCTGAAGATATTGAAGTAAGTCTGTTTTTTTTTCTTTCATTTTTATTACTATTTTAATTTCTTTCTCTACTAAAGCCGCGTCTCCATTCAACATTGCCAAACTAGACTTTTTGTTTGCTCCACCAATGTTTTAGCTTTCCATACCCAATGGAAAGCACGTAATAAATAACAACAAAACATAATATCAAAATCGCCGAGAAGTTTTTTGAATGTTGTCATGTTTTTGTTGAATGTTTGAAGTTTGAACCGAAACACGTGATGGAGACGCGGCTTTAAACAACTGAAGGTGTAAGCTTTCTTTCGACAGAAAAAGTAAGAATGACTGATCAAAGCTACTCGTATGAACGGATTAAGTTGCAATGTAGCACAAAGTTAAATATTATGACGTAATATATTCGCTAAGAAAGAATGTTTTAATGTGAATAAAGCCGCAAGCATAAGCTAGTATACTATATATTATCTACAATAGCAATTTTTTTTAAATAAGTAAGTATATTAATTTATGTAACAAATAAATAAAAATATAAATCAAAGGAATATAAATAACAATAATTATTATTAATAATGTTGTCATAAAACTCGACAAGAAGAATAATAACTGAAAAGTGAACTTCATTTAGTTCATGGATAAGTACTAATAACGTGTATTAAGTACTCGTAATAAGTATTAAGTATGAGTTTTTATTAGATACTTAAAATAATGAGAATATCTAAGGAATGCCTATTTAACAAAAGGATGTAATTAATTATGATATAAAATATAATTATTTAAACATGAATCACACATCCGATCATTAAATCCGTAGACGAACTAAAGTCACCGACATAGCCCGGCGGATTAGCAAGCTGAAGTGGCAATACGCAGGCCACATAGCGCGTAGAGCGGATGGCCGATGAGGTCGAAAAGTGCTCGAGTGGAGACCACGGACTAGCAAACGAAGCGTAGGACGTCCACCCACAAGGTGGACAGATGACCTTATAAAGGTCGCCGGAAGACGCTGGATGCAGGTCGCTTCCAACCGGTACATATGGAAGTCCAAAGGGGAGGCCTATGTTCAGCAGTGGACGTCCTATGGCTGAGATGATGATGATGATGATGAATCACACATAGAATACTTATTCTAATATAAACAATGGTGTTTATTATTGGAAAATTATGAAAAAAATTCGTGTAGTTTTGAAAATTGGCACAGTTATACTACTTCGCGGTATCCAGATGAACATACTAAAAGTCTTCAAGGGTGGTTGGGGGATGTGTTAAGGGTGTGGGGGGTCGAAGGTACCTGTTTCTCAGATTTTCGCTCATATCTCGAATATCTGTACATATTACATCAATATGATTACTTCTACAAACAAATGTTTTTACATAAAATTTCATACAAATTTGGTTATAATTATTTTTAGTCTACGATCTTTAGGAGCTACAGGGTGTTTAAGTTAATCTATCTATTTAGCCCGTATCCACCCACTGCTGGGTATAGGCCTCCTCATGTTCACGCCACACCTTCCGATCCTGTGCGAGTCTCATCCAGCTCCCCCCAACATACTTCACAATATCGTCCGACCATCGGGCTGGTGGTCTTCCTCGATATCTGTGCCCTTGTCTTGGATACCATACTGTCACAGCCTTGATCCACCTGTTTTCGTCCCGTCTTGCCAAGTGTCCTGCCCATCTCCACTTTAACCTGGCTATTCGTATACCTACGTCTTCAACCTTTAAGTTAATAAGGAGATGAAATTATATAGACGATTAATTTATGCTTGTATCGCTGCCCGCGTGTGCAAATCCTTTCTTAGCGGAGATTTACGTCACAATATCTATCTGTGTGCCAAATTTCAACCCAATCCGCTTAGCGGTTTGAGCTGTGAGTTTTCCTTACCTGATTTATCCCCCCTTCGTCACCTATTTAGGAGCTGAGTTTTCAGAGAAGGAAGGAAGGTCAAGGTTACCATCTACCATCTACGGCTGCATCGTCGCTTCACATCACGCGAGTTCGATCAAAATCTAACCTATCACTGCATAGTCTTTAGTCTTCTTCTAAATATATAAAAATCAGTTAGTTATATTTGTAGCGTCCGTGGCCCAGTGGTCATACGTCCGGCTTTTAATCCGGAGACCCTGGGTTCAAATCTCAGTGTGTGGCAAAAAGTTCGCCTGGACGCTACCGTGTTTTGGAAGGCACGCAAAACTGTGGGTCCCGGCTGTTTCCTATAAGATATGTAGGAGGCAGTCGTTAGGTCATGTTGCAGGCCCTGTAGTAATCTCGGCGACCTGAAACTGCAACATATAGGTTCGCACAACCTATAAACTGTGATTTGACTCTAACAGTGTAACCTGTTCTGTTGGAGTATAAACCCCCATTTTTTTTTTTATAAAAGGAATGAGTGATTGACTGATCTATCAACGCACAGCCCAAACTGCTGGTCGGATCGAGCTGAAATTTGGCATACAAATAGGTTTTAAGGCGTAGAGTTCCGCTAAGAAAGGATTTTTCCACGCGGGCAATGCCGCGAGTATAAGCTAGTATAAAATAAAATTGCATGCCGCGTCAGTCTGTCCCTATGTATGCTTATATCTTTAAACTACACAACGGATTTTGATGCGGTTTTCATTAATAGATAGTGATTCAAGAGGGAGGTTCTTATGAATACATGCATATTATAGTAGAAGAACACTGATAATTTTCTATTAAGCGCGACGAAGTGCGCGCGGGTCCACTAGTAATAAATAAAACAAATCTTTTTCAGGTAATATTGTCAAGTACAAATAACAACGTAAAGATCATCCCATACACATTTCTGGCTCCGTGGCTCGGTCAAGGGCTGCTTACAAATAACGGTAAGTACTCGTAGTTCAATTCTATGTATTTTAAGAGACTCTAGAGGAGTCATTTATTGTAAATTTCTTTTTTCTTGGTCACAATTAGTCCAGTAAAAGAAGAAATGTGGATCGAAAAGTCGAAAGCAGAAAAACTAACTTAGTAACTTTGTTTGGACTAGTTAGGAGATAAACATACTAAAAATCCCCACCCCTCCGAGGTGAGCCCGAGGGGGGGGAGGCCGAAGAAGGTCCCATTTTTAGGTTTTTTGCTTATATGTCAAAAACTGTGCGTTGTACGATATTTTGTTGTGCTACATTATTAAACCTCATAAAATTTTCTACAACTTTGGCCTTGACACTTTTTATCTATCTCCAATCGTTGTCCAGCTATGAGCTTCCAAACATGGTCTATTTTGAAAACGCTTAAATTAGTTTTCCATACAAAGTCAGTAAAAAAATCTTACAAATAAAATTTTACCAACTTCTGGTTGTCGTATCATAATGAAACTTTGCAAATGTCTAGAAATATGATGACAATTTAATAATCTGGTACTACTGAGCTGATGTGATGATGGAGCCAGGAGGTGTCTACTGAAACTCATCAATGGCTATTAGTAAAACCAGCGAGTTTAGGCTCATTACATTTGGATTGATGAGACGTAGGCACCTCCTGGTCCATTATCAGACCCTCGACAGCAAGTGTAATGAAAAAGTCTCATCGATTCGAATGTAATGTGCCCAAACTCGACATGTTTACTAATAGTCATTGAAGAGTTTCATTAGACACCTCCTGGCTCCATCATCAGATCAGCTCAGTGGTACCAGATTATTAAACTGTCATCAGATTTCTAGACATTTGCAAAGTTTCATTATGATAGAACAACCAGAAGTTGGTCAAATTTTATTTTTTAAATTTTTTTACTGACTTTGTATGGAAAACTAATTTAAGCGTTTTCAAAATAGACCATGTTTGGAAGCTCATAGCTGGACAACGATTGAAGATAGATAAAAAGTGTCAAGGCCGAAGTTGTAGAAAATTTTATGAGGTTTAATAATGTAGTACTACTAAATATGGTACAACGCACAGTTTTTGACATATAAGCAAAAAACCTAAAAATGGGACCATCTTCGGCCTCCCCCCCCTCGGGCTCACCTCGGAGGGGTGGGGACTTTTAGTATGTTTATCTCCTAACTAGTCCAAACAAAGTTACTAAGTTAGTTTTTCTGCTTTCGACTTTTCGATCCACATACCCTTTTTGGGCACTCATTGACTGGGCTAAATAAAGAGTTTTTGTATTGTATTGTAAAGTATGCTAAAACAACAAAATGGCACAACTCACGTCTAATATTTATTGAGAACTAGCTACGGTTTTACCCGCTGCGCTGTACTATTGTTATGCCTATGTGTTATTCCAAGGTAGTCCCACGGACTACCCTAGGGACTAATAGTCCCTAGCTCTATAGTCTATACCACATTTCAGCTCAATCGGTCCACCCGTTTAGGCGTGAATAAGTAACAAATATACACACTTAATCACACTTTCGCATTTATAATATTTTAATGAGATATCTCAACCATGGTTTCGGACAGTTACGATGTCCTTCATCAGCAGTTCACGATTACTGATCTGACCGATCTAGCCGTGATTGAGATAATATAAATAATGCTCAACAATATTAGACGTGAATAGTGCCGTTTTGTTGTTTTAGTTATTTGGAACACTCGTGGTAGTTTTAAAAATCGTGTAGGAGTAAAGATGTTTCATTTTTGCATTTTAGCAAGATGGAATAATTATATATAGATGGAAGGGCTTCTCACCAAAAGTAAATTCGTCTTTAGCTAAGAAATCTAGCAAATTTTTTAAATAGGGATGTTGATAAGATCAAAAAAGTCCGTCATTTAAATAATAATAAATATTAGATCGACGTAATGCGATTTTTTGTTTTGTGTATAAAATAAAAAATGTACCTCTTGATCTTGTTTTTGAGCTTTTGTAATAAAAACCGTATTATCTAATACTAATATAATATAAAAAAATGTTATTATAACATTGAATACAAGGGCATTTGATTATATAGTTGCAAGTCAATAACAGATAAACTTAACATTATTATGTATGCGGCATTCATCATTGTAGATTAACCCAGCAATTATGAAGATGGGTCATATTGACCGTACACACTTCTTTTAATTCATGCGGATATTAAAAATTTGCGCGTCTGTGTGACTAGAACTAAATTATCTCTCTATCTATACTAACAGTAACGAAGAAACTGAAGTGAAAAACAAGCTTAAAGTTGAAACGGGTCATGATGACCCGGCGCCATAGTTCTCGTAATATATTTTCACGTCATCAGCGCAGGGTTAAATCATTAGCTAAGATTTTATGAAATAGAGGCGTGGCGTGGTAATAAAAGAACGTTTATCTTTATTATCCATACTAATTACTAGGTCGCTAAATAGTACTCATAAAAGGCGTGCTTATTATTCTGTGCATCCATTTTTGAAATTTCCATGGGTCGACATTACATATATAAAATTATACGATTTTGGAAACTACCGTGAGTGTTATCCATACTATAAATACGATCTCTCTATAATCACGGCTATACTCACGGCTATACTCACGTTGACTATTGGTTGAGATACGTCTCAACCACGGTTTCGGACAATTACGATGTCCTTCATCAGGAGTTCACGCCTGCAGTAACCGACGCTGACACTGCCAGTCATAAAATTATTTGACACACATAAATGTACCTAAATTTATATATTTATTTAATTTATTATTCAGCAACGGTAGGGCTAACTTAATGCTTAACTAGCATTTTCTACTAATTGTCTTGGAACTAGAGAAAAAGTAATGGACAGTGGTGAAGTGCAATTGAAGTTAGTGCATTGAAGCAATCAAACCAATATTATACAATTTTTATATTAAGTTAATATCAATATTATAGCAGTAGTAGTAGTTTAAACTACAATTAGGTAATTTGGTTTAGGTAATTTATTTTCATTAGATTTATTTTTGAGTTATTATTTAATAGGTTTAAAAATATTATGTAACATCTCATTAATAATATATAAAATCCGATAGCCTAACTATACAATAAATGAATTCATCGTCTAATAATGACCCACCCGCTGCTACAAAAAACTTTGATACGAAGTCAGCCGTACCTCTAAGTTTTAATTTGTGCCTATATCAACTCATATTAATTAGTTTTACAAATTACTCCGCCATTGCGTGTATACATAATCATTAGACGATGAAGTCATTTATTGTATAGTTAGGCTATCGGATTTTATATATTATTAATGAGATGTTACATAATATTTTAACCCTATTAAATAATAATTTAAAAATAGCTAGATTTACATACCCGACTAATTAATTTTACAGGAGAAAAATGGCATCACAGAAGAAAGATGTTGACTCCCGCGTTCCACTTCAATATTCTGCGGAAGTTTACGAAAACTTTCACCGAGCAGACGGAGGAATTCGTCGACCAACTTCAGACGGAAACGGAGAAGAATGAGACGGAAATACTGCCGCGCATCATGAGGCACACTTTGAGGATTATGTGCGGTACAAAAAAAATCTTAAACCTATAATATGTTAGTGACAGATACACAAGCTGAAGGAGCACCCCCCGTAGCACATTTCGACATAAGACTAGCAACTCCCACTGTCAAGAGTAATTGACGTTTCTAAGAACACAACGATATTGGGAGTAGCTGAAAATTGTATGCAATGACAGTGCGAGTACCGAGTAGCAAGAGTAGCGTCTTGATATGTTATGTCAGTTTAGACAGTGGGACGGGAGTTGCTACTCTTATGTCAATGTCTGAAGCCCATTTCACACGTCGCTATATAGCGCTATATAGCTTCATATAGCGCGGCATAGCTTCAGTACAATCAGCATCCGTCACACACGTAGCTATAAATGACATATAGCGCTATATCGCGCTATATTTTACAGTTGATGCGTAGAATCCGCCATTTTTCATTTTGACTAGGTGATAAAATGACTAAGCCGTTTTGTATTACGGAAACAAAAGAAAACAAACTCCTATTACCTACGCGATATATTAAACTAAATAGTAGCAAATGTTTAACCGCTGTGTAACAAATTAGAAAAAAAATGTTTTTTATTTTTATTAAATATTTTCTTGTGTTTGCAGGTCCTTTTGTTAGTATTACGAAACAAAGTAATTTAATTTGTATTTTAAATTTCACCTCCTATTTACTTGTAATAGGAGTTCTTTTTATGCATAATGATTATTTTTCCGAATAACTTAAAGCTTTGAATACCTTGCAGTAGACTTTCGCTTAACCGGCTAAGTCATGTTACAAAATGGCTACGCATTTTTTTTTATCTAGTTCATATGGGATTTACCAAATTGTATGGTTTTACAGCAACATAGCTGTTGACAATGTCAATTTTGAGTCTTATACAGGATGTGTGAAAAAATTCATGATTATTTTCTCAAATTTTAAAAAAATACGTACCAGGAGTTTGCCATGTTTTTTTTTACAAAAGTGATTGTCAGTTAAATCTGTAATAATACAAACACATTGTTTCATGGGTTTTGTAGGTACCTCATAAGAGAAAAAAAACAAATCATTATTTTATAGTTTGTCTAGACATTTTTACTAGGAAACTGAACGTTTGGAGTTCTTCTTGTCCTTGTCATATTGCCTATTACTGGGAGTCATGGCCCCTCCTTTGGAGGATTTGATATCTGATGATAGATCGCTATCTGGGTTGGTTGGATGCGATTTTCATAGCCAGGAGCCAAAAGACAACAGGACAACAGCAACTTCAAGGGTGGTGCGGATCTGATCTGACCAACGCATCGGACTACGACCTGTGTCCGCTTTCCTTTGATTTTCCCGGTGACAATGAGTTTCTCTACCTATGTTATTTGGCCGATGTAGTCGAGAATCCTCTGATAAAGTCGGTCAAATCCAACTTGAATTGATCTTATTTGATTAACGTAAGTCATACTTTTAGTAAACGATGATAATTTAGAATAAAATTTTCTGGATTTTTTGACGAATTTTGAATCGTAATTTTTTTTTAAGTTTACCAGGAGCAGATTTGAAGGAAACCAAAATCTAGGAAAAAAAGAAACATCCTTTATGTAGAATAAATTGTCAAATTCATTTGTTTAAGTAGTGTTGGGGAATCTTTGGAACTATATGCAATCAAAATGATTGAATCTCCGTTCCTACTCCTGGTACTCCTGGTACCTACTTCCTAAAAATATTAACAAGGAACTAGCTTTTAAATCATGAAAAGTGGTATGTACCTTTAACGAGTGTGCATATATGAAAGTGCATAGGAAAGAGAAATAAAATAGACCCCATTGTCGTGATTTTCTGTATAGCAACAAAATCTCCAAAACCTGACGGTTGGCTAGTTTTGATTGGCTTGTTTATAAAAAAAAACTCTTTTTGAAGACTGAAACCACCTTAAAATCAAGAGAGAAGAGAGAAATAAAGCAAAAAATATATAAAGCGTTTTCTTTTAAGAATTCTCGGATGCTGCTTGCTAGCGCAACATAAACAATACAGTCCAATTTCTCGGATATAAAGATGTACAGTACAAGTCCTGCACAGATGCAATAGATATAAATAGCATCTGCTTTTTGCTTTTTTTAGTGGTTATCTAACCACTTGAAATAAATACGTCTAGTGCAGCAAATGTACGTATGTGATTTCGAAGAGGAGAAATGATTTGGATACGAAAACTCGATCACCTGCTTGCATTAAGAACCACTTTGAATTTCTTCCAGTTAGACTGCGTTCGTTTTCTGCTTAGGTAGGATATGTGAGTCACTTGCATGCCTGTGTACGTAAACACACATGCGCCTATGTACGTGCAATCTCGTTCATCCAAAATCCTGATAAAGTTTTACACAGTCACCGTAAATTAAATCGGTGGTAATATAAATAAGATACATTATCATTTTATAGGTTTTGATATAAAAATATTCGACTTATTAGTGCCTATTGCTATTAATTATGTATAGAAAAGTAAGATAATAAGATCTCAGATTATTTCTCTTATTAATTTCGATAACATAAAAATAAGTTGGTTAGTTTTATCACTAATTTATGACGATTTTTAATAGCAGTTAATTATTTAGATAACACTTGTATTTCTTTTAAACGACGGTTTTCAACTTATATTATTCATCGCAGGAGGCACAGAGTTGAAATTGTGCATACACTTATTAGGTAAGTAAGACTGGTGATAATGCTATATTTTGGTAACATTGAATTGATCCGATAATGAATTAATCCGTAAAGTAGCAACTGGAACTCCGTGAAGGTTATATAATAGAACGGTTGAAGTATAGCTAACATAGATTAAAAAACAATCTACATAATAATATGATAACAAGTATATAATGATGATTTTATAAGTAATTTTCACTTTACATTAATGAAACTTTAATAATTATCATTATTGTGTGGGATAAAAGAACAGATACCTAAACTATTAAAATACATATTTATTCGTAACATATTATGTTAATAACATTTTTCCCACAAGTATGTGGCAACTCCAAATTGTATTTGCCCGTTTTTATTTTTAAATAATAACAATTTTTTTATATTTTTGTATTAATATACCTATTCTAAACGCTCTCAAAGAAATTATTGACAAGTTATTCCAAATATTTGGGTACGTTTGTAAATATGAAACAAATAATGTTAATAAAGTCACTTGATTTGATTTCAATGATCGACTCAAGATTCAATCACAAAGAATGAACTATTAAAAAATATAGTTCCGATCAGTAACCTGGCCATCACTAAAAATAATATAGCAAGGTATAGCGAGGTATAGCAAGGCCTTGCTATATGATGCTTTATGGTACCAGGAGTCATATAGCAAGGTATAGTATAGCGACGTCTGTAATGGGCTTTACTATGCTAAAGGGGCTGAGTAAGCGGTAACCGTCGCCTATAGACGTCTGCAACACCAGCCGCCGTAGCATGACACACGGGATCCCGACGAAACTGTCATCCCATACATTGTACATTTGTGAATGTATGTGTCGATTTAACAGCAAGACAAGTCTATGCAGCGTCTGTGCTTGAGGGGCTGTGGTATTACCGAGACGGTTTCAATCATTTTTGACGTGTTCTGCGTTAAGTAGGTAGGGTAAATATCTCCCTGGCTTCATTGAACATGCGTCATGACGGCCGCTTGGCAACACCGTTTAGTCCAGTGGGTGGTAACTAGCCACGGAGTAGAACAGGTCACCACATAAACCCTTGGCTAATATATAATGCCGAAAGTTAAAGACTATTTTATTTCTTAATTTTATTATTTATAATTTTATGTATTTTTCAGCGGGTAAAACCGCTGGGTGAAGCTCATCATTTTATATTAGTACTTATCAAAGCCAATTATAAAAGAGCTACGACAATAACACAGACTGCTTATATTTTTGTAATGTTTTTTTGACCATTAGGTTACCTATTAAAATTATCGGCATGGTTCAATTAAGCTATTGATAAACCCACTCGGTGATAGCGGCAAATTCCCGATTTGCAAGTAATTATTTTGATGATAATAATAATATTATGTTTTGCGAAGGCACTTTAAAACTGTGGGTCCTGGCTTAAAATGCAATCACACTACGCGGCAACTGCACTGCAGCGGCGCAGCACGGCACGGCGCGGCCAAGTATCTTTGTATGAAAATGTATGGGATATACCTCACTACGCGGCAGCGACGCAGCGCGCGGCAAAGAAATTTGTATGAAAATCCCGCACCGAGCCGCGCTGCTGCAGTGCAGTTGCCACATAGTGCGATTTGACCTTTATCCTATCAGATATAAAAGAAGCAGTCATTAGGTCATGCTGCAGGCTTTTTAGGAATCTTGGCGACATGAAATTGCTCTTTCGTTCTTTCTATGTAATATAATTATTAAACACAAAACCTATAATTATGATTTGACTCCGACAGTGTAATAAGAGTAATCCTGTTTGGTATAAACCCCAATATACTGAGAAGATACCTCAGTATTTGTTACTTACGTGAATTCTCTTTTATGTTATCGTATCCTTCCAGAAACCTCAATGGGAACGACAATGGATGAAGGCATCAAATCGGTATCAAACAAATACTTCACAGCGCTCTACATCCTCGGCCAGTGTGTAGTACATAGAATGGTCAGAGTCTGGTTATATGCAGAATTTACTTTCGGTCTCTCCAAAATTGGCCACGTACAGAGAAAAGCCTTGACAGATCTTCATCGATTCACCAGACAAATTATTCAAGAACGCAGAGAGTACAGACAGCAGAATAACATAGAAAGCACTAGTTTGATCAACGATGATGACATGTATGGAAAGAAAAACAGACCAGCAATGCTGGACCTCCTTCTGGATCAGGAGCAGAAGGGAAAGATAGATGAATCCGGAATAAGAGAAGAAGTAGACACATTTATGTTTGAGGTATGGTTTAATAGGCCCTTGAGTAAATAAAATTTGGTTTTTAAACAAAAGAGCAGAGCTTAAGTCTCCTAATATTGTGGTTTGTTAAGTCGGTTATGAACTCCTGTTGAAGGGAACTCCACTCGGAAATATTTTGTATAACTTGTTTCAGGGTCACGATACAACGGCTATGGCATTGTGTTTCATGATGATGAGGATTGCCAATGAACCAGAAGCTCAGGTATACATATCCATAGATTGCTAATAAAACATACTTATCGATATCATCATCATCAGCCCACATTCGTCCACTGCTGTTATAAAGCTTATGATTACCAATAAATGTTAACCACCTAGTACTTAAGTACAAACTTATTCTTGTGGGAGAAAAATAAACGCTTTAATTATTTTATTATTATTATAAAGTAGTTTAGGGCGCCTTTGCGGCCAAGATGAGGCCACGATATGCGTCACTGGGAGTGGTTGGAGGAGGAATTTTGAAGACCCAGTTGAATGGTGTGCTAGAGGGTAGGCCTTTGTCTAACTAATCCATAATCGTAGGTACATTATATATAATTAAATTAGTTTGATTTTGGGACCAATATGTTTCGACTTTTTTAATGTCATCTATCCGACAAGGTCAAAATTTACAACTTCATGATTCATAAATTTTTAATTTCCAGGAGAAGATTTACCACGAGCTGATAAGCATATTCGGTGACTCAAACCGTGAGCCTTCGATGGAAGATCTAAATAATATGAAGTATTTGGAATGCTGCATCAAAGAGTCCCTGAGACTTTATCCCAGCGTCTTTTACATCGCAAGAACTTTGTGTGAAGAGGTTATTCTGAGTAAGTCAAGAATTCTTTTTGATCTTACAAAATGATTATTATAAACATATTATGTGAGCAAGAGACAACGAGTGGTAATTTACTACAAATTATTATATTTAGCCTATAATATGATATAGCTAATATTCTTTTGTACATTATTATTTATTTATTATTTTCTAAAAAATTATATTTTTTACTTAGTGTAATAATATAGACATAAAAATCAGTCAAGCTGTTTCAGAGATGTTAAATAACACTGTGATACGAGATTTTTATATTATATAGGTATATCTATCTGATCAAAGTATTGCAATGTTTTTAGGTGGTTACAGAATCCCAATAGGAACATTATGCAACCTGCACATTTTCGACATCCACCGAAGAGAAGACATATATCCTGAGCCCGATAAGTTCATTCCTGAGAGGTTCCTACCTGAAGTCAGTGCCACTCGTCATCCATACGCATATGTTCCTTTCAGTGCTGGACCTAGGAACTGCATAGGTATGTTACATGCATATAAAAGACTAGCATATCCGTTCTAAGCGGAGGTACCCTACACTCCATAACACCTCTGTATTCCAAATTTCAACCCAATCCGTGCAGCGGATTAAGCGGGATGTTGATAAATCAGTCAGCCAATCACTCTTACTTTTTATGTATTTATATTTGAGGAGTAATTTAAAGGATCACGTCAGTCGCATGCAAAATTTAGAATAACCCATACTTTGGCTGTGGAAACTAACACCCCCCTTTGAAGCTAATTACTACAACCTTGCTCGTTATTGTTACTTAGGTAGCCAGGTCGAAGGGCTTGTACTCCTTGAATTCCTAGGTAACACTGATGCTGTATTAAGCAGGCCTATTGGACTCTTCTCGCTCATCAGGTTGAATAAAACATGTAAAGGACCTAAACAAAATGTAACGCCTTGTGAAAAAGTACAAAATAACTACAGAAATGTCCAGATAATATAATCTTACTAATATTATAAAAACGTGAAAGTTTGTAAGAATGGATGTCTGAATGTCTGGATGTGTGTTTGTTACTCTTTCACGCCTAAACGGGTGGACCGATTGAGCTGAAATTTTGTATAGAGATAGCTAAGACCCTGGAATAACACATAGGCTACATAAGTACTGCTGGTAAAACCGCTGGGCGCAGCTATTAATAAATAATAACATCTTATAATTTTCTAGGCCAGAAGTTTGCTATATTGGAAATGAAGGCGATCATGTGTGGAGTTCTGCGGAAATTCAAGCTGGAGCCTGTCACCAAGCCTGAAGATATCCAGTTCATTAGTGACATAGTGCTCCGCAGCAAAAACCCGGTGTATGTCCGCTTCCGAAATAGAATATGAATTATATTTTATCTTAAATCCGTTAACTGCATCGAAGATATTGGTCTTGACTGCCTTTTTATTTTCCTCTGCCATAGTCCCTGTAAAATAAATTTGTAAATGTATAATAATAATTGATAAAGATAAGAAACTCTTTATTGATCCTCATATAAAGTAAATTTTACAAACAAAAATTAAAACCAAAGGTCGATTTTATCGCTTAAGGCGATCTAAAAATAAATGATTAAATAAAAAAATGCAGTGCTCTCCTGCCCTAAGATTTGACTGTGCATGGCACATCCGGCATGGCATGGGATAAGTGAAGCCAGGGAGTTCATCCCGCACTTCCAGGTTTAGTCAAGGGCGCTTCATCTCTTGAGATCAGGCGAGATCGAAGTCAAAGCCTGCCTTTAATTTTTTTAACATAGTGTTTCTTACACTATAATATTTTAACCACTTTTCTAATCACGATTCTTCGAGTAAATTATTGTGTTTTTTGAATAACACGTTATAAGCTAAGATCTTTCGTTCCTATTATATTATCTTACAAATATTATAAACGTGAAAGTTTATAAGAATGTATGGATGTCTAGATGTATGTTCGTTACTCTTCACGCCTAAACGGGTGGACCGGTTGAGCTGAAATTTGGTATAGGATAGCTTAGAACCTAGAATAACACATATATAAAAACGCTGTGCGCAGCTAGTATTACATACTAGCATTGAGCATACATCGAATTGATAACTTCCTATTTTGAAGTGTGTTTAAAATATTTATTTACCTTCAACGCCTGTCGGAACTTGGTAGACATCAAGCTGAACAGCAACGGATTGATCACGGTGCTGCACCAGTTGTTTAACATGCAGAACTTGCTCCAAGTCACCCACCACTACAAGTAAATTTTAGAATAAAATATCTCACTCAAACGGGAGGCCAGATATACATATATTTATGCCGCATATCCATGGAACTGTGAGTGGAGCCCACTTTCCGAAGAACTTGACTCTTGCCTCAAAGACTGGCCCATATCCGCTACCCAGATAAAAGTGTAAAGAGACAAGGGCGGCCTTTGGCCCTTCAGTAGGACGCAACAGTTTCTCATTTACAATTTAACAGTAGGAGATTTTTACCTAACCCTAGCATTCTGGCGCGATTACCTCCTGACGGAAAGATAAGGTGGCCAAGGAAATTGCTAAGGCCTAAGGGCTTAAATATCTCTGGATGACGAGCGCAGCTCATTGTGGAGGAATTCATACATCGTAAAGTCTCAGTGTTACCTAAATTAATAAATAGGGAGATTGGGTTTTAGATATCGTTTAAAATCAGGACAAAATATACAATAGTAAAATATAAAGACCATAGATAAAAAAACTAAGAAATCTCTTATAATTAGGGATAGCAATTGTAACGTAGAAAATTCTTGTACCAACCAAGACTTGGCATATTTCATATTCACTATTATAAGTTGTATTGTTTACTCGCAAGTTTAGTTAACTGCAAGAATATTACCTCATTTATGTCTATGTATCTGTCAGTGTTCCACAAAGCTATATAAATCCTTATCATGAAGAACGGCACCCAGCATACCACAAATGCTAGCGTTAAAGCTACTGAAAAAAACAATTAATACACATTTAATATGTATGAGGTAAATCGAGTTATAAAATCTGGTGGCCAATTTAGCTAAGTTTTTATTTCAAGAGGTCTCTTTACTTGAGGCCTAGTTTTAATTGCTGTTATTTATAGATACTTACTGACAAGTTTATTCACTTTGCGTGAGCTATCCCGATGATTAAAGGTTCTTCCTTCCTTCGCGCTGTTCCTTTGCACAATATTCACTTTAATAGCTATCATAGTATACAAAACCGCCATTATCATCAGTGGAATCAAGAAGGTCAGAACTGCCAGCATCCCGTTGATAATCCGAGCGAAATGAGTGGGTATTATGAAACATAACGATGTTATCTCAGTTCGAACCAAATACACCGTCCACATCTCTGGCAGAGTTTCTATGAGTGCCAGGACCCAAATGATTGCTATAATTTTAAAAACTCTTCGTGACACTGACGAAGTTTTTAGTATCATTGGGTGAAATACTGCTATATATCTCTCAATAGCCAACACCGTCATCGTGATGATGCCGCTGTTCCACATAATGATGATTAGAAAGAAGTAGATTTTGCACGTTATATCGCCAAACGTATAATATCCGGTTCGGTAACTGTAGTGTAAGTGAATAATTTCGATGAGTATCGCGAAGGACACTAATAAATCAGTGATAGCGAGGTTAAACAGATAGTAATTGGTGGCGGTGTGCATGCTTCTATCGCAATAGATGACGATGCAGGTCAAAAAGTTCCCGACGAAACTTGCGACGAAGATTATCGACAGCAGCGGTGTTAGATACAAAATTGATGTTGAAGTAATACTTTTTATAATAAGAACGTTTTCGACATATTCGTTCCATATAGTTATGTTCACTTCGCCGAAATCTGTGACGTTGGTCATTATTTGTCTTCGTTATCTTAGTTAGCTTTGGGTTTTATGTTAAACTGATTCCGTGTAGCTCCCGCGGAAGCCGCGATAGTTTTGATAATACTTTACATTACACTAAGTGGCTATTGTTTGCTGTGCCCATGTTTGACCACGTCATTATTAGGCACATATTGGTAGAGGGCTTAATTGAATTAAGTTTGGGGAGCCCTTCAATATGCCTGCTGCTATCATTGATTCTCATTCGAAATGATTAATGATTGTTGTCAATTTCTACCAAGCGTTTAACAAAATTCCACTAACATAATTATTTCCGTTTACAATCTTTCTTAGTAACTAATCTTAATAGAAAAACAATTACTTAATAAATGGTCTTAGTTAAAAACAAATTTCGAAATTGTTTTATTATATTTGTTTTTGATTGTCAAAAAATCTATATTATTATAATAATATGTAACTAAGACCAACAACATTACCAAACGCTTAAAAAACCCTGTAAGTTTCTTGCGCGTTATTCTTTAAGGTACTTTTCAGATGAGTGGTAGAGTCTTAAAATATTGATAGATAGATAGACAATGCTTTATTGTACACCACACAAAGGAAATACATTACAAGCAGGGACTTTTTGACTACAAAAAATGAATGTGCAAGCGGCGGTCTTATCGCTAAAAAGCGATTTCTTCTATAATATTTTTTATGTAAAATTTACTTGTAAAAGCTTGCTCTATTATTGTATAATCCAATTTCAATAAATGCATTCTGAGTTTGAGATTTTATAGAATGGTAATAAATACGCTTTGTAGTAGAAATACTATTGTGATTTAATTGATGTGCTACAAGACTATAATTTAAAAAAAAAACACTGTTTATTTTTATATTGGTTGTTAGGTATGTAGAGGTATATAATTAGTAGTGGTATACATTGTATATTCATTAAAAACATTGTGTATACTAATGGTTAAGACTCAAAGTAGATTTAAGGTCAAAGAACAAATAGCATAGATTTTTTTTTATAATTTATTTCTAAACGAATACATTTGCAGTTCTGCTGGTGTAGAGCTCGGGATGTCTTTGTCTCATGGTGCCCATTTTACATTTCTTGTTCCATAAGGTCTGTAACGTATAAAGTAAAAGTGAATTACAAAAAAATATGGATCCGTCTTCAAGCTCGCTTCTATAAGCGAGGGCAAAAAGCATATTTTTGTTCATAACTTGAACCGATTTCTATAACATGCTGGAACTAAAATTTCACTAAGAAAGTTTACCCATTGAAACCAGTAAGAATTTTCCAAATTCTGGGAATTTAGATATACGAATTAACACATTTTTTCCCACTGGTTTTAGAATAATTAACCGCTGAGTTTTAGAATAAAATAATACCTTCTTCTAATCATCGATTGAAATAATGATTAATTGTGCCTGACATAACAACTTGAGGACTAATTATTATGTGTAATTATGTTGAACGAACTATACCTTTAGCGATTGCCTGAATTTGGTGGACATCAAGCTGAATAGAAGAGGATTGAGGACTGCACTGAACCAGTTGTTAAACGCACAGATCTTGTACCAGAGCGTCCACCACTGAAAACAAATGTTCATAAATTGTTACTTTTACTAATAACATAATAACAAAAACCTCAGATTTTCATATAATGAGCCTTCAACATGAGCTCAAATCCCTGTTCGAACGATTGTCGAACTCTAGAAATAGGAGATATCGTCATAAACGGTAGGGGAAAGTGTGTACATTGATACAAGAGGCCCATAGATACTTCAGACTTTAAACTAAACGCATGGTAGTTAACTGTTCAATCACACACAGTAGCCACTGACGATCCCAGCTACTAGCTGCTGGTAGCACCTTCGCTCGGTAATTTTTCAGCACTCAAAAAGCATAAAAAAAAATTATAGGCATCGACAAAAATTCGTCATCTTTAGGAGGTGGTGTTTGGCAGTATTATTATACTCGTACTTAAGTATAGTATTACTTAAATTATTTTTTACTAGCTGCGCTCAGCGGTTTTACCCGCCTATGTGGTATTCTCTAAGCTATCTATATATCAAATTTCAGCACAATCACCCGTTTAGGCGTGAAAGAGTAACGAATATAGGTACATCCAGACATCTATTCATTCTTACAAACTTTCACGTTTATTATATTAGTAAGAGGTAACAATAAGTAGATGAGTAAATACCTGGTGAACCTCCATGAGCCGTCGCGCATCCCACACGAATATGAGCACCCTGACGGTGAAGAATGGCACCCAACACACCAGGAATGACACCGTCAATGCTACTGAACAATAACATCACTCATTTACTAAACAGCATGTAGAGTATTGACACAAGACGATGGCGAAGGGAAACTAAACGCATTTAATGTGTTTTTCCAGGGTCTAAGTTATCTCTATACCAAAATTCAGATCACCGACCATTCGGTCCACCCATTTAGGCACAAATATTCTTACAAACTTTCACGTTTACAATATCAGTAAGATAAGATATTTCTATTTTAATATAAACGCTGCTTTTTAGATAGTACTAAAATATGCGAAATTCAAATAAAATTGAGCTTGCGTTTGATTTCGCACTGGAACGGTAGAGTTTTTCAAGTTTTTTTTTTGTTTTCTTCATATCGTGCGTGCGAGAGAGTCACGCAAAAGACAACGCTCTTTAGGGCGTCCGAAATAAGTTGAGTGGGCATGTGTGGTGCGTTTTCCATTATTTATTTTTTAAAGGAATACTTGACTTTTAAAAATGTTTGGCTGACTAGATTTGAAATAGCCTACGTCACATATTTATGCTACAACACCAATACAGCTAAATGGGATAAATCAATAACTAGTATCTTTTATGGGACCATTAAGACACATTGTTTTCGTAATAAAATTTGGTTTAATATCAGTAACGTTATTAATTCTTCTTGTTTATTAGTGAGCCAGTCAACGCCAGTTCACGAGATCTAAGCATTGTGCAAGACCAATTTATTTGTATGAGGTTTATAGTAGGTAGGTATATTATATGTCTGATAGAGCCACTAACTCATATGGCCTTAAATAATAAAACTGTGACTTAAGATCGCTACCTTTAAAAGTTTGCATGAAGTGAAATATTTCCTTCTACTTACCAATAAGTTTATTCACTTTGCTCGCGTTATCTCTATGATTGAAGATCCTGCCTTTCGAGCTGTTTTTCTGCACTAAATTCACTTGGAACGCTATCATGGCATACACAAACGTCATTATTCCCAAGGGAATGAGAAATGTCACTATAGCCAACACACCGTTCACAATTTTAGCGAAGTGAGTCGGCACAGTGAAACACAGAGAAGCCTTTTTAGTCTGGATCAAACTCACTGTCCAAAATTCTGGTAAAGTTTCGGCTATGGCCACTATCCAAATGATGAGCATTATTTTTGAAACTCTTCTCCAAACGGGAGTAGATTTTAACATGAGTGGATGGCAAATCGCCACGTACCTCTCCATCGCTAAAGCTGTCATTACCAGAATCCCATTGTTCCAAAGAACCACCACTAAGCAGAAGTGAATCTTGCAGGTGAGGTCGCCGAACGAGTAATGTAGGTATTGGTATTCATGTCCAAGATTCTCGTATATTTCTAATAGGATTGCGATGGAAACGAGCAAATCAGATACGGCTAAGTTAAAAAGGTAGTAGTTGGTTGCTGTGTGCATACTCTTATCGTAGTAGATGACGATGCAAGTCAGCAGGTTCCCTACGAAACCAACTATGAAGATAAGGAACATTAATGAAGGGAACAGCATGTGAGGCCATGGTGAGTCTTCCATTAGAATTTCCTCCATGAATTCTGACCACAGTTTTATATCAATTTGACTGGATTCTGAAATGTTTCTTAGTTTTTCTGATGATCTATTCATAATTAAAGGCACAGATTGAATGTTGGACCAATTAATTCATTACGATTTTTTTTTACGAAAAACACTCAAGAATTTCGTGTAAACAAAAACAAATGCCTGCCTGCACAACTCTGCGATACTTTTTGGCTACTATTTATGTACGAATAAGCCAAGAAATATTCCTTTTTTTATGCACTTGCTAGCACTTCAAGACATGCCCGTGTTTGGAGGTGCCTAATGGGAACTAAAGCGGTATTAAAGAAGCGCGTATAGAACACGATGGTCAATATTTGTACACCTCTATTAGTTAGTGGGATATTAATCATTGTTTGCAATAAGTATACAAGATTAATTGGATTAAAAGCTACTTTACTCTGGTATGCTAATGACGATAACGATTAAACGTTTAGATTTAGGTAATATATATTTATTTTACTTAAGAAAATTGGTAGAAGTTATCAATAGAATTGAGAAAATGTTATTTAGCTTGATAAAAAACATTAGGTACCTTAAGAAGAAAAGAAAAGTGTAAGACGCCTGGCGTCTAAATTATGCTAAAGTTGGGTAAGTACACACTAAACTTACGAAGGCACACAACAAGGACAAATAAATGATGCATGAGGAAGGACAAATGACAATCAACAAGGGTTCGCTCCACACATCCACACATTTGTTGTTTGTGTTGGCCTTCGCTAAATCATCCACACTGTGCCTACGAACCCCTTGTTCACCATCTTTTGTTCAGTGTGCAGCCAGCTTAAGCAAATATCATTGAAAAATTATTGTCCTTGGCCCAAAGATAAATTTGACCCACTGAATATTTTAACATTTCATAATTTTAGAATGTATTATAAAAATATTAATATTAAGGAAGTCAGATGGCACATTTGCACACTTACTTGCCCAATATGATATGCATTTATTTACTTACTTGCATCAATGAGACAACCTTTAAATCTATTTAATTTTAATAATTAATTATAAAGTATATTGTAACATTAAATTGTTAATTTAGCGCTTGTAAAATTATAACAATTTTGTAATAATTTTACACAATTATAATTACTTGTGCCCTTGATTTTTGTTAATAGAAATGAACAATTTTAAGTGACTTATTTATTCAAAAGAATAAGAACTAATCTCGCAAGTCACTGTTTCGTCAAATTTTAATGTCTTAAGGTCATTTACTGGATGTGTTCAAACTTGAAATTAACATTGCTTTATCTTCTAATTAACAATAATTTAGCCTATTGTATCTGTAATATTTTCCATAGGAAATTAAAATGAACCTATGTATTTTACGCGTATGTAGTACCTACTTAATACTTGCTTTATATTATGTATTTTACCCCCTGAAAAGTAGCATATTATGTGTTATTCCAGGGTCAAAGCTATTCCAAATATCATCTCAATCGGTTCAGCCGAGTAGGCGCAAAGAGGTAACAAACACTCATACACACATCCACACATTTATACTTTCGTATTGATAATGTAGATAAGTTCACACCTTTTATAGGTAGGTACCTATAAAATGAGGTACTGATCCGATATGTAGGTTTCTTAGACAAGTGAATTAAATTAAAAATTTAAAAAACCCCAACGCAACATGTAAATCACCATTTTGTGGTGGCGGCCATATTGGATTTTACATTTATTATAGTGCCTTGTATTCCACTTGTTAAGCCCTTTAATTTGATACCCATATTGACGGAGTCGTGGAACAAAAAAGTAATCCGCCATTTTGTAGCGGCGGCCATCTTGGATCGATTTCCACCAAACATGGCTAAGAACACTCTCGACTAACTCTACATTCAAACAAAAAAAAACTACATACACACACACGCACGCACGCACGCACGCACGCACGCAAACACGCACGCACGCACGCATTTTGTGTCGGGGGTTAATAATGCGGGAATACAAGACAAAGGATAGCCTTTTCCAGTGTGTGAAACTATAAAGAATAGGTACCTACTTGTCTTATGCATAGGTCCACTACACACCTAATCTAAATGTAAATATTATGTTACCGCTTGGTAAGAGTTATTTTTTTTATAGCTGCAGATTATGTTTGATGGCGGCCGGCATAGCTGTAGAAATTTTTTTTTTCCAGGTAACGCACTACAGCCACCGGTTTTGTCGATCACTGTACTAACACATAGTATGAATTAATAGCCCACATTTTTTAACACCAAATATTTTTTGAGTTTTTGGTAGAGCGAAAAGTAATATCCGAATTCGGTATGTCTTGCGTCTTCGCACTACAGCTGATCCGAATCCTCGGATACTCAAACCCAACATCAACCATCTCATTCCTCCAATCGTCAAATCCTTTCTCTCTAAGCCTTCTTTCTCCCTCCCTCTCTAAATCCTTAATCTCTCCATAATTAAATCAACTAATTCTCATTTAAATTATCTCTGCACGAGGGGGGTAAGAAGTATCCCACTAGCCTCGAGCCCCTTTCACAAAGTGCCAATCAACAGACTCAATAAAAAAAAAAAAAAAAAAATACTCGACATACTCGGCTCGGATTCGGATCGGATGTAGTGTGGAAGCGCTCCATGTAAATTAAATTCATAAGAAGTTATCCTAAAAATTCGGTTACCTATTATTAAATTAATCATAAAAAAGTCTCGTTACTATTAAGTATTTCTTCTCAATCATCACCTATTTGTTTTAGTTGTTGATATAATGAAAAGCTTAACATAATCACACGAATATTCTGATTACAACATTTAAAAAAAAATACATATTAATGTTGTGTGATAATTACAAGGTCACTTACAATATCTAATGATATGTGTACAATACTATAATAATGGTACTTACTAATGTTTTCTTACTACCTAACACTGTTCAACAGTGTTAAAAAAAGGGTCACAATTCGTATTTTTAGGGTTCCGTACCTCAAAAGGAAAAAACGGAACCCTTATAGGATCACTTTGTTGTCCATCCGTCTGTCTGTCTGTCTGTCTGTCTGTCTGTCTGTCTGTCTGTCTGTCTGTCTGTCAAGACCTTTTTTCTCAGGAACGAGTGGAGGTAACAAGCTGAAATTTATAGGAAATACTAAGGTCTATTGCCTCTTAGAGCTGTGAAAATTTCAAACTACTAGGTCAACTCAATCAAAAGATATAGTCGAATATGTCGCAAATTGCAGCAAATTTTCGACATTACCAAATAAATCAAAACCTACGGGGCACTTCCCGTAAACTCAGAATCTTGAAATTTGGCACGAAGTAACTCCTTAGAGCACAGATAAAGGAAAAATTGCGAAAACCATAAATTTTTATTTGTATCATATGAAAAAAATATTTTGAATAATTTTATACCTACTACCCCTTTTCTCATGAACGCGTGGACGTATTAAATTGAAATTCATATCAAATACTCAAGTCTATAATACCTTTAAACTGTAATAAAATCAAACCTCTATGTCAACGCATTCAAAAGAAACAGCAATTTTAGTCGTAATTTTAAACTCGCAACTACTCTCAAAAAATCAAAACCTACAGGGTACTTCCCGTGAACTTAGAATCTTGAAAATTGGCACAAAGCAACTTCTTAGAGCACAGATAAAGGAAAAATTGCGAAAACTGTACATTTTTAGTTACATCATATAAAAAAATATTTTTAATAATTTCATACTTACTACCTTATTTCTCATGAACGCGTGCAGGTATTAAACTGAAATTCATATCAAATACTAAGGTCTATAATACCTTTAAACTGTAATAAAATCAAATCTCTATCTCAACGCATTCAAAAGAAACAGCAATTATAGCCGTATATTTTAACTCGCGACTACTCTCAAGGGAATCAAAACCTACAGGGTACTTGCCGTTAACTCAGAATCTTGAAATTTGGTACGCAGCAACGTCTTAAATCATAGGCACAGGAAAAATTGCGAAAACTGTAAATTTTTAGTTACATCATATAAATTTTTTTTTTAATAATTTTGTATATTAACTACCCCTTTCCTCAAGAACGCGTACAGGTATTAAATTGAAATTCATACCAAATACTCAGCTTTATAATAACTTTAAGCTGTAAAAAAAATCAAACATCTATGTCAACGCAATCAAAAGAAACAGCAATTTTAGCCGCATATTTTCAAACTCGCAAGTACTCGCAAGGGAATCAAAACCTACAGTATATAATATTATACCCACTTTTCCTTAGGGTTCCGTAGAAACCCGTAGGTTTGTACGGAACCCTCGGTGCTCGAGTCCTACTCGTACTTGACCGGTTTTTATTTAAGTATGTATTTACAAAAGAAAAGTATATAAGTATTATATCCGTTATCCTAACCACCATAATACAAGCATTAAGTTGCTTAGTTTGGGGTTAGGTGGCGCTGTGTGAAACGTCCTGAAATATTTATTATTATTATTATTTTTATGTTTTGTTAATCTTTTTGAAAAAATACTTTTTTTGTTTCAAAGGTCATCCGTCGTCCACCCGTTTTTTACTTACACTTAATTTACGTGCATAAAAATAATATCACAAATAATTAAAACGATTACTGAATAATCACTATTCTTTATATTTAACCATAGTTTCGGAGTAGTCCCACAAATCCTTGGCGGCACGTTCGTCCTTAGCCGTCCACAGAACAAACCGGCTCGCACAGTCCACGAAGTACTTCCCTGATACTCGAGCACATTCCTCCGATACCGCCACATGTTCGATAGTTTGGGCGCCGACGTACGGACTCCTGTCGTACAACATACACACAAATTTGAAGAAGTAATGCTCGAAAATCAGCGAAGATTTAACGGTAATATCTGTTCGCACGTATCCTGGATGCACAGCGTTCACAACGACTCCAGTCCCCTCTAACCTTCGCGCCAGTTCCATCGAAAACATCAGCATACAAAATTTACTGTTGCTGTAATTTAATACTGCTTCCAAGAACGGTTTTCTTTTATTAATCGTTTTTCGATCGTAACATCCTATAAAGTGATAAATCGACGACAAATTGACGATCCTACTCGGTTGAGATTTCTTCAGCAGCGGCAGTAGCAGGAGTGTTAAGAGGAAATGTCCGAAGTAGTTGATCTGCATCGATTCTATGATTCCATCGTCAGTGCGCTTGGAGTGGCCGAAGATGCCGGCATTATTGACCAGGACGTCGAGCTGGGGCTCGGTGTCGAGGATGTTGGCTGCGAATTTTCTGACGGAGGCTAATGAGGCGAGGTCTAGTCGCCTGAAGACAACGTCTGTATTCCCAGTGTCTTTGATGATCTCCTCGATAGCTGCGTTAGCGCGATCCTCGTTCCTGCAAGCGAGGATGACGCGTGCGCCGCGTTTGGCCAGAGACTTCGCTGTATGGAACCCGAGTCCACTATTTGCACCGGTCACTATCACGACTTTTCCTTTCATAGAAACTTTAGACGTACACATTCTCATACTTAGTCTGAGATAAATGCTCAGTATTAATAACAAACAAAGAGCCAAAACAAAAGTCCATGACAAAACGAGTAAGATCATGGTGAGCGTTCACTGGTCGCGGGTACCGGTGAATAAGTGTCGATTCGGCTGAGCAGTGTGCAATTGTTTTAAATGTTCATACGTCAGTGGCATATGTGATTAGGTAAACAATATCTTGAAATAAAGTATGGAAACCACTGCAATCGACGCTATGCGAGATAGTAAATAACTTGCTATAGATTTTTTTATTTAAAGAAGTAAGAAAACGAGCGTGACTTTCTCCTGATGGTAAAAGAAAACGGTGCCCATAATTAGTGTACCTACAGTGCTACCCAGGATTTCACAATGATGTTAAAATTAAGTAGATGCACTGCACTTAGTGATGTGCTGACATTGCAGTAGAGATAATAGATATAATTCTTCTCTACAGTTACAATACAAATTTTGTATATTTGTACCAAGACAAATAGTTACCAGTAGTAATGACGTGATGACCTCCTCCTCCGCCATATTAGGGCAATGTAACATATTCGTTTTTCATTTAATTTGCAAGAAAAAAATACATGTGTCCTATATTTTTTAATAACCTACCTCTACATTTTGGACATTTTTTAGGGTTCCGTACCTCAAAAGGAAAAATGGAACCCTTAAAGGATCACTTTGTTGTCCGTCCGTGCGTCTTCTGTCAAGACCCTTTTTCTCAGGAACGCGTGAAGGTAACAAGCTGAAATATATAGAAAGTACTAAGGTTCATTGCCTCTTGGAGCTGTGAAAATTTTAAACTTCTAGGCCAACGCAATTAAAAGATATAGTCGAATAGGATGGGTGTACCGGTCCCAAACCGTGTACCAGTGGTTGACCATTCACGCGTTCAATTTAAGAAAATAAGAAATGGCGGGCATTTTTGAAGAATTCAACTGTTTTGTTATGTTGCCTAGACTAATACCAAGCTTTCGAACATAATTTTGGAAAAGTGAAAGAGAAAATATCGCTGCATCCCTCATTTAATCGGACCAGTGTCTCGATTACTTTCCTTTCGGCCGCCATTACAGGTAGAAGTGCACATCGTCATGGTAAGTTAAATCTTTTGAAATCACCTATTATTTCCTAATTACTGTCACCAAGTTATATAATTTTAAAGATATAGTATCCATTTAAGTGCAAAATACTATTATTTTTGATAAAATATGTCAATTTCAAGTATTTTTAATGGTGGTTATCTACTGGAACACACATTGTACTGGGTTTCTATTGTTGACCAACTGGTTTGCTACTGGTTCTATGTGCTGTTCTCTTATTTTGCGTTTTTTTTTATAGTGATGCTTTTGTTTGACAATTTAGAGCTTTAAGTCTATCAATAAAATCGTTTTAAGTCATATGCCCCAGTAATTGACCACCGGTTTGCTATTGGTACACAGTAGTTTAAAAGATGTTCCTATGGGTGACCAGATTAAAGTTTTAACTTTATTTCTCGTTGTTTTAGATTAAAGATGCCCCCCAAAAAGACATTTTTGAATTATACAGAGGAAGATCTCATTAAGTGCCTCGACGAAATTAGTAAAGGCGCTAAAATAAAGCCAACATGCCGAAAATATCATATACCCCACTCGACTGTCATAAAAAAACTCAAAATGAGACATCCTGTTCAACGGAAAATGGGACCACCAACTATCTTGACCCCACAAGAAGAGTTGCTATTGACTAGGTGGATAAACGCTAATGCTAAAAAAGGAATCCCCGTTACAAAGGAACATTTATTGGAAACAGTTAGCCAAATAATACGAGAGGACGGTCGGAAAAATCCTTTTAACTGTGGAGTTCCAGGGCGAAAATGGTTTAATAGCTTTCTGAAAAGACACCCAGATGTAGCACAGCGACACGCTGAATCTATAAACTTAGCGCGAAGCCGGGTAACAGAAGAAAGCCTAAGAAAATGGCACTCTGATTTAAGAGAATTCTTAATAGCTGAACATGCTGAAGATATACTGGACGATCCCGACAGAATTATAAATGCTGATGAATCTGGTTTCAATATCTGTCCTACATCAGGTTTGGTGCTAGATCCTAAAGGAATGGCTAATTTATACGAAATTCAGGATAGGGAAAAGGAAAGCATAACTGTTTTAGGAACTTTTTCAGCATCGGGAAAAGGTGGTGTTATCATCTGCGACTACATTTAAATGGCCTGAAAAAGAAGATGTCTTATGGTATGACCGTGATAGCATCGTTGAAGTTATAAAAGCACCTGTTCCTATAAATACCAGAGGTTCCTACAAGATAGAAGAGATGGCCAAGTTTTTGCAATGGATAAAAGATAAATTTTAATTAATTTAGTTTTAATTTTAGGCTTAGGTTCAAGATATATATATTTTTTTAATTTTTGCCAATGAATATGAATAGACTGATTTATTTGATTCTAAGTTCGACTGTGATAAGTCGTAGGTGATAATGATAATAATTTATGTGCAAAGCTTTTGTTATCGTATAGCTTGAAATAAGTATTGTTAATGTTCTCATTTACTTGTTTGTATTCTTATAACGTACTACCTACCTTTGACTGTGACATTAAAATTTAGTTGTAAGTCAAGATAAAGTTTTAGTTAATATGTTATGAAAGTCAATTTAAATAAAAATAATGTTTTATTTTAATTATCTACCTTTTCTTTTAGTTTTTTAGTAGTGGTCAACTATTGGTGCAAAAGTGGTCATTTATTAGAGCGCACTGGTCAAACAAAGGCACATTCTCATTTTTGGTATTATTCATCAAATATATAAAAAACTATAATATATAGATTCCATTTATTTTAATATATTGCAGCTTCAGTAAATAATAGACAACTTTGTATATAAATTTCTATTTTATAGCTACATTAAACCAGTTCAGAACATTTCAAAGTAAATTTTGTCCTTAACTGGTTTGGGACTGGTACACCCATCCTATGTCACAAATTTCAGCAAATTTTCGACATTCCCAAATAAATCAAAACCTACGGGGTACTTCTCGTAAACTCAGAATCTTGAAATTTGGCACGAAGCAATTTCTTAGAGCACTAATAAAGGAAAAATTGCAAAAACCATACAATTTTATTTGCATCATATGAAAAAAAAATATTTTGAATAATTTTATACCTATTACCCTTTTCTCATGAACGCGTAGACGTATTAAATTGAAATTAATATCAAACACTCAAGTTTATAATACCTTTAAACTGTAATAAAATCAAACCTGTATGTCAACTCATTCAAAAGAAACAGCAATTTTAGCCGCAATTTTAAACTCGCAACTAAATACTCTCAAAAAATCAAAACCTACAGGGTACTTCCCGCGAACTTAGAATCTTGAAATTTGGTAAAAAGCAATTCCTTAGAGACAGATTAAGGAAAAATTGCGAAAACTGTAATTTTTTTGTTAGATCGTATATAAAAAAATATTTTTAATAATGTCATACTTACTACCTCATTTCTCATGAACGCGAGGTAATTAAACTCAAAGTCATATCAAATAATAAGGTTTATAATACCTTTAAACTGTTATAAAATCAAACCTCTATGTCAACGCATTCAAAAGAAACAGCAATTTTCGCCGCATTTTTAAACTTGCGACTACTCTCAAGGGAATCAAAACCTACAGGGTACTTGCCGTCAACTCAGAATCTTGAAATTTAATATGCAGCAACGTCTTCGATCATAGGCACAGGAAAAATTGCGAAAACTGTAAATTTTTAGTAACATCATATAAAAAAATATTTTTAATAATTTTGTATTTACTATCCCTTTCCTCAAGAACGCGTACAGGTATTAAATTGAAATTCATATCAAATACTCAGCTTTATAATAACTTTAAGTTGTAAAAAAATCAAACATCTATCGCAACGCAATCAAAAGAAACAGCCATTTTAACCGTATATTTTCAAACTCGAAAGTACTCGCATGGGAATCAAAACCTACAGTATATAATATTATACCCACTTTTCCTTAGGGTTCCGTAAACCTACGGGTTTGTACAGAACCCTCGGTGCTCGAGTCCTACTCGTACTTGACCGGTTTTATTTTTTCTCGTCATGCCTATTGCTCCAACGGTAACTCTGTCTACAAAGCGCCTTAGATACTACCTTAAAATATAGTTTAAAATGTTGAAAAATCTATGGAGTCCTATTATATGTACCAGTTTTGAATTGTAAATTAGGTAGAACTAAGAACTTACAAGTATAATTGTATAGTTCTTAACCTTTGGAATTAGTTTATTTAATTAATTTAAGTATTGGTATATTTAAGTTGGTACGTTTGTATAATTAATATATATTATATATTATTATGTATTGTAATGTATTCAATATTTTCTGTAGTAGGTAAGTGGTGGCGACGATTTTGTAAGAATATTTTTAATAGTTATTTGTTATACAAGAGTGCAAAGTTGCTTTTTGACCGCTTGCTCGGTTTGTATGACCGAGCGAGCGAAGGACTCTAAATTTAAATCACGAGCGCAGCGAGTGATTTAACAATTAGAATCCTGAGCGTTAGCGAGGGAATCAAAAGAGCACAAGGTCGAAAATCTTTGCACTCGAGTGTAACACGTAACTTTTCATTCCCTCTCAGCGAGGAAATGACTAAATAAAAAAACATTTACGATCACAAGATACTTTTATTAGGAGTGTTAGGCGGGCGGGCGTTTGGCTTGTTATTTCTCAACAGTTTTTACGTATTCCTTGTGAATGACGAAGTTGCGGTCTCTTTTTGTCTTTGTATTAGGTAAATGAATTAACAATAAGTCATCTGAATGTTTCTCGATGTTTTTGACATTAAGTTGTGTTAGTTCCCTAGTTCGACATGCTTCGTTCATACCAATAATAAGAACAACCTGTAACGTAAAGGGTATTATAGTAGATACATTAATAAAATTGAATAACGTGCAAAATAAATTATGCCTATGAACATCAATAATTGACTTACTTTTGCCGCTAAATATACGGAATAAGGTGCTTCGTTAAGAAACTTTTCAATTTCAGATGCTGTGAAAACCTTAGATTTTTTTTGTTGATGACCAGATGAGTCTCTCATTTTACTTGTTTTTAGTTTCTTGTTTTAACCAATGAAGAAGGAATAATATTATAAGTATACTTGTATTCTATAGTTTTCACAATTTGACGTGAAAAGAAAAAAGCGCGCGCACAGATAACAAAAAGTTAAGAGCGCGCAAAGCAAATTAAAAAAAAAGTATACCAAGGAGGTTCCACGTCAAAGTTTCTAACAATTTTAAAAAAGTTGTACGCTTAATTCGGTACCATAGAGGTGGAAGTAAATAGGTTTAATGATGTTTTTGACTCACAAACTCGGTGCACACGATCTTCTAAATTCAAATTTACTTTACCCTCTAGAGGATAAAATGGACTTTTCCAGTCAGGTATCGAAGCGCAAAAATACACTTTCCGAGGTGGGGGGATGAAATAGTTATTTGTTATACAAGAGTGCAAAGTTGCTTTTTTACCGCGTGCTCAGTTTGTATGACCGAGCAAGCGAAGGATTCTAAAATTAAATCACGAGCGTAGCGAGTGATTTAATAATTAGAATCCTGAGCGTTAGCGAGGGAATCAAAAGAGCACAAGGTCAAAAATCTTTGCACTCGAGTGTGACACATAATTTTTCACCCCCCCTCAGCGAGGAAATAACTCAATGCTAAAAATTTTTTTTTTAATTATTCTCACCATTGATGCGCACAGTGTTGCCAGTGCACTATCTTCAAAAATAACCAGTGTTCAATTTTAATTTACGTAGGTACGCTTACTTAGAGTCCTTTTCACGAAAGAGGTCCCACGGAATTTAACTAATTTTTTATTCTATTATTATTGGACTTCATATTTTAAATCATTTTTATTTGTTACATAAAATAAAATACCTTTTTGATTTAGAAATTAAATATGAGAAATTATGAGGCGTTAAAAAGTTAAAGGTATTTAAACTTTTAAAATGTGCGATAGTGGCGTCCCGCAAAAAGGTCTCCTTTCGTGAAAAGTACTCTATCTATTCGTTTTAGAGATTATTTCCTCATTTTCAGTTTATTACAGTGAGAAATCGTTAATAAAAAGGTAACCAAAAAGTAATACTTAGAAAAAATCTTGCTACTAACTAAATAAAGTTATAAGAAATTGGCTTATTCTATTAACTCTGCTAAATTAACTCAACTATTATTTACTATTACAGTACTATATAATTCATTAAAAAAACTTTATTGCCTCGAAATGTAACTTATATCTAAACAACTAACGTAAATATCGTTCAAAAGAAACTTAATATGTTACAAAAGTAACTTACTGGCAAGGCTGATGGTGCGCCCAAAGCAAATTAAAAAAAAAGTTTACTAAAGAGGTTCTTACTCTGAGTTTTTACCCATTTTAAAAAAGTTGTTCGCTTATTTCGGTACCAGAGCTGTGGAAGTAAATAGGTTTAATTATGTTTTTGTCTCTAGAGGGTAAAGTAAATTTGAATTTCTCTAGAGGATAAAATGGACTTTTCCAGTCAGATATCGATGAATAAAAATACACTTTCCGAGATAGTGGGATGAAATAGCTATTTGTTCAACATGTGAGCAAAGTTGTTTTTTGCTGTGAGTACCGAGATTAAGTCACGAGCTCGCGAAGCAGTCTAGAATTGAATCACGAGCGCAGCGAGTGATTCAAATAATAGACTGCTGAGCGCAGTAAGTGACTTAACCGGTACGAAACATCAAAAAAACTTTCTCACAAGTTGAACATACAGATTTTCACCACGAACAGTGAGAAAATTTAACAACTTATAGTTGAAAATATTTATTTGAATCTTTACCAAGAGGTTTAGAACCAAATGGAAAATGTGTCGTGAACACCACTGTCGCAAGAAAAATGACAACTATAAGTGCCATCTCACTTACCTCATACAAAAGAGAGAGACAAAGATGGCATTTATCGATGACGTCACAACGCATTCTCCATTTGACTGTAAACTCTGAACTTCTACATCCCGCCATTTTGTATTTTTTTTTATTTTATTAAAAGAGTTGCGTTCGAAATTTGTGTGTGTGACATATTTATGAAAAACAAATTAATAATATTTTAAAAAAAAACTCACTTACGACTTATTATTCTATAATAGTATTTTATTTAAAATATTATTGAAAAAATACAATTTATAAACTTAAAATTCAATAAATAACATTAAAAATTATGTGAATCTCAGTTAAATAATTGTACACAAATAAGTTTCAGAACACACCAACTTCTTCATAGCCAATAAAATTGTGTTCGAAATTCAAATCACTTTGCCTCTCTAGAGAGCAAAAACGGCTTTTGCTCACTGAAATCGATGACCAAAGACACCATTTTCGTGCGAGAGTGGTGAAAAATACATTTTCATCCCACTATCTCGGAAAGTGTATTTTTACTCATCGATATCTGACTGGAAAAGTCCATTTTATCCTCTAGAGAAATTTTAATTTACTTTACCCTCTAGAGACAAAAACATAATTAAACCAATTTACTTCCACCTCTATAGTACCGAAATAAGCGTACAACTTTTTTAATTTGTTAAAAACTCGGAGTAAGAACCTCTTTAGTAAACTTTTTTTTTAATTTGCTTTGGGCGCACCATCAGCCTTGCCAGTAAGTTACTTTTGTAACATATTAAGTTTCTTTTGAACTATATTTACGTTAGTTGTTTAAATATAAGTTACATTTCGAGGCAATAATGTTTTTAATGAATTATATAGTACTGTAATAGTAAATAATAGTTGAGTTAATTTAGCAGAGTTAATAGAATAAGCCAATTTCTTATAACTTTATTTAGTTAGTAGCAAGATTTTTTTTTAAGTATTACTTTTTAGTAACTTTTTTATTAACGATTTCTCACTATAATAAACTGAAAATGAGGAAATAATCACTAAAACGAATAGGTAGAGTGCTTTTCACGAAAGGAGACCTTTTTGCGGGACGCCACTATCGCACATTTTAAAAGTTTAAATACCTTTAACTTTTTAACGCCTCATAATTTCTCATATATAATTTCTTATTAAAAAAACCGGTCAAGTACGAGTAGGACTCGAGCACCGAGGGTTCCGTACAAACCCGTAGGTTTGTACGGAACCCTAAGGAAAAGTGGGTATAATATTATATACTGTAGGTTTTGATTCCCTTGCGAGTACTTGCGAGTTTGAAAATATGGGGCTAAAATTGCTGTTTCTTTTGATTGCGTTGATATAGATGTTTGATTTTTTTACAGCTTAAAGTTATTATAAAGCTGAGTATTTGATATGAATTACAATTTAATACCTGTACGCGTTTTTGAGGAAAGGGGTAGTTAATACAAAATTATCAAAAATATTTTTTTACATGATGTTACAAAAAATTTACAGTTTTCGCAATTTTTCCTGTGTCTATGATCTAAGACGTTGCTGCGTACCAAATTTCAAGATTCTGAGTTAACGGCAAGTACCCTGTAGGTTTTGATTCCCTTGAGAGTAGTCGCGAGTTTAAAATTGCGGCTAAAATTGCCGTTTCTTTTGAATGCGTTAACATAGAGGTTTGATTTTATTACAGTTTAAAGGTATGATAGACTTGAGTATTTGATATGAATTTCAATTTAATACGTTTACGCGTTCATGAGAAAAGGGGCAGTAAGTATGAAATTATGAAAAACATTTTTTTATATGATGTAAATTTTTTTTTCAGTTTTCGCAATTTTTCTTTATCTGTGCTCTAAGGAATTGCTTTTTGCCAAATTTCAAGATTATACGTTCACGGCAAGTACCCTGTAGGTTTTGGTTTTTTGAGACCAGTTGAGAGTTTAAAATTGCGGCTAAAATTGCTGTTTCTTTTGAATGCGTTAACATAAAGGTTTGATTTTATTACAGTTTAAAGGTATGATAGATTTGAGTATTTGATATGAATTTCAATTTAATACGTTTACGCGTTCATGAGAAAAGGGGTAGTACGTATAAAATTATTCAAAATATTTTTTTCATATGACGCAAATAAAAATTTATAGTTTTCGCAATTTTTCCTTTATTTGTGCTCTAAGGTGTTGCTTCGTGCCAAATTTCAAGATTCTGAGTTCACGAGAAGTACCCCGTAGGTTTTGATTTATTTGGGAATGTCGAAAATTTGCTGAAATTTGCAACATATTCGTCTATATCTTTTGATTGCGTTGGCCTAGAAGTTTGAATTTTTCATAGCTCTAAGAGGCAATGGACTTTAGTATTTTCTATAAATTTCAGCTTGTTACCTTCACGCGTTCCTGAGAAAAAGGGTCTTGACAGACAGACGGACGGACGGACGGACGGACGGACGGACAACAAAGTGATCCTATAAGGGTTCCGTTTTTTCCTTTTGAGGTACGGAACCCTAAAAAGGTATTTATTTTATGTAACAAATAAAAATGATTTAAAATATGAAGTCCAATAATAATAGAATAAAAAATTTGTTCCGCTAAATTCCGTGGGACCTCTTTCGTGAAAAGGACTCTAAGTAAGCGTACCTACGTAAATTAAAATTGAACACTGGTTATTTTTGAAGATAGTGCACTGGCAACACTGTGCGCATCCATGGTGAGAAGGGATTCATTTTGGCGCGCTTTTGGAAAGCGGATGAAATTTTTTGTGTTCTTGGATAATAATTTTGCAATAAGTGCTAAACGCGTATTAATAGTGGGTTTAATAAACGTTGAGTGTTTGTGAATGTGATTTACTGTCGAAGAATGGAAAAAAGTTCAACAGTCTGCTATTTTCAAGAATCGTCACAAAATGAATCGATGTGATTCGATAAACGCCCACTCTTTATCGAATTTTGGAGGGAATATCCTCCAATAAACAAGGAACTTAAAATTATAATAAAGTTTTCGACTGAAGGACTTGTATCCATGGTCAGAATAAAAAAAAAAAAAAAAAAAAAAACCATGGTGAGAATAATTTAAAAAAAACTTTTAGCATTGAGTTATTTCCTCGCTGAGGGGGGATGAAAAATTATGTGTCACACTCGAGTGCAAAGATTTTTGACCTTGTGCTCTTTTGATTCCCTCGCTAACGCTCAGGTTTCTAATTATTAAATCACTCGCTACGCGAGTGATTTAATTTTAGAATCCTTCGCTTGCTCGGTCATACAAACTGAGCACGCGGTAAAAAAGCAACTTTGCACTCTCGTATAACAAATAACTATTTTTGGAAATAATTTTATAATTGTTACACTATTTACATTACAAATTGTATTTAGTTTTAAGTTCTTGTAAATTGTATCAATAAAGTGTTATCTTATCTAATCGTATCTAATCTATAATAAAAAATTTATATTAAAGTCGCTAAAAAGGAACGAAGTAAGTAATAAAACAAAGATTTATAGATTGAGCGTATATTTCCTTACTATAATCTAAAAATATAGGTATAAATACTAAGTTATTTGTCATGACTTATTTTAACAATAATTAAATTATTTCATATAAAAAAGTGAAATTCAAAATAATAAACCGACTACAAGCTCACTTTCAAAATCCGCGAATCCGATAATGATTAAATTTAAATCGAAAGAAATTGCCTTTGTAACAAGTAAGATTTTTCAAAATTGGTTCAGGCGTCTTTTCGACGGATCCATAACATTTCTTTCTTGTTTAAAGTCGGTTAATGTAATAAATATATTAAAATTAAAAATATTATAATTAATTTTAATAAGTATTATAAATTAGTTGTCATTTTACTATGTGTATTTAGAATAGAATAGAATATAATAGAAAACTCTTTATTGTTCTTTATTTAAAATATTAAAACGTTTTAATTCAGTGGATTCGTAATGACTATTTAGAAAAAAACCGTTGGTGGTAACGAGAAGAGTTATATATATAAGTAATATATCTAATTAATAAGTATATTTTAATTTTTCTGTTAATAATTAAAGTTACTTGGTAACACAATTACAAATCTTGGTACCAATCTAAAAATATATAGGTACTAATACTTTTTTGCGAGGTTTTTCTAGTTGGAAATTAAACTATATAATTAGCTAATTAAAAGCCAGCTTAAAATCGGTTCAATATTTTTTTTAATGCACAATTCTGTGTAGCCCACATTTATAATACTTGACACTAATCCTGCAGCGCCTAAAACGCAATGTATTTAGTATTTAGCTTCTCAAACAATTATTTTAAGTTCAATAAAGTATTCTCAAAAAAAGTTAATAAATAAGTAATTATAATAAGTAAATGAAAACCTACCTACACTAAATTAATAAAACATTTTTAACATATTTACCTCTTAGAGCGTTTTAAGCGTTGCATTATTATCTATTAAAATACATTATCTTAAATACTTATTTTTTTACTGAGAGAAATAACAACTTATATGAATTCTGAAGCCTTAATAAAAACTATACATACAAGTAGTATAAAATAAAGTTGCTGTCCCTATGTATGCTTACATCTTTAAAACTACGCAACAGATTTTGATGCGGTTTTCATTAATAGATAGAGTGATTCAAAAGGAAGGTTTATATGTAGAATACATGCATATTATAGCAGACCTAGACCATATTATGGTAGTACCTACCTATATAAAGATGATAATATCATGCGACAAACTTATTTAGTTTGATATGTGTATGTTTGTATGTTTGCATTTACTAGATACTAAATGGATACTTTACTAATAGTGTATACATTATGTGTGTTAGTAACCTCTTACACAAAAAGGGCTGAAGTAAAACCGATGAGCACCTACACATAGTAAGCTTATAATATAACTAAAATTATTTTAATAATATCGCAATAAAATTATTATTACAAATAACAAATTATAGCTAATATTTAATTTTATTTTATAAAATTTTTAGTGATGTTTGTGCTGTTTTACATTTACGTGCATTCGCACGTTAATACACCACGGTATTAGCTTTACGTATAATTTCACTCTTTTTTGGTAGTGTTAAGTCACAAAAGCTGCGAAATGTGTGTGTGAATAACAATGATATTTATATGCATAGTCAAAGAATAGAAACTATTACTACGTACTACGAAAAAATATTGTACATCCCTAGTTCGTTGACTACGTATGGTCGCTCTGTGGCTTTGTGTGGCTTATGGACGCTCCACACAATAATTCTTCGCCCGAAGTTTATGGCTAGACTTCTTAGTGGGCATTGCATATTATTAAATATTTTAAGTAGTTGCAAAAGTTGAAACCACCCGTGCAGACATTTAATTTAGGTGAATGAACGTGGAATGAGTGGGCACGAACAATATTATGGTTTCTGCAAATTTTGGCTTCGTTAAAATATATGCCGACTAACACATTCTTCTTGTTCTTGTAAGTACAACATTAAGTCCTACGCTCTTTGCTTCTAACACCAGTGCATGTTTTAAATATTTTAAGTAGCAGCTCGTTGAGGAAGGAACCACCCGTGCAGACATTTAGGCGCGGGCGAGGGAGTGTGGAAGTGAGCACGGGCGATCTCGTGCATCGTGCGCGCGTCCAGCACGAGTAGAGCTACTTCGTGCTCTCTCTCTGATCCCCACACTAGCGCGCTTAAGAGGACGCCTTCGTCTTCACTCTGAAAGAAAATGACAAGTAAATCGGTCCACACGTTTATGGGTCGAGTGAGGAATATTTTTGGAATGGTGGAACCATTTCATTTTTTTTTTCGTATATAAACAAAACGTGTAATCTTACTGTCACTACTAACTACTTTAACTATTTTTTTATGTAAATCGACGCACACGTTGTAATTGCAAAAGAGTAATGGATGTAAGGGTATGGATTTTCGTTCTACAAGAATTCTTATATTTTCAGATAAAAAGTGTATATAATATGTAATTCCACTATATAGACTACCTATATACCCTAATCTCAAGTTGATCTCACGATTTTCTACAAACTGTACGATTTCTTATGAATAAGTCAGTGAGTCGACATCGGCAAAAAATTACGAATAAACATTTTAGTACTAGGTGTCGACAATACATTCCGTAAGTTTACAAAAATCGGTTCATTTGAACAGGGTTCCGAAGTTTCGTAGGTTCTTTAGAAATAAGTTGTTTAAAAAATTGTAGATAATAATATTTTATTACGTATGTACCTTAGGATCTGGCGAAGGAACAAAGACCGGTTCGCTGGGGTAGCTTCCAGTATCGTGCCATGTCATCACTTCACCAGTCTGGGTATCCACTTTCACGATCTGAAAATATGTAGTTTATGTACAATTAGTCCGTGGGAAACTCGAGGCTATAAAGCCCTGAAGCCCTGAAGTTGCACCTACTGAAAAGTATCAGAATTAGAGTATTATTTCTATACTTAGAATAGAAATACTCTTTATTGTGTCCAATTTAACAAAACGTACTTAAAATAGTAATTTTAAGTAAGTTTTGCTAAATTGGTTTGATTTTTAAGTTAAAATATATCACAATGGTTTATGAACCCACAATACCCCTCTTTAAGACCAATTAGTTTTGGCTTTAAATTGTAACAAACATCTATTTAATTTTACAGAAAAGTAACATGGGAGTTACCTACCCAAATTATGAATAAATGTTAGTACTTACAGATCCCACGTTCTCTACATCAACATCAGAGCCTATACCATAGAAATATCTGTAAGGGCGGCCTGAAATTGGAAATATGTATCCTTAGCTCATAATCTGACGGTTATATTCATAGACCCAACTTCATGAAGGGTTTATATCATAATGGTCCGTATAGATATCACTACATAGGATAAAATAAAGTTTCTTCCCACGTCTGTCTGTCCATATGTATGCTTATATCTTTAAAACTAAGCAACGGATTTTGATTCTGTTTACATTAATAGATAGAGTGATTCAAGAAAAAGGTCTATATGTATAATACTTGCAAAATAAAGGTAGAAAAATACTTATAATTTTCTATTAAGCGCGACGAAGTGCGGTCGGGTCCACTAGTTAGATATGACGTTATGTGTGTCAAAGAAATTAATATTGCACTGATTTCTTTGCGTAAGTAGCGTCTTATAATCTCAAGTCGAGTGATATAATATAAAAGACACTTTGTCACATTAACAACCCAACCGCGTGCGAAATGATTGCGCCCTATTAGCATTTTTTGGGTCTACTATTAAGAGATGGAACTGAACATGGTAACCATTATTTTCAATGGTTTCTCAATATCTTTCTACTTCAAAGTGTAATCTCTTACCATTATGCACATCGTAGTTAATTCTTGGAGTTTCGCAGCCTATATCAGCCAACAATTGTGGCACAACTTTAGTGAGTTTGGGCGCGTCAAGATGAAGCCTCAGCCTCTTAGGTCTCGCCCGGAACCACTCTGCGTAGTCTGGGTTGCTTTGCATATTCTGAAATTTACTCAACTTATCACAGTTTCTTAAGAATTACTCTTATAGTAATTTTCTTAATCCATATTTTTTTATCACAACTTTTATATCATAGGAAGGATAGATACTTCAGTGCGAGAATCACCATCTAAGTCTATATTTTTTTCGCTGGTATTCACTTCGTGTTAGAAGTTGGGAGTGATTGGAAGATAAAGACGGAGGAACTGGTAGAGTGGTGTGCCTGTAGAGAGACCTATGTCCAGCAGTGGATTAATATAAGCTGGTGATGATTCGCTTTGAATTTTGAATGTTGTCTCCTAAGGAGTTCCGTTAACCCCCATTATGAGAGTGCAGTAAAGTGCTGCAAAAGTCTTCGTATTGTCTGCTTAGAGAACACTTCCGAAAGTATATTGAGTTTATTTCGTTGGCTCTGTGTCTGTGCTCTTTGTCTGTGTGTGTATCTTTTCGTAGGATTGACAAATATGACAAAATGTTAATTTAAAACACAGAACACTTAAGCTGTAATCTGTGATTTAAAAGTAAAATTACACAAATGTTTCTATGTGTAAAATTGTTTCTTTTTCTCAATATATACCAAGATACCTATTTTTAAGTAACAAAAAATACTTCGTGAATATTCCAACGTGTTTGCGTAAATTAAAAGGTCGTGACCCTATATTTTACCTCCGTGTTTTTAGTCAAACACTCAGGCACAAATAAGTATCTAAAAGTGTCATTATTTTTACATTTATTGTTAAATGTTTATGAGTATATTATAGTTACCTCAATAGCCTGAACATACATGGCATCCAAAGCCTTGGGATCCTTGTACGAGCAGAGATCAACGATCATCTGTCCCGCTTGCTCATAGCAGTTTATAATGTGAAGAAAAAAGAGAGTTTCAGTTCTGAACCGGTGGCACTCCTTGCCTGTTTCCCGGCTTATTAAGACCACGTGAGTCTGAAAATTATAAGAGTGTAAATGTAGGAAGCAGGGACGGCTTTATCTATTGTGAGTTTGAGACTACGGACCCCTAAAAAACAAGCCCGCGAGTATCTTGGTCGTTCTTCTCATAGAGGTCTGTGCTTTCCGAACGGGCGGTTAAGTTTTTAAAGAAAACTAAATAATTGTAAAATTGACTAGAGGGCTATAATATTATTATGGTGGTGATTGTACAAGGGCGCCACATAGGCTAGAGACGTTTTAATTCCGGTATAAGAATTTAAAATTATTATGCTTTAGATACCCTGCTTATAAGTACCTACAAGCATGCATTTGCATCTAAAATTTTGTCAACTAACTTCTATCCCAGAGGTTTTCGCCCAGCAGTAGGACAGTTTTTATACTAAATAAACCATCCTGTATACAAAATACTAGAAAATACATTTATTTAAAAAATACAATAAAGCATCCTTAACTTATGTATTTAACACAACATTAAAATAAATAAATAGCCTTTTGGCTTTAAAAGGGTTTTAAAAGGCATACATGATTACAAACATTAAACAACGGACTGCTAATTAACATGTAAACTTAATTTTCCTTTAAGTGGTAGCGTCTTTTATAAATATGTTTACGTAAAGCCGGGTCTCCAGCGCGAGTTTTTGTTTAAACATTCAACAAAAACATTACAACATTTTTCACAAAACATTGTCAAACTACATTTTTTTATTGCTCCAACAATGTTTTTGCTTTCCATACCCGGTGGAAAGCACGTACAACAAACCATAATATCAGTATTCACCAATATCGCCGAGAATTTTGTTGAATGTTGTTTTGTTTTTGTTGAATGTTTAGACCAAAACACGCGCTGGTAACCCGGCTTTACATAAACATATTTATAAAAGGCGTTAACACTTGAAGGAAATTGTTAAACGCACACACTATAATATGTTTGTGTGTAGTATTACAGTATACGCATGTCACTTCAAGTAAATCTTTAATGGGCCAACTTCTGAATGGATGGCATGATACGCGTAGCAGTGGCGATGCGTTGGTCAAAGCTGTTATTGGGTCTATAGAACATAATAGCCAAAGGATTAGACAAGAAGAAGATGTTCTTTTTCTTGTCGAGTAACTTGAATTCTTACCTATATTCACAGTATAGAATTTGAATTGAATTGAATCCAGTGAATGCTGGTTTTATAACAGACTTTACAAATAATCGTTGAAATCTTTTTTTTATGTATGTTCACCGCTAGAACCTATTTGGAAACTGTCTCTCTCTTTTCTTGTTCATCTTTTTCAATGTTACATGTGGCCCCTGTTTTTCGATATCCCTAGAGCAGTGTTTGTGATATAAACAAAAAACGTATTGAAAATGAGCTCGAAGTCGATTTTATCAATTTTTACTTTATGAGTACTGAATCAGTTTTTGCCAGGCGTCCAAAAAAAATTAATTAACGTAACAAACATAAATTACCAATGCCCTATTACGTAAAAGTATCGATAAAAAGCATCGTAGTAGAAAAAATAGTTAGGTGGGTGGGTGGTTGTTTGGTAGTGGTATCGATATAAAAAATAGTTTTCTTGTAATGGCTGGATTATCTCCCTACCTCATTGCTTGTATGACGATTAAAATGAATACAAATACCTCGTGTTCGGGATACCATTGCAGCGAGGAGGCCATGGGTTCGCTAGAGACAGCGCTCTGCAGAACTCCTATCAGAGAGACTGATAGCGGCTGTTCCACTATTATGAAGTAATTCTCTGTTATACCTGGAATTAAATTTGTATGAGAACCTTAGGTATAAGTGACAACCGCTATTTAAACCCACTTAGGGGAAGAATTTTCAAAAATCCTTCCACCACCCATTGTGCACCTTAACATAGTCTAATTTTGTCTAAAGAGTAGACTGTTCTAAAATTGATATTATGTAAGTTGGTGTGTAGCGATAGACCCTGTAATAAAGGCTATTTTTCAGCGGGTAAAACCGCAGGGTTCAGTTCAACCGTATCTTAAAATTCTCGTCACATTTCATGGACCACTGGACAGTAAAATGTGACGTAAAGGAACATTATAAAGTGATTTAATGGAACATTATACAGTCTTCTAGTACGTATATCTAATTATTCGATTAACATCCAATACGTTTCTAGGATACGGCACAGATAGACTAAAGACTGCTGCGTTAACGGCACGCGTTGTATGCGAAGTATTCATTGTTTGCTGTGTTTTCTTACCAAAGGTATGCATGTAAGCTGGATGGAGAGACCAGCGCGGCTTCATGATGCCCACTATGTGAGCTTTCTCAAACATGTCGCCTGCGAAATAAATATAGCAATATTAATATTGGTAAAATTAAAATTAATTTGTTGTTGTTTCCTCAATTTCATGTATAATATTGATTAACAGATAGTAAGAGTGCTTCCGCACTATCTCCAGTCCAAATCCATCATTAGGATTATCGTATACCATTACTACTACTCCTATATCTACTTACTTCTGTCCATCATTAACAGTATTGAGAACGGACAGTACCTATTCGAATGAGCGCCTAAGCTTTTTTTTATGAGGGTAAATGCTTTTAGACCTACTCTTACCTCCCGGGGTAGAGGCACGGGTTATATGGGAATATGGGACTCACTTGCTGGTGGGCCGACAATAATACCAACTGATACGCCATAACCAATGTTCTACGTCTACGCAGCTGCGTAACACGCTGGATCGTCATTTGACGGACACATTATATCGGGCTAGGTTCGAATAATGTAATATGGAAACGTTCTACTTACTACTCTTACTCTTAGCGTTATACTTACTCGTAGCTTACCTTTTTCTGTGAACGGGAACCGGACAATAGCATGTCGTAATCTTCCTTTTAACATTGTCATGCCCACGTTGAAAACATCGCCTGAAAATTGAAAAAATAACTAACATAATATACAAAAAATAACTACTTATATATAAAATAGTTATTGATAGTGCATTGATAGCATACGGTAGACTATGCATAATGCATTCCTATTACCTATATAGATATGTACATTTTTTTTAATAGTATCTACAGATACGAGGAGAAACTGTATTATAAATATGAATCTAGATGATTCTGTTCTTTAGGTAGTAATTTTACATGGATAGTCTGATGAATAGATATGTCGAAAAAGTAAATTTTCTATGATCTTATACCTATAGGTACTAACCATTGGGCATAACATGAGGATGCGAAGTATGGTTGACGAGTGCCACGTCATTCATGACGTTCCTCGTCTGCAGAGTGTCTAAGGTCACTGGATCCACTCTGAAATTAAAGGCAAAATAGGTACACATTCAAGCACAGAGGTGAAGGAAAGCAGGTATTTTTGTCATCATAGGTGACAACCGGGACCCACAGTTTGACGTACCTTTCGAAACAAGGTAGCGAAAAAAAAAGTCACATGGGTATATAAACTTAGGGTATATAAACTGGGTATAGGACTACTAGGTCACAGATCATACATCCTTCATAATATATAAAATATTTTTCTCTGTGGTATCATATCTTTTGTAATTATAATCACAGATCGTTGTTACAGATTCGGTTTGTAAAGAGAATTATTCTATTCTTTTCTTTAATGTATGGATAGACTAACTGCACGTCCTTACCTATGAATGATAGGTCCTTCAGTGAACGCGTAGATCTCGTCTCCGAATGGATAAACAGATATCATCGCGTTATCCGACAGTGATTCTCCTGGCTTGAAAATTGATGCGATTCTGAAAAAAATGAATTACTTTTATTTCATATATCACAAGCATCAAAATAGTATCTATTTAAAAGAAATTAAAAGATATTTATTTTATACACCATTAGTTTAAGTTGTTGTATTTGTAAAATTTATACTTTATATGTGGATCAATAAAGTGTTTCTTATCTTATCTTATCTTATAAAAATATTATAAGACCCCACTTTTTAAAATCTTACTAATATTATAAACGTGAAAATGTGTAAGAATGTATGGATGTCTGGATGTATGTTTGTTACTCTTTCACGCCTAAACGGGTGGATCGATTGAGCTGAAATTTGGTGCTACTCGTATTATAAACGATTCGTGAGTATTTAGATTCATCTTTGTAAATAAACGGTATAAACTCACTTGTATTTACTTCGGCTTCGTGCCTACCGTTTCTGTCAATTTGTATAATGAAGGGGTAATATTATTATTTATTCGTAAAAAGGCCTTTGATAATACCATTAATCAATAGGAATGGTTCGTGAGGTTCGTTGCATTGTGCAGGTTAGCTGAGCAAATAAAGGAAATGAACCAAACTTATTGGAGGCGTCATATTATGTAATGTATCTTTTATAACAAAAAAAAACAACAAACAAAACGTTTTAATATTAACATTATGGGCCTGCAATTCAGGGGAAGGTCTTTGAACTGTAGAAAATTACGTGTTTCTTTATAGCGCCTAAAACGCAGTATAAGTCTTTGTAACAACTGTTTTTTGTTAAATATTCCACCTTTTTACGCACATAATAAACAGAAGGTAGGAGGTACATACTACGTTTTAAGCGATGCAGAATATTGAAAGAAGTAATCGATACTATGAGGCCTCCATCATAGTATCACAAGGGGCGGTCCCATGCAGCTTTATTAAGACTATTCATGTCTAGTAACAAGCAGCTTGCAAGCCTTTTCATTTTTCAAATTAAAAATAAATGGATTTCCAAAATCTAAAGCTACAACCCTAAAAACTCGATGAACATATTGTTATGTAAATGCTAGTGTTACATTGTAGGCTTCCTCGGCACAGGCCCAGCCTAGTGAGGGAGTCACAAGTTCTTACATAAATGATCCTAGTACACATATGTATATATACACATGTACACATATATGTACACATGTATATTATTATATAAGTAGCTTTAAAATGTTCCTGTACTGCATGTTTTTCTTTTTGTCAAATAAATATTTTTCATATTTATTTTCACCACCACTGTTATTATTATGTCGCTCTTAAACACGGGCTAAGCCCGGGCCTTTTTATAGGCGTACACGGAGACAAAAAAGTCCAACGCGCAGAGGCCCTTTTGAGCTTTTAATATAAATGTAATAGGTGACACTTACATATTGGAGTCTGTCTGTGAGTCCATCCATAGAAAATGGGCTCAAAGACAGTCTCCGCCTAGATGTTTAATGAGGCTATTGCTTATTATTATTAGAGTTAGTTCAAGGGGTTTTTGTCGCTTCGACCATTGCTGATCTATTGTGACGCCCTCTTGAGCTATAGTTCACTCCCTAAACCCGTAGCTTCTAAGAACTTCCAGATCTTCAAGGGGGTGATTTGTTGTATCTCATCGGGGAGCATCATTTGTCGTCCTAGATGGATACTTCTTTTGAACATGAGTGGTCCGTAGCTACATAGAATGTGCATTGCGGTTTCCTCCTCCTCTTGGCAAAATCTGCACTCTGCCTCTTGGATAAGCCCCATGTTCATCATGTGTTTGTTTAGTTTGCAGTGACCGGTTAGAATTCTAGTTACTGCACAGGTTTTATATCTGGGCATCTGTAGAAGTTCCCTCGATATTTTAGAGTTGTAACCTTTGATCACCGATTTGGAGTGGATAAGGCCCTCTGTGGACTTCCACAGTTTGGTTGCGTCATGGTTACATTGGTTGTTTAACAGACCGTAAGCTTGCTGTTTTGTGAAGCCACAATAAGGTTCTGGTCCGACATGAGGGGTGTCGGCTCCATTTCTGGCAAGCTCGTCTGCAACTTCATTACCAGCAATATTACTATTATCATTAACTACCACTGTTATCATTAAGGTATTTATTTGTGTACATCGTGTATTTGTCCCTATCGTGCGTTTGTGACGACAGGCTAACCCTAACTTTCCCACGACTTATGATAAAAAACAAGTTTAATTATAAAAACGTGACTGAGTAGTTCTTTATGAAAATGATTTTAGTATTTTCCTGGGAATCATTGTATTCCTAAGTTTTTGGTATTTTACTGCTCAAAAGAAATGTTAAATTGTAAAAATTTTATTTATTCACCGGACCACGGTTTAAAAATTACATAAGCTTAATCTATACTTACTCTTCCCTAATAAGCACACATACATAATATAATCACGCCTGGTTCTCGTTGGGGTAGGCAGATGCTATTTCTCTCCACTTTGTACGATCCTGACACCTCTTTAGCTTCCTCAACTTTCATCACATTCTTCATACACGCTCGCCGGTTCTTGGTACTCTAGACCTGGCTCTTTCTTAGAACAACATTTACTACATTCTCACTCACTCACTCACTTGACCACAATCCTATAGGCGGCGCGGTTTTTTTTTTACATAGAATAGGACTGCGTTTGACCACAGTCTCACTGGTTGGTTAGTGATGACGTGGTCGAAGCTGTAACACACAGGTCTAGCAAATACCTATTAACCTTCGACTTGAAGACACTCTAGTTGTAATTTTCGGGAAACACTGAAGCAGGTAGGGAGTGCAAATCTTTGCCGTCCGGATAATGAAGGTTGAAGCAAATCGCTACGGCAATCAGTTCCTCTTCAATGTGTTGGTGGGGAGGTAGTGGCACTGATACGTCACTGTCTCATCCAGTATATTGACGATTACCTAATAAGTATATAAGATTACCTGTCAAATATAGTATGGCAGGGGTCAGGCACAGCTTTAGTTCCGAACTCGTTGACCACGATCCTGTTGGCGGCGCGGTTCCTCTTCAACGTGTTGGTGCGGAGGAAGCGGCACTGGTACGTCACTGTCTCATCTAGGATCGCGAATCTGGACAAACATTACAAATTTACTTTAACTAATTAAACACAATCCATATAAATACATAATCAGTAGGTCTAAAAAGTAACATACTCGTTAAAGTATTTTAATTTATGCAAAATTGTAATATGGAAACAAATAGGTAACAAGTATCAAGATTTATTGATACACGTTATTGTAGATATCATGTACAGTGACTTAACTAGGTATTCACTTAGATCTAAAGTATTTTAATGACATCATTGTGTGACGTCACACTACATAACATTTTTAAAAGAAAACGATTTGCCTTTCATCTGTGTTTTTTTGTATAGAACAGGCCGACGTTTGACCACATCCTACCTGATGGATAGTGCAGATGCGGTCGACGATGGATCACGTAAGATGCCTAGAAATTATCTATTCACTCGTGCCTTAAAGATACTCAAGTTGTACCTATCTACCTTTCGTGAAACACGGATGACGGCAATATTATGTTTCAAATGCCAGTTCTAATTAAAAACGTCGAAGCAAAACGCTTGGTTATAAATAAATTTTAATATAATTTGAAAGAAAGACTGAATTATATTTTTCAAATGACTTCTAACTTACCGATGCAATAACGCCGAGCTGTCGAACAGATGGTCGAACCTCATCGATCCCACCTTCAGAGATCCCGGGCCATTACGTAACAGAGTACCATGAAGCCAAGAAGGTAGCTTGCCTGAAAATAATTGAAAAAATTGGGTAGTTTTATTGCACCATAGTCAATCATTACATCTGCTAATCTGATACTTTTCATTGACTACTAAATGAAAGGACTAATCTACATAAAAAAGAGACTATGATGATGGATTGACTTAAACTTCTGACCGGATTAAGTTGAAGTTTGAAATAAACATGGTTTTATGACATAGACCTTCACTAAGAAGTGTCTAGCTCTTTAATACTTGTGCGGCTTGTGCGAAGTTTTACCCTAACAGTCATAGGTACAGCTTATATAAAAATCTTGTATCTCTGTGTTTGTAGTCGAGCTCCTCCGAAATAGCTTGACCGATTTTCGTAAAATTATTTGGGTATTTTTGATAGGTCTGAGAATAGGCTGTTTTTTATTCCATTAGGTGGTAATGGTAGCTCTTCAGATAATACATTTAAATACTATTTATGTTACAAAACAACATTTTCCTCTATAGCTACTATCCTGATCTAGATACGCGGTAGTGTGTCAAGCCAAGTTTAATTATTATATATCCCATGAATCCCACCTGTCATAATTCCTTCCAAAGGTTCGTTAATCTCCTCCTCACACGATCTCAGCCATATGCTGGAGTCACACGAAGGGTACAGCTTCTTATCGCTCCCGGCCATCGTATTGCTAAAATATTGGTATACGATAAGAATAGAATGTTATTAATAAAATAAAATTAAAAAATCTCTTCATTGAACACCATAAATAGGTACCTACTTACATAATATTATGAAAAAAAAAAACATATTTAAAAATTATTCAATGATATGAACTTGACCTACGAAACGAAAACGTGACTGACTGACTGGTTGTCTGATTTATTAAGAAATAGGTGAAACTGCTGAAGGGGTTGCAATTTCACACACAGTGAAATATTACGACGTAGAGATGCGATTTTATAAGGGAAGCAAAGCACAGCTAGTTACGTACCTATAAATAAATAAAAATATGTATTTTTGTCTCAGAATTGTAGAACGGAGATAATTAATTAAAACAAATATTTAAAAAAATATGTAATCAGGAAATAACTACTATACTTATATGTAGTTCTAAAAAATAAAGTCGTGGAGCTTCGCTAGTTTAGCTATAAATTTAGCTAGTGTCGTCAATGAAAATAACCTAGACTTTTCTAAAATAATCTGAGTCATATTCTTGGCGGCCGTCCTACGTTGAAATAACAAAATTAAAAGTATTTTAGTACATATGCCGTGAATGGATTTAGTAGCCATCATTTCATATAATATTTACGGGTAAATCCTGAGATCGGGCGTATTTAAGTGATTTCCGTGGCAGATTTTAAATCAAAGTATTATTGCATTTTACATGTAAAACATCAAATTTCCCATAATTATAATTACATCAATCAAATAGGCATCATTATAACTTGTTTTGTTCAGAAGATATTTAAATTTAAATTTTTGGTGCCACGGGAATCAATAAAGTGTGGCATGGGAATCAAAATTAAAACTATTTTGTTTGAATTCTATGTTATTATTTAAATATTGACCTCTACATACTAATCATATAAAATAGAAATGATTAAAAACGGTGATCCAAACAGATATACACCAAACATAAAGTATTAAAAAGGTCTATATTGGCTCTCTATAAAATAATCATGTAATCTAAATAAAATCAACGTATTGCAGTCTTAAACAATGTAAAAATATTGAATATATAGTCCTAGAATATGAGATTAAGTTCTCAGTCACAGTCACTGACAGGATTCACTCCAGAAGCTGTCATCAGATTGTACATTTATCATTAGTTAGGTTAATCTGGACTGAAAGTTGCAGTCAGCCCATAGTTTCGTTTTATTCTTTCATCATACATCATCTCAGCCATAAAACGTCTACTGCTGAACATAAACCTCCCCTTTAGACCTCCATATATAACACTGGTGTTGAAAGCGACCTGCTTCAAGCGTCTTTCAGCGACCTAAATAAGGTCGTCTTTTCAACATTCATTTTCTTTTCGATCCATCTCCATCTTGGCATTTCTTTATACTTCTGAAAAGCGGCATCCTCAGCGGATGCGCAGAAACACAGGCCTTCAAATCCAATGCTTTCCTCTTTCCAAAATTGCATCAGCATTTTGGATAGAATTTTTGCTGTTAGTAAATTCTGCTGATTTATGTTCTCATTTGATTGAAAGGCCTCAGTCCAACTTTTTGTTTCCCAAGCCGGCGTCATATCGCTGAGGATACCGCCCTTTGTGATTTTACTTTTTCGGCCCTTCCTCACAATTCCTATCCTTTTCACTTGTATCTCCTCGCACTTCCTCGGCGGTCTCACTCGTTTTTCAATGTTGTCCATCTTTTTTCTACCTATCCTCCAAATTTGGTCCGGTTTCCCATGAAACCGGTCCCAATTTGCTTTCGTTTTAGACCTTTCCGTAGAAAATCCAACTTTCCATTTAACATACCCCAATTTCAAAACGAGTGAGATCGTCGTTTCATCTTCTATACATCTTATCCCTTTCTTTCCTTCTTCGACTTCTTTTTCCTCCCATAGAACACATCGCTTCTCTATTTCACCTTCTACCACTCTCCTACTTGAGCTCGCCGTCGCAGTGTTCCCGTAGGTGCCCTCAGCAATACTGAACTGTGGAGCGAGCGAGTTTATCCCAACGCCTTCTAACGGGACAGTCCTCGCTGAAGGCGTTGTGATCGACCCGCTCCAGCTGGGCACCCACGCAGTTGACGCACCGCGGCAGTGAACCTTCCGCCAGTGCGGTGCACGCCGCCCTCAGATGCGGCCCCCCACAGTGGCTGCAGGCGTCCACGGGCTCGCGGCAGAACCGCTTCCCGTGGCCGTACCCGAGGCAGCGCGAGCACTGCATGAGGGGCGACTGATCCTGGACCCTCACCCTCTGCAGGTCAACGTACACCGCCCCGGCTTCCGTCAGACGGCTCCATATCTTGGGGGACGCCCTGATCACGATGTGCTCCGTCAAAGTGTTTCGGGCCCTTTTCCTAAACTTTACCATCATGAGATGAATGGAAAAGATGTAATGGATGAAATGCATAGAATGGATGGTTCGGAAAAATGGGAATTTGTTAGAAGTAGAATATATAAAGAAACAGGTATAAATGACGTGCAGAGTTAAATAAGTGTTCTAGATAACTTAAATAACAGACAATAACAGGAATAGGAAAAAAGGTGCGGAGTAAAAGAAAAAACATATACAGAAAAATGTTGAATAAAAATATATTGTAAGCGCATATCAGCGCAACATATAAACTAAAACATGAACAGATAAGAAAGGAAAATAAAGCTGTACAACGTCTCATCCCACCCTCAATGAGGAACGGAGAAAAACAATTAAAAAAAAAAAAAAAAAAAAAAAAAAAATAAGGTCGTCTGCCACACTTGTGGGTAGACGTTCTACGCTGCGTTTGCTTGCCTGTAGTAGCCACTTGAACACTTTTCGACCCCATCAGCCATTCGCTCTACGTGCTATGTGGCCTGCCCATTACCACTTCAGCTTCCTGATCCGCGGAGATATGTCAGTGACTTTGGTTCATCTCCTCATTCCTGATTCGATCACGTAGAGAAACCCCGAGTATAGCCCTCTCCATAGCTCGCTGAGCGACTTTTTAATGTGGTCTGTCTACTATAGTACAATATAAAAAAATCTGATGTATACAATATAAAAAAATATCTGAAATAATGAAATATACAAATATAAACTGTCAAAATCACTTCCATACCTGCGGCTTCGCTGTAGTTGGGTAAAAAGTGAAAGAATGCGCAAGAAAACTCAGGGGAAAATTGATCACCGTGGTAAAATACCATGAGAATCAATACCATGTAAATCAAAATTGTATAGTTTTTTGTCAATATTTTTAAATACCATAATTATAGACCAAAATTAATAAAATATATGATAAACAATACCCTTTTACTAACTGCACACCCTAGTCAAAAAACCGTAATGGATAAAAAAATATTTTTAAACATGGAAAAGGTAATCAATGATCTAGTGAACCAAAACCACGGTAATCAATTTCTCACCTTCGTAAATCCAGTTTATAACAACGAGAGGAGGAGCCTCTCTTCACTATGTTTAGAGGGCAATCGAAGTTAGCCAATAGCGTGCGTACAAGCTTCTAAGTATTGTGGTTTGTGAAATGTGGGTAGTTATGTCGCGCGCCATGGGAATCACTTTTTGTCCGGGGACAAACCTAAATTTGTTATTTTTTCTAAAACTACGCTGAGTACAGCCTTCGCGTATTTTTTTGATCATATAACAGTTCACCCTTTACAGCTTTGATCACAGGAATTAATTAAATTCCTTTTATAAATTAGTGTAAAAAATATATTTTGTTCCGAAAATGTGTAAGGGACAGCCCACGGTAATCAAATTTCAGGGCTTTTACATTTTTTTTTAGATACTTGCAGCTAAATATAACCTGATGTCTATCATGCATTAAGTAGATTGAACCTTAGACTAACAGGAAAAAAATACCTTTGGGTAGAATTTTTATGTTACGGGTAGTTTATTCCCCCAGACACGTAAAATTTTGACTCTCAGGAATCACCCTTACACTTTACGTAAAATAAATGTGAAATGATAGATGATAAAGAGTTATTGTAATTAACAATACTTGACATTTATATTATTAACAATGAATATAATACTTTTATTTGAACAGCTTTTCATTGAAAGAAAAGTCATAATAATAATGCTTATCAAAACAAAATGATACGAGTACAATAAACATTGAGCCTTTGTACACACAATAAACAAAAAAAAAACCATTTGCTAGTTTTCAGTGTTATTAATCCAATGTTACATTTTCTGCTAAAAATTTAAATTATTTCAGTACAGACGTAATAAATTAATAGAATAAAAATAAACAACAACGCTTACCTTAATAAACCGATATCACAATAACGATCAGCGAAAACCGAACACACACGCTTCTGCTAATCTCCAACGAAATATTTCCAAAAAAAATAAATTTCGTTCTATGTTTTTTATTATTTAAATTTCACTAAGTAAAAGTTTTCTTTTAAATTATGTTTATCAACTACAATAGTCGTCAATATATTGTTATTTTTAATATTTTTTTCAATATTAACTGAAATAAGTCTCAGAGATCTAATCGTCTTCAGCGTAGCTAGTGAAATGAAGGGCGGGTGAGACAGGGCCGCTGCGCCCCTTCGCGAATTCAACTGGCTACTGAATACGAACAGACTATACTCGAAGCCTCTTTCAAACTGAAAGTGTCGGACATCCATGATCTCCTTATATTTAATCCTTAAGGGGCTGCGCAGACGACAGACTATCCATGACGCACTTTTTAGTCTGTGAAAATAGAACCTATGCAATTATATGCAGTAACGCACACGACGCGCAAAAAGTCCGGCACACAAATAATCCGTGTAATTCGGGCAGACCGGATCGCGCCGCGTCGCGCCGCCCCGCACAAAAAGTGTGTGAAAAAAATAGAACGTTTGCTTCAACGCGCGCTAACGCAGACGGCACACACTTTAGTCTGCAATCTGCATTTGCTAGTGGTGGACGTAACGCTTCTTTCTTCTTCTTTTTCTGTACTTCATGTACAAAATAATACTTCGCGATCTCTGCACGATTTCCATAGCGTCTACGTCCAGCCCTGGATTTACACTAGGGGCATTCGGGGCGAGTGCCCAGGGCTAATTTTCTTGCCACTCCAAGCGAGTCTTACGCACATCTGTCGTAGACAGATAGATAGGTAGATAAAACACTTTATTGAAACATTGAAAAATAAACTTAAACATAAAAACCCGGTATTATAATCTATGTGTCACAATTCACAATCAGCGGTCTTATTGTAGTTAGCATTATAAAATTTCTCAATTATAATTTATCTTTTTCAAAGCAAGCTACCCATATAGCCATTTTTGGGAACATGACGTAACGGTTTCGACGCCTAGTGTGTACACTGATTTATTCTCGACACATAATCTCGACGCCGTTCCGTGTTAGAGTAGTCGCTGCAACTAAAATTGGGGACGAGTCGACACAGTAACATTCGGTTTCTAATTTACGTCGCTGTGTCTCAACATTGTTACCATATTTTAACCAGTTCCCACCTACCTAATCTGTGGTTCACACAAATCATTCATTCTATTGCTCATAATCGTTCATTCGTTGACATTGACTCGTGAACTGACGTGAATTATTAAAAAATAAGAAACGACCATTTATTTATCACCTAGGTAAGTAAACAAAGAGTTTGTTTTTTTTGATTATTATGGTTTTCTATACTCAAATCTTAATGGGAAATTAAATCCATCGTGTAATTTAATGGGAAAGGTTGAAATTTATCATCGCGCCACATTATTATTATAATTTAACCATTCCGACGAAAATACACATTGTTTTTATTTTAATGATATTTTTATTTTCTATTCTCAAAAGCTTCTATTTGAATGCAATAATAATAAAGTGGAATATTTAATAACTATTTTTGCAGTAATAAACCGTATACTATCGATAAATATGAAAAATGTTTTTTATTAAGTGAAAAATATTCTCGTCACAACAAGTTACAAAGTTACGATAATGTGTCGACATTGTGTGGACATGTTACGTAAAGTCGTCACAAAGTGACTGATTTTTTAAAATGGTCTCCCTTTGATTTCTTGTCCACAGTTTCCCAAAGTTTGCTAGACAAAATGCCATATTGCATTGTTTTAATTAAATTCTTTATTCAAACAAAATTAATGCATTATATTATTTAACTTTATTCTTTTACAGACGATACACCAGAAACAAAAAAATATTCCAACAAATCATCGAAAATAGTGACTGTACTCTCTGACGTGAAAATAAAAAACAAGATTTTGGATTTAAATGATGAGACCAAAATTATGAATTTAAGTACAAACAGTGATTAACTATACGGATATGCTGACAAATTATCTTCATGATTAATAGATGATGGAAACGACAGTGATGTTGAATTATAAAATTTTGTTGTTATTATTGCTCTATTTAAGTTTAGTCAATAAACTATTTTTGATACCACTTTATATGACTGCATATTAAACTGATTAGGTACACTTATTATTAAGTAGCTCTTTTAGATTGATGGTCTTTAAAATGATCTGTAGATCATGATGAGCGGCAAGTAGCTAGCAAATGCTAGCTACTTGCCGCTTGCTTTGCTATGCTAGTAAAGTCATAGTGTGTTAAGTGTCAGTGATGATTTTGTGATTCCGAAATAAAAATCGTTTCTTCTTATGTTTTCATTTTATAATTACCCCTAACTAATAGGAATAACTTACTTGTACTTGTATTATTTTGATTCGTTAATTCGTTAACTCTCCTGTAAAATGTTGAAATCCATCGAAATCTACGTGATATTTTGGGTAGTTTACTCATTTTTTATTTTAATTAAACGGTAAACCGGCCGTTAACACAAGATAAGTTTGAGAATGACTGGATCAGGTGATTTCTATTTATCCAAGTTAGTGTTATAAGTATTCCGGAAAATTGACGTAACATTACTACACATGTTACCACTCAGTTACTACACATTGTTACCAATGTTGTACACTAGTTACATACAATGCGCAAAGTGTTTAAAATGTGTGTACACAAATGTTTCTGTAACAAGTCGATACAGCTACAACACAAAGTTACTAAAACTACTTACTGTCACTTTGTTACTAAACGGTAACGACACGTAGAAGTGCACCCCCACACAGTCGCAATATGTCGTATCAGTTACGAAACTGATGCGACTTGTTACACCTTTTACAAATCTGCGACCAAAAATGGCTATATGGGTATACACTTAGCTTTCGTAGTTAGATGTATATTTTTTTTATAAATATTCATAATTACGTATAATATGAAAGAACTCGACAACAAATTTCTTAGCAAAATGTCTAGCCGATGAGCGTTTATAAATAATATTTCGGCGGAGGGGGGCGGCATTTTCTCACTGCCCAGGGCGGCATTTTGGCTAAATCCGGGCCTGTCTACGTCCCTACAGCTCTGCCGACAGAATGATCGAAGATGTGCGTCGTGTGCGTTGAGTCTGTGAAAAATCCGCAACAGACTTTTTGCGCGCCATGCAGACTTTTTGTACGCCGCAGACTCGATCGCACAAAAAGTGTGCCGTCTGCGCATCCCTAATCCTGTATAATTACTACTCCTTTTTGTCGTAAAAAGTGTTGCTATTGATGCGCATTTGTTTAATCTGCGCTCCACTGTTTTTGTTACTTAGATACCTTTTTTGGTCTTTGTCAGTCTTTCTTAGTTATATAAATGAAAAAAAAACATCGCTCTATCAATATTTCCAGTTATTTCATAATTTAGCTATTAATAATATTATGCTGTTAAGACGCTGCGGTTACCTTGTCCAATATTATGTCGAGATTCGATTTAGTTAGGTCCTCTTTAGTTAGCTCGTCTCGCGGTTCTTACATAAAAAACTCTATCAACACATATTATACGACTTATAATTGTACTTATCACACGTATTATTAAGACTTAAGTTTGCGTATGTGCTTAGATTATGAACTGTGCTGAACTGATTGAGATGAAATACAACACATAAAACACATAAGCTTCTTTCCAGTGGGTTAATCCAACAGCAATACCTAGTGATTAACCTATAAAAGGAAATGTATCTTTATATTTCGCTTGATGCATACCATAAGTGGAGAGAAACGACGAAGAACTAATATACTGTGATTATGAGAGATTTCCTGCCCTTTTGTGCTTTATGCTGAAAGAAAACTGCGTATTTTTCCGCGATATACACAACTCATAACTACGAGTACATTACATACAACTACCGCTATAATCTATATGGCGGACGATCGTGACATTGATACTTGAGAATCGTGGTGAATAACCGACGTGCCTAATTCATAAGCTTTAGCGACATTTACTCACTAGTGGACCTAATGTACTGCCTTGTGCGATAAGATAGATAGATAACACTTGGTAACTATAACAGTTAACAGGGATCCATTTTTTCAAACTGCAGTACTGATTGAGTTATAATTTGGCAAATCGTATCAGTATACTGCCATTGTCTCTTTGATTGAGTAGAGGGTGAAGACACGACAAAAAATTTGGGGAATTAGGATACTTCGGAATTTAGGGCTCTTTGGAAACGATCATTTAGCAACTCCCATGGTATGTATTGTTTATTTATATTCCTTTATTAGGAAACCTTAATTAGCTCTGTAAAAACCACTATCTGTTTATAACTTGTCCCACATCGTAGCACGAGCGGTCCGGTCGGATTATCCCAGGGGAGGTCCGCCCCCGCTGACCTTCTTATCAAGGCCACGCTCAAGTTCAATATCGAATCCTATTACTTATCTATCGAGTATCGAGTACTCTTCACTCCCGTGGGATATACACTAAATATCCCACGGGATTTATATTCTAAATATATAAAAGGAAAGAGTGACTGACTAAACCACTGGACGGATGGGATTGAAATTTGGAACACAGATAGGTTTTATGATGTAGACCTCCGCTAAGAAAGGATTTTGCCACGCGGGCAAAGCCGCGAGCGTAAGCTAGTCTATTATATTTCTTTCGAGAAATTCGATAAGACTAAAACTAAATGTAATAATCATCTCATGCACACAATGCGAAAATTATATATAGCTGTATGTACCTCAACGCGCCAAAATTGAACCGATTGAGTTAAATTTTTCAAAGTACATAGCTTAAACCACCTATTTTGAAAATGTTAGCAAGGTCTCCTTTTTTTACATACTTCAATCTATTACAATTTAATAACATTTCGCATAACATTTAGTTGCTTAGCTTGGGGCTTGGGGTTAGGCGGCGCTGTGTGAAATGTCCTGAAATATTTATTTATTTTTTATTTATTTATTTTAAAGTTAACATCACATGGTCTAGTTCTGCAGGGCTATTAGATAATTCACACCCACTAAGATAGATTTAAAAAAAACATTTACTGCGTTTATTATTTTAATCGTATTAATGAGGTTCATTAAATCAATGAATTCATCAATGGATGGATTTTTTCTAATGTTTTACGTGTGAGTGGGTGATAGCCAATAGGCCTGCTGTTCTATTTTATATGTACTCACGTACTAATATATTACTATTCATCATCATCATCATCATCTCAGCCATTGGACGTCCACTGCTGAACATAGGCCTCCCCTTTGGACTTCCATATGTACCGGTTGGAAGCGACCTGCATCCAGCGTCTTCCGGCGACCTTAATAAGGTCGTCTGTCCACCTTGTGGGTGGATGTCCTAGGCCACATTACGTCCTACGCTATATTATTACTATAAATGCAATAATATTATGTTGGTGTTATAGGTATGCAATATACGGGGTGGATCATAAAATGCACAATGTAATGCAGAAACTGCACTGAAACGTGATTATATCATGCCCTAAGGCTAAGGGTCATTGTGCTGTAGTTCAAAGATCTTGTTCAGTGTTAGTGCACTTTGCTCTAAGTAATTTTATTTCCACCTTAAAACAAAACTAGTAATGGAATAAAAAGTTGTTTCAAAATACAAGCTAACAAATTTTAGCTCAATCAATTTAGGTGTGTGAATATGACAAACCTACACACTACACTTACATACACAAACAACAATATTATAAATTATACTTTCGCATGTAACGAATCTATTATTAATTTATAACTATTTTACTATTACTATTTAAATAGGTACTAAAAATTTTTTTTTTTTATTTATCTAGAGTACATTAATGATTAGTAATACTCTATTTACATTACAATCCAGCCTTAACGTAGGCTAATAAGTAATTTACATCTAACTTAAACTGATACATAGACTTAAACTAAGAATGTGTCCATTAACACTTTTCTTATTGTCTATATTGGAGAAGACACTTTGTTTATGTGTTCTTTATGCATAATGCATATGTAGCAATTACGCTACTTTACACTAGACACTTCACTATAACACAACTCTATAAGTTTAGTTAGTTTATACATACTTATTATATTCAAGGCTTTTTAGTACCGTTTTCTAGATTTTTTATCCTTTCGTCAAATGATATCATCAAGGTTAAAATTTGACTCGTACTAAAAATAATGGTAATTAATATTTATTATTATAAACTCACGTATTAAGTATAATTTTTAGAATATTCTTCAGAAATGGCTTTAACAATTATATTGCTACACATATTCGTAATATTATTGAATTTAAAAAGTACGATTGCATTTTCTATTCTTATTAATATATATAGGATAAATCTTTATTACAAGCTTTTATTTACTTCCACCTGTCTGTTGTCTGTCTGTCTGTCTGTCTATCTGTAATCAAATCTTGGAAGCTGAATTTGGTCCACTTACCGGTTTCCGATTGAGCTGAAATTTTGCATGCATGTATAAATCGGCTGCAATCGGCGACAATGCAATATTATTATGATATCGAGCTGATCTGATGATGGAGCTGGAAGGTGGCCCATAGGAACTCCGTAATTAAACGTCGCAACCCTATCGAGTTTGGCCTCATTTGATTAGTCTTTGGTGTAAGATGATAAAAAAAAAATGTTTTTAAAAAGTTTTTTTTATTACACTTGTTTTACAATACATTATGAAACGTAGAATATTATATATGCTATCTATAGTATTAACTAATGTTATATTTGCTTCATATGATGTTTTTAATATTACAACACTCTGTTGTCATCATCATCAATTTCGTTCATGTTTATTTCATTACATTTATCCAATTCTTTGGGAATAAACTTGTAAAACTGAACCCCTGAAACATTAAAACAATTAATTACTAAATGGAATAAGGCGTTACATTGCGGAAATATAATATTTAGTGGTCCCAGATGAACGGACTATGTGATTAAAACGGCGGGTCGCACATGGACCAGATTGGCACAGGACAGGGTAGAGTGGCACAACATGAGGGAGGCATATGCCCAGCAGTGGGATATAGAGGGCTGTTGATGATGATGGTAAAACGGTCTAGACGGCACAACAGAACCGAAAACCCTTCTGCTGTGACACACGTTTGTCCAACATGTAGTCGACCCTGCCGCTCCAGGATTGGTTTTATTAGCCACCAACGGAAGTGCCAACGCAACCCAACAGACAGTGCTTAAATCGTCTGCAATAGACGCAAAGGCCGATGATGATGATGATGATGATTTAGTGTTAATGCCGCTCTTAGAGCAGAACTAATAATTAAGTTAGTTCTGTTTGAAATTAACAAAATATTTTTATTAACAATACCAGTCGCATTTATCTGCACAGTTAAGTTTTCGTTTGAGCAAATTTCCCTTTGCTTTTCCATTTTGTATAAATCCTGTAACAATAAAATCATTATTACTTGTTCCGAATAGGTACCTAAATGTAAATAAATATGAGTCTGAGATGTTGTGTTTTTTTATTTTAAAAATAACACATTTTTACCGACACTATAGGTACATACTTAATATATTAATATTTTGTTTAGTTTTTTTACTCACACATTCGATGCCTAGAAATTGAATGACACTATTAGCATAACTTATTTGCAAAGGTGTGCATTTTGTTTAAATAATTAAAAAAAAAAACAGCAATATCAGTAAATTAACGCCCAAAGAAATAAACCAAGTAGCTAAGTATATAATATATACGATTTATAAAACAGTAGATATTATCATACAAACCTGAATCTCATATGAATTCGCTGGTATTCCCATTTGTTGGAAGGTAAAGTTAGCCGAGGTAGAAACATTGACTCTATTGACAAAAGCAACGGCGAACGAATCGTTGATCAACTCTCTACGCCAAATCTCTTGCTGAGGCTTCTGTAATAATATAAAATTAACGGAGAGAACCATTTAATATGAATATTATAAGAGATGGGACCTAGCGTATCTCCTTGTGGCACACCTAATCCAAAAGTTGTAAAGTAATTCATTTTCATAAAGACTCTGTATAAAGACGTTTATTAAGGCGCTACGACATCCATTAAACAGAATTCTGGAGAAAGAAAAAAATATTTTTATGGTAATCAATAATCACATTTCAAATCTTTCTAAAATAATACGTACGGAACAATAAAAATACGGATGTGTGTGTGTTTGTTCCTCTCCATGCCTAAACGGCCTGCGAGTAAACATCTGGGCACAACGTAATGAAATAATGAGAATAGAAGGAAATACGCCATAGACTTCATACAGAGTAATTGGCACATGGCTAATGCCTAGTCATTATCTCAAACTAGCCGAGTTATCAGTAATTTTGCACACTTTACCCGCATGGTTGCAATATTTTAGATCTACAATACATTCAACTTTCTCTTTCGTGTTCATTTTCGGTCCTCATGTTATTAACGTTTTCCATGAGGACTACTATATTAGTTGAACTGTTAATTGGGTTATATTATCCAGTAAACCTTTTTATTTTGTTTTTCCTTTATCAGGTTCGCCTACTGGTAGTCTTCTCATGACACATCTCGATTTTTTATCAATTTTTAGAGACCTTACGTATAAGTTTTGATGTGATCTTAGGACAGCACACTCTAAGAATGTTTAGATGGTATTTTCATCCTCAACAACCTTAATGCCTTTTGGTCTCTAAACTTACCTCACGTTTATCCTTCAGCTGCCATACTCTGAACCCCTGCTTTCCCATAGGGTCCTGGCTTACAGCTATAATGTCCTTATTCAGCAAGATAGCTTTAGACTCTGCGGTGATATTAGACAGATCTGCGCTCATGATGAGTGGAGCAGCCATGACGGACCACACCGCCATTTGCAGCTTGGCTTGATCTATTGTTAGTCCTTTGTTACCTACTAACAGCTGGAAAAAGTGCAATTTGGGGATATATTTTAACGTATAGATTTTGTGCAATAAATTGTAAAATGATGATTCCTATATTAAGGAAAACAACCTGTACACTAGAGGTACTTGAACAGTATAAGTTTATGTGCATTTTCTACTTATGAAACAATTTCTTGTAACCAGGTTTGCAATAAAGTATTATTGTATTGTATTGTAATTCTTCTTTTCAGACCAAGTAAAAACCATTTTCTAGTGGAAATAGCTGTAACTAATTGTCTACATCAATAAGGTTTTTACGGCAATTTTGTGATCATTTTATTCAAGAACATTTAGGACTTCTTTTGATGGGGAGATTTGCGTTTTTCTCCAAGAAGGAACCTTCCTAAAAGGCCTTTGCAGTAGTTTTTAATTCTACTTACAAAGTCAGGATCGTTCCAATGTCCAGGGCCGGCGAACTTGGCGAGTCTGTCCTGGTGATCTCCGAACCAATCCATGGTGAAACCGAGGTGGTACCATGTGTCGAATATGTCGTAGTAGTTCCGCCATATGTTGCAGTATTCCGCTAATACTGTGTAGTCGGGCTAAACGGGGAATATGACAAACCATCAATGTTAAGAAACAAAAATCTATGATGTTTTTTATCTGAAATCTATCCGTACACTACGATTTACGACGCCTGATGTATCAACGCACAGATCTAACCACTGAACGCTTTAAAAAAAATATGGCATAGAGTTGAAATTTGGCATAGAGTTAAACATAGTAACGTAGACAGGATAAAGAAGGGATTTCTTAATGAGAGCAAAGTCATGATCATAAGTTATTATTAAATTTGTGGTATAGGGCTGTCTTTTGATATTCATACATGGAGACAAAAGGGGTTTTGCGCTATTAAGCGACGGAACAACACTTATTACGTAATGTATTAGGTTCATTCAACAATGACTTTCAATCACTGATTTGAATTAAATGATTGAACTTACAATGCGTTCGTTGACTTCTTCATAGGCCGGCCAACTGCATGAATATAGGATAGGACGTCCGGTAGCATTCAACATTTTACCAAGCTCAGGAAACCCTGGGAAATGTCCAATACGTGAAAAATATAGCAGAGCATCAGAGATGACCTGACTACTAATGAAAGTAGATTTATACAAGTTTAAATATTACCTATAGCTCTCTGCAGTATAGTGGAGCCACAAGCATCAATCTTGAGGTAGTCGACCTCCCACTCTACAAACGTGGCGATGTCCAGCTTCTCGTAGCCCACTAGACCTGGATATCCTGCACAGGTGTTGTTTCCGTAGTCTTGGTACATCGCGAACTTCAGACCTTTGCTGTGGATCTAAAGATATATGTATGTCACACAGTTACACTAGAAGACAAGGTAGACTTTGTGTCACATACATCTATATCTAGCTGTTCCCGGCAAACCATTAATCAAACTTCACTAACAATCATTCCAATTCAAATGTTTGCCTTGGTGTGTATATAGAACCAGTTTATGTGGTAAAATAGAATCGTTTCTTTATACTATTAGGGAAATTTCTCGAAAAATCTCCTATTGTTTCAACTCTACATCTTTCCTTTTACTTTTATTAATCTATCAAAACCAAAATCGGTTAAATCCGCCCAGCCGTTCTCGAGTTTATCAGAAACGTCGAACAGCAATTCATTGAAGAAGAATTCATTGATTAATTGAAGATTGAATTGATTTATAGCAGCAGAAGAAAGATGCTCGTCATAACTCATTACACATGTACTCACATAATCAGCTAAAGCCTTCATGCCACTGGGGAATCTCTTCCTATCGGCGACCATCCTGCCGTCTGGCGCCCGTTGCTTCTCCATCCAGCAGTCATCGATGCCGAGGTACTGGTACCCTGCCTCCAAGTATCCCTCACTCACCATCACGTCGGCCATGCGCTTTATTAGCTTCTCACTATAATAGGAACATCGACATTTACCCGGGGTAGTCTTCCTTTGCAGGAGGTCGACTAGGTAGGTACCCCAACAGTGACAGTTATTTATTACTCTCCCTGCGTGGCGATGTGCAAACATTTAATGTGCTTCGGTAGCAACACACTGTAGCTCGTAAAGTTACTGGGCGGAAGAGTATTTACATCTTATGATTTTTCAATAAGAAATGTTGGTGCAGCGCACCTAGAATTTTATTTTAATTACAATTATTGTAAGATTGACTTGCATAAGTGTAACAAAGTGCATATATGGATAATTAAATACAATACATTTTGTATTTACAACGAATTCGTAGAGGCCCCACCTCTACGGCGTAGACAGCTCGTAGACCTCAACAAAAAGATAGAAAAATAATAAAAAATATAGAGGTACATACCTTACACAATCATTAGGGTGTTTATCACAGTTCACGGTGCACCCATATCGCAACCAAGTCAGCCATCCCATGGGAGGAGTCAAAGCTAACCCATTGTCTAGCGCTAACACTTTGTATCTCATAAATAGTACAAAACATTGCAATATTAATAATATACTCCTCATTTTAACTTTTATTTATTCACTATAAGTGAGCCTTTAATTATTGATATTGATGTCAGATGTTAAGCGATGATACGGCCGAAAAGAGCACTTGTTTTTTTTTACTTTTAAATTGTATCTTTACTTTTTTAGGAAAATATACTTCTTCAACCTTCAAAGTAAGAATCAATTGTAACACAATATATATTTTTATAAAGTTTCTTATCGCTAATGAATAATTACTTTCAAAGTAGGTGGCATTAAGATACAACGTATTTTTATACAAGAGTGAGTGTCATTGTAAGGAATTATATTTTTTTACTAATTCCAAAAATCCAAACTTCCGTATATGCTGGTGGATAACTTTTTATTAATAGAATACGCGGATTTTATTTACTTTTATTCGTTACAATAGTGAAATTGTTCCTAATTTAGTTTAATTGTTGTTAAATTTATCTTTAATCAGCAATTATAATTATTTATTAGTAGAAAACTGTTGTAAAAACCTGCATTGTCCAAAATCTACGGGTGTGTTTATTTTACATTATAGATTTGTTACTAATAACAAAAGGTAGTATTGAACTTTAGAAAGATCTAAGATATAAATGGAAACACCTATTTCAAGTTAAAAATAGGGAAAAGGGGAAGTATCCAATCCCAAAACTGTATTATTTATATCTGAAAAAGACAGGTTTCAGCTGAACGATGCTTTACATTAAGATCTGTTAATAGGTACCTATGTACCTGAAATCCATGAATAACAAAAAATCTTAAAAATCAATTCCTAAAAAACATTCATCGGTTCATAAAAGAGTTTCCGGCAATCACAATGAAAACACAAAATATTGTATAAGTTTCTTTACATTTTCCATAATTAACTTTTTGTTTCCAAAGTACACAAAAAACCTGTAGATTTCCACAACAGGGACAGACCACGAGTGCGAAAACGTGACGAAAGTTAATCGCAGTCACTCTCCCAAAAATGTGATTTCAATGAAACGACGCGACTATCGCACAATGTTTAATTTTTCCTAATCTTGATTTACTAGAAGCGACATTGACCAAAAATCTAATGCTATAATTATACCTTATTTAGTCAAATAATACTAATGTAGGTAATGTGTATGCTATGTAAACTAGAAATGTACATATATTATTTTTCATAAAAGGTAGAGCCCTGTACGAAATAGCTAGCTAGTTTTATTATTGTAAATTTTTTCTACAATGTTATTTTTACTTAGAACAACTACCTACTAATAAAAAAAAATATATCCTAAATATTTAATAGAAAAGAGTGACTGATTGACTGACTGACTGATCTATCAACGCACAGCCTAAGCTGGACGGATTGCGTTGAAATTTGGAACACAGATAGGTTTTATGACTCAGACCACCGCTAAGAAAGGACTTCGCCATGCGGGCAAAGCCACGAGCATAATCTAGTAATATATTATTGGGGTTTATACTCCAACAGAACAGTTTACCCTACTTACACTGTCAGAGTCAAATCACAATTTTATAGCTATATAGGTTCACTAGGTGGTGTTATAGGTACTATCTTCTTTTATACAAATCTATGCAGTTCTATGAACAGCATCATAGTAAAAAATATATGAACAGTAAATAACATATCAGCAAAATCCACCTATAAAATGAGGCCACATCCAGAAAGCCACCGACGAGCCACCCCGAAGCCTAGCAAGTGGTCACGTGAAACAATGGACCGGCGCACACCGCACCGCCACGCGTGCCCCTCTTTAGTACAGCCTGTTACGCTTCCGTGTCACGTGATCAGGAGGATAAGTGACGAATTACTTTAAAGATTTACTTTTTTGTGCCAAATACCTTTATTGAAAAACAAACATTACTAAAGTACCTAGTAAAGAACACTTGTAGATTTGCTTATTCTGTTTAGGCGATTTATTTGAATTATAATATTTATCGGTAAATGTACCTACATTAAAAATGGCAAACAACATGGCAAAATTAGGAGCAGACTAACAATTATTATTGTAACACTTTTGGTATATTGTTTTAGATTTTTAAATTATTTTTTGAGTTTCAATAAAAAGTTTTCTATCTACATACCTATCTATCGAAAGAAATATTCAGAGCAAACTTAATCTGCTCTGAAATATTGTAACTCTTATTAATAGAACTCAAACCTCAATTAAAATAAAGAAAAAAACACGTTATGTTACTAAATCACATTTTACTATTTTTTCTTATAAATTATACCCTATCCGAATACGGTTACAATCAGATGCGGGTCTAAATAACAGTTTTAAAAATTAGCATTATAAATTCACTCACAACTTTGGCAAATCAACCTAAATACTGTTAAAATATTTTCCTTATATTTGAGTAGTTTAAAGGAAGAGTTACCATATAATTTTATGTTCACTTTCTTCTATCATTAATGCCGAAGCTTAAGCATTCACTGGCCGGGTCAGGCCAGAATATAATCTTATGTGTCCCACGAGTTTACAAAATCACGTATATATCTTATTGCAGTAACATATCTACTATTTTATTTATTAGATGATGGTATTGACGATAGATTTCCGCAAAATAACGCTTAATTTCAATAATTATCTCAGTAATGACTATTAATAGATCATTGACTAGTTTTTATCTCCCTTCTTGCAAGGCTCGCAAGTCTTGCAAGAGGGACAAGGGCAAGGCTGGCAAGTTTTGTCAGGGTGGACGAAATACTCGTCTCCGCACGCGTAGCACCGACCCAAGTTGAGCATGTCTTCGAGATCACATCTGATGACAAAATATTTGTTTGTAGTGGGGCCATCAACGTAGCCAGCGATGAACTCGAAGGAGGGGCAGAAGTTTAAATTAATATGTTACTAGCATACTGAAAATTTAAAATTCTTATAAAAGCGCGAACAGCTTGATGTGAGCGCCGATAAAATTATATCCTGACTACTGACTATGAAATAAGTATCTCTATGTGTGATCGGCTTATTTCGAGCGTCAAGAAAATTAGAAATAGGTACCTTTTAGGTCAGAGCCACTCTGCCCCACCGTGGCTACGCCCATGAGTGGGGCTTCTATTGCAGAGGCCATCTGGGGAAGTATGTAGGTCGTAGGTACCACAAATTTGCCAGTTATTCATCCGCCAAGTGGTATAATGCACAGGCATTGACAAGGGCAATGTTAGCAGCCAATTTACTGGGCATTACTAGATTCAACAATAACTAAGGGTGTCAGCGTTGAAGAATGTTGATTTTTTAAACATAACACAACACAAATGTTGCTACTTCCTATGACGCGCCTGACTTGCTCGTCTACTAAGACTACAACTATATTTACTAAGACTCGACTGTCTCTACCTCTGTATAGCCGTATCACAAATCACATGAACCGTGAAAGTTAGACAATCGTAATTTTCAAATTATAATGTATTTCTGTTGCTATAATAATAGACTACACTAACTTGCAGAATTCCAACAGCTTTTTCTCTTCGTCATTGATGGTAGGTATGGCGTACTCGACGATCCCTCCCTTGCCTATCGTGACGGGGGTCGCACATATCTTCATGTTGAAACATTGCTCGGCGTCTTTCTGTTCCACTAGTGCACTGTCTAGCAGCGTCGGCTTTTCAAATAACCCTAGGAGTAACAAATATAGAAAAATAGTAAATAGTTACTCTTATTAAAAGATCATGAAAGCGTGTTAACGTCGTCCTCAAAATTGTTGTTCCTCAAAATTGTCATCACGAATTTTACAAAGAAGGAAAATTTAAGTAGGTAGGTGGACATATCAACTCTCCATCTTCCTCCTCCAAGAACTCCCAGCGACCTTTCGAATATCGTCACTACTTCTTGTCTAAGTGCAATACTTCAACCTAGTTCCTCAATGATGATCATCTAAAGTTCACTAACCTTTCATGATATTAATACAGAATCTAGCGGAGGAGTATCCAATAGACAAGTGCCCTTGTTCGTTGTTAGACTTGACTCTGCAGATAATGTCGTCTGCCTCACGCACTAGCCTCGTCAAGCATTCAATTTGCGACTAGGGAAAAAATATGGGAATTTAAGTTGAGGTAAACAATTTCAATATTGTTTTGGTCATCCGAACAGAATGTTTCTATCGTCATTTGAAAGACCTGCAATTTAAACATGGTAGAATTCTACTAATCTTCTCTTTATAAATAAACGCTCATTCCGAGAGGGTGCCTAAATTCGGCACTGGTACAGGATAATTACGTAAGTTTAAGTGTATAATTACATCTTTAGAAGAAGACCCATTCCCATCCCCATCCCCTAGTGCAAAGATAGACCATCATAATACCTGTGGAACATTTCCAGCTTTCCCCAGAGAAAATATAGGCACTCTGGTGCACCGACCGGTGCCGCAGATGACGGGAATACTGGACTCCGCCGGATTGGAGCCGGTTATGGAGCAGAACAGCTGGTTAGCTCGCATCGCGTTGATCGCGTTCACACCGAGCACCTTCCGCTTGTCGTACACTCGAGCTTCTTGGAGAGTCTAGAGGAAAATATTCGAAGGTGACGCGCGAATATGACGAAACTGCGAGTATGAATTATTTTTGAGTTTATACCATATATTACAATAGGAAATGTTTTTTTGTTGAAGTGTAATACATTAGGACCTCTTATAAAGAATCAAAAAGAAAGTTTTAAAAATTGTAAACCAGAAGTTTCCAAACTTTTTCTTCTCGTAGACCATTTTAAAAATAGTTGATTCCTGCAGCTACATTTCTACCGTATACCCAAAACTCGCCAACGTAGACCCCTGTCAAGTCTCCGGTGGCCTGTACCACTTTCCGAACTAATGATTTAAAGGAGTGAATGGTAGTATGTAAGAGAGTATAATATTTTTGTATGTACACTAACATATTTGACCAGAGCAAAGTTGCAGTCGACAGGCGGCGTTTGTATCGCGAGGATGGCTTGCGGACAGAACTGAGCGCAGGCGAGCGCGACCGTGCGGACGAACTGTTGGTTTTGGAAGAACAGGTCTCCATCCAGGATGTTGCAGCACGGCGGCATTACGTATGCTCCTCCACAGATCAGGACTACGTCGCTATCCTTGGAGAAACATGACTTTTATGCACTTAGTACTTTTTTAGGTGAGAATCATAATAATATAAGAATCAAGTCAGTACACCTAATGAGAAACTTTCCAGATAATTCTTGCTGACCAAAAGTTCTAAATATTATATGTTCATATTATTATCAAACTAAATTCGTCCATTCCAATTGCAGGACTACTTCGTTGTTAGATAAAGTACATTATCATCTCTGTCTTTTGTTATCTTTGAAAGAAATAAGTACCTATTATTTGTGTTAATATTAATATAAAACCATGATTTATTGATATACCGAGATAAGTGCCTGTTTTATTTTACTAGAATATAGACTGTGACCAGGGTTCGATACAATCATAACATTAATCTAGTCTGATTACGTCACTATGGTGAAAACAGGCTAATCCTAGCTGGTAAAACACCGGGCGCCCTTAATAACCGTCTAGCGAAATCGATTTGTTGAGGAATAAGTCGCCAGATAAAGTTTAAGCGCAAACGAGTGGTGGCCAAACAACTTCCCAACATTTTATAAACCAACACACAAGTAGAACGAGCCGCATGCGTCTGCAGTATGCCCAACGCATTCTGCAGGTGCATAGTGCATATTATATAAAATGAACGCGGGCGGATTTTTGTTATGCATTGTGGTTCGCTTTTGTTTACGCTTAGCTAAACAGAATGTGACAGTAAGTGACGTACCCACAGAGCAGGCTTAAGGTACGTCCGTCCCTGAAAGGCCTCGACCTCGGTGCTGGTGTCAATATGCGCCAGATCGTTGGCCATACCCAGGACATATCGCTCCGGGATGTCGTCATACATGGCCAGTTTCTTGACGACTTTCTGCTGTTTTAGGAACAGCGACGCAATGCGGCCGACGTCGCTGCCAGCGCCTACCACGCATATCTTGAAAAGTTAATAAAAAAATATTTAAGCGACTTCACGCTGGCTTCCAATAAGTGGGGGTTCCAATAAGTTATGCACATTTAATACATAACTTGAAAACCGCTTTACCCATGAGTGAACATTTTCCGTGGCTACCAATTTCATTAAAATTTAAATGACTACCTATGCCTCAATGCCACAAAAACAAGGAGTAGGTGCCTAAAGAGAGAGAGAAAGAGAGGTGGAATGAGTAGAAGAAACGTAGCTATAAAGATTTTTATCTTGGCAAAGTTTACAGACCTTCAGTATAAAACAAATCTATCTGAGAATATTTAATCACTTGCGGTATCATTGTTGCGGTAGAGTGTTATTTGATCATTGAGTATCAATTCCAAGGCTGGTTTAGGTCGATATCTAGTACCTAAGAACCTCCGCGAGATTTAAGTAGATAAATATAAGCCATAAAACGTTAAAACCGTATTTTCATATCTAGCATCTAATAAACTGCAAAGTGGGGTTATTTGAAATATTTTCCATATAAAATAACGTTTAATTTCTAGCTCTACTTGCTGTCATGTTGTCGTACGAAATTTGGGGTTTAGGTAGATACCAATGATGAAGGAATGTAGGTACCTACTTACCTTCTGCGGCGGGAACCTCGGCACGGGGCAAAATCTCTCGCAATCCTTCTCGATCGCTGCCAACGCATCAGACATCACGAAATTCTGATACTTGGCCTTCTGAACCACGGTGACCGGCTTATTCCATAAGATCTTACAGGCATTGTGGATACTTTTTAACGAAAACATGAGGCTAAATAGTTTGTTACAGAATATTTTTGTTACGTTATTTATTTAGTTTTTAACTACATTTAGCTCTTGGTTTATATTGTTTTAATTCTAAGAGATTTTATTGTTGCATTTTGTACACAGGCATTTTGACCGACTGTTGACATATTTGATTTTATGCCAGAAAATTCATAGAGGAAATTTGTCAAAAACTCTATGGGCAACAATATGACACGGTAAAAAATCTCTTTGTAAGTAGTTTCGTTTTCGAGTACTTTAAAATCTTCTGTAAAGTTTCTGAAAACGAACTCATGCTCAAATCAACAATCCTACTGGGGGGCCCTCCCATAGATATAAAAGTATAGATTTGCTGTTTCTTAAGTTTCCATACAAAAAGAGCCTTACAAAGCGTGGCACGAATCTATAGACAACATTCTTCATCTGTTTACAAATTGAAAGTACTTGAAGTGTCAGTGACATATTAAAAGTGAAAAAAAAAGTAGATTTTGAATGTAAATCATCGCATAAAGTGTTATATAATAAACGTTGCATAACTAATATAATGCAAAATGAATTCTACATGCAGCATAAAGCAGTGCGGTGCTAAAAAAGCTACAAATAATCCATTATTAACTTTTCATAGGTTAGTTGTAGTTGTTTTTCTTTTTGTGCATTGATTTTAATATTTAATGATTTTCGTGCGTAGTTCAGATTAAATAACCGTAATAAGACATGTAATCTTAAGGTCTTTATGTCTAGAAATTTGTATTTTTTTAGTTTAATCGGTAGTGTTTGTTTATATTTTGAATAGTGATGTGACATGTCGAGAGACCGTGATTCGATAATCATGTTTAAATATCAGGTAGATAAGTAGTATGGTGGTGGTGGTATGTTAATTGAATTATAAAAATGATGTAGGTATATAATATTGATATATCATTGGTATGTGATCATACGATTTGATTTTCCACAGACTTCCATCTGAATTATTAATAATTATTATTAATAATAATTATTAATTCAGGGACGTGGGCATACTGGTCAACCTAAATTCAATTGGCAGGCGACATAAAAAAAAATGAAGAATTACACAGCCAAAGGATGTCCATCAGAGGTCCAGTGAAGGTCCAGTGAAAGAATGAATGGTTTAACCTACCTAATAGTTACTTACAAATTTTCAGTCCAACCAGTCCAGCCTACCAAACAACCACAAATTCATTCGCAATTTTGCATTTATAATATAATGTTTATAAATTATAGTAAGATATAACGGATGTTATGATATTAATGATAGGATGTTAATAAATGTAGTTATTAAATATTCTTTATGCACTTATTTTTGTTTAATTTCTAGTTTTATTGTTGTTTATCTATTTATAATTGAAATTCCAGCCACATAATAATTCAGCATAATAAATCACAGAATGTATAGGTATTCGCGTTGTAAATTCATACACAATTATTTTATCTTCTCTATGAACAAAACCAATATTATAGTACTATTTTTATCGATAGTTTCCATTTTAGTTCGATATTATAGCTTGCACATCACTGGCTGTCACCTTTGGTGACGTAGATGCGCGCGCAATTGACTGGAACAAATTTACACGCAAGACAGACACAAATGCCCTCCGTGTGGGCCCTCCCTCCTCAGAAGGATTGTAGTTTCGCATTTTCTTACACAATCTTACAAATAAGCTGCTCACGCAATTATTTGTAAGAAAGAAATTTTATTACCGATCGAATCTCAAAATGATCATCTGGAGTAACTTTTGGGGTCAGAAAAGTAGATTTTTTGAACCCCACAGAAAAAAATCCTGGATCCGCCTATGGTAGCTTTAATATTGAATATTATCGATAGGGTGATAAAATACTATTATAAGATTTAGTAAATCGACTTGAATGGCTTATAGTTATACTAAAACAAAAATGAAACAAATTCATAGAACAGACATCAAATTTAATAGATATAAGTTTTACCTATATTTATTAACATTTATATGGATTACATTATATTGTCTACCCATACAGGCATACTTGCTCATTACATACACGGAGGAATAAAATGACTAGAACTATTTGAGAAAGCCGCCCAGAATTTTATCAAAAACGATCCATCAATAAGTACATATTCGGGACAACTTTGTGACTGTATCTGAAGTTAATCGCCTTATGTAATGAATTTTGTTATAATTATACTTTAAGTTTAATACAACAAAAAATAAAAATCTCTACAATATGAAAAATGCTTTTTCAAATAATTATATTATAATTGTTTTAAAAACGTACTTATATTAAAATTTAAACGTTGAAGTTGTCTTTTACTAACACTATAGCCGATTATTACAAATTATATTTAAAAATTATAAATTGTATAAGAAAAACTTTGTGGCACATTTCAATACATTTCAACTTAAAATTAACAGATCTTTGCTTAGATTCAATAAGTGCGACTATAATTTACATGAGAACAATAAAAACAACTACCAGGGGTTTTACACACGACGCGATCTTAAAGTTAATATAATGTAACGTTGGAACAAAATTGCTCCACTACGTTTCCATAACCTTGACGACAATGTTAAGTGTTTGACACGAGATAATATATCAAATTCTCAAACAAAATGTCAAAAGCACTCTTTATTTGATAATTTAACACTTCGCGCGAATATTTGCGTCAAGGGGCTTAATTATAATATTATAGTTAGTAGGAGTTTATATTATGATACATCTTGTAAATATACAAGGGAAGTACATAAGTAATTTTAGTCAGGTCGTGTGCAAAATACCTAATTTTATCACACATGTTTACGTAAATCAATCCTTAAGCACACAAATAAAAATAAATTATTTTTTACAATACATTGTGTTGATTTGAAGGCTGGGGCACGTAGAAAAAAGTGCATCTTTTTATATATTTTTCAACTTTTTGAGACTGATAGAGTCTTTATGTCAAGTATCACAATATTGTAAGGGCATCGTTAACTGACCAGGGAAATAAAAAGCAATTTATTATTTTTATTAAATTTATCAGCTGCAATTAGCAGCTTTACCCTCTAAAAATAATGATTAAAAAAATGTATTTGGTGTTTATAATCCAACAGAACAGGTTACCCTACTTACACTGTCAGAATCAAATCACAAATCGAGAGGACGCCATTTTACTCTTTTTCTCGTAAAAGGTTGATTAAAGCAGAGACGAAGACACGACTAAAAGTGCGGATATAAGTCTTTTGTCAGTGTACCCCAAGCCTTAACATGTGCGTTATCATATAATGGGTTCCTTTAATAATATACAAACATTATTGTGCACAAATGTAGATATACGTATATAAGATTCAGATCTCTACTCAAAATAATAGAAATATATTTTAAATTACATGTGAAAACACATTGGAAGTTCTAACGATTGTTTAATTTTAAATATTTACAATAAATAAAAGTGCATAAATGCCTTTATCCTACCGATATTGCGTGATTAATAAACAAAGGATAGCTCTCTCTGTTTCTCTCAATTGTACAGAAAAGGACGAAAAGATAATATCCGTTGCTTAACTTAATTTTGAAGCACTAGACGGCTTTGCTCAATTAATGGGACATTTTCTTGTGATTTACTCAATATTGGACAATTAAAAAACATTATATAATCCTAAATAATTATCTAAAATTAAAAGTAAAGTTTAAATTTGTAACCGAGTGTCTTTGGAACTGTAGTTTTAAACTATTGGAGAAAAGATAATAAATACCTATACTTTTATGTATAAGTCAGTAGGGGATAGCCCCTACCTAGCCTTTGTGGAATTATTTTACCATAGATTAAGAATTTAATTTGGACCTAAAGTATTCGGATTTACTTCGGAAATACTGACCATTGTGCCATGGACGCTAAAAAGTAAAAAGATAACATTTAACTATAAACTTTAAACATAATCAAATGTACGTCATTTGCAAACAAGCTTGAAACTTAAGACATTTTTTTAATTTGACCAATACAGAGTATACCTCAATTGCAATGTCTCCATGAAGCCGACTGCAGCTTCGTACGTTCCCTAACTACCTCGCTTACTCACAACCCGCGCGACGCTTATAGTAGATCATAAGAAATGTGCCGATCACTTGCACTCCGCTCGCCCATGATAAATACAACTTTTTACATTGGGGCGTGTGGTACGTTTACCTTTGAAATGATAAAACGAATAAAGATGAAAACACATTATAAAACGCGACGTGACGACACTCGTTCGGATTGGTCCGTGGCGTCACGACACACGTCCGGATTGGTCCGTGGCGTCACGTGACCACACGCCACCCAATCCGGACGGCTGACGTCGCGTGGCGTCACGTCGCGTTTTAATAATGTGTTTCCGGCTTAAGGGCCAGCTCCACTTGCGACACACTGTATCGCTGTGTCAAATTCTCAAAATACATAAAACGTCAAAAGTATTTTTAAATGAGAATTTGACAATGCGCACTTATATGTCGTGCTCTAACTGGAGCGCGGGGATTATAGATGCCGGCATTTTATATGTATATAATGAACTGTTTCGCCTAAAGGATGCGATAGTTCATGTTAAACTATGATGACAGCTGTCAATGGACATGCTCTAAATAAGTAAAGTATTTGATCTGAGGGCCTATTGGCTATCGCCCAACGATATGTAAAACTCTAGCATCCACAGACAAAATTGCGTACATTACTTGCTCAAACCTCCTCATTAATATAAGCAAAATAACAAATGCAGCAATGTACATTGAAGTTGTCATCAATCGTAGTAAGTGCGAATTAGCCAATAGGCCCTCTGGCCCTTTAACTAAGCCACAACGCTAGTGGCCAACGCTAAAACTGCGACAGTAAATTTTGTTAGGTTTTGGCTTCGTTCTATACTAGTTTACGCATTGTGCATGTCCATTAATGGACAGAACGTAAAATACCGGCAAATGTCCCTTAAAATTCAAAGGAAATACCCAATCAAGCGGAGTGAAATAGTATCTAACTTAGATCTAGTCTTTACAGAAGTAATGTTAAAAACAATCTCAAAATTTGTAGGTAATGATTTACGGAAAGAGGTATCAAATACCTACATCAAAAATATACGTAAATATACGATAGTTAATATTATAAATGGAAGAATAAGCTAAAATATATTTTAGTAAAGATTATTTGTTAAAAAATATAATTTTAAAACTGTATGTAACAAACAGTATAAGTCATTTAAGAACCTCATGCGTTAAATAGCTACAAAGTCTCCCAAAAGTTGCGAACTTCTGATAAAGACATCGAAAATTTCTAAAACCGTGGTTGAGATGTTCTCAACAATATTAGACGTGAGTTCTGTCGTTTTGTTATTCCTACTAATATTATAACTGATCAAGTGTGTATTTGTCGGAATTGTTTAGCTAACAAGTGCAATATAAAATTGACTGAACTCTGCTATGGTTTGAATAAAGTTAGTTCAACCCATTATAACATAATAATAACTTATACTGTTTGTTACAAGTTTGGAAGAAACGTGTACAATTATTCGAATCTACAAAATCCGAGACAAAATGCACAAAAACAGGAAGGCTCCAGAGTTATACAAAATGAGCAAGACAACTAACATTTCAATATAACTACATCTTGTAGACGATAGAAAAAGTAGAATTTACAAATGTGACACAAAAACTAAATAAGTTTTTCAAAAAATAGTATGTGAGTAACAAGTATATAAGTAGACTTAATGACTATGTATGACATACAGTGATTTGCAAAAAAGTGTAGTGATAATTAGAAGAGATCGCTTGAACAAGAAAAAATAGAGACAAAATTGTTCAGTTTGACACCCCCCAAAATATGACTACACTGTTCTGTCAACTTGTATAACAAGAGCCATGGACTCGTGAGACCTCCATAAAGGCCAATTTACACACATCCAGTACTAATACACGTACTTTCCATTAACTTGAGTAGGCGCGCGAGTTGAATGCAGTCGAGGACGTAAAAATATTATCGTTATGGAAAAACAAACGATAACGACCGTCATCTCAGTACATTTTTTAGCGTTAGGCTACAAGCGATTGGCCCTTCACGTAGCGCTCTAACGCATTGTAGGGTTGTCTATATCTATCGTACAATCCTTAGCTCGCATTCAAATCACGCGTCTACCGTACTTTTCACGTGTAACCCTCATCGAAGCTGCAGTGGGATTGACTTATCACAATAAAACGGCTAAACTTACACCTAATTGGCAGAATCACACAAACTTTATATACTCAAACGTTATTATAAAGACCACAGCACTATATATCTATATAAATACAATAATATACAATGAATTCCATTCGAGTTACACGTCGCAAAGAAAGGCATATTAAAAGGCGTTAGAATTTTCTTGGGGCAAATCGTGGCACATACATAATAGCGAATAAATGCGAAGGGGCTGAAATCGGCAACCGATATAATATTATGATAAAAGAAAATTAGGGCAACATAGATGATAGTTTTCGGAAAACATTCACACGTATGTTTTGCGATAAAAGTTTGGACTCGTGTATCTTCTTTCGAACAACTCAAAAGAAAAGAGGTGTTAAATACCTTCTACCATAGAGTATAGGTTTTTCTTATATAATATGCCTCTTACGTCTTTTGTTTTAAACGAAACGTCATTTGTTTCGCGTAGTACGTCACAAGTCACAAGAGATTTATAGAGACGTTTTTTTTTCAATAAGCTAACAATTTTAATAGACTACATAATATAAATGAAGATTGATAGATTTGGGATTGTAAAAAGCAGTTAAAATGGCTCAGAGAATATGCTATTTAAATTATTAAAATAGCGCAATTTTAAAACTTACCTTACACTTAAGGTACACAAGGCAAGAATAAGTGTTGAATACACACTACAGTTATAACTACCTAATTCAACTTGGTGTCAACGATAAGTTAATAACAATGCCAAAAATGGGTTCCACGTGGAATATACTTGAGATATGGGACGTTGGGATAGCACTAGATACACACATTCCTATTCTAAGGTAGTTGACTCAAAGAAAAGCTTCTAATATTTGACAAGGGTAACATGACGCGTGGCGGAAATTAGAACTGTCGTATAGACATAGTGATTTGCACCAACAGCGCCACTGTCTTTAAAAACCACATGCTAAATTACCTTTGTTATACCAAACGTGAATAAAGAACAAAAGTTAGTCTCGTTCGAACGATATGGAAGACTTAAAACTACTTTTCAAATAAAATTATTTGAAGTCAACTACCGATATTACACATGTTGTGGCACCATCAATAAATTGAAAACATACCTACTTTGCCAGATAAAGACCAACTTTATTGTTTTTTTATTGCGCCACATCAATATTTCGTGCCAGTATCGTTCACTATCATACATTTTATTCTTATTTTAAAATCCATTTTCAAGTATTTCCAAGGCTCATTCGAAATCTAAGAATTCTACACATAGACTCATACACAGACTTACACCTATAGTTACCGTATAATACCTAAAGATAGATATAGTTAGAAGACATAGGTTATAGATAAAAGGTTCCCTGTTTTATTTTACTTATTTCCCGTTTCAAAAAGAATTTAAGACACATTTTATACTTTATTCCATGCGTCGTAAGGTTCAACCCCTAGAAATATTAGCACGTATTTTGGATTAAATTGAATATTTTATTATTACCACTATTTTTTAAAAATGGTTAATATTATGCTATAGTAACAAGTTAAGAAAAAATGTGTTTTTTTACATAATCATCAACAACTATAAGAAAAGCATCTAAACCAAGCAGACTGCCATAATCCAATCTCTTGCTTATATCGTTCCATCAGATTAGCACAGATTAGAAGACAAAACGGTCCCAATTTATTTCTGCTTTTTGAGGGTTAAGACAATAAGAAAGTTGATAAGACAAAAAAATTAAATGAATTAAGTCAATATAATTTAAATTACTTAGATGTAACGCTTCTAAGTGTTTTATAGGTAGCTTCTCAGTAGTTTAAAATGGCATCGCCAAGCAATATTATTGTGTCATTTAACAAATTTAAAAAGATAAATATGTGTCAAATACATTTTAATAAACTTCTAGATGTACTATTCTTTTGTCAACATCCGTATTCTTTCTTCCAGATATTTTATGCCTTACTAATACTTTTATTATGGCAACAAATGGCAGAATGCTCACTTTAGACTTCATATAAAATATTAAGAATTTTTTAGTTTCCAGGGAGAAAAGATTCACAAAACTATGGGTCATATAACATCCGAACAGTAGTTAACATTATCTAGTATAACCAACAATCTAAAAGTTTCAAAAGTTTGGACTTAAGTGTTTGAACTACACAGTAACCTATAAAGTACGGTACGGAAAGTGCATAAGTTAAATTTTAACCTTTATAGCCAAGTTCATAAGATCTATTATTGCACTATCTATATGCGCCCATTTTGAATATTATAAACGATATAAAATAGATTATATTTATTAAGCTCCGATTGAAATTGTTTGATATAGTTTAAAACATCCCTGTATGATTTGAAAAGGATAATTCAAACAAAAATAGGTAGGTATATAATAATACTAATATTATTCAAAATATAATATAATAAACAATAATACCACTTAACCACTTAATTATTTGAACCAAAATGTTAGAGGTTGCGGCAGCAAACAGTTTTACCACAACATGAGACGAAATGTGTGAAAATCGTTCTTTAATAAAAATGTTAGGAGTGAAAATCGTTTTATAAAATGTTAGGGTGAAAATGATTATTATATTATTCTAAACCAAATGCTTTAAAAATGGGTTATTCAAAATGAACGCATATCTCTCTTAAATCTATGAAGAGTGGACAGGTTTACAATCTAGATATTATTGCGAATTTCGATTCGAATGAAGACGGAGTTATATTGCTTTTAAAAATCATTGAAAATGTCTATTTTGTAACATGCCAAAGATTCTTAACTTTGTGATTATATTCTTGAAGAATCCATTAGAATATTATGAACTAGCCTTTAAGTACTGAGCCTAACCATAGAAGAAGCACCATAGAAGGGATAGAGACTATACAGCCGTTTTAAAGCCTTAAAGAAAACCCGTACCTATATTAATATACCTACGCCCTACGCTACGGTGCAATTTTGCTTGAATATATATCATTTACGACTACATTTGACAAAGATTTATTTTTACTCGGCTCTGTGAGGATATTCACTTAGATTTAATAGGATCACTATAACGCGACAAAAATAAAATGTTCTAAAGTTAAAACGGTTAACTTTAACTTAAGAAAGTAAAAAAAAGTGATTGTTAGACATTTGTCGTGTTACAATCTAAACTTTTATATTTAATTTACTCGTTCTCGTATTTTAAATATGTCTGCTGTGTGTCATTGAATAAAATTACATTGTATTGGACCGAATATATTCGTTTGCTTCCTAGAACAATAAATTAGTTATAATATTTCAATCAGGTTATGGGCCCAGCACGCTTCCATTGTGACTTTATGCGACAAAATTTAGTGACGCCTTTTAACATTATCGTTTTTAGTCATTGACATTTTGGTCACCTTATAGATGTCGGTTAGGTGAATGATACAAAATTGGGAAACAATGTTTGAGTTCATCGCTCTATGTCTCTAAGAACATTTTATTTTTGCCGCCCTTTAGTGATTGCTATTAACCTAGTTAGCCAATAAGATTCCTGATCTCTCGTATCAGCCAAACCAAATATTATATTGCTATAAGTTAATAGCAACTTAATAGTTTTATAAATTTTTGTGGTTACTAATTTACTTCACTACTCTATTCTAGTTTTTGCTGAATTTACGCGTTCTTATGATGAAATATCACAAAACTTTTAATGTGGCAGTGGATTAATATTACATGGCAACATTATTGAAACATTTGTGCAACTATAAATGCTGGCAATGTTTCTAATGGCAAAAAGTTATTGGTTATTGTCCTATATTGATGTAACAATTGTATAACTACCATGCTTGAATAGAAATTAGATAAAAATGATAAATTAATATGTTATTTTTAATGTTTCTAAAACTACCGTCACTTTAAAGAATTAAACAATTTTATTTATTGATTGTTTTTGCAGCGGTTGCCATAGTAACGCCGGTTATATTTAGACAAACATTTCATATAGCAAAGTTCTTATATTGATCTATTTTTTTCTTTTACCATACCTACAAAATTGTGCAAGTCAACATAATTTTGTGCTGTGAAATTTTGGTCAAAACGAACCAAAATTTGGAATGTTAATCTACAACCTACATCTGTTAGTATAAGCCCATATTTCTAAGCTACGTTGATAAATATAACACATAACCACGCTATGTATTTCAATAACTTATATGTAATAATATATATTATAATATAATAATAATCGAATGAAGAAAATATTATGATAATTTTAAATAGTACTTTCACTAACCTGATATTTGGATAATCTTAAAGTTTTAACTGATTTTGTGCTACAATAATTAAATCTCTACGTTTATCAGTTGCCTTAAATTTGATTCAGTTTAGAATTAGATGTTAAACAATTTGAAACTTAGATACGACAAAATTGGGGTAAAATTGCTTTGAACACGTAAAGGAAGATCATAGAAAGGAAGTTTTAATTATATTGAGGGAAAAAGATTTTATTTGTGATAATACCGGCATGACTTTTGACATTTAAGACTTAAAATGCCTGTTGATGATATAAATGCCTGTTATTGATAATAAGATAAGATTTTTTTTGTAAGTTTTGTGTGTATATTCGTTATTTCTGTTCCAAACTCATGCCGGCATCACAAATGGACATCTAAAAGGACGCAGTGACTAGCATACCTTCATGAATATCTAGACTAAAGTTTCATCTATCGACTATTATAAATGCAGTGAAACGTCTCGCACACTTCTTATGATAGTTTTATCGATATCGATACATTTTATCGACATCGATACATTTCGACACTACTTGTAAATTTAATGGATAGACCAACTTTATTTACAACAGCTTTTCTGCTTCTAATACTGAAGAATATGGCTATTAAGAAATCTCATTTTTCATTGATCGGATGGATGGAAATTCTGTAATGAAAAACTGTTGTTAAACAAAACGTCTAATAATAATGATATAAATAAGTAGAGAGATAACGCACATCTGCGCTCGCGCCGCTCCGATCCTTAGGCGATAATATCACAGATTCCTAAAGGGAATAATAACACGTAGCGGAGAGATCCGGATAGTATCCGAACGTGTCCGGACAGATTCACTCAGGTCCGGGAAGTATCGGACGATATCCAGCTATGTCCAGAGAATATTCACCAATATCCGGGGGTGTCCGGGTTAACGCAGCTTAACCGTCCGGCGCACCGCCGCACATGCGCTCTAGTTCTAGAAGCTCCTGGAATGAAGAAGAAACCACGCATTTTAAACTATTTTTTTTATATACCACGAAGTAAGAAGACGAGCAAGACATTCTCCTGATAGTAAGAGATAACGCTGCCCATAATTAGCACAGTGCTACCCAAAGCATTGCGTCAACGCTTCTTAATTGAGAGTCATTAAGATGTTAAGACTCTTCAGCCCAGTAATTTCACTAGCTACAGTGCCCTCCTACCGAAGCACAGTTATGTTTAAAGTTTTAAGGCGCTTTACTTTTAGCCATAATATTCCGGCTTGGGATATTTGGAGATGCAGATGTGATCAGAATAAAGTCAAATAATAGGCCAGGTCTCTTCGATAGTAAATGCTTACTGCCTAGAGAAGTACAACAGAAGTAAGAAGCCAGCTGCTATAGCAGTCATAGTTGTTTTTATGCAGATTGTTCTTCTTTTAACCAGCCTCTCATTTGATTCAGAGCGAGCTGGCGGAATGATGAGCGAGGTAATGGCGTATGAACTACGCTCCGGAGATTCGGACTAGTGGATTTTTGGGCATGACGTTTCAGCAGCTCGCTCTACATCAATCGGCAAGCAGCCTCAAAGAGTCTCATCACTGGAATCTCGAAGAAAGTAGGCAAATTCTACTTTTGGTATTTGACACCATTTTTTATATACAACGAATTAAGAAGACAAGCAAGACGCTCTCCTGATGGCAAGAGATAACGCCGCCCATAATTAGTACAGTGCTACCCAGTATTTTATAAAGGTAAAATTCTAGGTGTACTGCGCCTACCTTTCTTACTTTTTTTCTTATACTAAATAGGCCTACGTTTGACCACATCCCACCTGATGGAAAGTGAAAATGCGGTCGACGATGGATCACGTAAGATGCCTAGAAAGGTACCTATTCACTCGTGCCATGAAGATTCCCAAGTTGTACCGCTCGGGAAACACGGATGCCGGCAAAGTGTTCCAAATGCGACCAGTTCACATTAAGAACGAGAGGTTTTACTTGAGAGTCATAAGATGTTAAGTAATTTCACTATCTACAGTGTCTTCCTACCGTACCCCAGCAATGCCCGAACCGATGATTTGACTGAATGCCTAAACTTAGAAGATGGGTGAGGGTATATATCCCCTCGCTGTCTGGACATAATGGCTGGCACATGATACCTGTTCCCTCAGCTTGGTGAGACGTTGCAGCAGCGTGTCGTGATGCCGCGCTAACAGCTCCCGGCGCCGCGTGTACGCCTGCTCTAAGCGACAACACTCCGCCACGCCGCGCTCCACCGACTGCACACAGTAAAATAAAAATCATTTATTTCGGACACATCGCCCATATTTCACATAAAATAAAATATTCATAATATTACAGTTTTAAATTCATCAAATTAATTTTATTAACAATTGTAAACACAAGTGAATTAAATTATATTAATAAAAATTTAAGAACCCCCAACGCAACGCTTGTAAAATATGTAATTCGCGGTTTTGTGGTAGCAGCCATTTTGGATTTTAAATTTGTCATAGTGCGTTGTATTCTACTAGTCAAGCCCTTTCATTTGATACCCATATTGAGGGGATTGTGGAAGAAAAAAGTTATCCGCCATTTTGTAGCGTCGGCCATCCTGGACCGATTTCCACCAAACATGGCTACAAAGAACACTCTCGACTAACTCTACTTTCAAACAAAAAAAACTAAATCAAAATCTGTTCATCCGTTTGGGAGCTACGATGCCACAGACAGACACATACACACACACAGACAGACATACACGTCAAACATATAACACCCCGTCGTTTTTGCGTCGGGGGTTAAAAACAGCGCTACACAAAAATGATGAGAGATGATGAGATGATTCCAAGAAGAAAAGCAAGTGATATTAAATTACCTGCGAGTGTATTTCTCGCTTTATCCTGAGTATTTCGTCCTTGTCTCTGTTAGTTTTCTTCGCCAGCGCCTTGACGTCCTCCTTCCGTGAGTTCGCGAGTCTGTTCAATATCTCCTTCTTTTCCACTTCCAATTGATCCTGAACAAAAATATCAGCTTATGTTACATTCAGATTGCATTAGGATATGCGACTAGCACCACCCTTCTATTATATATTTTGTTTATGGAATAAGAGTGGGTAAATGGGGAAGCAAATTGTGGTCTTTGGGTAAAGGGGTGGCGGAGATATAGAGGTAGGTGCGGTCATTGGGTTCAGGTTTGGGTGGAGATGTGAGTGTGAGTATGGATTATGGGTGTGGATGCCGATTTGGGTGTGGGGTTCATTTGGGTATGGATTGCGTTCGAGTATGAGTGCGGGTTTAGTAAATGTTTGGGTGCGAGTATGGGTGCCAGTATTGGTAGCAGTTTTGGGTGGGCATAGGTTCGGATGTGGGTGCTGGTTTGGGTACTGAGTAAGCCTAAAAAACTTTGCTAAAAATAAAAAAATAAAACACCAAAAATAACATAAAAAGGGTCTATTAAAATAAGTTCCCAATGAAAACAAATTATACTAACAGTTAAAGCCTTCATCTGCTGTTGATGTTCACCGCGAACATGTTTGTCCAAGGCGGCGTGGATGACGTGATGGTACCGCAGCCGCAGCTCTCGCTCTAACGCCAGGGCCTCGTTGGTGGCCTCCTCGCTCGTGCCCGTCGACTGATCTGTGCTCGAACTGCTCGTGTAGCTGGCAAATAATCAGGATTGTAATCAATATGGATGATTATCCAAGGCCAGATGGATGGACGATTTGGTAAAAATGGCGGGTCGCACATGAACCAGATTGGCACAGGACAGGGTTGAGTGGCACAACATGAAGGAGGCCTATGCCCAGCAGTGGGATGTAGCGGGCTGTGGTTGATGATGATTATAATCAATATAATACCGGGGTAGACTTCCTTTGCAGGAGGTCGTCTAAGTGGGTACTCCAACAGTGCCAGTTATTCTACCGTCTGAGCAGCGATGTACAAACATGACTGCTTCGGTAGGAGGGCACTGTAGCTAGTGAAATTACTGGGCTAAAGAGTCTTTACATCCTATGACTTTTGAGTAAGAAGCGTTAATGCAGTGCACACAGAATTTGACATTGTACTGATTATGGGCAGCGTTATCTCATAGCATCAGGAGAGCGTCTTGCTCGTCTTCTTACTTTATCGTAAAAAAAAACATCCTAATTGGTATAATAAATACAGCTCATTATAGTACAATGGTCTGATGACCTACCAATGTTCGGATGACCTGCGCAGGTCATCCGATCCGCACAGGTAACCTCTTCGATAGACCGTAGCGTGTATGGCGTACATTAGACAAGCGCAATAGAATAGTTGAAAAGGTCTTAATTTAAAAATAGAATTTAAATATATAAGCCCCTTGACTCCTTACAGCGAAGAGCCGTAAGAATTGTCGATGATCCCAAACTTTCCAGTCGCCTTGATCCTCTTAGTCTCCGTAGAGACGTAGGGTCTCTCTGTATCTTCTATAGACTCTACAATGGGGAGTGTTCCGACGAGCTGTTTAATTTAATACCGGCGTCGCAATTTTATCACCGCACATCACGCATTCGCGCAAAGGCCCATCCCCACATCTTGCAGACCTGGAGTTCGCATACAGTGCGATTTTCGAACTCGTTTATACCGCGTACATGCAAGATGTGGAATGATCTCCCACGATGGGTCTTCCCAGAATCCTTTAATCTTGTTGAATTTAAGAAGGGTATATACAAATTCTTAAAGGGCCGGCAACGCTCTGATAGCACCTCTAGTGTTGGAAGGGTCAATAGGCGGCGGTAACCGCTCAACATCAGGCGGGCCGTCTGCTTGTTTGCCGCTCAATTTATATAAAAAAAAAAAAAATATATATATAAAGCCGGCTTAGCCCCAAAGTGCAGCCACACCTAGGTTTAACCGACTAAACCTAGATGTAGCCGCACTTCATAGTAAAAAGTTAGTAAAAAATTAAAATCGCTTACATAATCTTGGAGGTAAATTTCTTAACAAGTCAGTTGCTAACTACTTGTCATGCTTGCGTCGTAAAGCGTCCAGCTTTCTCGCGAACTCTGAACTAAAATCGGTTAGAAAAGAAGGCATCCTTACATGTTCTTCGAGGACAATTTCTTGACCAGTCGGTTGCTGACGTAGAACTTGGCAGAAGTGGGCCTCTTTTCCTTGTCGTGCTTGCGCCGTAAAGCGTCCAGTTTTCTCGCGAGCTCCGATCGTTTCTCACGAACCACTTTCAATGAGAGTAAGGTCTCTAGAGTCTCTTCTAGTGACTCGTCTGAACCGCCGTTTGCTTTGCTGTCTGCTTGCTCTGCTTCTGTGAAAAAGTCATAAGATCATTATGTCATCATTGCAAACTAAACTTTATCACTTTGCATTAAGGTCGATTATTGTTACAAAATGTTAACAACTTTGTGTTATTTTTTTGTATTACCTTTAGGATGTATGTATATATCAATAGTTAGAAAGATATAGTAAACACGTGCCGTTTTCGAGCTTTGCAGCTCAGCGTTGGGTTGCATCTTGAGTTGTAGTATATCTATGCCCTCAGTCATTAAGCTACGACCGAGACGAAGTGTTTGTACAGAATAAGAAAATAAATAAAACATAATATTACCTTGTGTGACCTTATTGTTGACAGTGGTGGGCAAGGGTGCGATGGTCACAGACTCGGTGTCGATCAGTTTCTTGGTCTCCATCATGGCCACTTTCAGGGGACTCGTGTGCTCGCCACTTTCTTGTTTCACCTGGGAAATGGACAAGTTATGGAGCTTTTAGAAATAATATTTATTTTTATTTATTTAAATAAATCTAAATATATAAAAGAGTGACTGATTGATTGACTGACTGATCTATTAACCCGCAGCTCAAACCGCTGAACGGATTCGCTTGAAATTTGGAACGTAGATAGATTTTAAGATGTAGACCTCCGCTAAGAAAGGATTTTACCACGCGGCCAAAGCCGCGAACACAAGCTAGTAAATATATAAAATAATACACCAATACACATTGAAATAGTGTCATAAATGTAAAATATTAGTTATGAAAATCTATTTAGATTTACATAACACCCTTACTTACAAAACTTTGAACCAAAACAGAACATGCCTTTACAACACATAAGATATCAATATGAATTTGATACAATGATACAATATGGAATCGTGGCTTTACATTGTTAAATTCAGGAATTACAAATTCAGTTGCTTTTACTTTGCACTCCTTACCCCAAAATTATTAACTCCTCAGCTACTAGCGCTTCATTGTTTATTAACGGGGATGGATTTAATTAGTTTCTAGCATTTTTAAATAAAAACCTAAATTCGAATGAGGTGGTTGCGGCCCGATCGAGCCGCTCGGGAGTTTGAGGGTTAATAGACAAAAATGTCTCCAATCGAATATCCATATCTCGCTCGCTCTGGTACTTGATCGGGTTGGCCAACGTAAGCTGACCCCACATACCTGCGGCACATTATCCTTGACAACGGCGGTAACAGCCTCGCTGGGAACGTCCGTATCGTCAGTGAGCACGGCCAGTTGATGTTCCCTCTTGTCCAGCTCGCTCTGGTACTTGATCGGGTTGTCCAACGTAAGCTGACCCCACATACCTGCGGCACATTATCCTTGACAACGGCGGTAACAGCCTCGCTGGGAACGTCCTTATCGTCAGTGAGCACGGCCAGTTGATGCTCCCTCTTGTCCAGCTCGCTCTGGTACTTGATCGGGTTGTCCAACGTAAGCTGACCCCACATACCTGCGGCGCATTATCCTTGACAACGGCGGTAACAGCCTCGCTGGGAACGTCCGTATCGTCAGTGAGCACGGCCAGTTGATGTTCCCTCTTGTCCAGCTCGCTCTGGTACTTGATCGGGTTGTCCAACGTAAGCTGACCCCACATACCTGCGGCACATTATCCTTGACAACGGCGGTAACAGCCTCGCTGGGAACGTCCTTATCGTCAGTGAGCACGGCCAGTTGATGCTCCCTCTTGTCCAGCTCGCTCTGGTACTTGATCGGGTTGTCCAACGTAAGCTGACCCCACATACCTGCGGCGCATTATCCTTGACAACGGCGGTAACAGCCTCGCTGGGAACGTCCGTATCGTCAGTGAGCACGGCCAGTTGATGCTCCCTCTTGTCCAGCTCGCTCTGGTACTTGATCGGGTTGTCCAACGTAAGCTGACCCCACATACCTGCGGCGCATTATCCTTGACAACGGCGGTAACAGCCTCGCTGGGAACGTCCGTATCGTCAGTGAGCACGGCCAGTTGATGCTCCCTCTTGTCCAGCTCGCTCTGGTACTTGATCGGGTTGGCCAATGCTTCTGCCCACTCGGACAGGCCGTCTGGAACGTAGTCCTGGAATAAAGATGTTGATTAGTTTAAATATGTTATAAAAGTCATTAAAATACTGGTTTATAGTAATTTGCACGAACATATTGAGCATAGCATGGATTATGCGGGGTCTCGTCATATTGTCAAGTTAAACTGTCACCCCATTCTCAAAAGTAAAATTAATGGGATGACAGCAACATTGACAATACTCAAAGTGGAAGTTATATAAATAAATAAAAATAATAATAATTTGGATTAAATATATTCAATATTACCTAATTGAATGTAAATTCTAAATGACATTTACATATATTGCTAATTTAATCTAATTTCTAACTTCCTTTTATTGTTATTGTATTGTTTTCTTTAATATGATATTATTTAAACTTAGATTTGTGATGTGTGTTTATTGCATTTATTCTATTTTATTGTTATACATCTTGTTATAGTATTATGTATAATGCATGCTCGCACAAGCAACAAGTGCCCTATCAGGGTATGTAGTAGTACCTAATTTTACACAACAAGATCTGTGAATGTAATTACCTACATGTGTTGGAAATAAATAAATAAATAAATAAATAAATTGGTGTTTATAATCCCATGGAACAAGTTACTCTACTTAAACTGTCAGAGTCTAATCACTATTATATAGGTAGTGTGGCCAGCCTATATGTTGCAGTTTCAGGTCACCGAGATTGCTACAAGGTAAAATGTTTGTGTCTGTCTGTAGCTGGGACACAGGCCGACCACTGGCCACACTCGGGCCACCCTCGCGTGCTATACGGAGCGTGTTACCTTGACCACAACATGCAGCAACACGCTGGCAGACAGCGGCTGCCCGAGCTCGGTCCGCAGGTTGACGTGCCTGTAGCCGGGACACAGGCCGACCACTGGCCACACTCGGGCCACCCTCGCGTGCTATACGGAGCGTGTTACCTTGACCACAACATGCAGCAACACGCTGGCAGACAGCGGCTGTCCGAGCTCGGTCCGCAGGTTGACGTGCCTGTAGCCGGGACACAGGCCGACCACTGGCCACACTCGGGCCACCCTCGCGTGCTATACGGAGCGTGTTACCTTGACCACAACATGCAGCAACACGCTGGCAGACAGCGGCTGTCCGAGCTCGGTCCGCAGGTTGACGTGCCTGTAGCCGGGACACAGGCCGACCACTGGCCACACTCGGGCCACCCTCGCGTGCTATACGGAGCGTGTTACCTTGACCACAACATGCAGCAACACGCTGGCAGACAGCGGCTGCCCGAGCTCGGTCCGCAGGTTGACGTGCCTGTAGCCGGGACACAGGCCGACCACTGGCCACACTCGGGCCACCCTCGCGTGCTATACGGAGCGTGTTACCTTGACCACAACATGCAGCAACACGCTGGCAGACAGCGGCTGTCCGAGCTCGGTCCGCAGGTTGACGTGCCTGTAGCCGGGACACAGGCCGACCACTGGCCACACTCGGGCCACCCTCGCGTGCTATACGGAGCGTGTTACCTTGACCACAACATGCAGCAACACGCTGGCAGACAGCGGCTGTCCGAGCTCGGTCCGCAGGTTGACGTGCCTGTAGCCGGGACACAGGCCGACCACTGGCCACACTCGGGCCACCCTCGCGTGCTATACGGAGCGTGTTACCTTGACCACAACATGCAGCAACACGCTGGCAGACAGCGGCTGTCCGAGCTCGGTCCGCAGGTTGACGTGCCTGTAGCCGGGACACAGGCCGACCACTGGCCACACTCGGGCCACCCTCGCGTGCTATACGGAGCGTGTTACCTTGACCACAACATGCAGCAACACGCTGGCAGACAGCGGCTGTCCGAGCTCGGTCCGCAGGTTGACGTGCCTGTAGCCGGGACACAGGCCGACCACTGGCCACACTCGGGCCACCCTCGCGTGCTATACGGAGCGTGTTACCTTGACCACAACATGCAGCAACACGCTGGCAGACAGCGGCTGTCCGAGCTCGGTCCGCAGGTTGACGTGCCTGTAGCCGGGACACAGGCCGACCACTGGCCACACTCGGGCCACCCTCGCGTGCTATACGGAGCGTGTTACCTTGACCACAACATGCAGCAACACGCTGGCAGACAGCGGCTGTCCGAGCTCGGTCCGCAGGTTGACGTGCCTGTAGACGGGACACAGGCCGACCACTGGCCACACTCGGGCCACCCTCGCGTGCTATACGGAGCGTGTTACCTTGACCACAACATGCAGCAACACGCTGGCAGACAGCGGCTGCCCGAGCTCGGTCCGCAGGTTGACGTGCCTGTAGCCGGGACACAGGCCGACCACTGGCCACACTCGGGCCACCCTCGCGTGCTATACGGAGCGTGTTACCTTGACCACAACATGCAGCAACACGCTGGCAGACAGCGGCTGCCCGAGCTCAGTCCGCAGGTTGACGTGCCTGTAGCCGGGACACAGGCCACACTCGGGCCACCCTCGCGTGCTATACGGAGCGTGTTACCTTGACCACAACATGCAGCAACACGCTGGCAGACAGCGGCTGCCCGAGCTCGGTCCGCAGGTTGACGTGCCTGTAGCCGGGACACAGGCCGACCACTGGCCACACTCGGGCCACCCTCGCGTGCTATACGGAGCGTGTTACCTTGACCACAACATGCAGCAACACGCTGGCAGACAGCGGCTGCCCGAGCTCAGTCCGCAGGTTGACGTGCCTGTAGCCGGGACACAGGCCGACCACTGGCCACACTCGGGCCACCCTCGCGTGCTATACGGAGCGTGTTACCTTGACCACAACATGCAGCAACACGCTGGCAGACAGCGGCTGCCCGAGCTCAGTCCGCAGGTTGACGTGCCTGTAGCCGAGACACAGGCCGACCACTGGCCACACTCGGGCCACCCTCGCGTGCTATACGGAGCGTGTTACCTTGACCACAACATGCAGCAACACGCTGGCAGACAGCGGCTGCCCGAGCTCAGTCCGCAGGTTGACGTGCCTGTAGCCGGGACACAGGCCGACCACTGGCCACACTCGGGCCACCCTCGCGTGCTATACGGAGCGTGTTACCTTGACCACAACATGCAGCAACACGCTGGCAGACAGCGGCTGCCCGAGCTCGGTCCGCAGGTTGACGTGCCTGTAGCCGGGACACAGGCCGACCACTGGCCACACTCGGGCCACCCTCGCGTGCTATACGGAGCGTGTTACCTTGACCACAACATGCAGCAACACGCTGGCAGACAGCGGCTGCCCGAGCTCAGTCCGCAGGTTGACGTGCCTGTAGCCGGGACACAGGCCGACCACTGGCCACACTCGGGCCACCCTCGCGTGCTATACGGAGCGTGTTACCTTGACCACAACATGCAGCAACACGCTGGCAGACAGCGGCTGCCCGAGCTCAGTCCGCAGGTTGACGTGCCTGTAGCCGGGACACAGGCCGACCACTGGCAACACTCGGTGCCCCAGCAGACGGTTGCCTTCTTCGTGGGCGGCTATGCGGATCATTGCCAGCTCTGGCAACACCACCTGAAAATAAACGATTACATATTATGACAGTGTCGACAGTATCTGTGGATAATCAAGTCAGACACCTCTCGCTACTACCTACTTGTCGCAACTTGTCAGGAATTAGGTGGCAAGGATTCGTGAGATAGACTGACAGAAAGAACACGGTATACCAAAGCTCACTATGATTAATCAACAAACTTCATTGGTTAGGTGGTGGACTTATCTCCCCCTGAAAGGAAACGAACGAAACGGAAGCTCCAAGCATTGCATCTTTCCGGAATACGTAAAATAACAATTTTGAGGTATTTTAGCAAACATTAAGTGGCATCCTACTAGGATGGCAAACATACCTTCTTAAAGACGAAAGGTTCCTCTCCATAGACCGGGTTGATCCCGTTGCTGGGCACGACCCTGGTGCGGAACTTCTTGCGCACGGTGTCGGCGGGCAGCCCGAACATGTCCACTTCAACGTAAGTGCCGCACCGCTTGTCCGTTAGCAGCTGGGCGGAGAGCACCGTGATGGTCAGCGAACCGGCTATTATACCGTCCACTGTGCTCTCAGCGAACGGGTCTAAGCGACGATCCTGGGAAGAAAATTTTTCATTTCAACCACGTAAAATCTAGTAAAAAAAAAAACGCGCGTTAAATATATGTTATTTCCGTTTTAGTTAATTAATTTGTTCTCTTTTTTTCCTCTATGTATGAAGTGTGATTCACTACTAAATGAGTTTTCTTTCTAAAATGTAGTGTAGTGTGTAATGTGTAGTTTTCTGTATGTTCGTAGTGTTTTAATAAAGAGTTTTCTATTCTAAAATACCCACTAAAATCACAGATAGACATCCAAAGTAAAGCCAAGACCCTGAAACCCCGCGAACCGAACGGTATCTGCAACCAAACCTACAGATAATCATCGGGACAGGTTCGGTTTTTCTAAGCTTATTTTATTATATTTATGGAGTGGAATAGTTTTCAATTCTATACAAACCTTGCCAGTTAGGGACCTAAACATCTCCCACAGACAGAAAAACCTGAATTAAAGACCAGTTGCGGTAAGCGGTTTTATCCAATATTAACTAAATATACAAAATATTATTCTAGAGTTTTAGCTCCTTAAAGCTTTCCTAAGTAGATATACCTCCCAAATCCCATATCAGAAATGTAATAATAATTTCAGCACAAAACGTTTAGCCTCACAAACGAACTCAGAAAGTATCGCCTTTATATCAGAAAGTGAGAAAGAGAGAGAGTTAGAATGTTTGTACTCACTTTCCTCCTCATGAACTCCGGTTTGAGTATATATCCACATCTTCTGTTGTACTCGAAGGTACCGAGATTCAGTTGCATCGCCAGGTCCAGTGTTTGGTAGTTCAACGCTGCGAGCTGACAGCCCGCGTTCCAAAATACCTGGAATAAGGACAAATACAATATTACTGCCGCTCTAGTCCCACCAATCTCTGGTGTGAAATGAGTGTGGAGGCAATTGGACTGGTCTTTCAAGGGTAAAATGGCGCTGTGGCTCCTTGACGTTTAGATTGGTCCCAAGGACGTTTTCCGGTCACCAAGTATCTGTACCAGATCGCTAGAAGAAAGTCAGCTCCAGTTTGCTACGAGTAATACGAGAAGATACAGCGCTTTCAGCGCTTTTTGTATGCAAAGGAAGGTGCATAATAATTGTAATGTGTAATATAGTACCAGTTATTACGCAGAATAACTCGAGTAACACCATAGTTCGAGCAAGGGGGCAGACTGAAAACCGGCAACCACGTTAGCCTAGTTAACGTGGTTACAAGCTGAGTCTGCTCCCATTGCCAACAATTAATTAATAGGTATACTTAGTATGTAAATTTATTATTATATATTTTTAAGCGGATTTTTTTGGCAATAAAGTAATTTTTATTCTTCTCTATACGATAGTGGAGTTCAGAATTTAGACTGCAGAGATCTCTCCCGCTGTGAAGCGTAATAAACACTATTACCATTAGGGCGTCCCGAAAAAAGCTTTTTTGGATTGCAACAACGCAAGACGTCATGTGAGTTATGAAAATTGTTCATACCACCATATTATTTTAATAGAAAACTTAATATACTTAGTATTGTATACTGAGCTAGATACACTTGGATGAGGTGACTTTCTTTCCCGCTAATCGTAATGTTTAATATGACATCCTTGTCTAATAGTTGTGAGGTCTTAATGCATTTTGACAGTTAAGAGGATTTATAGTGAGGGAAGCCCGCTTAAGTTTAGGTATATTAGCTGAGCGCGACGCACACCAATGCATCACTTACGCGGCCGAGTAATATTACATGTAGTCGCTTGGAATAAAATGTCTTGATCCTATGCAATGCAAGTTATTTGTTGAAATCATTAAGTCAATATGTAGGTTTTTTTTTTTTATGTTATGAAGTAGAAGACGAGCAAGACGCTCTCCTGATGTTAAGAGATAACGGCTGCCCATAATCAGTACAGTGTTACCTAGGATTAAAAGGTAGGTATTAAAGTTTTAACCCCCGACGCAAAAACGACGGAGTGTTATAAGTTTTTAACCCCCGACGCAAAAACGACGGGGTGTTATAAGTTTTTAACCCCCGACGCAAAAATTACGGGAAGTTATAAGTTTTTAACCCCCGACGCAAAAACGACGGGGTGTTATAAGTGTTTAACCCCCGACGCAAAAACGACGGGGTGTTATAAGTTTTTAACCCCCGACGCAAAAACGACGGATCATTCCCTTTTAGTTCCCTAGTGGATCTAGTGGGAACTTCTTTTCTCAGTAGTTCCCCTTTTTTGAAAAGAGGGGAGGGGAAGGGGAGGGGGCAGGGGGAAGAGAGGGGGAGGGGTGAGGGGGTAGGGGGGAGGGAGGTGAGGGGGAAGGGGGGAGTGAGGAGGGCAGGGGGAAGGTTGGGGAGGGGGAAAGTGGGAGGGGAAGGGGGAAGAGGGAGGGGGAAGGGGGAAGTGGGAGGGGGAAGAGGAAAGGGGAGTGGAAAGGGAGATGGGAGGAGGGATGGTGAGGGGGAAGGGGAGGGGGAAGGGAGAGGGGGAATTGGAGGGTGAAGGGGAGGGGATGGGAGGGAATGGGAGGGGAGAAGGGGGAGGGGAGGGTAAGGGGATGGGAAAAGGGAGGGGTGAGGGAAGAGGAGGGGGATGGGGATGAAGGGGGGAATAGGAGGGATGAGGGCGGATGGGGGATGATGGGGGGGATGTGAGGGGGAGGGGAATGAGGGATGGGGGGGCTTAACTAGTAGAATACAACGCACTATGATAAATTTAAAATTTAAGATGGCCGCCACCAAAAAACCGCTAATTACATATTTTGAAAGCGCTGCGTTGGGGGTTGTTTTTAAATTTTTAATTTAATTCACTTGTTGCTATAGTAAGCTAGCTGTGCGGCGTGCGCATGTTTCTCTGTCTCTCTCTCTCTTATAGAAAGCAAGCCAGACATTTTCATTTCTATTTCGCATTGAACAGTGTGGTGTCGCGACGATTATTTTGAGTGTATACAGGTTTTTTGTAAATAATAAATCGTGGGAACTTCGTTCCATCCGGGTGTCTCTTGACACCTCTCAAGTTTTTTATTATTATACTAGCTGCGACCCGCGCTGTTACCCGCGGAACAGTTATTGTCGATAAGACTTAATTATAATAATTTTGGCCAAGTGGGGTTATGGCGTAGATTTTGGCCAAGTGTGATAACGGCGAAGATTTTTGCCAAGTAGGGTCGATGGCGAAGATAAGTACATGATAAGTACGCTGTCATGGAAGAGTCCTCCCCCTCCCTCCGACCCTTCTCCCCCTCCCCCGACACTTCTCCCCCCCTCACCCCTCCCCTTCTCCCCTTCCACCTTCCCCCTCCCCTCCCCCTCTTCCCCCTCCATTCTCCCCCACCCCTCCCTTCTCCCTCCCACCCCTCCCTTCTCCCACTACCCCCTCCCCTTCCCCCCTCCCTTCTCCCCCTATACCCACCCCTCCCTCTCCCTTCCCCCTCCACTTCCCCCTTCGCCCCTACCCTTCCCCCTCTACTTCCCCCTTCGCCCCTACCCTTCCCCCTCCACTTCCCCCTTCGCCCCTACCCTTCCCCCTCCACTTCCCCCTTCGCCCCTACCCTTCCCCCTCCACTTCCTCCTTCGCCCCTCCCCCTCCCTTTCCCCCCTTCCCTTCCCTTACCCCTTCCCCCTCCACTTTCCCCCTCCCCCTCCCTTCTCCCCCTCCCTTCTCCCCCTAACCTCCTTTCTCCCCCTTCCCCTCCCCTTCACCCTTCCCCTCCCCTTCACCCTTCCCCTCCCCCTCCCTTCTTCCCCTCATAACGCGCGATAAGGAACTTCGTTCCAAAAAGGGGGAACTACTGAGAAGTGATCATTCCCACTAGATCCCCTTTTCAAAAAAGGGGAACTACTGAGAAAAAAGTTCCTGCTAGATCCACTAGGGAACTAAAAGGGGAACTAGTGGGAATGATCCAAACGACGGGGTGTTATAAGTGTTTAACCCCCGACGCAAAAACAACGGGGTGTTATAAGTGTTTAACCCCCGACGCAAAAATGACGGGGGGTTATAAGTTTTTAACCCCCGACGCAAAAACGACGGGATGTTATAAGTTTTTAACCCCCGACGCAAAAACGACGGGGGGTTATACTTATAACACCCCGTCGTTTTTGCGTCAAACACTTGTTTAACCCCCGACGCAAAAACGACAAGGTGTTATAAGTTTGACGTGTCTGTCTGTCTGTCTCTGTGTCTAGGTTATTATATAGTATCAAAGTACTCGTCAATACGAATCAAATGAGGCCAAACTCGATGTAATTGCGTCGTTTAATTACGGAATTCCTATGTCCACCTTTCAGCTCCATCATCAGATCAGCTCCATATCATAATAATATTGCATTGTCATCCGATTCAAATATGCATGCAAAATTTCAGCTCAATCAGAATCCGGGAAGTGGATCAAATTGAACTTGCAAGATTTGATTATAGACAGACAGACAACAGACAGATGTAAGTAAAACAAGTGAAATTTTAAATAAAACTTTTTAAAAACAAGCTTTTATTATAATTACTACCCAGCATCATAAAGTACTTGTCAAGGCGAATCGTTTGAGCCCAAACTCGATGGGGTTGCGTCATTAATTACGGAGATCCTATGGCCATCTTCCAGTTCCATCATCAGATCAGCTCCATGTCAAAATATTGCATTGTCATTTGATTTATACATGCATACAAAATTTCAGCTTAATCGGACACCGGGAAGTGGGTCAAATTAAAGTTGCAAAATTTGATTACAGACAGACAGACGGACAGACAGACAACAGACAGGTGAAAGTAAATAAAAGCTTGTAATAAAACGGACTTTAATATCAGCAAAATAGTACTATAACATTAAGTGACCAAAAAAAAAAATTCCGTTATTATTATACCTATATAGAGTATCAATTTTTGCGGTCCAACTATAATCGCACTATATGTGTGGGTTAGCGACGAGAATAATTTGGAGCGCAGAGCGATACGTCCACTCTCTGAGATACGTCCACTCTCTGAGAGGGCTCAGGGCCAAGTGAAGCGAGAACCGACGCGGGCCTCGTTTTATAGTGATTTTGAAAAATTCGGAAAAAATATAAATATTACATTTTAAGTAAATTTAAAAATACGATTGGATCAAAAAAATGTTATTATTTAATGGTAAGTAATTATTTTGAGTAAATATAAAATAGTCATGTATAAAAAAAATGTTTTGTAAACAGTAATTTCGTGATAATTTCACATCTTTATGATTTTATTTTAATAAGAAATACCTATAATTCAAACTTTTCCTTAACAAGTATACTAGTTTAGGATCTTTCCAGTAATAGTAATTTTTTAGATTCTAATAAAGACATGTATATTTGGATATACCCATGTCCAAACATTGCTTCAGAAGTAAATCTATAAAACCTTTATCCATTTACCTTGACGTAATTTAAAAACGGTCAAAACTAAAAAGGTTTTTCTGTAGAAAATGATTAGAATACAAGTTCTTTTAAAAGTTGTGAGTAAAAGTACCGTTCTTAAATAAGTATTTTCAAAATTATCCATGTTTGAACATCACATATTTGCTCTTGGGTCCGTTACAGGCTCTTAATAGACATTTAATTGTATGTAGGTACAAGAAATATCTATAGAGAAGATTATTTTACCTATATATGAGATTAATAGATACCTCTTTGTCGAACTCCATGTTTACAGCAGATATATAAAGCTGCAGCACATCTATATCATACTGGACCATAAGGTGTTTGTGTTTTGAGCCCAACCTGCCTAGGTTAATGAATAGCAATCAAATACATATATTATCTTACAATGTTACTAATATTATAAACGTGAAAGTTTGTAAGAATGGACGACTGGATGTGTGTTCGTTACTCTTTCACGCCTAAACGGGTGGACTGATTGAACTGAAATTTGTTATAGGGCTGGAATAACACATATGCTACAGTACAGTGGGCGCACATACAACACAGCTGGGCGCAGCTAGTTATTCATAAAGCTCTAGAAAAAAGAAAGACTACAGTTTTGACGTATACTCGTACACCAGATCGATGCACTTAAAATGATTTACCTACCGTCAAGTTAATGGTCAATATCACAAAGGCATTTGTCCATTACCCGCTATCGAGATTAGGTTAGTTATTGGCCATCAATTACAACATAAATTGACATGTCATCTAATTAATGTTACATTTGGACGTACATTCATGTTTCACAACCACCACATTCATTGTTTGGTGCCCTGGGGCTTTAGGTAATCTTTTATTACATACAGTAGAACCACGATCATATAAAGACCAAGGGAAACGTTAAATATTTTGAGTTGTTGAGGTTTTTACTT